>OZ035953.1:32183303-33433303 GCA_964034955.1 Orchesella flavescens
TCAAACGGGTAGTAAGTTGCAATAATACTACTACTTTTCCTTTCTGTCATGTTATATATCACACATTCCTGAAGAACCCAGTAGCAATGCCGAACGATGATGGTATGTAAGTTAGGTGTGTTTTCCGTGCACGAACATATAATACATATAGTCTATAGCCTGCACAAGTGGTTGTCGTCTGTTGATATGGCTGCTTATCCCAGTTTGGCATTCCACCACTTCGTCTTCTCTCAAGTTGTGAAATATTATTTGTGTGATGATGATGATGATGATGCTATGATGATCTTGATCACGTAGAGATTGGTTTCATTCAACTCCAACAAAATCCTTTGCCCGTCTTTTAGAAACTCATATAAACACGCGGATGTATTATTACTTTCTATGTTATGCCAGGGCATGACAGGAATCATTTTTAATACATTATAGTTTTACGTACTGCCTGGTTAAATGCATATACACGTGTAACCTATTTTCAAAGATCCGACTGAAAAACACCAGGTAATAGAATTTGTAATTAAAAATAAATCAATATTATTTAAAGTCTCTCTGCAATACTTTTTCCTTTCTGAATCAAATCTAGTGACAAGTAAAAATTGCAAACTTAAAGAATGTTAATCTTGAATACAGAAAAAGCCTCCTTCAATTCAAAAACATGAAAAGTGGCTCTTATTTTTTTTTTACTATGCGTTGGGTTGAAATTTATTCTGTATTAAATAAATTATTTTCCGATTCAATGATTGTAACGAAATTCTAAGATTGAATTATATGCTTGGAAATGCTAAAAAATCTTAATATTGTTGGGGTTTTGAGATCAATCGTAAGCATAGGGCAAACGGATAATTTATTCGAATTTCTAGAAATTTATACTACAGGCGGATGAGCATCTAAGATTTTTAAGCTTTTAAAATTGGTTTGGCATTTTACATATTTATATATAATGGAGAAAGTCAAAACATTATGGATTTGGATTAAATGGCAATCGCTCTATTTTAGCTATGGTTGAAGAGGAATGCACACGTGAGTTTGATAACACTTTCTCGAGCTGGTGTAACAAACACAAGCAATGTTTTATGTCATTCATGTACACTTACCTTTAAGAAATGTTTGTGTTCAAGGAATTTGGATCATTTTGTCACTTTCATTCTGAGATTCTGCTTTTGTCTAGAAGTGGGAAATGAAAACCGAAAGGGTACTCCTTATTCATTCAACAAATGAAATATCGAAGGACAGTAGCGTTTTCAATTTCAAATTCCAATGAATAGGTTTGAACAAGTCGAGTTCGTGGATTTTTTCTTGCTTGCTATGCTTTTATTTCTTCTACAAGTATTTCTTTATGGCACAAGAACATTTGGATGCTTTCAGCAGAAGTAAAAAAAATACGCTTCCGGTATAGCTTCTGCTTTTTTTAAACCGACGAAAATGCATGCGGCTTATGGTTTTTAAGTAATCCATAGGCATAATTAACTGCAATAAATTAATTGAACAAAATCAACCAAATGAATCTACATTCTTAAATATGTTAGCATACAAATGACAATACAGTAAAAGCACTCAATTTAAATCTCGGTGATATAAACTTTATATTATTCCAATATTTTCATAATCAATACGTACTTTGATGTATCAAACAATTCGATCTCTGCATCCCAACTAAAAAGTGATAAGAAATATTGAAAGTTCAGCTAGTCAACAAAATGCATCGCTCTTGTAAGCGTCCAGGAATTTCCGCATAGCCCACTTACGTGTTTACTAACTTTTGGATGTATTTATGTTAGGGTGACTTAAGGATTGTATATTGAATATACCAATTTTCAGTTGGAACAGTTATGTACGCGGTTGCATAATGTACTTATTGCACTACTTTTCCGGATAAGAAAGTGAAACGATAATATCGCTTACTTACATTTCCTTAGTATTTCCATAGCCAATTTGGTGAACAAAGCTCTAAGCATATAGAAGTGAGGAGTGTTGGTGCTTGAAAGTAAACCCCGTTATATAATATTACAAGTAGTTTACGTGGTTTGACCGGATTCCCTATTATGATTATTATTACACAGTTTTCTGGAGAAGGCTGCATTCTCCGTAGCCTTATGACTTAGGCCTATATCATTTTATGTGTAAGTATGTACATAAATCGAAAGCAAGCTAAGTGAATGCCATGCATGCGTGATGCGTGCATAAATACATTGTATTCACAGTAGATTCTTCTAAGGAAATAAAATTGTATGTGGGGTTATATAAAATGGGAAAAAGTAGGAGAAAGAAAAAATCAAGGATTCTCAAGTTGACTCACAGTGTAATATATAATATTATAAGAATAAGCAAAGTCTGTTTTGGCGTGTCTCAAAATCAATTTGTGCTCACGCCTGATTGCCTTCAGTAATTGAATGCCGCTGCTGCCGACTTCGAATGAATATAGGGAAAAGTATACGGGCATCCCATCATGATGCCAGTAACCAGCAAATGGAAGTATCCATGTGCGGAGCTACAAGAGTGCTGGTGCTGCTGGTAGCTGCTTTTATGTGTGTATGATGTACATGATGTTGACTCTTTTTTTTACTTGGCTTGCCAGTGGTGAATGAATGGAAATGCCGAGGGTTTTGTGCTTTTATATAGATGAAATATCGATAAGAACAGTCATGTTTCTTTTTTTCTTTCTTTCTCATTCGCAACAACCCTTTTTTCCTAGGCTCAAGAACGTGATGGTGCTATTGTATGTATTTCATTGAAGTGAAATTCACTCTCCATCACCGCGTTATTATTGGTGTTTATGATGAGATCCTAGCTTTCTTTTTCATTAATCATCGAATTATTCGCGTAATGTCAACCAACTAAAACTGGTTTAGCCACCACAGGCATCCGCTTTCCTTTCCCGAGTTAGTTTCAATCATAGTAATTACCGCAGTGGTGTCAAATAATTTTAAAATTGGTTTGTTGTGTCTGTAATTTGTTTTATTTACGACACAAAATTCAAAAACAAGGTACGAGTAAACAAGTTGGTCGAATATAAAGTTGGTTTAGCAATGGCCATAATCATACATATAATTTTACGGGAAAAGGAGTTTGTATGAATGAAAATGAAAATTGGCAATTGTATTTGAATCCTACTAAATTACGTTTAAACAAGTAGGAGTCATCAATATTGATCAGAAACATTTGAGAGAGAGAGAGAGAGCCTCCACACGAAAAACAAATCAAATGCCTCAACAATAATGGGATTATAAAAGAAGGAAGCCGTTTGGTTATTTGTGTAAGGGGAATTTGGATGAAAGATGAGGTCTCTCTTTTATAATGAGTTTTTTAGTTGATATTGACAAGAGAGAGAGCACGTTGTGTGGCTGGCTATATGTATGTATAAGCAATTACTCAGGCAATAATTTGTCTCAACCCAGTCAGTCGGAGAAAGTGGTGTGGGAGCCAATTTAATTTTTGGAAATAACCCACTGACAAGAGATAAGTGGATGATTTGGGAAATGGTATTATGGGGCGAGTTTGTTGTAATAATCTTCCTGTTATTACCAGACCATTCTCCATTACTACTATCACTCTCAGACTGCCACTGAGTGGATATTAGGAAAAGTGTTAGCAAGCAAAAGGCCATGAAAACGGCTTCGTCTTCATTCTTCCTTCAACACATTACTTTTTTTCTTCCGTATCTAAAAACTATGGCAGTCAACGGCAGGAGCAATGTTAAAAGACAGCAACGACAAAGAGGAGAGAAAAGGCGGAGGAGTAAAGGAAAGAAAGATAGAACAAGAGATAGAAAGGAAAACCGCCTTGAAAACTCATCTCATGATGGAGCTTGAGCAACGATATTTCAGTTGGTTTTCCTGAGTCCTGTGGATCGTAAAAGGAAGTGAAACTAATTTGTGAGTGCTAACTACCCGTAACTCCTTGGAATGATCAGGCACCCTATAAGCATCTACATTACTTACCAAGCTACATCATCCCCAAGTTAGTTACCTCTCCAACCTTACCTATTAACTTGCTCCTATATACTCACTATAACCACACTTCGTTTATCTTATGTACTTTTCAAGTTGGGTAATGGAGACGGAGCGTTTGATATTGAGACTGTCGAGGCTCAGCCTCTAATATAGTACAAATACAAAAGAAGCGCCTGTATTTTTTTAGAGCGGTTGAGGACTCCAATAGTTGATAGTAATACATCCATAATGTTGCTAACAACCAAAATTTCTATATCACAAAATATGAAGGGGGAAAGATTGTCAGACGATGAGGCGTTGAGCTTGAGCTAGCGCCTGAAAATATAAAAAGTTTTTTACTTTACGGATTATGTATGTATGTACATACTTATGAGCGGGAGCCATTGCCATTTCATACACATTCATCGAGGTTTGTTTCATCTTGTTTCCCATCTTTACCACCACGCCAGAAAGAGAGAAGGGGAGAGGAGAGAGTTTTGTGGCAGAATGAATGGATTTTACTACTACACACCAACCCAACTTCTTTTTTGCTGAGACGATAAGTTTTAATTTTTGCGTGAGCTCTTACAATCAATCTTGGAGAAAATGAGCTTGTGATCTGTTCGTTACTCTTGGAGAGAAAAGCGCTATTATAGAAGGTAGGCAATGGAGGATGTTTGAAAATCCTTTTTCGATACCATACCCAACTCTTCTATTTGTATAAACAGTATTAGAACGATATGAACGAACTGGCTGTGCTCTCTCATCAAAAGACTGACTACAAGATATATATTTTGATATAAATACTGACGATTACGAAATTACGTTTGAATCTACGAGTCCCCTATAAAGCATATGGTGCGAAATCTGTCAGCCTTTTTTATATCAATTCATAAGGTCAATTTGGTGTCAGCTATTATAATCATATTTCAGACTCGGGTGCACATTGATCACTTGAACCCATTTGAAAATAATGTAATGTGAAAGCATTCAAACGAAAGTGAGTTGGATTGGAGTCAACTGAGTTTAATTACTTTTCATCAAATACTTTGTTACAGATTCATAGCAACACACATTTTTTTGGGGAAATTTATTTTGTGACCATGAAACATAATGATATGTTGGTGCATTATAAAATTACACATTATAAATTTCATTACGGACTCAATTAGCCGTTAGATTATACCTGAATGGATTTTTTAGAAAATATTTATTTTAAACAAGGTTCTATGTTATAGAAGTAGCAATGAATGAGGTGAAAGTAGACGGACACAAGGGCCGGCTAGCGCTAGGGATAGGAAAGCATTGAAAACAGAGCAAGCTCACAGAAAAACAGAAGACGGGAAGGGAGTGCAGTGATTGAACGCACTAGTGGCTGGCTGGATGGCAATACCACGTGTGAGTGAATTCCTCTGATCGCCTTCCTAACTCAATATACTAAACTAATTTTCCAGTCACGTCTTGTATAAGCTGTTTGTAACTTTATCATGAAATTAGAAAAAGTAGCAACAACGATGAAACCGACAAGATTGGAGGAAAAAAGGGAGACTTACGACGCTCACAAGACGATATGGACAGAGTATAAAATACGGAAGCGGGGTTGACGTGCGTGTAACAAAACTCTTTTTCCAATTTCCTATAACACAATATATTACATGTATGGTTACTCTCCCATACGTTCTTGTCAAAAGTTACACATGTATGACTTCCACATTACTCTCCAAGATCAGAAAAGAATACTTGAAGGGATGTTAAGACAGCATTAATAATAACGAAACAATGTACAATCCTACCTTCACATTCACATAAACACGATATCCAGATGTCGTAGAGAGGTAACCATTTTCACTGGAAAAAATAATGCATTTGATAGTATCACAAGCACTATCTTTTCATACGTATTTGCTCTCTACCATACTGGATGTGAAATTGTGGAAGAGAATCTCTGAAGGTAAGTGATCTAAAACGGGTGTATATAGCATTTCTGTTGATTACTCTGATAATTGAAGATTTATTGGGAAATCCCTGTTCAGGAAAGAAGAGAGGAGTGCTCGCCAAGAAGAATCATTGATGCGGAGTTGATAATATGACTGTTATTACAACAAATGTACAACAAAATAGCCAGGCTCAGTAGATGTACTATATCTCCTATAATGAAGTTGTAGTAATGCGCAAGGAAAGCGGAAAAGATGAATAGCACGTAATCGAACTTGCCCACTAAATTTAACCTGCTCCGGGGCTCACGTGTTTCTATGACAAAGATACGGATGTGAAATTATTATTACTTCGGTAGCGTTTGGAAATGAACGGATTTGAAATAGGAATTACGTTTGAGAATTGATGAAATTGATGAAATAAATGAACTTACGAAATTAAGAAGATACATAAGTCGACAATTGTTTGGCTTCCAAGACATTAGATTAACATTAATTGTTGAAAGACGGAAATACTTATGATCTTCAAGGCTTACTATTAATTCTACACCTGGCAGTATCTTTAATTTTTTTGGCATTAGAGTACATAAATCAATTGTTGTGTATATGCTTGAATCACAATTTCTCATCTGAAAGTCCTTGGGTTACTTCATTTGAGGCTACACGTTAGCATGCACATAAGATGAGAATGTAGACCAACTCATTTGTGCACGCTTTCAAAGACATAATTATTCTTTATTACATTTCATTAACTTTGGGCTTTGTTTTTTGTGTTCTACCGTTAATTTAGCTGCGCAGTATTACATGTACTTTCCATGATTGTTACAATTTGTCATTTCCATTTGAAATGTCAAAATGGACAAACTGTACCAAAAAGTTTTTGAGCAAGGGAGAAGTTTTTGTATCTTAAAAAGTAATTGAAACAAATTTCTGAGTACAGTTAATCGTGAATATTGCATTGTACACTTAATAATACCAAGAACAAACATGAGTTTATTTTGGAAAGACAAGAAACCATTTTCCATTTCTTTACCAATGACGACAATAACGTCATTCAGCTGTGTGCTTTCCTTAAAAGTTAATTAGCGCTGCCTTGAGTAACGTTACTTTCAACTTTATGAAAGCAGAAAGAGGGAAAAATTAATCGTGTTGTGATGCGAGCCATTGCCGCTTACTGCGTCTGTTAGAAAGAACCGAGTCGTATTGCACAAAAGTAGGCTATTTTTTAATTTAAACGTTTCAATACTTCACTCTCATTAAAATGTGTTAAGATGAAAGACAAAAATAGTTTATTGATGAAAGGGTTTTTGAACATTTTTCTCGACTCTGAAACTACAATTTGGAGTGTTACATAAACAAGTGTTTCCCTATTTTTACCGAGAAAAATTAACTGGAAAGTGGCACCAAGGTTAATTGTAATTAGAAAGGAGCACATCAAGGCAGACGGACAAGTGGATGTCATATTCGTTCTTAGAAATATAACGAGCTAATAAATGAGTTTTTACATTCTATTCACGACCTCATATGATATTGCATACGAAATTAAGAAGCAACTGCATGAGAACTATATCTAGCTTCCCATCAACGTGATGATCTTCTCACAAAACGAACGGCAACCTGGATCCAAGCACATTAGAAAAAGTGAGTCCTCTCTCTCTCTCTCATCTCGCTTCTCTATTTACGTATCCAAAAAAGAAAGGGAAAAAATTCATTAAAAGTTCATCGCGTATTCTTGTATATCAATATTAATTAGTATTGAGGGAGCCATTAGAAATTATGAGAGAGAGTTAATTGTTTTCTCTGGTTTTTTATGCGGGGGGCTTTCTTGACGAAGCATATAAAAATAATAATACACGATAAATTTAATAATGAAGGGAAAAAAGAATGTCCTTGTTTCGTGTTATGAACTCCATTTTTTCTCCATGCAATACACCCAACAGAATTTAATTTAAAAAATACGGGAAAAATCCAAAGGAAGCCATAACAAGCCAGTAGTCGAACCAGACTAGAATAGAATGTGCATATTCCTATCTCTTGCGTTATATGCTTTTAAGAAATATGTTTAATATTGTTAGTTCATTCGAAAGACGACGTATTACAACAAGGAACTTTATTCGTCTGTCCTTGAAAGTTGAGCTTTCTTTACACCCAATATTTAGGAATCAGGGACATCTTTCCGACTTTTATCGTGTATTACACAAAATACAAAAAAATACTTTGCTTTGAAATATAGTTCACGACATTACCTAAAGTTGCATAATATTTGCTTAGCCAATTCCTTTTATTGCTCTCATTCAATCATTTAATGCAATGGGATGAATCATCAATCGATGAAGTATGAAACAAGTAATGAATTTAAGTGACTTTATTCCATTTTCTCCCACATATTATCCTACATTTTCTGCTCGATGTTCTTTTACCCGAAAAGGGTCTACCGAAAATACATGGTCTTAAACGTACAATTCCTCATGAAAATTTAGCGCATTCATGAGAAAAAACAATTTTCGGAAAAGGTTTTTGGAGAGGATTAGACGGCTTTTTGAAGATGAGCTGTTAACGGAATGCATCCATTCTTACATGTGTGTACATTCACACAGATCTAAATGTTATAAAGCACACACTCCTGCACGGAAATAGTTGCCCTCCATTTGTAACTGTTTGCTGCGGCGTGTTAAGGAGGCTCGTGCATCTTTCTTAATATAATTCCGGGTGTGTTTGCAGTATGTATTCAGAAAACGACATGAGAATGATATTGGAGGTAACAGAAAGTAAGGAATACTTTCAGTTTCAGTATGCAATCACTATCCATTTTATGCTTGGGATATTGGCATTTACATTCTACCAGTTACATGTAATATATATTCAGGCGAAATCATATTATAGTCCCACATTAGATAATGAAGATTCTGCTTCTATCTTTGGCTGTTGGCGTTGTTTGACATGATACATAAGTATAATTTTCTGAAAGATATTTTCGCTACACTAGAAAGAACCATTTTATCCAACAAGTGCATAAATTTATGGAGGAGCACATTACAAGGACATTCCAGCATGAAATCGTACTTCCAGTTAGTGAATCCTATCACGTGCATAACATATCATATAAATGATTCTTTGTTTCTCAGCAAACTATTTTTATTGTCAAGGCTTTCACTTCAGAATTTTCAGGTATTTTCGTTAGATATACTTGCTTACATAAGAATTACATAGCTTGCTTCCTATACCAAGATTACACTTTTCAATGGATACGTTTCAATGGATCAGTATGTTTTTTTTTCTTAGAAAAAATTCAAAGGCTAATAAAATCAAAGCAGAGCAATGAGCAATTTTTCGAAGGATATTACAAAAAACATAATATATTCAAACGACAAAAGGACAATTTGTAACCAATGAAAGAATAACCGATACAATACATTAAAGTTAGTCTCAAGTATCCCCAATTTATTCTAATTTTTTCTTAAATAAATGAATAAAATGAAATGCTTAATTGTTTTATGGATAAGCTAGAACTAATTTACAAAGGTATCATTATTGGATTGTGTGACTACATCCTGTGTGTAAAGTAAATAAGAGCTTTCGTTTCAAAAGATCACTCGACAAAGCTGGAAGCTACCAGTAACCGTGTATTTGATTTTGTCGGTATTTTATCTCCATCCAAATCAGTTCCCATCCTTGGAAATGTATGTAATCTTTGCCGAGTTGCCCTCCTCTTTGCCATTCTCAAACACTATCGGGATATTGATATTGGCGTCTACTATTTCACCTCCTTTGCTGCCCTTTTGACAAGTGCTATTTCTAACAAAAGGAACGGATTTTCATCACGAAAAAAACAGTCCTTTTATTCGTTCGGTGAATACATCGTTTCATACTTGTCGCTTGTCAGCACCTTTCATATTTAAAAATAAAACGGCTGCCGTGTATAAATTTATTTGACTTCCCCTGCATAAATTAGGTTTCAATTTTTATTCAGACATTGAACCTTTCCGAATGGAAATGTTTTGTGGGAATCGAAGTCAAAACAGTAAAAGGTAATTTTAAGTCTTTCACCTTCCACAAAACGAGAGAGAAAACTGTATATAAGCTCAACTTATGTCATCATGTAAAAATAATCATATAGAAAAGGCTTTCAATGGAATCTATCAAATAGAAAAATGAAAGGATTTTTGTCTTTTATTTCGTCTCATACAATCTACAAATATGTAGCTACCTTGATTTGACCAGAATTTGCTCAGGCGGAAAATTGAATTTTCTTGCAGAAATCACAAAAATGAAATGTGAAAGCATACACATTCCCTTTATTTACTTTCCGTATATAACCAAGGTATTGGAACTGCGTGGCGCAAATACTTTTACGAGAGTCAATCTACGAGTATAACTTGTAGATATCGATGTGCTGCATAGAAAAGGGACAAAAATTCAGGAAATTACTTACTTAACTAAAAAACAATATGTGACTGAGTAAAGTAAAGCATGGAGTCGGGGACGAACCCACGTTGGGAAAGAAAAATATACTTACTGACTCACTTGAAGTATTTTAGGTGAAATGAAAAAAAAATCATGAAAATGGTATAATCCATAAACGTCTTGAAAAGAATTTTTCCCTTTGCCATTATATGCATTTTCCCCCTCAAGATACATTGGTGTAGTAAAAGAGAACTAGATGAATTGTTTTCGCTCAGCATTATGAGTAAACAAGTTTTTATTTGGTCTTTACTTTATTTCCGATGCTGTTATTGAGAACAGTCTCAAAGAATCAACTGGCTCTCTACATCTTCAGGAAAGAGAGAGAGAGAGAAAGAAAGTGAAGGTGAATTTATACGTGTAAAGGTCCATAGACAGATAATAATATTATGTCTGTGTGGAATTTAACTTTGTTGCTGTGAGACGAGACATGAAAAGATTTTATGTATTGCTCGCTTTTCACCGAAAACGAGGCGGATGGAGTGAACAAGGTTGCAGCATTGCACTGTACACTTTTTCCTTCCTCAAAAAATACAAATGGAGGAAAGAGGAAGCAAAAGAGAGAGTGAGAGACCAGACACAGTGACGACGTGCATAAGTCAACTCTTTAAGAAGTCTAAAATACTATTGTACAACAAAAGGAGCCCAACTGGCTTAGTTACACGCACAGGGACAGAGATACAGAGTAGACAGTGACTCTCTTCAACAATAATCGAGAGGGATTTTTTTCTCTTCACATAATACTGTAGGACAGTCCCTATAAAATGTACCATAAACCATATATTTGTACACACAGCATACACCGTTATTTGTTCGCAGCTCACTCTCTTTCACTTTCTCCCATCTCATCGTCAGTAAGAAACCGCCCGAGCTGGGACCGGGCAGATTTGGGAGAATGGAATCACAGAGGTATGTGTACCAGTACCATGTACTCTTTACTAGTTTATTCCATGTCGTGCTCTCATTCTTTCCTCTTCTTGAAGAAAGTTCTACAAGTAGTTTGTACGATTATGGGTAACATCACCATCATCATCATCATCACTACCACCACCACTGCCACCACACCGTTGTGTGGATGCTGGATGATGGCAGAGGCAATAGCATTGAAAATAATCCGTTTGGAGGACATAACCAAAGTATAACGAATCACAGAGTCCATTTATTTCCACGTTGTCGTCATATCCGTCAAGTTCTGTAGAGTTTACATTGGTGTAAAAATTGGCTACCAGAAAAAAAACTCCGGATATTGCGTTCTCTTTTAATGGAACACATACATCCGATTACAATCCGGATGGCTAGCATGCCACGGTGATATGTGAAAGGTATTGACATGCCGTCGCACGAGGGTTTTGTAGTAGCCATAATGCCATGTCTAAAAAAAGATGCATCCAATGTTACGCTACACAGAAATTATTTTTACATTAATCCTAACGTTAAAACTTATAACTAAAATATATTATTTGTGATGCTGAATATTAAAATGAAAACATTTTTTTCTCCAAGATCAATGTGTTAGCAGATGTTTATATTATTTTTTAAATAAAAATGTCATATTTCTTGAAACAAAATATCAGTAGATAAAATCAATTACTTTTTTGTTTGTTTTCAGAAATGACCTGCCTATTGATGTGCTGACTATGAGATCTACCAGCAACGTCAAACCAAATACAATACTTATTATTAAATTTTGAATGTTGAAGTTCACGAAAGAACAGTAGAAAATGCATAGCACGGAAATCAAAGCAGAGATTATTACCCAACATCATCAACAGCTGATACATCACGGGCAGAATAATGGTAAGGTTATGATGAACTTTTGAAAATTGAAACATCACACTAAAAAAACCATCATTTGTTTGTGTTTGGAATGATTTTCCAATAATTACTTGGCCACTGCTTAAACAATTCAATTTTTGATCCAGCCACTCAGTTCTACCTAAATGTTAGGATATGAAATAATAATCTCATACAAAAACGTTTCCTGCTACACTGTTCTTTCAGCTCGGTGTCATAAAATATTCGTTACACGCATTTAATACAGAGCAGTATATTCCTTCTTCTCCTTCTCCTCCTCCTCCATTCCTCATAGCTTAGCTCCTACTTTACCTAATCTAATAAAGTCGGGGAAGCGTGAAATGGCATTTTCCTTATTATCTCGTACTTCTATCAAATGTCAATAGGCTCTTTCTCTCGTCTTCTGTCTCTCCTTTTTCCATTTATTGTTTGGAAGTTGCTGATAATACTTTACAAGGACCGCTTTATTAACGCAACGAACGCCACCAGTAGTCGTTGGTGATCCTTTAAATGCGAAAAAACACCATGATGATATTATATACCATGATGTATCAAAGGATGAATGCCAAACGCACTGATTCTTTCAAGCAGATTGAAATATAATCATCATTTCCATGGTCGTGATGGGGTTGTCGTCTCTTCTGTAATAAATACTGTGTTGTTCCTTTGGATTATGGCTCGTGTGCCAGCATAGATAAGGAATATAAAGCGCATTTCACTCCCAAGTTATGAAATCATTTCAGAAATGATGAGGGTTTAATTTTTTTGAGTGGTTGTATAGCACACACACCATAATGGTTTCCATACGGGCCAATGTAGCCAAACCACAAATATCATGGAAGGAATAAATTTTTGTGTTTATAATCCGACGTATAAAAAGCATTTTGTTCTTTTCTCTATGGTAATATTGTCTTCAAACAAGTACACCTAACAGTTCTATTAGATGTTGTAATTGGGATGTAAGTACAGGTGTTGTATGGATTGAAAATGTTGAAGCTATTAGATTGTTTTATCTGCAGTGCCACTCACGACAAAACAAAGGATGAGAATCTGTACCAACTTTATTTTGCAAGGGAGTAGTAGTAAGCGTAAAAGATTGAGGATAGAAAGAGCAAGACAGGGACAAAAAAATCAACTCAATTGCAATTCCTTTTCTGTACCACTCACTTTCAAACCAGATTTTCTTCGAACTTGATTGAACGATGCAATCGCTATGCTGGCGTATCATATATAAACAGGCAGAAAGAAATAGAGCCATTTCTCTTTATATAAGTAAGATTGACATGTATCTGACACTTTTATATGATACAATAGAAATTCTCCTATGGTCTACATATGTGTGTGCACCATATAAAAAACTTTATAAATAAACTGGAGAAATATGTAGAAACGCCATGATACTATCGTTTGTTGTTGTGATAGGTGTATATATGGCTCTATGTACAGTATGGATATACAACAGAATAAATACTCCAACGGTGAAATTGAAAAGTAAAGTCCAACCAAATTCAACTTTTACTTTTTCCTGTATTTTTATGGCCATTGTCAATTCATGACCAAATTGCATGATGTCTTACAAATGTGCGTACCCTGTCGTGAACCAGCATGTTCTAGTTTTTTGGTAAAGAATATTATTTCGCTTGGAACTCAAAAGTCAAATTCATGAAATAGCCAAGGAGAAACAAAATAGAGTGCAATCCTATTTTCCTTTGTAAAGTTATTTGCGTCATGTACTCTGTCTACTACTAGTCACATCAAGGTTCTCTCTATTCTTCTAGTTTCTTGACAATGATTCCCAGGTAAGGACGTAATAATAATACACGAGAAAAAACTTATGGACGTAATGGACTTAAGTGTAAGATGCTTCTTCTTCATTTCTGATCTATTGCCATTTTACGAAAATTATACAATGATATTATTTACATTTTGTTTACTTTGTAGTTATCCACTCGAACCAACATTTAGTAAATTGAATTGCATTGTGCACATCTTCACCAATTGTGTATCAACATGGCATTGCATCATGCAATAATACTTTCACTTTATAATTTATTGAAGAATTGGTCTTCAGCTCTGTATCAAACTTTATGAGAATTGATCGAGTTGGGTTGATGAAAGTGCATCAGGTTCCAGCAGAAAGAAAATTATGCCATGTAGAATTTTCATTTTATTTAAGAATGAAGCAACAAGAAAATAATTTAGAAATTCTCAACAGTATTTTCTTTTGACGTCTATCAAGAGATTTCGGTGTTGACGATTTGGAACTCGGTGGCACTTACTTACAACTCTCAAATTGTAGTCTAAAACGATGAATTATTGTAATAAAAACAATAAAGCACCTACAAGAAACTTGTTTCTTAGTAAACAGAGAGCACAATTTACTGAAAAACTTTTATATAAATAATGCTAGGGTATTAGGAATGAGCTAGGTGTCCGCTATTTATTTATGTATCTATGTTAACTTGTGAAAACTGCACGTGTATCCATTTTTACCGCACCGTTTTCCGCAAAAAGCAGAACTGTGTACCCACTCAAATTAGCTGGAAGTAGGAAATTGTGTACTGTACATTAAAAGGAAAGTTGTATTGAGAACTCCAGAACCTTAGGAGTTGTAGATATGCCATTATTTCTTCACTTTTCATCTACTACCAATACATATAACCAAGTTGATATTCGACCAGAGTCAGAACAAAGAAAAACGGGAAAACAAGCTTGGTGGGAGCATCTTCTCGGGTGACTTTTAAGAAAAGAAATATCAGGCATAAAACTATGTTATATATGGACACAAAGATATAATGCCAAAGTGTTCTTATAGACCAACAGCACGGACTTCTTGGCATACCATCGGATCGGAGAATATAGTTAGCCCTAGCTGTATACTGTGGCACGGTGTTGAAAAGCGTATAGCTCATATACATTCAACATTTAGAGCCCAGTTATGTATGTTTTCATTCATGAAGACACCGCGAAGAGCGGAGAGTGACTTACTGTTTGGTGTTTATACATAATACATCTATCCCTCGTCTTCCACTCAGGCAAAACGTTAGTTGAACAGGGCTACTCTCTAATAACAGAAAAGAAAAGGAGGAGAGAAAACTCAACTACTAAATGTAGTTGTGCTAAAAGCTGAAAATGTGAAAAGGAAAAAGTTGGTTGGAAGCAAGCCGAGAAGGGAAAATGTGGAAGAGCAAAGTGCATTTTCAGATTCTCTGTTTACCAATCTACCGAATCGGTCTTCTTAGAAATAATAGCAAATTCATGTTGCAGTCTATTAAGCAAAGGGATTTATTTTCATTCCATACTCTCCTCTTTCTCTCTCTCACTCTCTTTTCTAACTTTGCCCACCTCATAGTGCCACTTTTACTCTACTCTACCTACATACTATCAACTTTACCTACTTTTTATGAACATCATACTTATACATATGCTCCAAACTGATTCAGAGATGTCCCTTTTGTTGGAGAAAATAGACAGGAGGAAAGAGAAAGAGCAAGTGCAATGAAAAATATAGTAGACATTTATTATTACACTCTTCTTAACTTACTCGCCGTTTTTTATATATATTTAGCTTGTATACATACGTATGAATGGATTACAAGTATCAAAACAGTATACCTATATACATATCTTCCGTCAGTGTGTGTGTGAGAGAGAGAGAGTCAACTCTTGTGACACTTTTCAAATAAGTAGCAAACCAAAAGTAGCTCCAAAAGAAGACATTCTTAGGAAGAACCATGTAACGCATTCTGACTTGCATTGTGTGTGTGTGTGTGTTGTTTCAAGTTATCCTCTTTCTTCATGTCATGATGTTTCTTTCTCCTTGAAGGAGTGCGCTAAAGGCAAGCGAAATGAAAAAGTGAAAAACTCTTTTTCTTTGTTTACCTCATGTAATTTTACTCCAAGCATGTTGAATGAATAGGATGCAAAGTAAGTGTGGGTGAGCATTCACCCTATAGAAAGAAGGAGATGGGAAGGCTTCCGTAAGGCAAGTCAGTGAAAGATCGCTCATAATATAATGCCTGTTACAAACTATTCTCTCCAGGGTTTGAGTGCAAGGCTTCTCCCGTGTTAGGTATATAAATTGGGTGAAAATTAAACGTAATGGTTTTTACATGTTGATTAGAAGACTTGAATGGAGTTTCATTGTAATATTAGAAAAGTTTTTGATTGAAATGGTCATTAGTTTAAATTTTAACCATTATTTTAAGGGACGACATCCCCAAACTTTTAATACATGGTAATGCTCTTTTACATTTAGGTGTGGGGTTTTAATGAGTTTATGAGCCTTCCTGGTATCACATACCATTTAGGCTGAGCGAACTTGCTACTTTGAGGCTCAACCGATTCTCAATAAACGAGCATTTCACATCGAAACCTATCGTTATGTTAGCAAACTTCAATAAATGAATTCTAGTGAATTCAATGAAAGTGATGCTTGGGATCTAGCGAAAATATCCAAATTCATGAGAATTCTTTTTCACGTCTGTACCCTCAAGTTTACTATCAGAAGTTACTTGTATGGGAAGGAAATAGGTTTGGAATGTCCAAAAAAATCTATCGTTTTTATGAAAAAAATGACCAGGTGGGATTTCCTGGTTTTATCTCGGAATAAGTTACAAAGCCATAACGAGAGTTTGCTTGACTCCATGCAGAAGTGGGATAATGCGTGAATTTTTACGACGTATAGGAAATCTACCAGAAATCCACATGTATATCAGTGATGAATAAAAGGATGGACGGTTAGTGGGTACAAGACAAACGACAGTGGTTGGGTGACTACCCATAAGGGAATGAAAGTGGGAACTCAACGTGAGATATTAGTATTTAGGGAATATTGTGAAAAGTTGATAGGCTTTGGGGCAGAAGCTTACCATTGACACATGAGCCAGGTTTCCCTGTCGTCGTTAGTGATACTGCCGGCATTTCCCTGACGTTTTGAAGAATAGGTGAAACCAAGTTGCAGCATGCATATGTAGGTGATCAGTAAATGTTCTTCACACGGATATAAATTGATGCGTAATATGGAAAATGGAGGAGATGGAGATTGAATGCTGTTGAAATGTAGAGTTTCTACATGCACAAAACTTTACTCTTCTTTAATGCCCTTCTTCCATGATATTCTAGCGTGGACGGACAAACGTGTGGTCAGCATTTTGTGAAAAGAATAAATGGTCATAGATCAAGGTAGAGAAAGCTTTTTTCCCAATCCTTGGGGTCACACGGGACTGAAAACTTGTTACCTTCTTTTTTTGGGGGTCTTGTACACGTACATACATATATGTTGATGTACATTGTACATCTCCTCTTGATCTCTAGGGATGGAAGGGTAAAGCCATTTTTGTGGTCGGAAGCAGCCTCCTTTCTTAGCAACAGAGTTGCTTCTCCTGCCAAATATTTATTTCATTCATATTATGTATCCCATCTCAATAAATCCAGATCAGCCATCTCTATCCATTTTCTTTTAATGTATAAGAAACTTCGGATGCAACCCTGTTTGCTACTTACATCTCTTACTACTTTACAATATTACGTATAAAATATATATTTATTAGGGAGAGAGACACACACCGAAAAACGAGGTACTTTTGATGCATACTTGGGATAAGACATTTCCTAAAAGCTAGTGAAGGAGGCATTCATGGTATCTGCTAAAGAAAACAAAATAACTTACGTTCATTATTGTTTCTATTTTATGGGTTGTAACTTCCAATGCACGTAACTGTTCAACAACCGTACCTTCCCTATAAATACAAGTGCCTCATCATCATCATTGCCACTGCAACCAAAACCAACATGATCACCGTCATTTCATACCCCATTCATTGGAATGTACATGTCTCTTTCTCCGTCCTTTTCTCCGCAAATGTTTCAGCCCTAAATTGGAGAAACTCTAATGCAATGCTTGGCTACGCACATATCCCTCCTGAGCCCTTCTTCACATCGTTTAGTAGGTTTGGGTTAAGTATTCGATGTAAATATTACGCCATGTATTTTGTACTAGTTTTTTCCATATGCATATAGTATAGTATGTGTACTTTGTTACGACAGACATGTGCTCAATTTCCCGATAAGTGGATGTAAAATGTGGGTAGGTAAATAGAAGCCCAAACTCTCCATCCAAACTCTTTTCCCGTTTCTTTCACGTATTTGATAAAAATGATTTCGCAATCACAGCTGGGGTAACTTTTTATATTTGAAACATTTTGAGCGTAGAAATATGCCGCATTAGGAGTTGGTCCAAGTTAAGGCGTCTGTCTACCTTTATTTTGGAGTGAAAGAGGAATACAAGACTAAGCAGTGGAACTGATCACGATCCCGCTGATCGCCTTAAAATCTGAAGCAAAATATATAAACCATATTTTTATAATGAATGGCTATACGTATAAATAGGTAGTTTGAGAAATAACTTGCTGGGGTAGCAGCAAAGTTACCTAGTTGGTAAGAATTCAGAGAAAGTGTTGTTAGTATGTGGACTGAAGCTTTTGTATTAGAAAGTGATAACGATATCAGGTATAAAGTATCTAAATCGCATTTTATGTAGGTGGATTTTAGATGATTAGTTTTATGTAGTATGTAAAAATTGTGGGCTTCTCAGAATCAGAATGAGCTAAAACCCAAAACCAACAGTGTTGGTTAGTTTATCTGTGCTTCAAACGATACAATAATAATATACGGGATGTGTCGGAAACATTACTAACACTTTAGTCATGGGCTACAGATGTGTGGAATGAGAAAATATGGGGAGTAGAAAGTTGAAAATTAAAATGAATGGGTAATGATTAGCCGACCAATGAAATACTAATGACGAAAATGTCAGGAAGTTTAATCCATTTTCCATGTTCTACCAAATCATCCACTCTGTTATTCACCGGCTCACCATTATATATTTTCCCTTCCTATCTTGTTTTCTACATCTTCAGAGAGTAAACAGGTTCGAACCAAAAAAAAAGGATAATGGAAAAGGAAAGTGAGTTGTTTACTTGCGTATGAACTCGGAAAAGTATGGTTCGTGGGTGTTTCAGTGCTAATAGCCACCCTACTAATAAAGCTTAAGGAGAATATTTATACGCACTTAAAATACTCTCTTCCACAAAAACATTTTTCTAGCTAAATCGTATTGCATATGTACATATTATATACTTATAAGGAAACCTAAAAAGTATATGTATGACTGAGAAAACCTGAAGTTTCATATAGATAAGTATTTACTACTACCGATATAGAGAAAATAAAGATATGTAGTTGTAGGAGCATCAAGATAGACATAATATTATTTATTTAACTAAAGTTTGAATAGAAGGTGGGAGTGCTTTTTAATTGATATCACGAAAAACACTTTCGAAACTACTTGCGTAAGTAGATTAACTAAACTTTTCATTATGTGTAGGTTCCGTAAGTTTTAATTATATTGAACATCTATCATCTATCTAAAACGCTGATTGTGTAAGTTCGACAAGTAATAATATATAATTTAATAATTCTTTGTAAGGTACTTCATCATAATCAATTATACTTAAAATTTGTTTTGCTATTTTGCTAATGAGTACAATAGTGAATATTTCTTTGGAGTCGTACTAAACAAGGATTTATTGAAGGAAGTAATCGTCAAATAATATTATTTCATTCAAGGATCATAATATTTGAATCTTTCAGTGTTCCTTTCCACTACAGATTAATTATGACATTATTGTGCTTTCACAAGTTAAAGTTTATATTATAATTCATTGTATCTAAATTTAGAAACGTAGTTCTCTAACTATTACTTTTTTCAAAGTACTCGCATCATGATTCAGTAACTTGTAAGTCAGAAGCTAAGAAAAAGGTGGGTGATCATTCAATTTGTATCAACTTCAGCCGCCAGACCAGACCAATTTGCATATTTTGATGTTCACATTTCATTTTTAATAAGGATGAAATATAATATTTCCAATTCTGCTATTTTACGTCACTTTTCTCCAATGTTCTATGATGAATCACAAGCAAGCTGGGACGTTTTATGATTTGGAGATCAAGTTCCTAACAATGATAAAAATAGAACCAATTGTAAAGAATAAGAATGGAGTAATGCATACTCAACCAAACTGTAATGTATGGTATCAGTTTGAGCGGATACATTTATACAGACGCGTATGAACATGTGAACTCAATATGTATCATTACGAAAGTTTGCTCCTTTCGCATAAGAAATAACAATAACAAGTTATATTAAAAGAAAAAATATATAAGGCAAACACAAGGATTCAGTTTCAAACTGACTGAGTTATCATTGGGAAAAGAAAGAGAGGGAAAAGTGATTGTGCTTCTGCAAGGAGATGAGATTGAAGGACCAAATTTCATTTCTTTAAAAGCTACATGCAACATACATACTATCAAGTGCTAAAAGTCTATTCTTGCATTTTCTGTTTTCCATTCATCGGCAAAAAAGAAAGTACTCTAATCATTAGTGCTTCTATTCATGACTTGTGCCCATCCAAATCCACAGCTTAATGCTACACATGACAAATATAGTTAACATAAGTACATACAAGAGCTTTTACAATCTTCTTCTTCTTGATTTATGTGATTGTCTTTTAGTGCAGCATTGTCTTATTCTAGTAAAAGGCCTGTCTAAAGTGTGCGTCATCACATCATCATAACTAATGAGTAGGTATTTTGGAGGCTACATATAAAGCTGCTAAAATTACAAATAATTGTGGAAAATTCTGCCCAAGCTTGAACATATCTTATTATACTTGATAAATATGTGCATCTAACTGGATGAATAACTCAAGAAAATTTCAGCTTTTTTTTTAGCTATTTCTAACGAAATTCCTGAACTCCATTAAAAAATTTGTAGGCCACCGACACCGCGCACTCACCTGCCTACCGGTTTTTTTGATCGGCCGGAAAATCCATATATTTTTAATTAAGATGGTGATGGTGTAGTGTATTGTGGTGCGGGTAGATGAGATGAGAGTACAGTTGACTGAGAGGGGCAAAAAGAAAAAAAAGCGAACTGTATGCTGGGTGAAAGAAGTGGATGAAAAGAGAGAGAGAGAGAGCTGCTAAACCAATTTACGGTTTTGTACATTATAGTATTTTCTGTAATTTCGTAATTTTTAAGTTGCGTATTTGCCGTTGAGGCTTTTAATCATAGATTATTCTTGTGCAAAGTCTGTGTGTAGACTTGCCAGATTTATTTTCAACTCAACGAAGCATGTACTCTAATCAAGACATAACAGTTTGTTCTCCCTTTTTCCTAGTGCATTATATACTTTAAATCAAATTGCCAGACTAACATTTTTATTAGATATTACGTACAAGTAATCTTTTAGAGCTAGCTTTTCCAGGCATGGAAGCATTTTCATTTTCTGATGTTTACATCTCTAAAATTGGCTAGATTCATTGAAAATGAGGGAAAGAGCCTACAGCACTGTATGAAAAAAGGAGAGAGAGAGAGAGTGAGCTCTAGCAGAAGAGAGAGAGAGAGAAAGAGCAAGCGGAGGGCACCAGAGAGGAAAATGGTTATGCTACTTAATGCAGTGCCCTCCCTATTATATAAAGGAGTTGGAGATGGACCGGACGGCAAGAAAAGAAAATATACATAGTAGACTTCTTGTGAGAGAAATCTAATTAGATTTAAAGTTCGTTGAAACTTTGTTAAATTATTTTGCGAGAAAGTTTTCATTATGAAAAGAACTTGATGAGTTTTCCTCATCAGGAAAATGTACATAATATACATAGAAATGTTGCAGTAATGTGGGTTTGATTCTTGTTTTTGTGTGCTCTCATTCATAAAGCCTTGAGCGTAGACATTTGCTTATTTTAGCATTTTACTTATCTCAAAGCTTGGGGTTTTCTGATTTTCTGACATTGTTATTTGGTGTTAGTTATTCATTTTAACTGGGTATAAATGCTGCTTTCTTTATTATCATGTTGCCCTTCTTTTCTACCTTCCCATAAATTGTACACTTCTCCCGTGTTAGCGCTTCGTTTTTCATTATCTGGAAATCTACCTACGCACAACACCACATTTTCACTCACTATGATCACGCGTCATCAACCTAAACTTCAAAAAAATGTTCTTTTTAGGATAGTTGGTTATGTTTTTTGTTACCTCATTATCAAAACGAAAAGCTTTAACCTCGTTTATCCCCTTGCAGAAGTTCGTTGGCTGAGATTTAATTGATGAGTGCAACTGCGTCTCGTTATATGAAAGTGGTGGAGGTTGAAACTAGAAATAAGTCACATTTTGCATCCAACTATTTTTGTAAATAAATTATGGAATTCATTTTTAGTAAAGTAAATACCGGCATACATATATCCATATTTTAAGATATACTTTGGTCCTTCGTTCAATAAAATTTATTATTTTAAGCTTGTGCACTGTGCAGCTATTCCGTGACACAGCAGATGAGTAAACATTCCAATATTTTGATTACTTTTTGGTGTAGGGCTATAAGTGGATCTATTCAAAGCCTGTAAACCAATTGGCATTTTTCACCTGATATAACCTTTGTGAAAACACTTCTGGGCATTTCTTGAGTACGTAGGTGTGTCTGATTACGCTATCCAAGTGATCAAAGGAAGAATGTCAAGTATTTCATTAACGGCTTTCAAATGAGTTTATGAGAACATTCCTCTTGCAAACATTCACTTAATTACGATTCCTTCCACCTGAACCTTTAAACTCCCATGAGAGGTTTGATGTAAGCATCTTCTAACTGAAGTTTAGGTGAGGTAATATGTTGGGTAAGCATTAAAGTAAATGTTTGCTTACCACAGTTGGAATGTATTTGTAGCCTTTCACAAAACGCTTGTCCCTCATCATATACGTAATCGACATGAAGCACAAAGGGAGACATTTTTGTTTCCTCTATTACTTTGTTCCACATTCCATTTGTTTTGAGCAGGGATCTTGTAACGGGGAGTGCTGCTACTTGGTTTATTTTTAAATGCCCCTTTGGTCAAAATATTTTGGTAATGTAATTGTTCAAATTCCTGGATTTTAATTAACGATCATTTACCTGAATTGACATCACAAAAGATCAAATGACGTTGAACGTGGGTTGGAAAATGTGGAGCTTAAATAATTGGGATAAATAATTGGATAGGTGCTAGCTTGGTTATATACATATTATATAAGTTTGGGTATGTGGGTTGACAGACGTAAAGAATTCGAGATGAAAGATGGAGATCAAATATCTCCCAGAATGTTCTTTCTCCATTTATTAGTCATATATGAGTGACCTAAAGGTATAGCTATCATTGTTTCTATTTCTGCTGGACAAATATATCTGTGAAAAATATATCAGATTGATCATTTTAATAATGATATTTGAGACGTCCAGTGTCTTCTCATTTTGCATCATTAATTGGTTTAGAAACAAAAACCAAAGACCCCGTGTCATTCGAGTTTGTGTAACAGATCTAGCAAAGAGGAGGCAAGCTGAAGCATTTCTATTTCTAGTTAACTTTGAGAAACAGCATCATCCGCGCACCGTTGCGGTACAAAAGAAAAATGAATGCTACAATGGTGAAAGACTCTGCGTGTAAGTTAGCTAGCTGCTCCAAATTTTCTACACAATTGTTAGTAAGCAGTGCTAGCTTTTTGAGCTACATTAAACCAATTAATTAGATGTGTGCTAGTTTTTATTTCTTATGATCACGATTGAAATAATGTCTGGACAATATACACTTAAATAAACTTGTATCTCTAATATTGGTAAAAGTGGCCACTTGAAAAAGTAGAATATAAGCGTCAAAACAAGTTGGCAAGTGAATTGGAGAAAAGTGAGTGAGTCGAGTTGGGTTCTTTGGTTGTTGAAACAACTTTGATATCATTCACTTCCACTTAGGTACTTCTTTATATAATGAATGATAGCATGTATTAAATGTACATATTATATGTTTATTTACTTATTTCCATCCAAAACCAACCCTTCGTAGATATATCTTAGGCCAGGCATTTCCTCGTACATAGGCGCATACTTCATTTAACCAAAAAAAGATAGAACCAAATACATCAGGACATTGGCCGGGTTTTGTTGGTGAAAGTTTGTTCAACCGTTGCAATGTTAATTAAATCTGGGGAAAGGAAAAGAGACGAGCTAATGAAACGTCAAGTGTGGGCTACTGTGATTAATTGCTTTGTGATATGCATGTTTATCCCCTTCACTTATACGAGACCGATATGGGCACCCTCTACACACAAACTGTTAGCAATAATTCCTACACTTATATATGAAAGCTTATGTAACCTGAAGCAACAAAGGTATTAAAAGATTTTGATATATCCGACGTTTCCTGTTTCTATTTTTCCATTATAGAAGTTCTCGCTTTAGATTGCTCATACACACGACTCCACTACTCCTGTATTTTAGTGATGGGTGATAAATTAATGAATCGAGACGAGAGTATGTGGGATATGATCTGTAAAATATCTATCTAAGCTGTATTGGGATGTCATGTGTATTCATGCTATACCTAAAAGCGAATCTGATAATCTATTTTATATCAAGGTTTATTTTGTTTCATAAGTGAACTCATTCAGCCCACTCGACTTTCTAATTCAATGATCAAAAAGGCAATTGTGGTAAAAGAATTAAAATTAATCAACTAAAAACTGTGCTGGCTGGTCACAGCATAGTGTGGAGGAGAACTAACATGAAATAATTAAAATTTTACTGCGTCTTATAACACCTCTATTTGGTTCCTTCTTATTTACTTGAAAGCTAAACCGAATTCAGCTCCGGCTATGAAACCGTAAAGAAAGTATATTGGAATAGGAACAAATCTTTTCCTAAGGGAAGTCTACTAGAAAAACCTACTTTCCCCTTTACTCTTCTTACTGCTCCTGGAAGTTGAGAAGGATGTGTCAGATCTTGTCATGCGAGGTTAAGTTTCACCTCTTTCATGTGGTCAAATGAAATTTCAATTTTCTACGTCATTTCCAAAGTGGGTGAGGTGAGATCGTACACAGCTGCTTCTTTAGACTAAAATCTCAAAATATATACGAGTATTTTTTAAAGGTGACTTTGAACGTCACAAACATGTCTGTACTCTCATGACTACTGCTGAACTACTAATGAATAAACAAACGATTTAGTGTTGCTCCGATGTTACTCATGTTTTAAGCTCTTTCAACTAATTTTAAGGTATAAAAGGTGTAGCATAAATCAGTTTTTGAATTTTTATGGTAAAAAATATACTTTTTGTATACGTATTTAAACTGATGTGTGCTGTTGGTGACTGTCTAACCTTGTTTGGCATTTATGTTGACTTTGTTTTAGAATCACCTGCCCGAAGAATGACAAATGGTGACGGAGGAGCAGCAGGAGGCTCAAGACACCACAGAGAAGTGTCAGCGCCAGGTATGGTGTCGTCCAATGAGTGCGCTGGTTGTGGAAAACGAATTACAGATCGCTTCTTACTCAAAGCCCTTGACTTGTTTTGGCATGAGGACTGTTTAAAATGTGGTTGTTGTGATTGTCGTCTCGGTGAGGTGGGCTCAACGCTGTATACCAAAGCCAATTTGATTTTATGCAAAAGAGATTATCTAAGGTTGGTCATCTCATTCATTTCTCATAAACATTTTCTATTATCCATTAAACAATTATTTATACACACACACATACATGATAGCATTCTTACTTGTGGAGAAACTTATCGTTATTACGTTTCAATTTGAATACGTGTAGCATAAGAAAATATTTGTTTGCCCTCCTAAAATATACTTACAGTGACGGGAATTCGCATCTTGGCCCAAATATACTAAATCGTCAGCACCTGAAAGATGATTGTTTCTTTTACATTTATAATCGGCTCTTGTACATAAACAGTAGTTTTTGCAGTCAATTTTGACTAGAACACTCAATGTACATCCAGATCACTCAGATTATTACGTGTTCCATACAATGCCATGATTTTATTCCAGAAAAGCTTCTTCCATCTCCTGCCCAAAACATCGTTGTTCACGTTGTACTTTATATTGGAAAAGAAGGGAGCAGAAACTGCATAAGTAGTAGTATTACACCAGCGTTGTGTATGAGATGACTGATGTTTATCTGGGGTTCCGATATGGGGAAACTTGAGATTGCATTACTAGTTTCATATGGAAAAGTGCTTTGATATATCTTTCGAGACGAAGTAGGATTCGTTTAGACTTTTACCCACGCTAAGAATCTCTTCATTTATTTCTACCCACTCTTGAAACAAGCTATGTCAAAATGTAACGTATAAGAACATGTCAGCTTCAAAAGGTAGGCATTTCATATTATGATAGTAATTTTGAGAACATTGTAATTTTATCAAAAAGAGATACAACCTGAAAAGTCGGTTTGGATTTTGATGAAATACACTTTAATTTATATAATCTCAGTTAAATAAATGAAATGCGACACATACATAGTTTTATTTATTGTCACAGAAGTTTCAATGAAAATCCAACCAAGTTTTAAAAAAGTGTCAAAATGTTTCTTCCAAATAAATCCCAGTCATTTGTACTACATGACATGACTTTGCAACTGAGTTGTTGCAATGAACGTGGCTCATGATTGTAGTTGCACTCCAAAATTTTACGTCAACATTTTAAACTACGCGAAGAAATGATACATTGCGATATTTTGTGTATATGTATAACGTATGATTTAATATAAAAGTATATGAATAATTTTGTTTAGTAGTATTAGCCATAGCTCCATTAGCTGTGCAGCATGCATAAGTTGAATTTAAGTCAGACTGGCAGGTTCAATAAGATGAGAAAAATGATCGCTAGCGCTTTCCTTATCCTCCCTCCTACTAGTGGTGTTGGATGTGTACTTTCAAGGGGAACTTTTTCAGCCCTATTTTCTTATTGCTGACTTCCTGCAGAAACAGTAAAGAAAGACTGCTGAAAAGAGCCTAATTATTATTATTCTTTCATTAAATGGGATAATGGAGAAGAAAGAAAGCAAAAGCACTTTTTTTAACAGTTCTTAATAGTTTATATGCCCTTTATGGTTATATTTTTTTTTATATAAGAAAGAGTAGTGACTAAATAGGCTGCGCTGAACTTAAGTACAGTTAGAAAGTTGAATGCAATGAGGCTGTCAGAGAAAAGGATTTTTTATAAGAGCGTAAACAAACTAATTGAAAACTCACAAGTACAATAACTCACTGTCAAAAACACAATGTGAATTAGCGCTGGAGGATAGTTCCAAACTCGAACGTATGTAGCAATCCGGCAATTACTTTATGTAAATCTCTGTGGATTCTTCCTCGTTTTAAATACAAAAAAACTGGAGTCAGTCAGGAGTCGTCATCAGTTCAGCATCCAGTCAGTTTAATGGAATTCAACCGAGATCTGACTAGACAAGGAATAAAAGTAATGACAGACAGCATTAATAGATTATTGTGCAAAGTGCCAATACATCTTTTGAAGGGATGATATGACAGCGATGAAACAGAAGTTTTAAAGTATATAAAAGTGAATTTTTACAGTTAGCTAACATGAGAAGTTCCGTTACTAAAAAATAATTAACAAATGGAGGGCTTACTAAATTAAAGGTCAAAATCAATCTAATCTCCAGTTGTTTTTGTTTTTCAGATTATTTGGAAGCACAGGATTTTGCGCTGCTTGCTCGAAGAGCATTCCAGCTTTTGAAATGGTAAGAAATTATTACTATTTATTGGTAAGCCAGCCAAAGCAAAATTCTAAAAAGACAATCACTAAGTCCACTCATTGCATCTGTTTAATCATATTTTAGGTAATGCGAGCAAGGTCCAATGTATATCATTTGGAATGTTTTGCCTGTCAACAGTGTAATCATCGGTAAGTATTGATTTACTAACCCTGAAGTTCTTTTTAATTTGCTAATGAATAAAATATGACCCAACCATTTAAAGTAACGCATTAAATTATGTTAAGAGGCTAGAAAACTGAGTTTGTTGTGATAAAGTAATTAAATCTTTCATCCGTAGATTCTGCGTTGGAGATCGTTTTTACCTCTGTGAAAATAAGATCCTTTGTGAATACGATTACGAAGAACGGATGGTGTTTGCGAACATGGCATGTAGTCCCGGAAGTCTCTCACTCTTACGAAGGCAAGTCAGTAATTTCCAGGTATTACAACTAATTAAAATAGATCAGTGTCTAGAGAGAGTCCTATGCTGGCGTCCCACTCCACATTTTATAGCCTGTATTTGATGAGTTTACAGTCATTTACTGATGCTGAAGTAGTGCTGCATCATTCTAGTTCAATCAAATCAGTAGGAAAATCCAATTAGCATAATGTAGATGGATTAGCTCTCTAAGTTTAGATTTATACTTTTGGCTTACGCTTGAGTTTTAAATGACCCTCTTTTGTTCTCTCCCAACCAGCAGCCAGGGCCAGGACTCCAACAAAGCGAACAACCACAGCAGCAACCCTTCTCAAGTAGTAATAGCATCATCAGCATCGTTGACCAACACGACCAACATCAGCACCTCCAGCCCAAACATCCACTCCATATCTCCAAAATTCCAGTCCGTCAGCCCAACGCCATTGGGATCGATTTCGGCTCTGCACTCTCACCATCATCAAACCAACATGGTTTCGAGACCCGTTACATAACGCCACAACCTCGTGGCATGGACCAGAATGATCACTTTCTTCATGAAATGAATGCTAGTTTTATGTCACCATCATCATCCAAAAGGCCTAAGCAGTCGTATTCCTCCTCCTCCTCCACTCCCTATAATAATTATCATCTTGGTGGATCCCTCATTCTAAATCCGGAAAAGAACAAAAATACTCATGACAATCTCAGCAAGTCCCATCCATTTGGAACAGTTTCAGTTATTACTTCAGCGTCACTCCAAGGTGGTGTAGCAATGCCTCCAGATGACCATGTTCACTCGAATAGTAACCTGACCATCGGCAACAACACTGTGGGAAGTCCTGACTCCGGAATAGTTGAATAAAGAACCTGATAAAAATGAATGGGTGGGCCAAGTGTTACAACTACATAGAAAGTATTATGGAAAAAGATAACTATGAACTGTGTTGTATTATATCATCTAATTCTGAGAGACGAATGCTAAGGATGGAAGGATGTAATTACCAAAAGATTGTAAAAATAAAGGATTTTAAACATCTTGTAAACAGAGGTTTGTAAAGACTAGATTTCGATGATGAAGAAAACTAGAGAGGAGAAAATTATGCAGTCATCTGGGTATCCTGACATTCATTCATTCAATCAATTCATGATCAACTGTCATTTCCAGCGGACAATGCTTTTGAAATATTTAAAAATGTACCCTCTCTACCAAGTATGTTGCTACCAATCAGTGTCTCTGATCTAGCTCTTCCAATTTGAATATACTTTAAGGAAATGTCTATTACAGCCAGAGGTCAACTGATGATGATTATGAAGTTTCAAACTCATGTCTTGTTTCTAAAGAACCCAACTTATATTAATTTCTTAAGAGAGCATGTTATGCTAACAAATATGAACAAATCGGTTAGTGGCATCAGTAACGAATTGAAGATGTCTCCCACGGATGAAGAATGTATGATGATGATATTGATAGTTTTAAATAATAAATAAATATGTGTATTTATGTATGTACCCTTAAATACTATTGTAATTGTACGTCCTCTTACCACAATCTAACTATTCATTATGTTTCGATCAATTATTGCTTTATGTAATTAAACTTATGAGGTTAATAGTTGTTTTATACGACTTATATGTATGAAATAAACTAACTGGAGTTGTTTTAATTTTGAAGTTGACAAACACAGATGAAATTAAACGAATCTTACAGATTATCAGTGTATACGACTATTATAACCATGTATTTTAAAACAAATCAAATAAAGTGATTGATAATGTGAGTATGGACTGTGCAAATGGAAAGCTGTCAATTATTAATTATTGAAATCTAAAAAATGCGATTGGTGAAGGAGGGTGATAAAAATGAAAGTGCTCAAACAAATTGGAGGTTACTTTGTACTGATCGTGAGGATACGCATTTTTATTTCCATTTCAACAGTCTTCAGGAAGTATAGTGACAACATATTTACCCGATTCTGACCTCTCGCTGCACAGATAAGCTTTAAAGCCGGTGTCATAACTAGTAACCTCCAAAAGATTCCCGATCTTCACCAAGAAAACTACGGAATCGTCAAAATCCGCACGCTTCAAGGCTCTCCGACCTTTGTTGATTAACTTTCTAACACCATCATCCCACTTTCGATTCGTGTCAAGTCTGGGAATGACAACCTTTCGGGGGTTCCGTAGTTCGACCCATTCCAGTTCTGCTTTAAAAATGCCACCGGCAAATTTTACATCTCCATCCTTATCTAAAATATCCAAAATTTAACTGGGATTATTTAGGTGTCTTCAATCAATTTTACGTATATTTCATAAATTTAATTTTGAAATTATTTAATACGTGCAACAACACAAAGACTATATAAAAACTGCTTACCATTCACTGTCAACGTTTCATTTTTTGTCATGGAAGAGCCATCCTCTCCTGGAGTTTTAACCTCCACTTGCGAATCAGTCATATCTGGAAAACACATCAAAATTCAACGTAATTAATTAAATAGTTATCAATCTATTTTGCAGATGACTTGAATACAGTTTAATCAAACAAGATGTGATAAGGAAAAGAATGCATTTTTAAAGAGCGGACTTACCTGCTGTCTGTAACTCCTCACGGCTTTTTGGATTTAAAACAAACTGAGTATCTCTCTGAATCAGGTTGGATTTTAATTGATACTTAATATGACTTTCGAAAGAAATGTCGGAATTGTTACAAGCAGCAATTGTACGTACTTTCCACTTGATCACAATAATCAACAATCACACACAGAAAAGAATTGTTTATGTTTACATGATCTGCTATGAAAAAATCCGCTTCTGTGAAGTGGAGAAATTAGCAAACGTCAAGCTATACATGCAAAACGCATAGCATTTTTCACATCGCATGATGGGATGTTGCGATAGATGCTTTGCTTCCTTCCACCTGTCACTCTCAATGTCCAATATTTATGCATGAATGAATCGTTTAGACAATGGCAGATTAACTATGAAAGCATCATCAATATAATCATGAAGCAGTTTTGATCCCATTCAATAATACAATGAAATATACGCATCATTCATTCTTCATTTTTAACGGATTAATAAATAATTGTTGAGTTAAGTGAGGTAGGACCAATCAACCCTTCAACTTTTATCGTTGATTTACACGTTTATCAGCTGTTAAATATTTTTGCACATTTCAATAGATGTTCAGTGCAGGGATTTGATCAAGAATTGAATAAGCTTCTTAATAATTAGTTAATAATTCTTTGTATATTTGTCATTGTCTCCGTGTAAAACAAGAAGGTACTACTTGCATTCTTCTCCCATACTGCGTAAAATAACATGTTTTTCCCATATCAAAGCTTACATTTTTCCCTTTCACTCGAAACTATAATGCTATGCATTTTGGTGAGAGCAGCAGAAGATGCTGTATAATAAGGACATACATGTCTCTCATGCCTCTTCCAAGTTTTTTTTGCTACATGGTACTTGCTGTGGATACGCATTTAGTTGATTGAATTCTTGCTCATTTGGATAATGGTCAGCCGTTACTTTAGGTTTCAGGGGAAAAGCATGGGAGAAAAGTGGTGTGGTGTTAGGTGGATGGTAGTCTCGCTGCCAAGTCAGCCAAATTTAGGAATATAAATGGAATCACATTAGTATTATGTGCAGTTTAATATACTTTATGGAAGTAGCATTGACTCTCCTTCCTGTACTTTGCATTATTGTATTATTTAGGATTCTAAAGATATGAGACTGTCAGATAACGAAACCCCGTATCTATTTTACGGGGATTTAACACACTTACGACCGCTACAACTGACGGATGTACTGCGGTGCTGGGATATTATAAAGTCAATTTGGTAAATGCAAAAATAGCTACAAGATAAGAGACAAGAATAAAACTCCATTTGGGGATAAAATTGTTAATTTTAATATGATTTTTGGACATTCTGCTATGCTATGATTTTATATTGCGCAATGCCTCAAAGTACAACAGGAAGATCATCCCACCAATTTAGCTACCTAATATGGGCGTCAAAGCTCATAGGTAATGCTGGCCATCACTTCACAACGTTTGCTCTACCGAATCCCCTACAAACAAATATTTATGAATCTTGAGTTCATTGAGTTGCGTCTATACATAACTGCATAGTCCTTGAATGAAAACATTTGTATACGCAATGTATTTTACTGCATATGAGGTATGGAAAAGTGGTCTCTGCTTCTCATTTGGTTGAGTCAGAGATTTGAAATTTTGTTGCATTGCAAGAGTAGCCATTTTTAAGGTTTTGGTATTATAACGGTAATTCTTTTCTACGTAAACATTATCTTATTTAGCACGCCCGTGAGAAATGGTAGACATGTCATTAATAGTCCATCTGAATTCCCGACTGTCAGAATTATTCAATAATGGTAATCCTTTTCATCTTGCTTTGCTCAAATATTTTGTGACACTTTGTGACAGTTTCAGTAAATTTTATGCACGATTTTCTCATGTTACATGTCCAATAATTTGGTAAATGCCCATGGTGGAAATGCCAATGCCAGTCAAAGTGATGGTATCATCCCAGCTTGGGTTGGCTTGCATGACTATGGCTTGTGGTTTAGGCTCAAGGCATGGCTCACTCACAGAACTGCATGAAGAGCTGCTGGAAATGTTAAACAAGTTGAGTTACCCCAGCTGCTGGTATGCTTTCTCTTTCAGTTTTTAACTTATCGTTCTGCCGATGTTCGCATCCCCTGTCTAATTCGTCTTAATATCAAGTCCACATCTGATCCTATAAATTTGGCCAAAAACCGATTACCTTTCACTGAATGATCATGTGTGTGCTCAAGCTACCAGATTGCTACCGCAGCATTGCTAAAAAGTAATACTACCATCAGAAGAGTGGAGGAGAGAAGGAACTAACGAACAAACAAAAAGTAAACTGCTGTATCTGCCTTTGTCCGTTTCTCTCAGCTTGATTTTGTTTTCTACTTTTTCTGTCTCTCTATTACAGATTTTGTAGCTTACCCTCATCTCCTCTTCATCTCACATGCATGTTACATGCCATACCATTCTCGATTGCTGCCAGTAATGGAGCATTATCTCTGTTGCGTTTTGTAAGTATGAATGCAGTCTCTATCTCATTGGATATATCATCAGCATCATCATCATCATATGTATGTGTGGCTCTGGCTTCAGTAGTGGAGAGAAGTGGTGGGCTATAACTTTTCTCTTTTTTTCCGGCTGCCATTCCATATGCTTGGTTATTCCAAACTCCTGTGTTATACATATCCCAAAGGAGTAAGAGATGAGAAGAAGGACGGGTGAAAGTTTGTGTGAAAGCCATGATCATCTGTATTATTGCATTGTGTATCTATATCCCTTGTTTACTGTGAATGCCACCATTGCCACACAGAGCTTCCGCCACTACTTCAATACACATACATATTATGCATACACATTCCAGTCCACTTATATGGTGTTATAGGCATTAACAATGTGTTCCAGTTGGTTACTATCAGAGACGAATGGCTCTCGTGGCTGTGACCATTACGTAAGTCGGCCTCCATGGTCCATGTTTCACTTATTTACCTTGCTTAGTCGATTAATGCAATCATCTTGTTGTGAGAGCATTACTCACAGACCCAATTAGTTTCTCTGCTGCTTCTAACCCATACCAATACACTGCTTCCTATATATGGCAGCCACAGATTATAAGGAAATGCATTTCCCTACAAAATTTGTTCCCATTTTATACAGTACCTTCTTTATCACAATCCTCCGCTCGTGAGTATAAGAAGAGTAGGGAATATACACAATAGATTTTGCTTCCAGTGATAGTTATAAGGATATAGCTTTGGGGCTCTCCACTGAATTCAACAATATTTCCATCCAATCAGCTCCGCATTATAAAATTTACACAGCGTTGCCTTCCTTTTGTTTGGTTCATAATAAGTAGAGAATGATACTCAATCCACTGGTAGAAAACTTGAACAAGTAAGCAAATGAAAGAGAGAAGACATCCTAATGTGCCCCTTTGTTTTTGTCAACTTTAATTTAGAATGGTATCGTCCTGGGCTTTGTTGGCTGGGATTTATCGTGCATCACATCAACGGAAAACCTTTTCCTCGTATTATATTATTATTGAGATAGAGAAAAGTTAGTTTCCTGTAAAAGGATTACTTTAATAAATTCCAGTGAATAGAATGATGTCCACTTCGATGTACAGCCCATATGATGTCTACCTATATATGATGCTAAGCTATATATTATGCACAATATATCTTTAGCTCGCCTACCGCCGACACAAATGCCAGCGGTTACCATCCTCTGATATCTCTTTTCATGGAAATTCAATTGAAGAACGGTAAGGTAAAGAAATATTGATGTTTAATGCTTTTGTGGATTTCCAGCAACCGATTTAAATGATGTCCTTAGTTTCTTTAACAAACCAATATAAATCTATTTCTAGAGTTGACTTTACGAAGAAAATAATGTCCTTTTTAATTACAAATAGTACAATAAAGTTTAAAATGTGTGGTTTTATATCGCTTATCATCATCGTCCTACCTACCGTCATTGAATTTGGGAAATTGGAGAAAATACGATCGTAAATCAGAACTAAAGCATCCAAAAACTTTGATACGGAATTGGAATATGAAGCCTTCGTATTATTCTCAAACTCTACTGGCTGGGGTGAAAAGCAATGGAGCAAGCAAAGCAGCGTACTGCTACTGCTATACTGCATACTCCCTTTAATACAACTTACAAACAATGGCTAAATTAAATGTATAATATTATGTATGAGAGAGTAAGTAAATGGAGGATGTTCCATTCTCAAGATTACAATAATCATGAAAATTGAAAATGAGCTGATGACAATCAACTCACTCACTGAGCTGCTCACTTAGGATCCATCCACCAACATTTTTTTATCCGTATTCATCCATCCATTCATTCTTACATTTGGATTTTATTATGTGACACGCGTATCATTTTATGTGATTCATGTCGGATGAAACCATGCATGTGAACTTTCACGGATCTCATAATGCATATTGTTATTATGCTGATGAAAAAACGTGTCATTTCTATAAGGCCACTATGAAAATAACATTTTACAATCCGTACATTATATATCTATATATTTCATGATTTTGAAGAGCTTGAGAAATCAAGCTTCTCTCTTTCCGCATTGTTTGTAATAATAGAGAGGCAGATTGCTTGTGGCTTACTCGATATATGGATGATATGATGGTGGAGGAAATGACAATGAATATTATGTTGACGTGTTCGTGCTCGGGTCTGTTTTGGGTGCTATATATTTCAATAATCCATGCAATACGTTGGCTTCCATACAAATGAAATCCGGTAACTTACTGAAGAAAATAGCTTATGCATAGATGTGAACAAATTTTGGATTGACTTCACAAAAAAAACTTGTCAATTGTGTTTCAGCGTCACGTGATACTTCTTTCTATTAAATCATCGTGGGTTAAGCAAATGTAAAAAAAACAGTTGCCTCTGATAATACAAATTGTCTTATTTTTCAAAGTTCGAAACATCCTTTATACCATATAAGTACATTCATCCACTAGAGGAAAGATCATTCTATTTGTAGCGCCAAACAGTTCAACTTATTTTGCTTTCCGTCTCAGGATACTTGCTTATGGGAGGAATTATTGAAGAAATGATTATGATTAAAGGAATCTGCTCTTTTATTATCAACCGTCCCTTTCTCCGTCATCACCCGTAGATTATATGCCCACATAGTGAGACACAGTACACCCTCCTTACTGAAACTTCATACTGCTCATCTTCACGGTCGATTACCCCGAGTATTGAAATGAAAATGTCACATGAGAGATTTAACCCAGCCAACGAACCATCCAACCAACCAGAAGCTTAAAAGAAGAACTATTAAAAGCTCTCATATCATAAATCGTTTTATTCATCTATCAAAAAAGTAACTTTCAGAGTGAGCACTTGGTAATAAACGGGGGTGAGGAAATATATATGACATATACTAGTGACAAAAATAAGGAGAGTGGATAAAAGTTATGATATGAGCAACTAACGGAACCAGAAAATACAACCATTTGTTAAATCGAATCATCATCAAAACTGAGGTATATTTTTCAAGAAAAAAAATAATATTGCCATAGTATTAGCGGAAGATAAATTAATGCTGCTTTTCGGGTTTCCTCCTTGTAATACGGAGCGGAGATTGCTATCTTATACTTCGTTATATTACCGCCACCGCACCAACACCAACCACCACACCACCTCAACCAAAAGCAGTTGACAGTATCAGCCATCACGAAAATAATGCAATTGGCAGTGTTCTTAGTAGCGTAGTAGTAGCTAAGCAGCAAGCTCACAAGTTGGTTGGCATTGGCACAATGATCTCCTTCTTTTCCCTTCAACGAGAAATGATGTGATTTGATGTGATATGATAATATGAATATGATATAGCGTATTATGTATATCTTAAAATCTGAATTATGGATACTCCACACTCCCCTTATAATACACTACTTGATGGAAGAAACCAGCTAGGAAATGAAACAGGGGGTTTAGTGAAGAAAAAAAATCGTGAATCCACAAAATCAATGTTTGTCTAATGCTTGTGTACTGCTACTGCTGCTGCTGATGTGGTTTGGTTTTTTGTTGCGGCAATGGTTGATGTTGATGTTGTTAGGTTGGTTTGGTTTGGTTTTGGTGTAACATTTTATGCAGTTGTATAATGGATTATGTGTTTGTAAAAGAGTGTAAGCAAACATACAATAACAGTAATGGTGGTGGGAATAATAATATCATATTGATAATAGCTTTTGGTGATGGTAACAATAGAATCCATGAAAATCATTTTGGTTTTCTGTCCTCAGCTATCTGATCAACCAGGAAAAGAGGAGAGAGGAAGGAAAAGGAAAAACAGCTGAAGGTGGGTGCAAGCTAAGCAGCCAAGGGAGTGAGGGAGTTGTATGAGAAGAGAAAAGCAAAAGCATTGCTCAATTTCAATTCATGAATGAAGCCGACTCAATAATGATGATACCATGCACACAATACACATAAAATGCACGTACGTGAATCCACTCTCACTTTTCCTTTTTTTTAAATGGACCTTGTAGCTCATTTTATTTTCACATGTATCATCAATTCATATCTTTGACTCTTGTGCTATCATATCACTCTATCCCAAATATACTCACATAATATGTATGTATGTACTACACATAAAATGATAATATACTAACTAGCCCACTTGTCTCTCTTTACCTCATTCTTCTCTGTCTTGTTATGGTGTTATACAGAAATACATACATAATATTACATTCGTCTTTGGTGTGTCTGGTTTGTTGCTAGCATATTTGGGAAGAGGCTTTGTTGTTGTGACCACAGGACTAAATAAGCTCATGTAGGAAAAGCTTTGGAGAGAATGTAACAATGTAGAGAGAGAGAGTCAGTGGAAGATACATAAAATGAATAACTTTCCCGTTTCCCTTTTTTTGCTTCTGCTAAAATTTGAACGGCTTATCTTAAGTAGTTTGGTAGTTTCGTTTTTGCCTTTTTCCTCTCGTGCCATCCTTGTCATACTCTTTTCATCCCCTTTATCCGTCCGACTTGGCCCTGTTCTGTTGGAGGAGGATAGAAGCTCAAACATACAACTCAAACAAGTCTTTCACAAAAACACATGCATATATATATACATTGTAAAGTTTTACATTCATGAAAAGCAAATCTTCCATCATCAGACGGGAATATGAGATAGGGAGAGTGAATGAAGGAGTGAATGTAGCCCATTGAGTATTCCAATGTAGAACTATTCCCATTATTACTCTTATTATTATAATATTGCACATAAACTCAATCCATCCAGATCTCTGGTTAACAAGTATTGTGCTCGTGACAGAGTTACAGAATGTGGTCGCTTGGGTGATTCCCTTTTTTTGAGTAGAATGTCTGATGTGGTTGGTTGGTTCGGCTCAGTAAAACTAAATACATTATATTATAATATGTATGATACCGTAAGCGTAATGTGGTAATTCACTTCGACCACTAACCACTTCTTCCGCTCAATTGTATAAATTTGACATTTCTCTTTCTTCCAATTTCATCTTTCCAGTTTTGACGTTTGGAGTTTTAAATGTAAATTACTCTTCGGTGGACCGATGGTCCTGGGCTGGTGATAAAGTCTCTCATGTGACGTCAGTTACTTTACTGGTAAAAAATCTGAAACAGTAACTAAAGCACGAAGGGTTTTCACATTGTTCACATTGCCCTGGTTATAAACCTTGCATTTTTCTTTGTCCTTGATTTTGTGAATCAAAGATCGTCCTTAATTGAATGAAATGCTGATAGCCGATTTTTATTTAGAAAAGATGACACTCATAAATGACTGATTCATTTCGGTTTCAGTTTCCATTTGAACAAAGAAAATTGTAACTTCAAGTTCTATGGATGTGCGTTCTTTTATACTTACAAGGATGTTTAGCATCACAAACTCAAATCCCCCTTGTTTTTTCTCTCTCTCGTGACATCGACCTTTTTATAGAACGTGAAAAATAATGTCATAGACGAAATGAAGTTGACTGACTGAATCACTGTTTGCCTTTCACTACATTAAGCATGGTGAGTATTCGATTAAAGGAAGATGAAAAGGATGAAAAGTGCTAAAGGCAGAATAATACTAGGAAACTGAACATCATTTTTTATTTCGTTTCTCTTCCTCGCTTAATGACACATGTGCTTTTGGTTCAAACAGTTGAAATATAAATGTAAACATATATCCCCTAATATCCATATTGGACTCAAATCCTATTTGCTTGACCCTCCAGAAATATTGAGGAAGAAACCTTAGCCACAATACCGGAGTCTGTATTCCATAGAGTTTACAGCATACATGCGTATGTTTTTATGGAAGTTATGAATTTCTTAGTTGATGATTCTTTAGGAGAATATAATATCACTGAGCAATATATGTAGCTTTTCCTGACTTGACTTGTATTCAGGACAGAATCATTTCCTTATCTCCCCATGTCCATCATTTTGCCATTTTCTTTAGGTCTATCATGTGGAAATAATTGCATCAATTTTTTGTTGGAGTATTTTTTCCTGATATTTTATTTCTTTTTTTTAAATCACGAAGATTTTTAGGTTACGAACCAGACGTTCTCGGAAGGGTTCTTTTTTAACTGTACCATCAGAGAATGCTCTTTTCATGCAAGCGGTGTATAAAACAAAGAGATCCGTTACCGCTTTGTTTGTCTCTTTTGAATTTTCATGGAATTCATAATCTTTGATACATGTGAAGAAGATGACAATGGTATTTTGACAAAGAAAATGAAGAGATTTGCGCCAAAAATGACACATTGAGCTTGTAGCTAGTGTTGCATACGTAAACAGCAACATTTCGAGAAGTGGTTGGTGGTTTGCGATACGCATAATAAAGAGCTTTCATGCATACCAACATAGTTCTCCACCTTCAACCGTGTTCCATGAATTTTTGAAAGTGTTTAGGTCGGGATTTTATGCCATACATAAAATATCAACACGTAACCTAAGTTTTCCAGAGTACGGTGGGATATAATATAGAAAATGGTGATTGTTCTGTGATATTGGTATGGAAAGAAAAATATGAAATTTCTAAAAAGAGTTGCATGAGCTGAACGCTTTTGAAGAGGAATGACGAATGAGGGAGGGAGTCGTTCATCATCATCATCATCAACAACAACATTATATAAAATATTATCTAGCACTACAACAAATAGAAAGAGCACGTTATTCTAACTAAACAAGATGCGGGGGAACTAAAATGAGGCTCTCCTTTCTAGGTATTCTCTGGGTGGAAGTTAGTGGGTTGTTTAAAACGACTTGGTTTTTCAAACATTGTATCCTTCATCCATCCGGATGATGCCATTATATGACGAAGCTCTTTAGTGGCTTTGGAATGGATTATGGCTTTTTGGTTTCCATGATGATCATTTCATATCCGGCCAAATGGAGTCATATCTTGGCATCATCATTAATAGTGGTGGCGGCATGTGTCACAGGGAAGTGAATCGAGTTAAAGACTTGCAATCCCACATCATCATCATCATCAGGATCCTGACAACTGCCTTTTGCATTCATTCCTTCTACGACATTCATTTAATGTATAGTTTATTTATTATGTTTATACAAAGTTGGCCATCAACTAGTTCAGTGCATAAACTAACTTCTAAAAACTGAATTTTGTATGTTGCATATAAGCATTGATTTTGTATTCATTTTAACTTGAGTTGAGTGCACACAACCTTACATTATTATCAACATCATCATTATTCACAAACTTCTTGAGACACTTTTCCATCCTAATACTTAAGAATGCACATTACTCATGACATTCATCATTATGTGCATACATCTCAGCCCATCAAGTCCCTGGATTTATGGAAAAGAAGCAAAAGAAAGTGGATTTAAATGGAGGAGAAGCATGTCACTTTCTCTATATTTGTTTCTTACAGGGACGGATGGAAGGAAACCAAGAAAGAACATTTAAATTGTTATAAAAATAAAATGACTTGTTCAAGATGTCAACCATGATGAAGCTGAAGGAGAAGACACATATTTTGTGCCCAAGTGTGTACTATGATGCTGTATTGTGTTGTGCTGTTATGCATAACGAACGAAAAATGAAACCATATTTTGGTTACCCTTTTGCTATTTCATATATTATGATAGGAACGTGATGACGAGATTCCTAGAGAAAGCAACAAAAAAAACAGAGGGGAAATGTCATTGAACATGTCATAAATCATGCAAATTTATGAATTTAAGGTTTCACCCTTTCTGTACTCCACAACAGTAATCACATTCACTCAACCCCTTCAACAAGCTCAAATGTTGTTTTTTTGTATGTGAAGTGCATTTTTGTTTGTATCGTTTGTATGCATTAGAAACGAGCAAGAATGTGGTTGTGTGGACACGCAATTATAATACATATAATCAAGGTAAAATATGTTAAACAGATACACAATCACAAGAACAAAAACCCAGTTTCCCCCTCTTTGGAAATAAATCTTGGCCAGAATAATATGTTGGTGTGGCGGACGCAAGGAACCAAATTGGATTAGTGCTTTGATTCTATCCATTATTCCCTAATTTTTAAAGCAAAGGGAGACCGCTAACGATCAAAAGGTGTGGTTTAGCAAACAAGAAATCAGAGAGTGGAAAGGTACTTCATGAAAATAGGAAATTTGCTGCTAAATAAATAAAGTAAACTTTGCATTCCATCAACATCACCCCACCAGACGGGTGTTCTAGCGTTGCCCCTAAAAGTGGCAAAGAGAGAGTAGTAGAGCATAAAGTAGAGTTTTTATCTAGGTAGGTGGGTTTGTTGTAGAGCTTACTCTTCACTTTTGAGTTAAACTTTCTTTCATGAATTTGTTTCCCTCGCTTCCCTTCTTCATTCCATTTCCTTTAGTTTACTCATTTCTCTCGTTCTTTTCCAGCGGCAGCTTTCTTCTGACTTCACTTCCTCCACAAAAGCAGATGCAAACTGGATGATGGTCCTTGGAGGTTTTTCATAAGAGAAGCATCAACATTCGTCATGACTCTTGAAAACCCCTTATCATGACACCTACTAAAGTGTTCCGGACCTCACTACATTACTAAAAGTCCTCCCACCACATTAGTAAGCATAAGTTGAACGTAATAAAAATGACTGTAACTAGCTGACAGCTGCCTAAGTTTATTACGTATACATGAGAAGTTTGACTAGCTTTTGGGGAGAAGGTAGAAAAGGCAGTTTATCAGCCATAAATTCCGCCTGGTGCAATATTCATATATGTTGGCAATTTGTGTATCTTGCCCAATTTGAGACAAGTCTTCAAGAAGTCCGTTCCTCTTATTTATACGTACTTACTTATTTACGTGCAATGCATTAAAATTTCTTCGGGGAACTTGTAATAATAGATACAAATAAAAGTAGGGACAAAGGTAGAATTCTCGTTAGCTGTCGTCAATGGTTTTGCTTAAATTTAGTACGAATGGTAAAGAATGGGATGGAGTTTTTATGAAAAGTTTTTAGTGTATGATTGATGTCATTTGAGTTTCGGTACTAAAAATTCCATCTAAGTCATCGTAATAAAATCTTGTATATTTCCGTTTTCTGAATTCTTCATAAAACAATTACCAATATCAATATTTTTTGTCAAGAAAAAAGCAAGACGCCATCATTGAGTAACGACAATACCTTGATAGATAAAGATGGGTAGTGCGCATTGTAAGTTTATGCACTGATACTCATGTTTTACAGCTCATGAATTATTTCGTGCATACAAAACACATGAGTTGGTTACGGATGATGTGGTAGCTGCGATGAGGATCTGCATGCATAGGTAAGTTTCATTCTTTGCTAGTAAACTGTGGATCCACGAGTGAAAACGTGGAATGGAGACTCGATTGAAAAAAAAGTTGTAGACTAGGATATTCGCACGTTCAGATTTGGAAAGTGCTTCAACAGCAACAACAGCAAAGTAAGCACCCCTGAATCTGAGAGTTGAAATGCGATATAGCTACTTATGCATGCAGACAACGAAAATTTCTACTGTGTGAATGTGAATGCTCCTTTTTTTTCTTACAATTTCCTACTAGTAGGAGTAAGTAGGAGGAAGAAGGGTGAACATGATACTAAAAAGGAAAAGTTGAAAGTAAGAAATGTGAGTAGGTAAGTACGAGCCACTTGAAGCATCACTTGAAAATAGGATGAAACAGAGACAAGAGGGAAGTGAGTGAGCAACCACAATACAAATAGCCATTTAAGTTGTAGAGCTTTTTATAGACTTACAAAAACATTATTACGTTGAAATGGTCCAACTGTGTACCCCTCGACAGTCCCAGCGGTTGCTTTCCAAGATTATAATTTATTATTGGATGGCAAACAGCATGCATATTATTTAGACGTCCTTTCCAAATGGATTTGGTAAATGTTTACTATGCACGTTATCATTACCTGTCATTGCTGGCAACTTTCTTATGAATACATACAATATATGCAAAATAAAACATGCAATCAAACCTACATATGTATTAGTTACGTTCAATTTATTCCCATACATTTTCTATAATCTCCACAAACTCAGTTATCATTCATAATATTTATTCATAACAGTATTGGATGTGTTAACATCATAACTTAAAATCTATAATGATCAATAATTATTACGATTGATATTTGTATATAGTTATTTGTATAATTATGATTATTAGATAATTCTCAGATTTTGTTGGCTATAGCAATATGACACAAGTTTAACACATGCACAAAATGTGATGTGTTAATTTGTTTTTGGTTAATATTCACGTATACACCCTTCTTCAGTATCTCTCAATACTAGATTCAAATTTGCAACCTGGAACAGATCAGTTCTCTGCATCATTTGAAAGTACAAATTGTTTAAATCGTCGAAAATATTTGCTATCAAACGATTGTCTGCATACAGAAACGAATTTGATAACATACGACTTGCCACCCTTATACTTTTTGTATTATAACGTATTTAATTGGTAATAATAATAATATTTATTTTTTATAGAATATAATATAATGTAAAAGCTTTCGGTGAAGAGTAACAGTAAAACTACTTTATTAGCTGTAGTTATTACGGGGCTATGAAGACATTCTAAAAAGCAATTCCGTTGTTAAAAAACCATATGAACAGCGAGTGCTGACCATTTTTATTTGCATTGAAAAACGGAATGCTTTAAAAAATCCCATGGCATTGCAAATTGCTAAAACCTATGTACATAATAAGGAATGATTAATGCGGGGCAAGAAGAAAACGAAAGCTTACGATTAGCTCAACTATTCATTTAACATGAATTACATACGTATAAGTGCCGAAAACAGAAGGGTACATTTATTGCTTTAATTCCTCTTCCACTTTCATTCAAAGGATAAAACGAAAAGAAAACGTAGTTTTTTTCTTCACAGCTCTGTTTAAGTTTTTTTCTGTGTGTGTAGTTTCGTGTGCGTTTGAATTTGATGACCTCTTGAGTAGCTTTTAGCACAAACGTTGAAATGTTGGTTTCATGTGAATGAATGCGCGACTGCCGTATTATGCGTATGAAACCGGAAAAAATGGCATGGCCAAGAAAAGAAGCCAGATCAGTTGGGTGACTAGCTTTACTACTGTTTATATCGCCTTTAGACCCAAAGCAGTAAAAGTAATCGCGCGGTGCGGTGCGGTAGCAGTAGTAGTATAATGGCAATAGAAATAGGATTGTGTTTAGTGCAATAAGCGACATCATAACGTAACAGAGACGAAAAGTTCCTATTTCTTTTTAATATCTATATTTGAGTCCGGACAAACTGAGCTGTATGTTATATTTTGGAATATGTATTTAATATAGTAGTGGTGTGGTGTGGATTCAAAACACAAGCAACTTAATATGTGCATGATGCACATAAAAAAGGATTTGTAATCGGCATTATGCATATAGGTAGGTAGATAGGTATAAGTAACGTGCGCTTACACTCTATATTCACACTCGTATACATAATAGTATTGTTAGTTCATGTGCATGCACATATGTTTGGGCACCAGTTATTCAGTGTTTGCCGCAAGCAAGTTTTCTCTTTTTCTGACTTGAGATTTCTCAGACTATTAGGGGAGCTATTATTTGAACATTCCGTTGACTTGTAAGTAACTTTAAGTGAGTTAGAAAGGGATACACCAAACGCAACCAAACCACTACATATAGTACAAGTATAGTAGCACTTGACGTTCTATTACTTCACCATTGTAGTTACGTCTTTTCATCTTCTTGTCTCTTGTGATACTATTACAATTGCTATCATTGCATTTGGTCGTGCAGTGTGGGCCTTTGATAGTCTTGCATCTCTCAAGTTACAGAGAGCGTTGGTGAAACCGTTTTCTACAACTTCTAAATTCACATGAGCTAAACCATGAACTCCCATTTGAAACCGATTTTACGATTCGATCAAGCATAAAATGACAATCTTTTCCTTCCCATTATTTTTCAACACACCATTTCTTAAAATTGCAACCTTTTACTATCGTTGAATTTACTACTGGAGGACCGGGAGAAACCACATAATCATCTATAATAATGAATATGAACGTTTGCATCATTGCATTGGCTAGCAAAGGTAGTGGATCTCACAGTCATGGATGTTTTGGACAATGTTATTGCATTGGTTTTTATGATATTTGTATGGGAAGCAAAAGTCCTTGGAACCATTCTCCAAAATCATAACCACCATCAAATAAACAGTGATAGCTTTGGAGGATGAATGAACCAACTTTAATTCATGGTGTAATGATCACAGGAAAACTTTAGAAGGGAAACAATGGTGACAATTTTATCATTTTTATGATCCTAACGCAATAAAACGTTCTCTCCCTCTGAGTTAATTTAAGCTTTAACGATTTCTAACTTTTGCTAAATCTAAACAAATATATGTATATGAACAAAATGGGGTTTCCTTGCTGTATAAAGTCATTTAATGAATACCTAAAGTAGATTTACTTTGTTTCGCCGTCTGTTACACTATAAAAGGAAGAACAACTAAAATGTACAAGGTTAATAATTAATTGAAACCGTTACTTCCAGTTATTCCTGTGCTACAGCTTCCTTGTTTGATTTGTAGACATTTAGTTTCAACAAGTATGTCTGTATCTACATCAGTGTATAAAACCGAAAGGGAAGATTAGACGTTGATGAAAAGTAGATACATCCCGATTCAATAATGATGTAACATGAATACATAAAAGTCTAAATTGAATCTGGGTCATAAATCCCAATACGCACCTATTCAAATGTTTTGTAAGCACTTTTACCAGTGAAAGTAAATCTCTAACAAGGGTCCTTTTGCTGCCTATGATTAAAATTTGGTTGAACTACCTTAATCCTAGTGGTTATAAAATTTGGCATGCATGATCTGAGTCATCGACTTTTTTTTGGTAGACTTCATTGGTTTTACTCTTGGGATGGCCCAACACCATTGGTTCTGATGGCATGGTTTCGTCCAGAGCCCATAGAACCGTTATTCATATGGATTTGATTTGAGCCTGGTTGTGAGCCCTGCTGAAAAGTAAAAAAAGAAAGTGGATCTTTATAAACATATTGTTTGATGGGAAACACGAAGCAACACACGCTCATAATTCTGAAACTAGATTTAAAAAAATGTTAGGAAAATATTGAACTTACATGTGGAATGTGATTCACCTGCCGAGTTTGCTTCATGTTTTGTACTTGTTGAACTGATCCATTGTTTCCAGCATTCATACTGGCAAACACCATCCGCTCTTCATAATCATACTCACAGAGTATACGATTATCACAAAGGTAGAAGCGATCACCAACGCAAAATCTGAAATGGTCAAAAGCAAATTATACATCTTAATATTGTAAACGCTAAATAGAGTAAACAGCTCATCCCATTCAAAAGCTGCTCAACATTAATTTGAATTATATCAATTATCGAAATCAAATCAGCATACTTCTAAATTCATATTATTATCAGGTTATTAACAAGTCGAGTGTACTTCAAATCACCTCATGTGTATGCAAATACCCGTTTTGGCTTGAGGGCACGATAGGTACACATGTATTGTATTTATATATGGATATACATGTGAAAGACGGAAGAGCGCAAAGCTCCAGCTGCTTCTACAGAGTGACTGTGCCTACGAGAGCATTTAATTACAGTAACGTTCACCACGCAAGAAACCAATTTCAGGAGAACGATTGAAACTCTTTTTTCACGTCTACCCGAAAAAATACTGGGAATGAATGCAAAATCAGGCAGGATTATAAAATGACCACAAATACGAAAAAGTTGTTGGAGCCCATTCCTTTATCTCCATTTGTAAACAATGGTAGTATTTACACTTGCACTTGTTAATATCTCTCGGGTCACAGACATTATTAGGTGAGGGCTAAGAACTTACAGACCCTGTCAAATATTCTAGGAGTTGACATCGTCAACTGTAACATAATGATTTTATCCATTCGTCTAACCCTTTTGGGGGCAATTAAATAATACATTGCAGCCAACTAGGAGATCAAAGGACAATTTTGGAAACGGAAATACTTCAAACGTACATGCATTTTGGGTAGTCACGACCAAAATTAATTAAGCAACTTTTGTTTGTGCTAAGCACCGCGATTGACGCTGCTAACTAGAACATTTGAAGAATTAAATTAATTAGTCCAGGCTTCCCAGGATAAATAAAAACCTGTATGCATCTCTGTGTATATGAAATGAACACCTGACGGCTAAAACAAGGCTTGCATAGTTATACTTTCCCTTTAAATACGGACTCGAATTTATGCTCGTGGTTTTCGTAGATTTGCGGAGTATTGCTTTTGTTTTTGAGAAATTCCTAAAAGAAAATTCAAAGTATTTTAGCCAAAAAGAAGAATGCCAGCTTTAACTTTCTTCCTCCTCTCAGAGAATTTTATATGGAATCATTTAACTCAAAACCAATTTAAATTCCTTTCGCATGTCGGCCCAGACTTGGAACATTCTTTGTTCAAAGAAGAGTGGGTTGAGGTGTAGAATCAAGGAAATGACCAGAAGCAACAGTGGTACCCAACTAACAATCTCACCACATACAATGTTTTCAAAAATTAATGCATATAAAGTGCTGTACAAAAGTATGTCCATGTTGATTCCATCACTACAAGTTCATTTTTAGAGAATTTTTGCATCTAGATGAAGTTCTTAGATGGCCATTTAGCTCCCAAAGCTAATAAAAAGGGTGAGGTCTCCTATAGTTTCCTCCAAGTTGTGGTTATTTTATTCATTATTAGCAATTGTGAGAGAAGTGCAATGTGTACTTTAGGAACGTTTTTGTAAATCATCTATAAACAGTGAAAAGAATATATAAAAAAGACCAAGTTGTGCATGTGTATGAGCAATAATTTTGTTGCCTGATTTGAGCTGAAAACTGGTTTGTACAGACAGCCTTCCACATGCTTTGTATATTCTTTCGAAAGAGTGAAAAAGCCGTGACTGGTATTATTATTGTACCATAGTGCCACAGATTATATACATATGCGTACAATGGAGCTTGACTAGAGTATGTAAAACACATGCATTATACTTTCTCTCACCATGTGTACCGCACACCAACACACCACCATCAGTACCTGCACGTGATTCATTAAATGATAAATATCAAATTTTGCTTTTTTTAATTTCCCTGCAATAAGTTTTTTCCTTGCCTCATTTGCTCAGTTGGTTTACTGTCGTTGGGGTTTTTTACTACTATACAGACTGAAATACTGTTACTTCTAAATTCTGACTCTGTGGCTTTTGGTGAGCTGTTTTTCTCAAGGGTTGTGCCATTACTATTATCATGTGTAAGTGAGCTGCCTGATATTTATGAACAATGTTGTGTGTGTTTGTGCTCCCCTCCTTTCCCTAAGATTCACTAGCAGTGGTGGCAGACAGGCAGGCTGCTGCTGCTGCTCCAGTACAAAAAAGGGATCATCACACAAGTTAGGACTGAGAGAGAATGGTTATGCATGGTTAGCTTGAAGCCATGGGATGGTTTGGGTACATGGATTCATGAATGCATGCATGCATTAAATTTTTGGGTGAGAGCACAGAGCAGAGACGAGCTAGAAAAAATACACAAAGCAATACACACGTGGTTGAATCCATCAGAGGGATTAAACAGGAAAATCTATTTCGTGGTGAAATGAAGGCTTTCCCACAATCTGTTTCATCTATTTCGCTCGATTCACTTATGGAATATAACTTGTATACACACAGTTATTAGCATTTACTCAAGATATACATCTTTTTTTCCTCGAAAAGCTATTCTCCGTGACTGTGATGACAGTGACTGCAGAAAAGTATTATATCTATGATACTGTGTGTAATGCATTTTCCCTGTGCACCCAATTGTATTAACGTTATTAGCCAAACGGGTTTTGCAATGATATGATGTATGGCAACATGATGAAATAGCCGAGCCATGTATACTCTTCATTTCCAAATTTGATAAATTTTTACAAGTTCGCACTTGCTATACTAATGAAGGAAATTGTTTCGTTAACGTTTGATAAAAATACACACTGTAATCTGGTGGGAGAAACTGGTCGTTTGGAATAATTGCATGCACAAAGTAATTAAGCTGATGGTTACATTTACCTCTTTATATTATGGTGTAGGTACTAACCTGTGATTGCACTGTTGACATGCGAAACACTCTAAATGGTAAACGTTGTTTCTTGCTCGCATCACCATCTCAAATGCAGGAATAACTTTGGAACAAGCTGCACAGTAGCCAGTGCTCCCAAATAGTCGCAAATAGTCACGTTTGCAAAGAACCAGATTTGCCTTCTGGTACAGTGTATTTCCCACCTCACCCAGTCGGCAATCGCAGCAACCGCATTTTAGGCAATCCTCATGCCAAAATAGGTCCAGAGCCTTCAGAAGATATCTAGAGGAAAAGTTTAAAAAATATTTGCAGAGTGAAAACTCCAGACTCTAAAAATGCATATTGGTTTTTCCGCGGTGTTTAACACACGTACGTTCTATATGACCTTGTACAATCAACCAACGATTCGCAAAGGATTTTAGGCGTATATTATTTATCAGCAAATATGACAAAAATATCCCCACGTATTAATTGTCTTGGTGATTTCGATTGATTTCAGTAAAGACGGAATAAAATCATGAGGAAACCGTCCGGTTCGTAAGGTGCTTAACAACAACTTCAAGTAGAAATAAGAAAGAAGGGTATTACTTACCGGTCTGTAATCTTTTTGCCGCATCCCGCGCAGTCCTTGGACATCTCCGGGTTAGTGGCTTCTGATTTTAGATTCATCATCACTAATTGCGAATTTGCCTGCAAGTAACAAATAAATACGCACAACAGTTAATAAAAGGTTGAAGGAATACAAAATACGATGCTTATTCATATATATATATATATATGATTATTGTAGTCGACAAAAGTTATTTTATTTCATGGTTTTGTAACAACATTAAGACTCAATGTCGTCTGGAATGCTCCGTATAAAAAGAGAAAGCTTCAAAGCTTCTTTTCTTAAGTTAAATCCCTACTTAACTCTACTTTAAGAAAATAAGTAGAAGTCTCTTTTTGTAAGCTTGTATAACGTAATGTTGAGAAGAAAAGGTGTTTTCCATTATTCTATTAATGCTCTCATTGATAAGGGATTTAAAGGGTAACCTTTACATTTAAAGAATTTTCCCTTTGTTGTGATATGGTATGGTACAATTTCTTTAATACGAAACAGAGCCCGAAGCCCCTGTAATTTCGTTTCCAAAGAAATGGTGCTATGGTCATTTTCAGACATATTTGTGGGCAGTAAGTCGTTTTGTACGGAGTAGAGGGAAAAAATTAAATAGAGGAAAATGGCCAATCTTCCTTTTTTACTTTCAAAAGAAAATGGTACATAATCGATTCAAAATAAGAAGAAACTGAAATTGGAATTTTTTTGGGAGGTTTTTTTTGAAAGCTTTACAAAAATGGCATTTTGTGTACAATAGAGATTGTAATCTGCAAAAGAAGAGGCGAGTGAAAGGTGGAGAAAGGGAGTTGGAAAGAAAAAAGATATTGGAAAAGATCTCTCTCGCTTCGTCTTTCTTTTCCTTCTTTTCTTTCCTTCAGATCATTTTCTCCAGGTTTCCCAGTTAACTTTTGAATAGCGTTAAAAATTGTTGATTTTTGTCGCTCTTTCTCCATTATTTTCTTACATTATACTTGTGTACATTACATTACGTGGTCAACCCCAAGTTCAAAAAATAACTTGAACATTGTATTTTTTCTTCTACTTTTTTTTGCTACTATACCAAAAAATAAATGGAGTGCCATGCCATATTAATGCACTCACTTAACCAACATAATAGTCACCATAGTTAGATTTTGTTACGGAGATGTTGAAGGGTATGACTTCATCCTGGCTTGTCACTATTATACTGTAGCCGCACAACAAAAAGATGAAGTATGAAGTATATACTATGTCCCAGTCATATGTATGTGTGAAAATCTTATCAATACCACTTTCATATTCATTTCTTTAAAGTTATACTGTCTGTGTGGCAGACGACACGGGAAAAAAATAAGCTGGAAGATATCTGTAGGTATCATCATCGTTGCCGTGGTAGTCTTCAAGTGTAGCTCGTTATTTTATATAATATGTATATGTAATACCCCATTCACTGCCCCATGTATGATGTTAGCAACCCACCAGTTACAAAGAAAGCATGACAAGAGCATGCGAATAAAAAAGGATTCTTCAGAAAAGCGTTGTAGGTGACGAGAAAAGTAGACAGTGCTTAGAAAGGCTCCTGCCAGCCAGCTTGTCACATTCTTCCGTCGTCCTGGGGCAAGTGGAAATAACTAACTTTTGGTCTCTTCTCTCGGCATCCATTCACTTCAAACCGGGTGCCGTCCTGCCCTAAACTCTGAGCTACATATCTTGGGTGCCAGCATTGACTGCCAAACGTAAATGAACTCACAAAAACTACATCCTAACATAAAGGCTGTGTATACTTTGAGGATGATTGGTTTATTTATAAAACCGAAGATGTGTATTTTAGGATGGTAAACGGTAGGATGATTATTAATGCCTTTGTAACTATTCCTTGCATAATATTCAGTAAAATGTGGATCCATTGCATCCCGTATTAAATTTTATTTATAATCAGCAAACGCTGGTCAGATGACACAAGCCCATCTATTTACTTTCAATACAATGCAGAATAGGAAATTAGATGGATGAAAAAACTTGTCTACTAAACTTTCCAAATAGTTTTGTGGACATTAAAGCATTTTTTCTATTAACTAGCCCACTCTCTTCCTAACATCACATCGCTTTCTCCGGAGTTTGGCCCGCTTGCACTCCGTTTAAAGGATATTATGTTGTATGCGTTGAAAAGTGGCATGAATGGTGATGTTGATTATCATGACGATGGTCTTGTGGTCTCCCTTGGCTTTTCCTTTCTCGCAATCGGGCAAAACACTAACCACTATGTAATGCCTTTGTATGGTCACAGTAACCGCATGAAATAACAGTGAAAAAAGGTAATCTATTATATTCATCTAAAAGAGTGCAATACTTTGGTGACTCCACATTGTTATACATATATATTATATGTATTTATGTAGCAGGAAGAAATGTTTTTAAACAAGTATAAATGGCAAATGAAAAATTCTTATTTTTCCTTTATTCCTCCAAAAAAACTATCGTAGTTTCTAGTGTACACACACCACCATTATGCAGCAACACTTGTATTCTAGCGTCCACTATAAATATAATAATATAAAAGGAATCTATCCAATATTATGGGCCGCTTGCATTGCATCAAACTCACGTGTTATGATATGGGTGCTGGTGACGGAAAAAAGGAGAAGGGTATTTTTTTTATAAATCGTGAAAAATAACTCCAACTCTTGTACATCAAGCGTAAGTATTTATACATGGATATTATATGCATGATGTTTGGAACTAGAGGCAAGTAAGTGTAGCCACCAAAAACGCTATTTATACAAACGGCAATAAAGGTTAGTAACAAGAGCAAGTCAGCCCTTAGTACAAAAGCCTGAGTGTGATACAATATATTTCATTGCTTTTCATACATACATGAAGCATCGGTGTGGTGATGGTGGTGGTGGTAGTAATAGTAGTAGTACCAGGGCATGTATGTGACTGTTTTGAGGTTGTAGAAGCAGGGAAAACGGAGGAATAGAAGGGAAAGAAAAGAAACTTGCCCATCTATTTCGTTTGCGATAAAATCATAATTGAGTCGACGTGACACAAAGATTTGCACACGACGAAGAAGTCACTAGTAAGTAAAGTGCCTTCACAATTTTTACAAGAATATCTAGGTATTTATACTCCCATGTTGAAACATGCTGCTCTCCTTGGTTTTTGGGGTTTCTCTTAACTTTTAACCACTGCCATCACCATCACCATGAAAACCCCGTATATAAGTAAAGCATGTTGTTAGATTGAGGGAAGGCATTTTTTTACAAGAATGTTTTTAAAGGAAATGCATGAATATGTGTAATGCAGTTACCCAAGTGGCATGCACCATCACATAATAGGCATGATCCATATCCGTTTGAATGCATTACATTTTTACTTCCTTAAGGTAAACATGCTTTTGTGTAATAGTGGTGTGATGATGATTATGGCGGTACTAGTTTCCAGTGCTGGAACGTATACACTCTAACATTAAATCCTACAATCTTAAATACATACTTAAGGTAAAGGTATAGCTTTCCCTTTTTACTCGCTGAGGTTGCCTTTGTGTCAAATTCTTCAAATGGTACACACAATTTCATGAGTATGGTGATATCAACGACAATGTACATATTATGTACATATATATTCCCGTAAAAATGGGAATGAAAGATTTTGTGTCACTACATTTCTAAGTATTGGGACCAGGAAAAAAAATCCTCCTTTTCTCCTTTTTGTAAACTTGTTACACACTTTCCACTTTTTTCTTGCTGATAAAACCGGAATCGGTTTTTCATCGAAATGACCCGCAGACAATCCCTCCTACCAATTTTATTTTGGACAAATTCAGCGCTTTCCTATTTTTTCTTTAGACAAAAATTGTCGCTGCTCCCACTTTTTATATACCAACAATAATGCATTGAGAATTTTGCCTTTTTCCGGTATCTCTCTGAAGTGAATAATAGACGTAGTAAAAAACAGAATTATACATAGTGCTTCCTTTAATGTGAGAAGGGGTTGGGCAATCATAACTTATTTTGTAATATGTACGATTGTCCTCTTCTCAATCAGATTTGGGTGGTTTTTTTGAAGGGCAGAATACATGGGTAATGCCAAATGCAACAGTAGCTATAATAATAGTTTGGTTTGAAGTGAAACATTCTTGTAAGTAATACATAAAACTGCTTTTTCTCCGGAAATAGGAAGGAAGCAGCAAGGCAACTGAGGTTATGAACGTTACATAACATTATGTAACGTGTGTGCATACATATATATTTTGTGAGCTCTTTCAGAACGTGATACATAGTACAAAAGCATTGTGCCAGACGCCAAAATGAGAGAAAATGGAAAAAGGGAAAAATGAAATCACCCTCTGTCCAAGTTTTCCCATTCATATAGAGGTTTTTTTTGCCAAAATGCCACGAAATCTGACAGCAAATCATCAATTTTCTTTCCTCTTCTCCACCGTATTATTATTATGATTATTATAACAGAAGAAAAGAAAGATGGGATTTTTGACTTTGTCAGAGAAACCACAAAACGAGCAACTTAATACTGCTCTTTCACTTATACAATCCAAAAAGCTGGCTTTCCTATGAATAAAACTGTATAAAAATGCTCTTACATTAGATACATTCATAGTGGTTTGGTCTGTATTGGAATGGTGTCGAATGCTCTGCCCTTTTCCACACATTACCAAAATTTGAGCAATCATTTCAGCATTTATTGTAGTTCTCGTTTCCCTCTGTTATACTTTACAAACTCTTATAGCTACCTACTCTGTAATTGTGCCTACGTAAATGTGTGTTTAAACTGTGCTTATAGAAACTAAAAGCAAGTTTGCCCGTTTGTCCTTTGAATGTGACTACAAGTATTAAGATCCTGTCGTATGTAGTTCTATTAAATAACTGTTACTACAACATTAAAAATCAAGCATGATATTAATTGAAAATAAGCAAAGCTAGAGCTTCAGCCCCCTTCTTTCACAATCATAAATTTAATGGTGGTATCATACTTTTTCAAAGGAATATGAAGTGGTTCTATGGTTCGTAGAAGCAGGGGAAATAGTAGGAAGGAGTTTGGCCTGGTAGCCCTTTCTGATTTCTCCCGACTAGTAATCAGCATCATATCTATAGTTAGCTGCCATAAGGTATCAACGTAATGTGGTTGATGATGAACGTCTTTTTCTTTCCTCATCTTTCTTCTTTTTCCCTTTTCCCGTGTGTTCAGGCTAACAGTTACCACCATTACTTACTGTATAAATTCCATGAGAAGTGACTAATGAAGTACGAAGAAACCTCGGAAATAATATCATATTGGAAGATAAGTCATCCTAAGTAGCCAACACAGCAGAAATTTAGTGAGACGTTTACGTTTCCTTTTCTGCTTGTTTTATTTCTTCCTTGACTGGTGAAGAAGGGAGCTTGAGTAAATCATCGGAGAAAAGAAAAGAGGAAAAGTTGGAGAAAAGATAAAGCAAATTACTGAGCCAGCTATTGAGGAGCAAGTAACTAAAAAAGGAGAGAATTTATATGAAGAGTACATCCCCAAAACAGAGTCAAAGAAATGGCATAAATAGTATAAACACATACATAAGACAAACCAATAAAGAAGAAGCTTTTAGACGAAACAGAATGTAGCTGTGGCAGGGTGTGAGTTCGTAAATCAACTCTTCCCCAGTCAAACTGTCTTTTTAAGATGATAAAACAAGCTTGCAAACTTTATAATTTTTCCAAAGAGTCAGCTCCTCAAGCGCGCAATTATATCACTTTGTCAGAATATACTATATTCTATACATATACGTGTAGCGTTTGTGTAAATACAATTTTTCTTCTGGGCTTTAACTCACACAACTTGCTTACGCGTCTTATATTAACTTGTTTTAGCTAGCAGATAGCAGGAGCTGCTTCTTTAGAATGATTCAGCAAATCATTTTTTAACCCTATTTCACACGAATTAATAGTCATTTACGTTGTCCTTGTCTGTCCTCTCTCTGGAATTTACATGTAAAACGTGTCTTGATTTTTGCCTTGTGGGCTCAACCAAAAAGTTAGTGGCAACGGAAAGATGACATCGGGTAAAGAAACTGGAGCGTAATATACATGACTACACTTGAAAGAGGACCCATCACAAACTGGCTTTTTGTATGCTCATAATAAATTAAAAGTGGAGATTTATAAAGAATCGGACGTCATTGTGACGGTGCTAATTCAACAATTTTAATTATTTATAACTGGCTGGCAGTAACTAAAAATATTTTATGTATCTCAAACAAGTTTACTACAGAGTAAGCAGGATACACATAGATGACTTATTTTTTCTTTCATCTTTCAACTCCAAGTTTACCATTTAGTGGTAGAGCCGTAGATAGAGGATAAAGTGGAACTAGGCTAAGTGGGCGGTTACGTGCATTAAAGCATTTGCCGGAAACGTTTAACTTAACAAATATAGTTATGGCAATGGTAACTTATAACACAAGTATCATACCATAGAAAAAAGTTTTGTTGTCCAGTTACGACAAAGTAGATAAGCATAGTATATGAAGGTATAATTATATTTGCATGGCTACAAAAAATAATTTTCTCTTATGACAAAACAAAGCACAAAAGTTATTGCCAAATTTGAGATTTCTAACTATTAATAAAACACCTAATAATTATAAAATTGCCTGCCTATAAAAACGAAGTTTAAAATAAACAAAAAACTTGGAGTCAGAACAATCAACTTTGTAAATTATTTTAGCTACCAAGTAACGCTTAATTTTAGCATCATATGAATATTAGCCTTTTAATGGAAAGAATTTTAATAGTCAGTTTACAAAAGAAAGGCCTCTAGTGGCCACCTTAATGAAACGCAGAAGAAAGAGGGTGTATTGTGGCAGGTGGGTATTGTGAGACACGTGAAAAGCTACAAATAAACTTCATATCAAAATCTTCCAAACCGGTGTTTGAAGTCAGTTTTTCCCCTTAAAAACATCAGATGATTTAATTTCCACACATTAGGTTTGTGTGGGAGAATAATAATTCAAAATCAAAGCTTAATGTAAAATTAACGGTTAACGAAATCCCATAACATCCTAACCTGCACAAGGATGCTAGGATATGCAAACATTTTCGAGCAAGTAAAGTGTACAAGCAAAGCGTGTGTATTCAATGATGCTGAAGTCTTATTTCCCATCCCTTGTTAATGTTAATGGCAGTGGATTCATTTCGTTTCATCATAAACTTTCTCTGCTTGGTTGCGATTTGGTATCCAGTATTTTTATTTCATTTTTATGTAATTGGATAGCCACTGAACTTTGAACTATAAAGGGAATAAACAATTACAATCAAACGGGATGTTTTTTACTCAACACTATTAAATAATATGGAGCCTGCAATAAACAACTACCTACGCATACCAGGTATCTCAATTCCCATTCTAGCTTCGCAGAAATTTTGTAAAGTTGGAACGGTTGGAACGACAAAAATGTTTTATGTTAACAATATCAACGGTAATTTGGTAATGATGTGACAAGGCCGTTTTTTTATACATTTGGTAAATTTCGTCGTAATCATTAGTATAATCATCGAATGTATGGATCATCATTCAGCTGTTTTGTCATATATTTCAAAGGAATACATACATTTCTCAAAAAAGGGACGTATGTATCATTTGACAATAATGATGTGTAGTTTTTGAATGCTAACTATAGTTACCCTACTTGCTATAATTTAACGATGTAGGGAAATGGTAAATAAGATATCCGGATCCAATTGATTGAATGGACAGTGGGCTCCTGTTTGTTACTGATATTATTATTATTACTCGGTAAAAAATGCCTCTAACTGGTTTTCCTATGCTAGCCAGCCGACCGATTCATATTATCATCATTATGCAGATGTCATAGCTTTGGTCGGCTTGTTTTGGTGAAAGGGCTTTCTTTCTGCTTCTTCTGAAAATCTCGTTGAGGAGAGTCCATCATCCGTGTGGTAACAACTAACAACGCAACATAACAAGATGTCCAATGCTATTATTCCAATCACTCGCTACTACCAACTGCTCGGCTACTCCTGCTTATTTTTTCTCTCGCATATAGTGCAGTACATTCTACTCTCAAATATATATATGGAATCTTTTATCAATGTACGCTGTCCGTACTACTTCTACTATTTCACCCTTTGACGACTACTGTATATCATCATGCTCATTACTGGCACTCCGTATCATTACTGTAAACATGCTCAAATAATAATAATAATAATATTCTTATAGAATACATTCCGTGAAATATCAATAAAGATCTGAGAAAGGGCCAAAGGCGAAAGGAAATTGACAGTCATTAAAAGTACATATTATCTGCCAATCATTAAAATTATGCTTCGATGATGTACTTCACATTTATACATATGACTCAGTCAGTTCTTGTTACAACTCACTCACAACTCAAGTCAGTCACTCTCATTTTTCCATGACGTCGTCAAAAGCAAAAATCATGTGTATGGAACAAGTAAGAGATAAAGTTGCATAAATCAGTTTATTACTTTTTCTTAGAACAAACTTATTAAACATTATTATATGCGCATAAGAAGCCTCGTCCTGCTTTACTTTTATGACTTGTCGCAATGCCAGACGTGTTCCGATAAGTAATATGTCGACGCTAATGACTAATGATTTTTAAGAAAAACTTCATTTAATTATTAAATTCAATCACACTTGCCGACTGATATGATAAAAATATATCATATCCTTTCAAGCAAGGCGCCTCTCTTTTCAAATGGAATTTCAATGGAATGATAATAATACTTTTATTTATATAAAATAGGGGAGACCAGATCATTCCCCTTAAATAGACATAATCCCCTTTCTTTATTCTTCGTGCCAAATCGAATAACTTGGGAAATTTGTTGCGATAGGTAGTCATTTAACTTAATTGGAAGGTTTTGCAATTATTGGTGGGTAGGGCAACGAAACTGTCAACATAACCTAACGGTGTGATGATGATGCGGTTAGGTACAGATGGAAACTGTTAGAAAACTATAATGTTAGGAGTTAAGCCTTGAATTCTTGAGTTCCAATTTCCAAAAAAAAGAGTGTAGAGCAATGTTATGCTGCTATCACCCTGATTCCATGGTCGTGGCACGACATCATGACACAACATTCATGCGGAAGTTAGAAATGGGATGACAAGAAGTGTAACCGGAGACAAGCTAATCAGTTCAGACCATCCAATTTCACATGATGAGAATGTCATTATATTACATCTAAACGTGTTTTTGTAAGGAGCTATGAGCAAGAATTATATTATACGCATGCATAAGTCAACCTAATATTGCATTGAGTTGTTGGAGTGAGTGAATGAGTTTCTTTATTCTCCATCTCAAATGGCATTTGTTGGCGGAGCTCACTAGAAAAGTATATGTATGTATGTACATGCATATGCATCCCTAAACCAAAACTTTTGATAGCGTAAAGTGGATGAATCGTAGGATAGAAGTTGAGGAGTAGTATATATCTCTAAGTATGTAATGATCAAATGTACTTATATTATGCTTCTATAAGGATAGAACTGCATTCAATTGATGTTGATGACGATGATGATGATGATGGCATGATAGAAGAAACTTTATGGAACCGCTAATAGTGAGTTACTTCCAGTAAAGTTCTGTATTATACATCTATGCATGGTTGAATGGTGAAACCCAATGACGTGACTTCATATCTCACTAGATTTTCTGAGCGAGAAAAGGAATCTCTTTGACTAATCTCGGTAGCGACTTAGCTTGACTAGACTAATGTCCTCGAAGGAAATAACAAATGACAAAAGCATATAGCAAGCGTGAAGGTATACATCCATACACATAGAGATGATGATGAAGGCAGCGCGGAGCGACTCCTTATATAGTCACATTATCAAATGTATTTTATTACATATAACAAGAAGATGATAACAATAATAATATAATTCCTTTGTAGCTTCCCATCTATAAACATTACTGGAGGAGGAAGTGAGATTTTCTATTCTGTGTAAAGACGTCGGAATCACCATCATCATTTAAAACAAATGACTTGATGGATGACTACAGATTAGAAATTTTGGTGCTTGTTCCTTTCCTCTGCTTTTCAGTTTCTCCCTCATTCAACTTCACTTTCTATCATGTTTCCTCACATGTTTAACTTAAATGTTGAGCGAGAGAGAGGGAGGAGGCACACTGGGCTCGTTGAGAGCGTCTCTGAAGAAAACAAATTATCTAATAACCACCAAGAAAATATTTGAATGTTTTATAAGGACTACCAACTATGACAAGTTGCAGGAAGCCCTTGTCAACCTCCAATCTTATTCACTTGTTCTCTTCCCTTCATTAGAGTGAACAGTTACACTGATTTCATTTCAAGTAATCATTCTCATTTCATGGAATGAATGCAAAGTATTGTTTTGGGGTGTCCAAGCATTATTGTAAGCAAGCACAATAATAATGAAACAATATGCGATTGTATCTGGGACCCTTTCTTATCTTCAAAACTCGGGCATCTCTTTGCTTACATTTCATTCCATCAAATGAATAAATGCAATGCAAGCAATGGGTCAACTAGCTATGTATGAGCAACAAGCAAGCGCATATTATTCCTTCATAAATGCAACTTCCTTTTCACAAATAAATTCTCTTATTTTATCTCCTCCACATAAATGATCTTTCCATATAGTTTAGGATCCCTACCCCTCGGCATCCTTGTCAATTTTTCCTTTTCCTACGCAACAATTCAACTTGTTCTGCCAAGAGGAAAGCTACAGTTTTTCTGGAATTAGTTTGATTGATGGTTTCATTGATCCTCTTTAATAATAACAGTAATGATACTAAATTCCCACAAAAATCCCCCAATTTTGGTAGCAACTTTTGGGTTCTGTACCGCCAACCAGTTTTGTGTAATGGATGGTAGACCGAGATGACAAACTACACAAGAAATGTATGCTTCATTTTGTGTCATAAAAGGATAACAAGGAAAAATATGTGTAAGATTCAATACAATGAACACATTCATAATGCAATGATTCATCAAAAGACGATGTGTCTGCCAATGACTAACCAAAATGTGTATTCAGGCGTTCATGCAGATTATGAGCAAAACATTCCAAACAGAAACACATTTGAAACAAAGTCATCCTAAGAAGTACAGTCATATTTGTTTATCTAAAAAATGTTTTTAACTATTCATTGATTATACACAAAAAAAACTCTTGAAAAACTAATCCTTGGTTGTTTCAAAATATGTACGTAATCTGACTAAAATAACAACCATGTCTTTGACTTAGACACTAGAAATATTCATCCAAATCCGATTCGGATGTGACTCATGTGCAAGTGATGCGTATTTTTTTAAGGATGACTGCTCAATGAGTCAAGTTTCGATTTCAATTTATCAAAACACTGACTAACACTTAAGCCATCGTTGGCAAGCTTGGCAGAAATGTAATTATAACCTCTTTCATTTGCCATCCAAATGTAATTAAAAAAGGTACCCACACATAGTGGAACCCTGTGTAGATGATACAGATTAGGGCTAATTTTTTACGATTCCAATGCACGTGCTGGTGTGTTGCTCACCATCAACGCTTCCCTTTTCCTTACGTGGAGTACGTAACGAGACAATGGTACCAATTGATTTCGGTGCTATTGTGCTTATTATCCCACTACCACCACTAAGCATACGTTTAACAAAGGATCATTCTACTTTGGTAAAAGGCATCCCTTCCTTCTCTTCGAGTTGTATAAAAAATATAAAAAAAGACACATGAATGGTACGGAAAATAGGATTAGTTTATTAGATTAAGGAATAAACGTGGGGTAGGGGTGAATAAAAAATAACAGAGCCAATTTAAGCCAACTAAGCTTCCCGTCCTGATTAGGTGAATCTGGATCTCAAACCTAGTTGAACAAATGCTTGCTCACTTGAACTTAACTTGTTTTCAGAAAAAAATTTGCAAGTTTGATCAGATCAGCCAATGAGCTTTTCTTTTCCAATCTTGGAGTATTTAACAAACCATCTATCAATGCTTGAAACCAATTTTTAAGCGATTAGAGAAGGACGCATGATTTTTTTTCGTATTCACGTTATCTTAGCAGGGAGCTAATAATATTATCAATGATGTGTTAGCAATTCAAGTTTCAAACGGCTTCCCGATGATGGGGAAGGTAATCAAGAAAGAAAGTAATCGGAAGCGATAGATAAGTTGGAATTCTCAAGTTTTAGCCAAAAATCTGTTTAAGTAATGCCAAAAATATCTTTTAGATTACAACATGCGGCATTCCTTTACAACCAATTGAAACGACGTGCTACACAAGAAAGATGAAATCATTATCCAACACGGTGGCATGGTGGCGGAATGATAGTCTAATCAACCATTTCTCCATCTTTCATCGTTCTCCAATGTCGACTTTTTTTACTTTATTCTCATCTCTCGATTATGAATTTAACAAGCTTAGGTACAAAAAAATCTTGTAGAAACGGAAGTTTACATCTTTTCATCATGAAAACACACAGATGTGCTGAGAAATGCAATGATTAGAGTTGATGCCTAGAATTTTCAGTATGCTGCTATCGTCCGCTCTTATTAAGATGCTTAGCTTAAGCCAAGCTGAGGATGTGATTCTCATCAGGGAAAAAAGAAGGTGAGAGGAATGTTTGGGTATATACAAAACCCCCACTCGTAATGATGATGATGAGCAAGCATACTAAAAGATGAAGGGAGAAAGTAGCAATCAACGTCATCAAGAAAAGGAGCGAAAGCAATGAAGTGGTTTGTGTAAAGAAGAAACATGGTGATGTGATGATTACATAGAGATAATAACAGGGGAAAGAAAAGCATGTGTCATTTTTTAAATATATGAAACTTGTGAATATCCTCAAAGTGCGGCTTGTAGTGAAAGGGAGTGAGTTTCTCCATATCACACGACATTCTTTGGTACTTGAGCGTGTATGAAGATGAGATAAACCCAGCTACTTTCCTACATTGATTCATCTACAGCCGAAAAACTGAAGCCGAAAATATTTTCAAACTGTACCAAGCGATAAGCTTTTCTTCTTTGTACCGTCTCCACTTTTACTTGTGAAATACAAAATTGCCGACTTTTTTTTCTTAAAAAAAACCACCTTGCCTTCTTCCTTCTCCGTAAGAATTTGATGAGGGTCCCCGAAGAATCCCTAAGAATGCAAATGCACACTGATGATAATGATATTGAAAGAGCAAGTTAAGTGAGTAAGGAAGGAATGACTTGATGAATCGAGCCTCCTTCTCTCTCCCAAAGAAATTACCAGAAGTGAGGAGAGAACATACACACTAGCTTTTCTATATACTATACAAGAGATGGATTTAAGTTGGAGTATATTACACGTGCGGTTATAATTTCCTGGAGAGTTTGTGTAATCTAACATTATCAGTGTGAGGGGTTAGTCGGAGGAGAGTAGAACAATTTCTTTCGGTTGTAAAAATGCATTGTGAGTATAAAACAGAATGAATGTGTGCTCCAATAAGGTTCTGCTCTTCATCCCGATCTTCTCTGACTTTAAAGCAGAATATCACTTCTCCCCATATTATTTCATCCATTTAAACCTACCAAATGAAAGCCAACGTTAGTCAAAATCTTACTACGCTTTACATCTCAGCTTCATTCATACATAATATACTCTCTTATACGCTCAACTCTGAAGCAGAACAACTACTTGTGAGGGAGTATGTTTTACATGGATATATACAAAAACGAGAGCTCTTTGTTGAGTGTGAACATGTAGCCTGTTAACTGCTATGGTGTTGCTGAGAAGGAGCTACTGTTGGGTTTTGGGTGTAGTAAAATAATCAAGGAAAGGAAAAGAGAATCGGCCACTAATGACATGCAATCAGTGTTAGACGCCAGGAGAATCCATTATGAGATTGGATTTGAGAGCATTTTTGTTCCATGTAGTTTGTATACGCGTGTGGTTTTCTCAAACATACTCCATCAACTATATTATTGTGTGCATAAAACGTTTTCACTATGCATAATCCCTCCTCACTTTGTATAAAAAAATACGGGTGGTGGTGATGGTGGTGAGGTATACACAAATGTATGTAAATAATGAGTACGCATTTATATTTGTATGTAACGCCGGTAATTGAGTGGATCTAGATAGAATAACAGTGTAAGCCCTTCTCTCTTTCTCCATAAAATAGAACCACCACCTAAAATTCGACTCTATGCTGCCACTCAATTTACGATGAATTACGTTTTAAAACGTTTGATGCTAACATCATCTAATCCAATGTCTCTACCCCTCAACTTTCCGCAAAATTGAAGAGACTTCACTGTTAAAATCTGTACATTTAATTCCAAGCAAATTCAATAGAAAGTAGAAAACATTTCTTGGTTCTATAGAAAACTTGATGATAATGATATACATACCTACAAAAGTCATTTCCTTGCATTCCTACAGAGTTAAGTAAGTTTCCTCAATTTGTGCTTAACGCGACGAAGTAAAATGACATCAAATGTAGCTTCTTCTACATTCTAATGGTTAACTTTAAGTACACATAAATATTTTTTAATTGACGTAATGTGTTGTAATGCCGTCGAATTGTTGCCGTTTATTTGAGTCAAATAAAAAATAATAACTCATCTAGATGGACATGTCGTCCAGCATTTTAATGCGTTTTGAAAAATTTTATCTGTCGAAAACTCATGGTCAATTTGCTCCATCTACAATTTATTATATCATAAATCCCTGCCATTTACAAAAATACTATTTCTCTCCAACATAATGATGATAAATGAAGATCACAAAATAAAATTATGTTCTTATAATATAGAGAACCAGCACATGTGTGTAGTTGCATCATCTATGAGACCATAGCCCAGCCCAAAATATTTATTTTATTAGAATTTTTCTAACTTTATCAGACAAAGCCTTCAAATTTCATTTTTAGCCGTTCATTCCACATTTATTTCTTGTTTACATCATACGAATATAATTGCAATTGCTTGTCTGGTCAAGCAAAACACATTTTAAGTAATAACTTATTGAACATGAGAAAAAGTCTGATAATTTTTTGTGTACCGCACATTAGCATCTATCTGATGCACACAACTGCTTTCAATTGCATAAGGTCGGTTTCACTCATGCCCTCAGATATATTTTCGGCTCTTACTACTACTATTTATATTCAGTAAAGTACTTTCAATTTCGCCAGTAATACATGTATAGGTCATCTTCATAAATATAACTGAAGCCAAGAGCTTAAATTTCAATGGCAATGCAAGGAAGTCAGTTACGACACATAAATTTTTTTTAATATAAATATGTTGTCTACTGAATCGCAGTGACAAGAGATGATAATGATACGCTACTCAGCATCTCTAGTGAATGTGTTGATTTGTTGTTCAAGGCTGATCTCATCCAAGAGTCTGTGGTGGTGGTGATGTTTACATTTACAGAAGCAGTAGCCTTTGTAAGTTGTCGTGAGAAAGCATAATGCCGATCTTCTCTGTATTATCATGTCATTCACTCAAATTACCTCACCAACGCCAAAGACTTGTGGACCAGATAAAAGTCATTTTTATTTGTGCACACACATACATGTAAATATAAATAACTATGTTCTAAGTGATTTCATGCCATTTAGAGTCAACTACAGAGCAGATGTATGAAACTAATTACTAATTACACTTTCATGGATGAAGAGTCTGGACGCGACAATATAATGGCTCTGTTTGCATCATCAAAATTAATTGATGTGTAGTTTTAACAGGAAAGGACACTATTCTCATATTAAACTCAAACTCATAAAATTAAAAGCATGCACCTTTCAAAGTAGCCGAATTTAAACGCTCTGTGGCTATGAGAAAATTACCTCATCCAAAACAGAACCTCTCAAATGTGTCAATTTTGACAACTACATCCGCCAATCATTTTCTCAAATTAAGTTGATGAAACCAGCAGCTGTAAGTGATTATTGTATAAATTATATGTTTACATATATCAAGACTTTGCTAGTGGATTGGTGACAGTAACCAAAATGTCGAGACAGAATAACCTCAAGACACTTTGGGAATGCTCCAAACAACAAGGAAAACTTTCTGTATTTATTCCACACAAGGAAGGGGATTTACTCCATTGCATAATCATGAGATCTTGTAATACATGGTTATATTGGCAACTGATACATGCATATTTTAATCTTCATTAAAAAAACCCAGTTTGAGATCAGATTAGCAGTTTGCTAATAAACCAGCTTCCATGCCCACTCGTATAGAAAGGCCTAAAATATTGTACGAAATAATCACCTCGTAAACTACTAGAACCTAGAAAACCGCATAATTCTGGCATTCATTAAGTAGATAGTACAGTAATGTGTTCCACAAAATAGAACTTGTCATATGCTGTACCTACAATATACAAAATAAGAGAACCACTGACTGACATTACGGAGCAAAATGTTTTTCCCTATTTCACAAGTCTCTCCCACTCCATTCAGCAACATGCTCTTCTCCACGTTATCCAACCAACCACGTTTCACGCTGACGCCTGGTACATTATGACATTTGGAAACCAAGACGAGGTGGATTTTGAGGGAGTATGCAATGTGCATTTGGCATATGAATAATAATTTCATCAAATAATTAGTGGCCCTCCGAGAAATCCAGATGCCAAACCTCACTCAAGTTAAATACATGACATGCATGATTGGCTTGAGTTGTGGTGCATGGAGTGGACTGCTCATTTATTAAATTCTACTTTTCCAGTAATCATCTGCCAGTCACTCCTATTATCGCTAACCTCATCTCATTCTCATCACCAAGGATATTATCCTATTGAGTGATTAGTCTAATTAACCTTTTCACTAGCAAAGCTTTTGCTTCTTTCTCTCTACACACTCATTTTCCTCTCCCTCAATCTCTTTAACTACCTACTCTCACACACGCAGCAATTTTTCTTTGCATCATTCATCCAATTTGGAGATTAACATCATCATCACATGAAAGCTTATAACCCTCCCATATACACAATTAACTCATCTTTTGTCATATTAAAGGATGTACATTCATTCTGTAATAAAAGTTTGAGTTTTTAAATCCAACAATAAACCATCTAACATAAAAATCACTGCCCAGCTACTTACTTCACCCCTTTTCAAATCTCGCAAAATATTAAAAACTCGCAGTTTAATTACCCAAAAAGCTTCTTTGTAAGCAGGATTTTGTGGTGCATTAAATTAAATGAGGAAGCCAATGGTCTTAAACTCAATTTTATGAATTAGTCTAATTTACTCTTTAAGTCTTAATATTTTTTAATCCTATAGCCTAATTCGAATAATTCAAATTGCATGCATACCTTAAATAATCAAATAATTTGGGAGCTTACCTGCTGAGAAGTTAGTTGATTCGTGATGATTCCGAATAAGGAGTTTCCTCCCACTTTTTTTTCTATAGAAATCTGAACAAAGAAAAAAGGTGAGATAATCACTGTGATGTGACATAAAAACACAAAGTTTGTTATTCAAGCCCTTGAATTAATAGCTCTGCACATAATTATTTCTGTTGTTATGTACATATGTGTAAGAGAAAGGCCGTGAGACAAAAGGCTAACCAGCAAGTTATGTGTTTACTGTTTCACTGAACCAGTCATAATAATAAGCCATGAGGCATGAGGAATTTTTGTAGGGGTAACTTACCGTCTCACTTTTCTCCTTCAGTGGCTGATTAGTGTTTGACAGGAAAGGAAAAAGTAACAGCGTGCTTATTTCCTTTGGAATCCAAGTGTAAACGTTGTGTAGGGAAACAGCATGTGGTCGGGTCGTCTATCTTCTTTCCTTTTTGTCCAAACTTTACTACGGTCTATTTACTCCCAACATACAGATATTACAACCATACATGAAATGGGCGATTTGCTTCAGTCAAATACACGTCTCAGGTTGTCGTATTTTTTATCCTTCTCTCTCTCTCTCTTTTGCTTTCGCTTCTTTTTCACAAACTGGATAAAGATAGCAAAGGGAAGTAAGACAAGTTGCAAATTGTTGGTGGCGTGTCGTCTGTCAAACGCCAAAGTTTTCTCACACTTTGTCTACTTCTGTTTGCTGACAACAGGAATAGCAGGGGTTGTTTGTATTGCCTGTAGTTGATACTCTCAATTTGAAGCGGTTCTTCCCATCATCTCTTGACGAGTCTTAAGTTAAAATAATTCACAAACGTTTATACAACAACAAGGAAAAATGAACAAGTTTTCACGGTTCGAAACGGATTTATTAGCTTTCCTAGTGTTTCCTTAACTTCGTTTTCCACGACCGATTAAGTTGTTGCTTACTTGTTTTTTCGGTTCTTAGACACAAGGTGCACAAAATCTGTGTGGGGGTAAGAAAATGTGTTTGCTCTACAAAGAACGAAAAGCTCAGAGCTTTTTGTATGGTAGGATGCTAATGGTGATTCACTAGTATGTTAGTACACGGTGTCTTAACTAAGCATGAAAAACTTGTCTGGAGACAACTGTCCCACAGAAAATGCTTAATCGTTCTTTTCTCTCTTGTTCTGTGTTCCCTCTAATGTTTTTCTTAAGCCTCTTTCACTTTCCTTCTACGCGCTTTCCACTTGTCCGCCTTTATTCTTTCAAACGGTAGAACAACACTGTTTCAACTCCAACTGGCCAGATTATGTAAGAGTTGCTAATGTTTTTCCAAAGCAAACACCAATGTGATTCAGTTAAACCTTTCCTTTCTAACTAATTCACACACAAGTTGTTAAAAAGTTGGAATTTCTTGTAGTTTCTCTTGTTTATTCTTGTAAATCGGCGTTTGTTTACCAAAGCAACAGTCACCGTTAAAGTGAAGATGAAGGGGAGGTTTTTGAGAATGAAGAGATGAAACAACACACGTATATATATATTTTCTCCCTTTTGATTGTTCTCCGTCACGGAGTAATACGAGGAATGAGATGAGAGCTCAAGATTCTGGGGGATCTTGTGACATATATAAGTACATGCACAGAGGCAAAAGCAGAATGAGCTACACAGAAGGGTCAAAATCTCCTCAGTCAGTGGAGTTAATACCAAGAGTTGCTCATAAGAAGAGGTACGAATTTGAATAGGGGCGAGAGAGTTGCTCTCGTTGAGAACTGAATGAGTGAGTGGATGGTTGGTAAGTAAGGATATGTTTGTGTGGAGCAGAGTTTTAGGAAACTATTTCACTCTGTCAACGTAATGGACAAACTGCTACAATTTCCTCTGTCGTCTTTTAACTTAAATACTAGTTTTACTCTCTCACTCACTCTCACACATACACAGCAGACGAGAACTCACATGAACAGAGCATTAGAGTTGTAGTCACAGTCGGTATAAAATGCTGTAATACTTGGCTAATGTGTGTAGAACTCCCTGTATTATTCTCTGATATTGCAGTTCATTGCTGATGTTTGCCTTTGCTTTTGCTACTGCTCCTCTCCTACTGCTACGAGAGCGGTTCTTGCAAGGGTTTTCTGTTGTTACTCAACCAAACCAACTTACGACTCCAGCATCATCATTTCATTACTAGTTACAGTCGTATGAATGCGTGACATTACTTCTTCAATGCTGCTTTGCCTACTTCTCCTGCAGAAATGGTCACTGTATGTATACGTAACTTGTATTAAGTAAACGCGTTATGTATTTTATGCACACTTGGAGGATTTCAGTCAGTACCTAAGAATCGCGCTTTGATGTTGCGCGATGGTCTTTGATTATTTGCAATACGCTTTGTTCTCGTATTTGTAATAGTTTTAAGAAGGACAAAAACTTTATTTGGGCATTTTATCGATACATAGTATGCTTATTCCTGCTAATATTAGCTACCTACTTTTAAATATACTCTCTATCTGTAAAAGGCGTTGCAAATGTTTTATTTTAATGAGCATTTACGTAAATCTTGAAAGTGGTCGTTAAATCAAATCTTTTTGTTCATGCCGACGAGTGTTTAATTCTCAAAATTATTATCAATTTTTTCGCTCTTAAACCAATTAGTGTGGTTTTATGCTTTCTTTTATCATGTTTGGAAGACCTTGTATGTTCTTTGAGAATAAAAGCCGACTGTAGAACAAACTAATGAAGTGCAAATGTTGAAGCCTGGTAGCAATTACCTTTTACTCCAAAGGAAATTTGGTACACTTGACGTTGTCATAGTTTGCGATTTCCAGTTATATGTTTTATGTAAAAAAAAATGTATTGGTCAATTTGAAAGAGTATTCTAGTTGACTTTTTGAATTTGCAGCTTATTTGAATATTGAAATGATATTTATCTAAAAAAAGAGAGAGCACTAAAAAGGATGGACACAGAAAAAATAACCTTTATACCCATTAAAACGACTGAACCGATTATGTTATCATTTCAAGCAACACGAAGACCAGTTCAATATCTCCATAGTTCGTTTGATTTTAGTCAACTGCATCTCTTCAGCCCTTGTACAATCCCTTTGTTGTTACACAACAACTAAATTTTGTGCATTTGCTTGACACGTATGAAACTCTCTTTGGCATCATTAACAAGATGGTACGTTAGGGAGACGTTGTGGTTAATTCAGGCAGGAACTACTTACCGTTAGCGTTAATTGTCATCAGGCAATAATGTGATTATATTCTGACGATAGCTCAAGGGTTTCAAGAGTAATCGTATGGAAATGGAAGAGTAAATTTGCTAGGACAGACACTAACTTTACATTTCAGCGTTTATACGTAAAAAGCAGCAGCAACTATAATTCTACTAAATGCATTGCAAGTCCAAACCAATAACGATAATTTTTATTATGCTTATGGTTTCATATAGCCCACGACTTAAAGATGTTAATTGATGTGTATTCTAATGCATCGTGTTGTCCTGGGTTAGCTCGGTTCTGATAATTAATTGTTCGTAGATGGAAAAGAGCAATGTTTTTAAACTGCATTATAAAAGAGGAAGCATTAAGATTACAATTTCTATTACAGAAAGTTTTCCTTGTAACAAGGTGAAACATAGTTGGATAAGACGCGAGTTGAGCTCATACTTCATTAAATCAGAAAAAACTTGAGCATCAACCGTGCCGGAACACAACTCACCCTTTCTTTGCATTTCTTTGGATTTAGCCACCCTAAAAATGTTTCTATGCTTTACTATGCTTTTCCACTTTCTCATTTTTTAATCTCCTTACCTCCTTCATGGTTCCTTTGAAGCCGAAGCCAACCCAAAGTTTGGAGTGCCAAGGGAGTCAAGAAACGGAAAGGCAAGAGGAGCCAACAGAAGTTGTTAATACATATTATGTTTGTTCTTCTTTGAAAAGCGTGATGTTAAAGGAGGAAGTGCAATACTAAAACTCTCAACTGTAGAGCAACCCAACCGCGCGCCATGTCATTTCAACATTTTCAACTCTTTTTTTAAACTGATCCACATTGAACCTGAGGTCGGTTGCATAAAATTCAAGGAGGCAAACTGGGATTCACTCCGTGTGACCCCAGAGGTGTTTATAAAAGATGGTGGTGCTAGTTTATAGGAAGGAGAACAAAGCCGTGCAGACAGAGAGAGGAGAAACTATTGCTAATGTTCACTGGCGGCTTATGAGGACGAGCCAAGAGACAGAAAAAGTCCCATCCACTTTTCCACATACATAATACTTTCACAAAGTATAATATTATCTACAATGTTCATTCCTCCGTTGAAACCGAGAATTGGCAAGATGAAGCTGATGATGCTGATGACGATGATGCTTACAGAATGAAAATGTTTCAAGATAAAAGGGAATAGAGTGAGATAAAGTCAGGTAAAGGAGTCCCAATCCACAATTATCGTGAGATTTACAAGAGCTAACTACATGCTAAAGTCTTTGCGCCGAGGAGAAGACCACGAGAAAATTTTTAGAGAGGAAGATAACAACGGAACGTGAATTCAACAAGAAATAGAGCAAACGGATGGATGAGGGAGGATGACAATAAAAGGCATAGGGGAATTGGAGACGGAACGTACAAAAGAGAGAAAATTTTGTGTCACATAGGACTCTACTTGAGGCAAACTCATCGCCTGCCTTCTCCGCCTCTCCTCTCCGAAAGAATTTATACACATTACATTACATGATACTTTTCCCTCAGTAATGTCTTTCATTATACAAAAACCACTGGCTTTGCTTATGCTATCCTCTACACCCATTAAAAATGAACAACTTCCTGACAAACTTTTTAGCTGGGTTTAGCTCCGAGTTGTAGTTAGCAACGAGAGACAATATGAAAACGTAATGGCTTCATCATCACGACATACAGAGGGCTGCTCCTCTTGCTACCACGTCATCTTCATCATCCTCATGTAAAACTAGAAAGACAAAGAGGAAGAAACTACAAAGCTGCTTAAATCAACTGCTTGACATAATTATACGTGTCCAGATGTACAATTAAAGTTGATTACAGGACCGTTTCATTACTGTAAAACAGGAAGGATGCAAAAGCAAACCTACATAATATTCTCATCTGGCATTAGCATTGTGGTAAGTAGTCCTATGTATTATGCTGGTTGGTGGTCAATCCTCTAGAAAGAGTGTTTCACGAGAGGAAGGAGATAAAGGAAAGTTGGTACACACACACACACACACAATGTCACTAAACAAATACAGAGAAAAGGAGAAAGAGTATGTGACAACGAAACTCTATTCACTGCATGCATGCTTGCATTTATTGAACCTGGCAACTAACTTTCACTAGATTAAATTAATAGCGGCTTTGTTATAACTTATAAGGGTACAAAAACGGAGTTGGAGAGAGAGAGAGGGACGGTGTTGGATTTGTTGTAAAGAGAAAATCATGATCATGGCGATAATGATATCAATGGCCTTACATAGTTTACAACATTATAACTTTAACAAACGTACGTTTGTACGTGGGCACACGAGAGAAATGCAAGCATAAATTGTTCTTCCGTACCTACGCATTCATTTTCTTTTCAAGATAACTAACTCTTCTTCAGCCTGACAAAGAATTACGACGAGCTAACCAGCATCCTTTTGAATTGTATTATTACTTGCTTCTTTAAAGGTAAACAAGACATTTCACATTATGCATAATTTAACTGAAGAAATCGTCTTCCTTTTGTAGCTAGAACATACAGGTTTATAAAGGTAGGAAACACAAAAGTCACAGTTAGTTTCACACATCTACTCACTTATCCAATTTTTTCGTGATTACCATGATTATCATCATCAACACAAAGGGAGAGCACGCTATCACCATCATCATCTCATCTCTTCTTCTTGTTCATGAACCCTGTAGCAATCCGCAGTAAATAAATGTCTTTGGTGGAGCAACATCCAAAAGTCGCCTCGTATCTCATTTGGCTACTCAACAAAAGGCCATGTTTATTATGCTTGTTGTAGTACAACAACACACTTACAAACTCACCAGGACACTTTCTAAAACTCTCTATCTCTCTGTGTGTCTGTGTGTTTTATCCATGAAAGTGGAATGGTATGGTGGTGTCGGTTCATGTATGGAGTGGAGAGGAAAAGAAAAGGAGCAAATAAAGGAAAACATATTAACTGATACAACAACTACTTATGTGCTTGTGTAGATTTGTTGGGAAACCTTATCTCAGCAGCATTTAGAAGCCAATTATACTTAACAACTGTGCTATATTATGCCATTCTAGCGGTGGCAACAAAACGACTCCATGATCGTCCTCTTCTCTTCTTGCTTTCCCTTCTCTTTCTCTCTTCTTCTCTTCCCTTGTGCCAATAATAAATGCGATGCAATGTTTGATGTTGTCTCCTTGGGCTACTCCACTACTAAAAAGTGGTGGTACATACGTGTTCATGTGCTTCTACATGTTAGATGGATGTTGCAGTGGATGTTCGTGATGAGGATGGTGATTTTCATTGTGGTTTTCCTCCTCATATACATACTTACTTGTATAGGGAACAACTTTGAAATTCTTCGCTTCTCACTGAGTTAGTTCATCGTTATTGCCATCACAATTATCCTGAATTGTCTATATAACTGTGTGGCAATGATTGTGGTGCTTAATATGTGTGTATATTTGAGAGAGAGAAAAATAAAATGTATATATTTAAAATGCTTGTGTGCTATAAGTAGTATGCATATATGTATGGGAATGGCATGGTTGGCATAAGTGTAATGCACAGCGGCGTCCCTTGTAACTTACTTACTGCTCCTCTTTGGCTCATCAATGAACAATCCAACTTGTTCTCAATTGCACCAAAGGGATCAATGTGGACGAGCCTTTTACGCTAGTTACTCACTTTTTCTTTATGATTCAAACCACTAATACTTTTAGTCAGTAGTATTTCAGTGCTCAACTCGTATTTCTTATCAGTGGGGTAGGACGAATTATAATAAAAAAAAGAGGAAACCGAAGCGAAAAACGAATGAGACATTGACAAAGTTGGATCTTTTGTTGGAGAAAACAAACTACTAGTCTCAAAATCATTGTAAGCCCCGGTTCCAGTCCCAGATTTTACTTCAACTTTTTGTGTCATGTGATAATCGCCAGAGATTTAGTCAACTTTCTTTGCCATGAGATGAGATAAAAGAGCTATTTTTTTCTTCTTCTCTTGGAAACGGAAAATGTTCAGTCCTTTGGTGGTAGCCGGTTGGATCGTTGTGTAGCTAAAAGTCTTAACTTTACTACACGATTACTGATTCCAACAGGGCATGTCTTTCAATGAAAGAAGAGCGGAGATTTCTTTTTTTCTCCATTTTCTACCTTATCGGACGGTGGAAATAAAAAAAAGTCTTCAAAACTTATTTGATCATTGTTGTACATCCCGCATATATACCGTGGTCCCATCCCTTTTGTTTTATAGCTAGGGGTGAGCTCTTCGTTTGTTTTGTATCAACATGAGAGAAATCTTTGTGGAAAGTCTCTATTGAAAACTTTCTTCTTCTGTAACCAAACGCATACAAATATAGTTTGATCACTTACCATCATCCCATTGTATCATGGTCACATTCAGTTTTTTGATACGCGAAAGTTCCATTGCTATCTCTTTCCTGTTCAAACAAAACAAGTATGATGGTTCACAATACCATATCTTTACCTTATTTGGACTTTGAATTTATTGAAGTGCTTTACTTTATGAAATTGCGACTTAAATGAAATCTTGGACCTTATGGTGGACTCACAATAGTTATGCTGATCTCGATGTAGTCAAAAGTCAAGATTCTGAAGCAATGAATGAAAATGGGATATGATTGAAGGATATCAAATAATTCTATAAACCTTGGAAATTGCTATCCTATAATAAGGAAAAGTAGTTTAAGAAAGTTGAAGGTTGGGGTTGGATTTGAGACAAGGATTTGGACTTGTACATGTAGTCCACAAATATAATTCCTTTCAGACATATACTTTTTGGTCTTTCGTATCCTCTGAATCAAAACTTTTTCTTTACCCGATACGAATGTTTTTATGTATACCAGAAATGAACACATAAATACGATAGACAAGGAAATGAAACGGGTGGCATGAGACATGATACGTTTTTCTCTACCTAAAAAGACGCAAACCAAGCTCGTTAATTAGGCGTGTTGATGCAAATTTGCAATTGCGTTGTTTCTATCAAATTACTTAAATTGATGTATTTTTGTGAATATATATTCATTGAGTTAAGAACACATTTCTCACAAACAAACTCAGTAGCATAATTTATATGCCATCTGAACATGCGTGCATATTCACGAAAATAAAAATTGCAAGCCCTAAAGTTAGAATAATATGCAAATAGTACTTAATGCACGTCCAGTTTCCAAGCACAATAATCTATTATAATATAATTTTTAATGAATAGTGAAATCAGATAACACCTTGGATTGATATAAAGAAAGTGAGGTAATAGAACTATCGGATAATGCTCAACAGGATAAAAACATAAAACTGGAGTATTTAACACTTCATGGCATAAAAATGCTCCAGTAAATGACTTTACCATGAAATTTCACCGGAGCAATGAGGGCAATAAGAGGAAAACTAGTCTTCCTATCCAACACCTAGAATTGCAATGTACATGCAGCGCTATCTCGCTGTCCTTTCGTTCAGTATGAGAGCACAACGTTTATCGAATATTTTGTTCATTTTGGGTATTATAATATGCAAGATTTATTTATGTGTATGTATTTTGCAGTTGAATAAGGTAATTAACACAAGACTCGTTCATTTCTAGCACTTAAACAACTTTAAGCTGACAGTCTGACAGGGAAGCAAAAAATCGTCTGTATGATTCCACCAACAAATCATTCTGTTAAAAGTTTATGATTTCTACTAATGTTTTATGTCGAATACTTGACTTTTGGTTCCCTTATCTATATTATTATTATTATTATTGTGTTTATTGCAGATTTTAGAGGTTTCACAAAAAGGTTACATAAAATCCATATGTTGGTACTAGCTACTTTTGAAAAATTTGAACGTTGAGGGGTGAAAAATGATTTAGTTAAACAGGTCATTAAATGTTTCATAAATTACAATATTCACACATAATAATCCAGACATTAATTCGAAAAGATAATATATTTGACAGAAACAAGTTCACTTCTTTCTCCAGCATTGAAACCATTATTGTGCGAAAAAACTCGATTTTTTTTTTCACCATTTAATTCAGAAAGGCTCCTTGGGGTTCAGATTGAAGCTCTTGAGAAGGGGACTTTACAGGCAGATGGTGGTTACTATTATGGCAAACCGAAGTTGCACCATTTCCCCCGTCAGAACTAAAGGGTGTTCAACACTTTACTAGACCATCTACTTGCAAGACGGATTCGAGAAGAGAGACAGATCTGACCCCAAGTTGCAAAAACTTTAGATATTCTTGGTTTTTTTAAAAGGAAAGGTGGTTAGTGCTGGTTCAGAAGCTTATGAAAATAATTTTATGTATTAAATAGAATCTTCTTCCACGACTTGGATATTGATGATTGTGTGAACACTTTAGAATTAACTATAGAACTTATTATGCTGTTATCACTGTTGGCCAGGCGGTTAAGCATTGAAAAGGCTGCTACTCTCAGCATTGCATGGAAGTCATTTGTACGGTAGTCTGCAAACATTTTCGAAGCACTACTACGCCTTTTATAGTTAAAAATTAAGCGGAAGCTATCATTATAAGCTACCCTGATCGAGTTAATGATTTTCGTTGAGACGGGTACCCACAGGCTGCTGCAATAAATAGCGGAGAAATATGTTTGGAACAGGTAGAGTTTTACATTTACACTACACATGCCAAATCTACTCTTTAGTAAATTAGCACATGCATAAAGCTCTCTTCTTCTGCGTTGTATTTCCTCCCGGTCTCGATCCTTACAGTTAATATCAAATCCAAGATACCTCACAGTATCCTGCCATTGTAACACTTCGCCGCTGAGACTGATTACCGCACGATTCTCTCCATATGAATAATCTGTGAAGGATTGGCACACAGATTTTAAAGGATTGAAAACAAGATCATGCGATACAGCGTATTTTTCGCACACTTTGAGAAGGATGCGTAGAGCTTTTATGCTGGTTGTCATCAGGCAAATATCATCCGCGTAGCATATATGGTTACATATCACACTTCCAATTCTGCACCCAACATTTGTTGCCGACAGAAGTTTGCTTAGGTCATCTAAATAAACCGAGAAGAAGTATGCAGAGAGGATCCCCCCCTGTCTGACAGAATTAAGCACTGGAAACGGAGTTGAGATCACTTCCCCCCATCTTACCGTGAATCGCTGCATTCTAAACCAATAGAGGAGCAGTGACACGATAATTTCAGGAAACTCTCTGTCGCATAACTTTTTAAGTAGGGTGAAGTGGTTCACTCTATCAAACGCTTTGGAGGCATCCAAGTAGCATAAAAATACTGGAGTGCTATTACGCATGTAGTGATGTGATATCTGCTTTACAGTGTAGATAGCCAATTCAGTACCTATTCCCCTCTTGTATCCGAATTGATTATCGCTTGTAGCTAAGTTATCACCAAATCGTTGAAGTAAAACAAGCTCTACAATTTTTGAAATGACACTGGCCAAAGCAATTGGCCTATAATGTGCACTTTTTCGAGGGTCAAGTCCCTTCTTTTTCAGAATGGGAATTATAACGACACGCATAACCGAATCCGGTATAAATGAATGAGAAATCATTGCATTTATTAAATCGCACAACGGTGTGAGAAGGGATTGTCCAGCATACTTGAGGTGTTCAGCTTGGAGCAGATCCGAACCAACTGCTTTGTTACATTTGAGGATTTTAATTGACTCAAATATATCACTCGGACTGAACCGAACTTCAGTATTTGATTTATTCATTTGAATGTAATTGTTCACGTGAGCTAGATTATCATTACTTTTAACTTCGCTGAATAATTTTTTGTAAACTCCTCCCCAGTGTTCACAGATATCACTATCACCCTCCACTCCGTCTACAGTACATGAGAGTGGTTGAGCTTCACCTTTGTCTCCTTGTTTTACACGAGACCAGAATTTTTGAAAACTTTTTTCCTTTAGTGACATGACTAGATTGTCGTTTATTCTCTTATTTTCATTTTTTCTACAGCGGGTTAGAGTCAGCTTGAACTTCTTTCTCTTTTCACACATTTGATGGTAAATATTAGCATCAGATTTACCTGTTGCTACCCATTGCAGGTACACTCGTCTGTAAATATTATATGATTTTATTACAAACGCACAATGCTATTGAAATCGTTTGCTTGTACGAAACCATATATGAAAGATTAATTTATGCTTAATAAGAAGGTAAAAGTTTAGAAAGTTAAGATAATCCGTTTATTTTTAATACAACCGTTATATTCCATTATAAATCCGTCTCTATACAAAGAATATTTACGCAGGATTTCAAAATAATACATCTATGTTTTACAGTTTACAATAGGTTTATTGACTTTCTCAATTAAGTTCTCATGTCATACTACTTCCTCTACTGTCATCTCCACAAAGTTTATATAGTTCCATGTTGTACGAAAACGCAGAAACCTACAGACCAGTTACCATGTAGCAAAGTAAAGTGAAAAATCATATATATTTTTTTATCATATAATAATTAATATGACGATCATCAAGTTCATTAAACAAGTACTAAATATTCTAGTTTATGTATTTGTTTTGATTTTTCAATATTTTTTTACTGATTGTAAGAACAATGATTGCTTTTATAGTTAGTTGGATGCAGGTTATCATTCGATTTTGCTATTTTACGCACTAAAAAATTTAGCAGACGGATTAGGAAAACCAATTATGTATTACTTTCGTATTTTCTATAAATATAATATATAATCAAAGCAAAAATCATTCACTACAAATTTTTATAGATATCATTGCCAATTAAGGGTTCAGTAGAGTGCTCAAGTAATTAATCAAACATACAATAAAGTGCTAATAATAGTAAGTTAGTAATTGTGTAAGATATCATAACGTTTAAATCATTGAAAATGTGATACTGAATGAAATTAGCAGTTCGTTTCTACAAAATTATTGGTTGTGAAACTACGTAATATTGAATGAAAGTTGCAGTTCGAAAAATATTTTCGAATGTCTTAATCGGCCTTTGAACCGAGCTCCTTGTCGAAGATATGCTCTCCCAATCCCTTTCCAACTCGCTTGAGGCGAGTGACGTAATCCGCCAACTCCTTAATTGCGTGGACCTGTTCCTCAAGGAAGTTGGTTTCCAAAAAGTCGCAAAGTTGTGGGTCGTTGTGTTGACCAGCCACTCCGTGAAGACCCAACAGAGTCTGTTGGTAACATAGAAGATGGGATTAAAGTAACTTTGTAATGATTGATACAGTTTATTAATGATTGAGTAGGATTGTTCACAAATACCAACCTGATTCACAGTTCTTTCGAGCTCCAACGCAGCGGACAGAGCATCAAGTGGAGAATTCCATTCATCAAGGCTTGGCTTTGCGATGGGCTGAAGGACAATACGACCTCCCCGCATGTTCTGGTACTTCATGAACTTCTCAGCATGCTCACGTTCCTCATCTGATGCTTTCTTGAACCATTTGTGAAGTCCAGGGAAGGCGATATCCTCTCGATCAAAGTAGTAAGCCTAATAATTTAATACAGAAAAATAAAACACTTCATTCATATTTAAAATGTTGTATAATTATATTTTACGACGAAGATTAATTTTTCTTAATAAGGAAATAAGTGAGATATTATATATCGTCATTAAATATTTCTTTCATTAAAGCATGCTTATAAGCATTCATGTTTTCATGAAACTGCAGGGTTGAATAATTTCTACGAGAAAAAAACAACTTTGTTTTGTCTACCAACTGCTTAGGTTAAGGTACATTCCTGCTATAATGCCCAAAGTAATTACGTCGTTTTTGTTATAATGCAACAAAGCATGTCATATGAATCATATGACATTACCCTTTATCATATGAATTTTTGGCATCCGAAGTGAAGACTAAACATGCAATTGATAAGACGTATATTTCATAAATGAATATAAAACATAGCATTACTTCTCTTCCCCCATCATAATCATTACTTTCTAAACCTTTCTTACTAACTCATAATTGCATCATCCTTCCACTAAATACGAAATTACTTGGAATCCTGTGATATGACTTATTTGAGATAAACAAGAAAATTGAAGTACAAAATAACATTTATATTACTCGACGCCTCTAAATGTGTTTGTACTCTGTCAGTACTCATCATCTTTTAGCAATAATGTCCTAAATGTAGCTTTAGTCCATCATGTTTTCCCTGGGCAGATAAAATTGATGAAAAAGTCTGGTTTACCGAATATCTATAAATAATTTACTCGCGTGTGTATATATATATGACATTGCACATTCTAGAAGCCAACCCCAGCGATCAAAACCAAACTATTTTTCTAAGATAATCAACTAAAATCCAGACACTAAATTAAGTCCCGGAGTCGAATTATAGGGATTCAAACTCTCTGACCAATGAGTGATATGAAATAAAAGATACAATGACCAATAACTACTGCTTCTGCCAAGTATGAATATGAAACACAAACAGAATTATCATGAAAAGAAGATGCATTTATCTACTCTATGGGAGTTTACATCATTAATATATGCACTTTTATGCCTTGAGTTGAGAGTTAAATTACTCCACAAAGTAGTGTTTGGGAAATGAATGCATACATGCATGTATTATGTACTCCATAAACTCCCTATATACCATCCATCGTGATAAGTGCATAGTACATAAGCAAAAAGTCAAGAGAGAACAAAGGAGAATGGACATGCTCAGAAGAACTTCAACACCACTAATAAACCCTTTCCCATTCCCATGCATAATGAACCCTATTCACAATTGACGGTACATCGCACTGTCAGAAAACAAGCTACAATCCAATCCACATTCATTGAAGATGTACCCAATTTGGTACACTACTGCAACTGTATGTTTTGAACTGAATGCTTTGCTATCACATAATACTATTTTTGTTCCCAGTAATAAACACAACTTCTACAACGTAGATGAGTAGCAAGTAAGTATATGTACAATAAACCTGTTCAAAATTGTGTACAGAAGAACAACAACAAATCCCAATCCTAACGTGTACTTCCTTTACCCGACTCTTTTGACCAAGTTCTTGTTAAACTAACTAGTTTTACAATTGGTATTATACATGTAATATTATCACTCCACTGGAAAGTAAGCATTCTTATCAGTTCAGTTTTAGTGAAATAACAAAAATGTCGTTGTCATGATCTTACATCGTGCAAACAGCATCCTATCTTGAACCCATCGTGGGAAAGAAAAATAATCAATATGATATACGACTGATATAGAAAAAGGCAAAATGTAAAAGTGCCAGCATATAGTGTAAAAGCCTTATCAGTTCTTATCAACACCAACAAGAGAACAATAACTTTATGGAAATGACCAACGATCAACAGGCCATACTTTCTGGAAAGTTTTTAGCATGAATCGATGCTTCAGAATTGAATACTTGACACACTAATATGAAGTGTTGACAACAATTGTCATCACATGATGATGTTGATGTTTCCAACGTCAAACTGCGTACTATGATTTCAAATGCTGAATACAATGGAATCCCTTCATGGTATAATATGAACCTGAAATGATTCTTAAATAAAATCATCATGCTATCAGCTTGTCTCCCTTTGCTACCTTTCTGCTTTTTTCCTATTCCATATTGTTAATTTCTGTGAAGTGCTTTTCAATGGAGGTTTCCAATAGTAAACAACTTATGTAACAATGCTGATTAAGTTAGTAGGCAAGTTACGAAGCCTCATAAACACTCCACTCCAAAATTAACAGGCGAGTTATACACTGTGGCGTATGCACACAAATATTATCATTTCTATCTTTTTTATAAGCAATGCCTGATGCTACGCTGCTAATAATGTGTTTACTGAAGTTGAAACTTGACTTGAAATTCGCTTTTCTTGCACTTTAGAGATATAACCTTGAGCTGTGCCCGTTGTGCCTAAATACCAACGTAAAATGAGTTTCATATGCTTTTGTTACACAAGAAAATAGACCTATTGCATGGGCAGAAATATTGGTTGGAATCAAAGGTCAAAGATTGATATCTTATGCCAACTGATTTACATATCATATATCGAATACATACGTCATAAATTCACTATTTCAAGGTAACTTTTGAAAATACAAAGTATTCAAACATGATGCAATGAATTTACTGATCCCTAGAAAACAACCCGTCGTGATTTGTTTGGAAACACTACATGTAACTCTTTTTCTTGTAAATTTTTAGCCCATTTACATCATAATCTTTCAGTTCGAAATCCTTTTTGATGCTTCACGTTATAAGAAATTGATTAAAAATTTGTTTTAACTTACCATTGACATGTAGACATAGCTGGCATACAACTCCATGTTGATCTGCTTATTGATGTGTGCCTCACAATCCTCGTGGAAGTTTTGGCGAGCAAGGGACCCATTTGTTTGTGCCATGTTGAAGTTTTCAAATTACGAAACTGATAACTGCTCAAAGGGTTGATGCTGGAATCTGATGGAATTGTACAATCAAACGGATGACAAGACTTGTAAGGAGAGCAAAGTTGTAGCTAAAAGAAAAACAAAAACAGATTTTCACGAATTAATAATCACTACTAAAAATTCAACTGTTCTTAGTTATTAACTACAAGATTTGCTACACTAATGGACAAGAAACAATCTAGCACACAGCGTATCCAAAGTTAAAATAAAGACGTGTTACATAGGTGAAATATAAGTAACTAGGGAGGAGGAGGAGAGCTGTAAAATAGACAGGTGACTCATACCTACAAAATATGGAAACGAGATAAACTAAGAAAAAAATGTTTAGTTTGGTTACACTTGGAGTTTATATCAGAGATGTCAAACGTGGTAATGTTGTGACAGGTATAGCTGGAGCATGACAAGACACTGGAATATTTTTTTATTAGACTTACTTGATTTATTTAATGCTGTTGACAAAGGCGATTGGTCTCGGAGACTGAGTAATTTTTCTGAGCTTTTACAACAAGCGAAGGCTGTCCGTTCACTCTCTGGCGACGCAAAACAGCACTTGACTTGAGAATCCAAATGTGTTGTGCTTTTATGCAAAATTACGTTTTGGCTGCAGATGATGGGAAATGGATGTTCGTACTGATGACTGAGGAGTTTCACTAAATGTAAGAAAGGATGAAGCAGGAATATGAGTCTTCTTGATTGTGGTGTGAAGAATATCACCACCAAAGCATGTCATCATCATCATACAGGTCTTCTTCGTTCGTGTAGCTGCCGACGATCGGAAAATTTTGTATAGCATGAGGGAACCCCTTTCACTCCCAATTGCTACCGTACCAGTCCCCGTACCCCGTACCATACCAGTGTTGGTAACAGTGTTGTGGTTAGTATTCATCATCATCATAGTAGTGTTAGTGTTGCACCAGTTCTTCCTCTCTAAACCTGCAGCTGTTGTAGGACGACTCGGAACTATACTTCGGCTTAAACGTACTCAAGATCGGAATATTTCACACAAAAATTGCAGTCAAACACTAAAACCAGTGTGAAGAATCATACGATCAGCTGCCTTCAAGAAGGTATACGACCGAACAAAGGTTTTCCTTCCCTATTGACTATGTATTTTGTACTTTGTATTGATTGTAAAGCACATATGAGTACAAAATCATATAGCACGTAATATGCATATCATACTAGTTCTATATCTACATGCAACACAAACAAGTGAGCTGTGTTGCGAACAAAGATGTTGTGAGTTCTTTGTCTTCAGAAGCAAAACTTGGCTGTTGAAGCAAACGAAAAGTCTGACTTACAAAAACCGTATGAAATAGGGATAACATGCCTCAAAATCAAATAGTAGTTTTTCAACCTTTCCTAAATGAAATCAAACTTTGATATTGAAAAATGAATTGGACAAGAACGACATGATGATTAAATGAGTAAAATATATTTGCTTTCTTATGTATAATGTTATTGATTTGATATATTTGTATATTGGTTGTGGCTTAGAATTTAAGAATTTGAAGTGATAGATACATATGTTGTTTTAGTAGTACCGTACAAGTAGGATCAACAGTACTATGATAGCCTGCATAAAAACGCAACAACGTTTTCTTTTTACTACAATAATTTTAATGCACTTGAATTTTTACTTCAACAAGATCTCCAACGATTGAAATTTATATACCATCGAGCAACCATTCTCATTTATTATCTGACTTCTTCAATTCATGCCTAATCAATGGAGTCAGGAGCTGCGTGCCAACTAGTTCACTAGCGTTTCCCACGGGAGTTATGAGTTTGGAGCATCCAAACTATTAATTCCAGCATGTTCTTATTTGCACACAATTAAAAGAGTAGAATAACTAACCAGTCTTCTGTGTAATAGATAAAGTGTAATAGTGTCAGATAAATCTCGACTAGACAAATGTTCCAAGTGCAGATCCTTCATAATACGCTCGGAGATGGTTCCATTTCCTAAAAAAAGAGTAATTTCTTTAGGTGAATCCACGAGAGCTAACATTACATTAAACTGGAGCTGGGAGCCCCAAAGATGATTTCTTGATTTTTTTGGTTGTCCCTCCGAGCTCTGACTAAGAAGCTGATTCTTTTACCATCGCATTACTCATCATTCATTACGAATTAGCATATACTAGTTTCATCTGCGTCTACGAGATCACAAAACTGAATTAAATTTATGCAAAAAAAATGCTAGCACGTGTGTCATTTTTGTTGCCACAAGCCGTAAAATGTGCCATTAATTGCAAATTTCATTCAGTTGAATTGCTAATTGATTGAGTGATACTGTAGTTGTCATCCTTATAGCCGTGTTTTTAAAAAGGTTGGGTGACTAACAAGGAAGTTTGATGGAGAGCAAAACAAATCCCTGTTGCCTACCGCATGTTATTTTCCTAGTCCTGCATACGTCTTATGTAAACATTATGATGAAGTGTAATTTTGATGATTAGTAGGTACTCACTGAATAACAACAAGAAGGCCAATGTGATGTGATAACAACTTACCACTGCAAGTCGTATTACCAAACGTATAAGTGAAAAGCAAGCACAACAAAGTACAAAGTATTTATGCATTCGATATAAAATGAAGATGAAGATGAAGGGAAAGAAGGTGGAGGCATAGTGGGCTACACATATCAGAGCTGCAGGGGTGACTGACTGCTGTGCTGACAATAATGATGGGATGCATAAATATGATTATATTTTTGATTGTGAGAAGACTTTCAAAAACACTTATCTTTGTTTACAAAAAATATCGCTATCAGCTAAGCCACTTGATATATAACTACTACGGGAATTCTTATATATCAATAAAAGTTTAAGCATGATATGAGCATTTCCTTCGTCGAAATATCATTCAAATAATATGTATGTCATAAACGATGTGATGATAATAGATGTCAAAACACTTGTTACGGGCCCTTAGGTTTTGTAGACTTCCAAACAATATACCATCATGTGTCATACCAACGGTTTTACCGCTTCTCTAAATTATGATCAATTTCACAGAACAACTATTTGTAATGGTGGTTAACCATCGTGCAAAGTGTGACAAATACTTTCATCGTGCTGTACAATATGTTCCAATCAAACAGTTAGTGTATGATTCGCCAAGGACAACTGATATGGAACTAGCATGGAAGCTACTTGATAAAATGAGTAAGATTTTCGTGACTCTACCCCCCCAACTGGATCCAAATGTTAACGATTTCTCATTGTAATGATAATTTTGCTGACATGTTAAGGTAGACTTTGAACTCGACTATTATTTTGGTTACAAATTGAGTCTATTTTTTAGAAATAGAAAGAAAAACAATAAGCGTCTTTGCTTTGAACCCAAGTACTTATTGCAATTGAAATATAAATGAATCCTCTAATTACAATGTTAAGTACATTAATTTCAAATCCTATAATATTTACAACCAATTTACCCTACTCCTCGACATGATCTTCTATCAATGATGCAATCTTGAGTTGGTTGATTTTTATGTAATACTTGAAAATGCTCAAGGTTTTAAGACCGTGTGAATTATGCACGGGTACAATATACCACGTAATACGCATCATACTAGTGCTACTTATACCCAACATACAACCACCAAACAAGCAAATGAGTCACTCAGCCTCTTCTGGAGTTACTTGTGTTTGTAGGCCACGTCCGTAAAAATGTACTTCTGTCCTCTCGCAGCTATCTAGCATACAAAACCATATAAAATGTAGTCATGATATAAAGATGTATTTATTTAAAACTTTCTTCTCCAATATTTATTGTAGTTGTCTCTGGGTTCCTGTCAGAAAAGCGATTTTGGACAAAATGCGAGTTGCATATAATGATGCATTTAGGATCATTTTTGGCTACAGCAGACGAAGCAGTGCATCGCTGATGTTCTGTGAAAATAGGATCCATGATTTTGATGGCGTTAGAAGAGCTGCCGCTTATTCCCTCCTATCCCGATTGGCGAACAACAACAATAAAATCCTCATAGCCATAATTAACTCTGACTGTTTTTTACAATCCTTAATAACGAAAGAATGGAAGCGTCTACTTTTTAATAATCTAACTTAATCCACTGTTTGTAATTATATGTATTTCTCTGAAAGCTATGTGATTAGTGACTAATGACGGATGTCAATTTTTTTATTTTTTATTTATTTCACATTTTTTATCCCAATAGGTTTTTTTGTGTGTAGTGGAGTAGATTATGGACTTCCTACCTGTTATTAACGTGTCTCAAATGTCTGCAAATAAAGTCAATAATAATAAAAACAGATCAAATATCACAATTTTAAGCCAGCCTTGTCATTACTCCAACATTAAAAATTACGGTTACATTACTATAAACGCAGATTAACATATCCTCCAATACAGATGATGTAATAAGGTTTTTAATAAGATTTTGAAAAATAAATCATGTGGCATCGGAATTAAGATTCCAATCACTTTGATTTGATGCACCTTAGCATCTTTATAAAAATGACATATTATGAAATTTGTATTTTGGAGAGAAAAAAGTTTCAGGGTTTTGTAGTAGTATTTCAAACCCATATATTAAATATAAACACTTGTCTTTGTTTAACACACGCTAGAGTCAACCTGTAAACCCATTATCACATTGCCCCACAACCTTGAAGCTTCACCCACCAATTCAAAACAGAGTGTTTTTAGCATGGGCTTTTTAGTCAACAACTAGGTGCACGCACGTCAACAAACCCAAATCGAATTTACAAATTGTGAAAATGTAAAACACTTAGTCAAATTGTTTTGTAAATCAACTCACTAATATTAACAGTACAAATACACATAAAACTGAACATGTACCTGCTTTAGTTTAGTGTGATTAGCATGGGATTTAATTCATTTCTCCAGTTTTCCTTCCGACAGTTTGGTTTTGGTAGGTGACAAGAAATTATTGTTTACTGAATGAAGAAAAACATTACCTTCAACTTTTATCATTAATTTATTTTTTCGGATAAGTGGCAGATTCAGAACACTAACCAACTAGTGACTAGGTAAAATTATGTTATATCTAAGTTAACAAATCAAAGTCAAAGTCAAACAGCTGATAGTGAGTGACAGTCAGTTATATTTCATTTCGAATTTCGCCTACAACCAATGATCTTTTAGAAAGCTATCGATCGCCAGTCCTTCGTTCGACGTGATGGATAACAATAAGAAGAGAAATGATACCAAGAAGGAGAGAGATAGAGATGACCACCGAAAAATCAAACCTCATTTGGATTTTGACAAAGACACACATCTTTCACAACTATTAACTCAGTTAATTGGCCTCTGCACAGAAGTGCAAATTCCAGATGAAGAACTTCAGGTTCTTACCAGCTTACTGAGAAGAATTCGAATCGCTGCAAAGGAACGGAACCCAGAGGCTAAGGTCACATTTTTTCGTCACAACTATTTAAAGCTACGCAACGCAGGATCCAACCAGCTCCTTGTGTACCTGAGTGACGTAAACTATGGCTCAGTGTGTGATGAACCGATGGAGATGGAACAAATTTTTGACTATTCACAATTGATAACCCACTCCGAAGTTCAAGATGTGGAAGCCGGCTTGCCATTTTTAGACGATCAAACTGGTCGGATTGTTGGTCTTGTGGTGGCACCCCACCCAAATATTGAAGCTGAAGTTGTAACTTGTCAATTGGCGAAACACCTGCTGAAATTCGACCTCCGAGCCAAGTCATTGATGGCACTGGTTCACTACTGGGCTCGTGAAAATGGAGTTAGACTATCTGAAGCGGATGAAAACTCTCCAGCCTCGACCAACATTATTCCCGATCCTGCTGCTTTGGAGTGGCTTTGTCTCTTTTTCTTAGGCAGACGAAAAGTGATCCCAACCCTTCAAAAGATTCGAAATCATGCCAAATCAAGGCGAGACTTTTTAGTTGAAGGACGAACTAGTTCCAAAGCCTCCTTCTTTTACCATATTGGTTTCGAAAAGGAGTGGAGAGCTAACAGACTGAAGCAAATGGCCAAAAATCCGAGCAAAACCTATATTATGGATGTACTACAACTTGCCCACGACTTCTTTAGTTTTTACAGTAGAGATGATTTGAAAGGAAGACTTCTCAACACAATCAACTGCCGAATTACACCAATCTCTTTAGCAATCAAAAAGGGTATTATTCCAGTATCTCCTGGGGATGTCAACCGACACAATGAGTTGAAAAGGGAAATACATCTACTGCAACCACTATCACCTTTCAAGAATCGTCGATTTAAAATTAATCAAGCAAAATTCTTCAGTCACGTGAAACCACTGATGAAGTTTACATCTATCAAAATTGCTTTGTACTTGAAGAATATGCAAAGGACGGAGAAAGCGATGGATTTTGAGATGAATATAAATTCACTTTTTCAATGTAAAAAAGTACTACAAAAGAACCTCTCAACCGAAACCCCTCAGCAAGTGGACAAGTTTGGTGGCTTTAAATTGGATTTGGAACGCCTACAGAATTCAACTAAAAAGGAGCAGAGATTTGAAGCACACTTTTTTCTGGAGCAGTTCAACGTTTTAAAGAAAGAGGTTCAAATTGAAGACATAGAATGGAAGAGCCTTATGGATTTTAAGCAAAATCTCAAGGACTTCATTGAATCCAAAGGATTTTTTGGTTGCAAGCTCATCCTGTTTCGGAACCGCTACTTAAAACTGCATCCTTTGGTTTCAGGGACTGAGAACATATTTTTTTTTGACTATCCTGGTACTTAAAGACAAAGCATTCATTTCTTTAAAAATATACGTTTGTTTTTAATTTTGCTATTGAAAATTAAGTGGTCTATGATATTTATTTCATTTCCTTAATAGGTTTATTCTCTGGGGAGTCAACTAAAGAAGCAACTTGTTCTACAGTCGCAGTTGGGAGTAAACTAGAAATTCCCTTACTTACATTCGAGGATCAACATCGTTTTCATATTGCTACTCATTCTTTTCTGCCTGAAGTTCAAACCTGTCGCATGATGGAATACTATTGTACTCTGAACCCAGTTGTGAAGCCCTTGTTGACGATTATTCTTTACTGGGCCAAGCTGAACAATATTCAACTGGGGAAAGAAAATCCTGCCAAGTTCACTGTGGGCGTAGCTCCTGATCCAGCATTGTTGGAATGGCTAGTGATTTTTTTCCTTTGCCAAAAGAAAGTGGTTCCTCCACCTTCGGAAATATCTGGAAGATATGGTGGCGTAGAGATGTTTTTCGATGGAGTCAATATTGGAGTGAAGACTGATCTGGAATATGCTCGGAAGTGGTGGAACGAATACGAGGAAACCGATGAGGAATTACATTTTCTGAATGTTTTTCTGTTGGCTCAAGATTTTTTCTGCTTCTGGAGTGAGTTTCGGTTCAAGGCTATGCTGCGACCTATAATTATTGATTTGAAAAGTGGAAACTACTTTGAGAAACGGGAAGTTTATGAAAACTTGGATAATACCAGGCGGCTTTGCTGGATTACGGGAATTTCCTACTCAGACTTGGAGCTTCTCGACTCAGAGCCGGAAATCAGTAAAGGATTCTACTCCCGCGACGAAGTAGTGACAGTTCTCCATCCGCTCTTCATTAAGCACAGTTTTTCTTTTTGTTGGGAGTCGTTTTTGTTGTCTGTTTGTTCGAAGATGGGAACCACTTCCAAAAACCTAAAGAAGATGCTGCGGGCTCGGAGAAATTATGACAATTCTGGTGAGGCACCAGTTAGCTTCCCCATCGACACCGTGTTCAAGGTTGATTCATAAATTGTCAATTATGTATATTTCTATCCAATAATTTTATTCTGTATTTTTTTAGTATCCTGGATATTGATTTAACTTTAATTTTAATCCTGCTAAACTTGTATTTAAATAAATCTAATGTATTGTATGCATTAAAATTCTTGTAAGTCTAATATCATTTTAACTTGTCATTTTTAACTTATTTTATCTAACATTAACATTGCTGAAATCATTTTTTTTACATTTTGAAATTATCTTGTCACCACACCGGTTCCAATGATGAATGAATGTTGCTCATCTGACAATATATATTTGTACAAGTTTCGTCCATCTGTCCATCTGTCATGTTAGCTAAACCAAGAATATCAACCCGGCCATGTCAACTGGTTCAAATCATTTCATTTTTAAGCTAGTGAAATCTGAAGTGGATACTGTACATTGTATCCAAGCTTTCCCTTACTCCAGCAGCCTGACCCGGCTCCTCCTCAGTAGCCTGTAATTCAAGGAAGAAAAATAATTTTTCAAGGTTAAATACGATTGAGCAACACTATACACCCCACACTCAACTTCGTGTCAGCAATACATAATCGAATTGGTATTACGATTGACGCTAAATTGTTTTAGTACTTACAATAGCCTGCATGGCTAAGATCGCGATAACGAAGATGATGGATATAATCGCCTGGAAGAACTTCATTGTGACTTCTGGGTGGAACCACAAAATTGACCCTTGTAAAGGAAAGGATTTGTATGTTTAATCAAACGAAGTGTTCTCGAATGAAAACGAGAATGTTGAATGCTTTCAACCCAAGCTTAATCATGGCGTCGAGATGTCCCAATTTACTAATTTTATTGTTTATAAGAACAATGTGGAATAGAGAGTAGGTAGGTAATTAGGTACTCAGAAAGAATGGTATGGCTATTTATTAAATACATAAAGTATCATCGCTACTCAAAAATTAGCCAATATTTTGCGTAATTAAAATTCATTGCTTAAAGCTACACGAAATGGAAATAAAATGCAACATAGTAAGCATGCCCTAAATTGCGCTTCATCGCTTTTGGTTTTCAGTTATAAAAACCTTGTCGGTGTTAGATTTAAATAAACTGCTAGTAAGCAGGTCCAGGGACGCACCTAAAACAGGCGTTGAGACTGTTAACCTTCTTATAACAATACATATAGGAAAGTAAATCCAATCCAGTCCAATGAAGCAGGATTAAAATTGAGATTAAATTAGTACGCGTCTTATTCTACTTAATACTAATTAAAGACACAACATACGTTAATATAGGAAACTACATTTTGACTTTATTGTAACAAGACTTGATACAAATGAGATGAGTATTTTTTGGATGTGTTTAACAGGTGATTTTTTTGGGGAAATATGTAATTATGTTACTATTTGGCTTGCTTTGTAATCTATTGGAGTAGATTCAGTCTTGATAAAAGACATAATAGGTACTTCAGGCTTCATAATAATAATTAAGCTATACTCCATACTTGAAAGCAAAGAAGGCAATCAAGATACTAACAGCGGTGGAGATTTGCCACTTCTCACCCCTCAAGCGGGCTGCAGTTTCCACATCCGGCGGAGGAGGGACCACTTCCATTTCAGCGATGACCTTGAGTAACTTGTCATTATGATAGACTGACATTGCTGTGACCATCTTCCGCAATAGCTTCACCGATTCCTCAATTGACTGAGTGAGTTGCTCACGCTGCTTGAAATCAATTCATCCTTTTCCTTCAACGTGGTCATCATGAGACTAACTTTCAGAGATGTTGTAGATCCTTCAGAGACCTTTCCAGAGAGATTTTCAAAAGTCTCTTGAATTGCAGTGACCTGAGATGCCGTTTCACCGAGAATTCGCTTCATGTGGTATTGCTTCATCCGGTTGTTGATGGTGGTACCGAGAATACCCAAACTGGCACCTGAATTGAAACAAATTATCATTTTTTTATTATAAAACTATTATTCTACAAGAAAAACATCTTTGTTGACTTGACAATAAACTTTGCTGTTGTGATATGTAGCTTACCGATGATGGATCCAACAATTGACCAATACTTGGACTTTTCATTCTGAGCACGCTCCTTCTCATTACTAAAGCGTAAAGCATTGGACAGCTCGGAAAACACTTCTCGCTCTTCACGGTCCAAATCTTAAAGCGAGAGCGAAGGGTGCGCTCTTCAATCACTGTGAACTCCTAAAATGAAAAGAGGACATGTATAAAAAGGATCTCGTCGACTCATAACCTTATTAATTGGGAAGCAATGTAATAGCACAAAGCGGAAACCTTCTTGATGAGACCAAGATAAGACTCATCACCACGTGTGGTCCGATTCAACTTAGCACGTACTTCAGCCAACTTGTTCTGAACATCCAACAACTCCCTGCATGCCAATCGTCGCTCCTGTTGAAAGTGGATGAATATGGCTTCAGCCTGCAACGCATGAAAATAACATTAACATCCCGTCTTTAAGTCTCTCAAGTGATACAATTTTGATTACTATTATTTAATAGCTACGCTTACCGTTAGCACCCAAGCGTGAGCTCTTCAGTCATTCCAATAATCTCTTCATAAGATTTCATCATTTTTCCGACTTTCTTCCGAGTCTTCTCAGAGACCTCTTCCGTCGATGGTAACTTTGGAAGCTTGTGCAGTTTCTCAAACTGCTCATTTATGGCAGCTTGAACAGCTATCTTAGCGGGTATTGCATTGACCAAACTCCGAATACTATTCAGACCTTCCTGAGTTTGCATTTTCCCTTGCGCCAGTGCCGCTTCCCAAGCCTTGCTAAGCTCGGCAAGAGTCTTACGCTTTGGTCCAGACATGATTCCAATTTCTGTAAAAAAGGAAAGAAACGAAAAGAAAAACAATTAGAAATTACTGTCCAACTTGAAATCTAAAATTGTCTTTCAATCAGGTGGTACAAATGCTGAAATAAAAGCTTTTAAACAATATAAAACCAAACAATTACCTGACTATTAACTCAGAGGGGACACAAAAGTAATTTCACCAGGTTTGCTCCAAACTGCTGTTGACTTATATGACTGAATTTGACGATAGCAGAAACAGGACCTCCAAAACTCGCTACAAAATGACAAAAAAACACGGAAAATAGAAACAATTAAAATTTGATGACCGAAAAACTATTTAATTATTTTTTCGGGCACTTTACTAAAACGCCACAATCTGTCAGTCTCATACGCACAGCAAACCAATAATATTTATCAGCCTGTCAAGGGATGACCTTTCCCTACCCTGATATTTTCATGCAGGTTTAACGGAGAGGGACCAAACACCCTCCACCATAAATTTCAGGGATGCCATTGCCACCCAAAACATAATAGGAAATGCTGCATAAACAAACAAAATGAATTGATACAGTGAACTTACCAACGCTTACGATACTAAAAAGAATCACTACTCACTTTTCAATACTTTTCCACGCCTATCCTTCACTAATTAATTGTCTTTTATTCAAAATTTGACACTTAACTACTATAGAATCAACTCAGCCCGAAACCAATTGAATATATCCTGCAAGATCGGGCCGAAATTATTGAAGATGTCAATCACTAAATCCAAAACATTGTTGATTCGCTCATCAATAAAATTGTCTAAGATATCCACGATGCTTAGCACGTCGTCCCTATGCAAAAACGCAGGGATAGATTCAATAAACTTAGAGATTGAGGCTCGGGCTGAAGACACAAAGGAGGTAAATAATTTTTTAATAAATGGCAGTGAGTAGTAGTAAATTACGAAAAATACCAAGAAGAATGTGGACACCATCGTCACAGATAACGTTGATTAATACTTTTAAACTGGTTACTACACTCATAACAATAGACAACCTGGATCAAGTGAAATAATAGCAATGAATTCAATCAGGTGATATGATCATTTATTTTGCACACAATCCATCACATTGTTGTCATTTGCTGAACTTTATGCAGTGCACCACTTGGATTTTAGTTCCTTCCGAAATGATTGAAAGCAGAAGCTGTGAATCAGTGTGGCGCAGATGCACTGGACTCTTTTGCCGATGCAGTAGTAGCTACTAGCTTTGTTGTATGCTAAAGGTTTCCTTGGAATGTGCCATTTAATTTTTCATTTGCTGTTTCTTTACTCGTCATTTTGGTTCTTGCGGACAAGATTCTATTGTGCACATGCAATGATGAATAAATCAAAGCCTATTCACAGGATAAATTCACAACAACTGCTCTCAACTGACATTATTGTAACGATGAATCATATGTCATTCTGTAATCAACACAGTTCCAAATATTTGAAATATGACCTGTGCTCAGTGATGTATTGTGTACTCGACGATATGGATGAATCAGTACGGAATAATGATGATGCATGAAATTGGTGCAGTAATTGCGATGAAATTTAAAAGAAGGGTACAATTGGTGTAGTCAGCGATTAATGAACTCCTAATTAATTTAAATGAATTAGGAATTGAGTACTCCACATTCAAATCGCTACTTTTGCCCTTCTTTGAAATGCTAAGAATCTCATCTGTGAAATCAACTTTTAAATCTTCCAGTTCTGTAACCCGGGATTCAAATGATGTACCCACAAAACAAATTAGGAACTAGTAGCTCTTTTACTAGATGGTTTGTATTAAATTTGTACTACTTGATTCAGTCTTGCCGTCTTATATAGATATTTTTGGTGTGATTAAAACCGTGCATCCGATTCTGTGCATGGGGCTTAAGTTGGGGAAGAGTTCCACAACAAAGAAGTTGTTGCTTCCACCCACCTACTGCTTCTGTATGAGAGAAGGGCACCATTTGTGTTAATCTTCTTGCCTATGTTGAATCGTTTCATTTCATCTATTCGCTCACCCGGCATCTCATTTCCAGTAATGTAAACAGGAGAAACGACGGGACCTGAGGTGCCCAAGCTGATTATGTAACAGTGATACCCAACATGATGCAATCGCCACATTGACCATTCATCTCTCCTCTGGTTTTGTTGCAGCTCTGAGTTCCTCCAAATCCTCTAGGTTATTCAATAGTACATAAATAAATTGCGCGTGCATTTACAGTTCATATGCGAGAACCTTGTACCTGATCATCATTGCATGACATCAAAACACCATATCCTAGTACTTCTTACTTGTTTAGTATATTAGTTGGCTCATAGTCTCGATTCAAAATTGGTTCTTCTTGCTAATTAAGTGTTGATCCTTGTATTTGTCAAAGAAGCCATCCTCATCAACTTCCTCTTCTTCCACCATTCTTCCACTAAGTTTGGAAGCATGGTGCATTTGAATTATTTAAAACTTAACATAAGAAATAAGAGAAACCAACCGATTACCCAAAAAGTCGAGTTTAACTCGACGGGCTCGTCATGGTGGGCATTGACAACGGGCCATGATTAACCAAACATGTTGAATCTTAATTTTGAATAATGAAATAATCAAATAAATCACACTTGTAATAAATTAATTTTGAATGAGCACCTCATCTCCATCATTTGTGCGTTTTCTAAATAAATTCAGTATCATTTCAACGATGACAGTTAACTGAATGGTGGTTTACTGGGTATTGGAATACTGTATATATTGCTCGTTATGCATTCAGATTTTACATCAGTACATGGGGATACCCCAACTTAGGTAATAGCAAAGTGACCCGGGACCTATAGGAAATGAGGGAGCCGTACTCTATTCAAAACTCCATGTTTTTCCTCTATACCTCATCGTTCTTTCGTTTCTGACCATATTATATAATTTAAACATCATTATATATGACAAGAACAGTAAATGAAGTTGATGACGCCAAAACTAACTGCCAATATTAAACATTTTGACTGACTTACAAAATGACTGAGGACTAGTTAGTTACTTGATGATAAGAAAAACCTTGATTTGGAAACAAGTTGTGTTATATTCTACTAAATATTCATGGAACATCAAAAATTGATCACGAAAACTGTCAAAAAGTGTGAACCTAAAAATGACCACGAAGTGAACCTCGACTTCAATTTCAATTTTTAAAAGCTCATATGCAATGATGAACTTAAATCCCTCAGAATCAATCCCTAGCCTGACTATCTTACTGATTGCTGGAAAGGAACTTATTTTTGCATGCAGCAGATTTCAAGGAGATGATGATGATGAAATAGAAAGCGTGATTTTCTGGTTTTGTGCTATGCTGTAGGTTTAGCTGTGCCTTTTCATAACCTGATCAAAATAATACAATTTTTTTATTAATAATACTAAAATTATGTTATGTAGGTGAGTTTAAGTACACAGTGATACTCCAACACAACACGGGTCATGCATTGTCTATTTATTGGGGGACCGTGAGACTGAGAAATGCTCTAGGTAACGTTGGTACTTCTTCGCGGATGCTCTTCATTCAGCTCTTATGTAAACGGTACGAAAATTCCACTTAAATTTATTCCATGCAGTTGGACTCAGACCACAATTAATAAGCTAAAACATCAACAGGTATCATATACTTGGGTGCGGGTGCAGAGATAGTGCGCCTAAAACAAGCTCTTGTTAGTTTACGCGCATTACATCTTCATCTTCACCCTTACCGTATACTTACTTACCTATTTAGGAGTGTCAGGAGTAGTAATATAAAATTTAAATATCGCAGACTTATGAAGCTTAAGCTTTCTGCATTCCTATTTAAGGTTTCCTCCCTTTCTTTTAATTGGTCATGTTCCTAATGTAGTTGTTAAGGTGATGAAAATGTGATAGTCCACTTCTTTCTCATTTACACGCAGATAAACATGATAAAGAGAACTCATTGATGATGATGTGGCTTTTATATAATTCCGTTAAATTTTAGAACGAAGTGAGGTATTTGTATTAGACAACAAAATCTCTTTGCTGCTGTTAAATGTAGGTGTATTAAATGCACAGCTTGATTCCTTACATTCCTTATCAGTCAGTTGCATAAATAATATTATTGTGCTGATATTCAGGGTCAAGTTACATTTTATTTGAGTCACAGATGTCTGGACAAAATGAGTATTGCATAAATAAATCGAATAATAAATGTATATCAATTCTACTTAATTACAAATTGCTAGTACCAATAAATTACCCTGACGTGAAAAATGAATGAATTACAAACTTTTATAATATTCTGTTACACATCATAAATACTACGAGGTCTCCAGCACACACCTCAAATGAAAAATTGGAAAGCGAAAATCAAGTGGTTTATAATATTAAAACATTTGCTTACGTTACATTTTGAAGTTCATTGTTTTCTCTGTAATGCCTAGTACTTCTCTCACTAAATAGTTCTTTTATAAAAGGTTTTTACTAAATTTACGAGGTCTCCCCTCAAATAGCTTACATGGCTTCCCTTTGAGATACCAAAATTAATAACTTATACATTTCAAAAAACAAATCATGAATTTATAAAACATTAGCTTGACTGTGCTTTGTTATAACCACAATATTTGTTTTAACTCTAAATTTGAAAGAATATTCCTGCTGTTGAAACTATTCGACCTTAAATAGAAATGGCTTTCATTTCCTGAAAGCAATAAACATGAAGTATACGATTTAAACTCTAAGCTTCTATTTTACGCACTGGAGTTGCGATTTTGGGAAGGCTATCAACTAAATATACATATATACGTTCATAACTGTTATAAGTTACATGATAAAATGAAAAACTGAAATACAAACATGGACATTATTGGTAGGTGTACAAGAGTCATTATAATACTAGAAATGTACTTAAACATGTAGCTCGAAAAGCGGATACCAGTTTTCAAGTTCTTACAGAATACTGACTTTTAACCCTCCTCTTGACAAAATGCTATTTTATCAAGATGTTGTTTATAAATTACGAACATGAATACGTACTAGCAAGTCAAAATAATAAAAAGGAGTGGTTCAAATAGGCAAACGATATGTTAACATTAAAAATGCTAATACATAGTCACTTTTTCAGTAATGTACAAAATTCTACTATTGTGCTCTACTATGTGTGATATCATACTTAATTAAGCATTGACGATTGTTTTATATTTGGATTTAGTTGGTGGCCCTTTTAAATTGACATCAGACATTGAGATATAAATCCTATCACACTAGTCCAATGCTGGATCACGAAGTCCAGCCACAGTCATCGGAGCTCCTTTCCCATCACAGGCGACAATTTTAACCTTTAGAAAAAAAACAATAAATACTTAATCAACCAAAAATATGACAATGATATTTACTATCCATTTGTTTTTGCAAACAATGATACCTTGTCGACTTTCGCGACTTCCTGAACTTCACGAAATTCCACATCATTCAGCAGAAAAGTCCAGACATTATCGCAAAACCGATAGGTGTGCAGTTTCCCAGCTTTAAAAGTCAGCCTTGATTTGACCCTATTAGCCAGAGCGTTGTTCATGGACTTATCAAACTGAAGTAAAATTTTCTGAGCCAACGGCGATGGAATCTGGTTGTATTGAATGAGCTCATCCAAACTTTCCTGGAGCGTGTGTCCCAAAGTTGTGTTGCGATACAGTTGGTAAGACATAGTTGTAACTATCAAAAGTATGAGAGGGGGCTTTATCAAAGCAAATTTAATCAAATGTCCTGGTTCCCAGTAGCAATCGGACTTGAGGTGAATATTTTTGGAAACCTCTGTCAATATTTGATCTTCTTTTGACTATTTGGAGCAAAAGGTGACTAGCCACGTTATAAGTTTAAATCTATCTAGTTAATCCTATGACTTAATAAAAATAGCGATTTCAATGACGTGCTTGCTAACTGCTTAAATGACTAAGGAATGAAGTTAAATGCACCAATAGTAAGAATTAAAATAACGGAGATTTTTTTTGTGTACGTAACTGTACTTTGTGTAAATTGGTTGATCAGTCTAATGCCCTTTATGAATGTGCTACGTGATTCAGTATAGGAGGAAGAAGGATAACACAGAAAAGCTGAAGGATTTGTGCTGTTGATGCTAAGCCAATTGTGTATATAATAATATGTCATATAGCTATATGTAACAGACGAGATATTTTTTGGTATCTGATGGTGTTTTGTTATAAAAGAAGCATTTGAACATGGGCCGCTTCTTCCCTCAGCTAAGCTGTGAGATTTGAGACCGTTGCGTTGTTGAGTTGAGACCATGGACTCAGCAAAGCGGCTTCGGTACACAGTGTTTTCTCGAAGGATTTCAGTTTCATGACTGCTTTCATCTCTTTCTACATTATTGTGTTTCAGTCACGCTATTCGTTCCATTCTTATTAAAACAGGTGGTTAAATATGTTTCATTGCGTGGTTTATGTGGAAATAGCGAATTGACGGGGAAGTAATGATGCCAGAACCATAATCACAAATGGCAAGCGGTGTATGACGGGAGTGCAATTAGTCAGTACAAAACTTTTAAGGAAAGCAGAACAGATATGCCGCAGTACCAATTATTTCAAAGAAAGTTGATTTAGCAAAGTTTTCGTTCTTTATTTTTTCATTTTAAATTACAATCAATAGTTTGCAAAGTAGTCATTGATCAGTGGTAGGTGGTCTCCTTCAATGAACTTCTGTTTTAGATCCTGTAATAGAAATTTTTAGTCGGTAGTTTTTGAATCTAAGTTTAAATCTTGACAAGTAATTAATGTTTCAATACACCACCCTTACTTTCCCTTCCACATTGTAAGTGTGAAAAGGAAATTTGTAACTATTAGCAACATATTGATGATATAATGCCTTGTAATTTACAACCCTCATGGGGCAATGTAAGCATACATGAAAATACATTAACAACAATTTTTACACGAGTATTTTACCTTTCCTATTCAGACATTAAGATCACGATTGATTGGTTTTTCGATAAATTTTGTTCTTTAAAAGCAGCAAAAATGCTTAATGAAAGTAATTAGCTTTATTAGCTTTTCTTTCTGAGGTTTACAACTGCCCCATCAGTCGCAGGTAGTACACATTTTAAATCTACGTAAGTTTATATTTTGAGCATCTTTCAGATTGAGCAGTAAATATTGGATGAAATTTTCCCGTGCTGCTTTTATTGACTTTGCAGCTGAATATCAGTCAAAATCAGTTCTATTTTACTAAATACTTTTATTTTGGACTTATCTCAGAAAATTTAAACTTGGTTCATTATTCATTTCGTTATATATAAAACAAAACAAATATGTTTTTCACTGCTCGTTAGTAAATGGATTTTAGAGGTGTTTATAACCATATAAAAAAAGTTAAAGAAGTACAAAAACGTTACCAAATATTTTACCGTCGGCTGGGGTAAAGTGTCCATCAGTGCTGAATCCAGTCCCTTTCATTCATTGTTGACTGTCGTTGTACTACAATAGCCGCTGTCACACGCACAAGAGTGCCTTATTCAATCTTGGGCAGTGTCCAGCAGCTTTTATAGACAACAAATTAATGAACGAACTGATGACAAAGATCCTGCCTCTTGGAACCAATACGAACCAAGTTGATAAGGCTGATGCCAGCAGCTGACTGAAGGTGAAGATCTTCGCAGGAAGAATTGAAATTGTTCTTCCATCCCAAAGAAAGTGGAAAAGCTTGTTGCGTCTCCTCAGTCTTTCCACCTGTATTCCTATAACAGCAGCTTCTCAGCAGAACAGACGGATGAGGCTCTTTCCTTGAATCGTCAATTCTGAAAATAATGTGAGACAACCACTGTTCTTCAAGTGAGAAATAGTAAGGGAAGGGGCATGTTAAGAAAAGGGTTGACAAAACCCAATATAATAAAATTCCCTGCCCTAATGTATTGAAATATTTTGCACTCTTCAAAATTCAAAACCAGACTGGGGAGTGGAATACCAGGCGCCGCGTTTTATATATACTCGGCCAAATTTTTTAATTGGATTTTTTGACCAGTGCTCATAGGAAATACATAAGGACCAACGTTTGTTTGTCGCAGTAGGATATATACAAAACAGATAAGATTGGATGTTGGATTCTGTCTGTGTGGACAATTTGACGGCTCAGGTAGACGCGAATCCTTAGTAAATCAAACTAGAGCTGGTGAAAATGATAAACTTACTTACTAAACATGGCCTTTTCAACGGCTGAACATTCAACATAACTTGTGCAAGTAAAATCATGCATGCATCTCAATATATTTTATATGACTCAAACCAAATAACAGGAAGATGTTTGACCATAAACTAACATATTGTCCTTACTACCAGAATAGTTACATACATTCCCTTACACATAACATGGATTTGTCACTTGCAAAAGTGAATCCCGATAGTTATTCCTCACTGGAGTGGTTTTACTTAGGGTATAAGCATGCGTACGTATCATTTCGGATTTTGATTCGGTGGTCAAACCTCCAGTGTCACTGTATTTTATTAGATTCTGTGAATGCTGTTTGCTAACATGCTAATACTATCTTCCTTCCTTACTAGAAATATACATTCATGTTTTATAAATGTACATAATGTGAGCATGATCATAATGCCACGCTTCGGATTGTTCACCACTGTCTGGATCTCAAACTGTCAAGTACGTAAAGTAATTCAAACATTACATAAAGCCACCTAATTACATGGATGGTGGTAGAAAGGAAATCTTATGAAATCATTGTACTTCTCCTGTTGATAACCTGATAACATTAAGAAACTGTAGTTCCGGCAATGATTCTTAATAATGTAGAAACTTTTTTCACTACTTTCAACTCTACAACACCAGACAGTTGGCTGACCAAAATGTCTGGTTGTATAGATGGAAAGACTAGACTTGATGAAATATTTTATAGATAATATTTTCTTCGCCGGATTATGATAATGTGGTTTCCATACAAGGATTCTACAAATAGTGCGAATCAGAGAAAACGTGTGTAAAGTAAAGATTCTAAAACTCAGATACGCATATATGTGTATTACCAGAAATACACAATATTAAGAAACAGTTTTTTGATTAAGGACAAATCGTCAGTATTAGTTGTCGCTTGAAGACTTGGGGTGTTCTTAATATCACGAATGGTAATTTTAATACATTTTCTATAGTAGCTTTTTGTTACATAGTTTATTACGTAAGTATTAAGATAGCATTCATTTTAGTCTCTTTTTAATGAGGCAAAAACAAATAAATATGAAGAGATTTATGGTTTATTTCCAGTGTTCTTAATTTGTCTTCAATAATATAATAGTTATTGAAGTGAATTGGCCATGCCTTTATACTTTTTCAGGTGTACGCTATAGCTTGACGAACTAGAGACAGCAGTTAAAAAGCTAATATCTTTGAAGCTACTTCCCTTCAAGAAGTATTTTAGATTCACTTTAACTTATACATTTTGAATTTGTCGATTGTTAATCATCATAATGTTTCATAATGTATCCTTCAAGCAAAAATATTCATGTAAACTAAAGATTACATGATAATTGTTGATTTAAAACTAAAAATGAAAACCCAGTTGAAATCTACCATATGTTATACATTACACATCTTGCATGCTCCAGACTTGCCAGGTTCATTACTATTAAAAAAAATACTAGGAAAAGCGGTATGTTGATATGTTATGTCATCTTTTCCCTAATTACAAGAAAATACGTAATGAAGTAAATTCCAAGAAGTACATACATAAACAATATTGCTATAAAGATTTTTCATCATAAAAAGAAAGATGAAGGCTAGATAATAATGACAGTGATAGCTCCATTTACACACAAGTCAAAAAAAGCTTCTAATGAGGTAGCAATGATATTCGCTACTCCTTTCTAAGCCAAGCCAAACAACTTCAGGTTTTGTTGGAACACTATGATTGAAATCCAATAAAATTATCTGTAGCGCAACAAAGCTGAAGATTTTGAACAAAAAACCATACACAAAAGATGAAGTTACGTAACGACGACCAATTTTGATGTACCAACTTTAACGATTAGATAGTTATCTAAAGGTGATGTAGTATTTTGTTATGAGGAGGCCTAGCTTTTCCTTTCTTCAAATAATATATTTCCTTTGTCTGCCACGTCATAGCAAAGAAATATAATAAAAGATTCATAATCGTGACAGTCTTGACTACATGAATAAAAGTATGATGACCTTTCCTTTCCAGGTGTCATTACGTTAATTTTATTTAATCAAGATAATGGAAATACAATACAAGTGAAATGCTGTAAAGTAAAAGGAAGACCTTCAGAAGGTACAATCATCCACACTCTCCGGAAATCAAGTCGCAGGTGATAGAAGCCAGCTGGTCTCCACTCAAGTCCTCTGAAATGGGGGAAAAGCTGGTAATGAGTTAGAGAATCATTTCAGTGGCTTCTTTTCTTACACTTGCTTCTGCCCTTTGTCACTAAGCTTTAGTACTAAAATATGATACAATATATGTGTTTATATCTATGTATACTTTAATTTCTAGCCGATGAGAATTTTACAAGCATGTCAAACACTTTTTTTTTATTAATTTAATATCGAAATACGGTGCGATATATGTCCGTGCAATGCACATGAAAGTGGACGACAGACACTCGCTTACTCACGATATTCGTGCTTACGTGGTGAGTTTTTGAAAGGTATCTCATTTGCAAGGCTACACAAAAATTAAGCCCTAAAATATTACTGAAAGAGATAAAAAACTTTACCTTGAAGCAGCGCTTCAATCGGAACCTTGCTCGGTAATGCTTCACAAATACACTGGGGGAAAATACACACGTTTATTGTCAGCGCAGCATACAAGAATCCCTACATATTAACAGTGCTTCTCTAAATGCCTGTGAAAGGTTGCAGGTTGGTGATGCCCCTAGTATTTTCTCTTCAGCTACTACTTCCTTCCTCCAACCAAATTATACGTTAAATCATTTATCTCATCGGGAAATACTACATGATGAAGTGAAAGCTTACAACAATATATTCACTCTACCCTTAAGAATCAAAGTCTTCTAATTCAATCTATGTGTGTTTGAAGAGAAATTTAGTGTGTTTACTGCAAGCTGCCTGGGAAAGAACGCCACTTTAGTTAACAGGCCATCTTCATACGGATACTCAACTTCTGACCGACAAGGAAATCTTGTTATGGATTTTAAATTTGAATTAATCAGTTTTCAAAGTGGTATTGATTTCTTGAAAATAATGTCTTACTCACTTAATACCCTCTTTTAAACATCTTAGCTAACTGGCTACCTTATATGCTAAGAAATAATCTTACCTTCTCGGTATGTCGAATTTCAATGACCAGCGGGTGTGTGAAACATCCATTTTACCATAATATATTGAAGTCAACGACGTATTATGTTCCGGAAATACCACCAGCTCTCGTGTTAAGCTTATTAAGATGAAGTTTTATTCTGCCTTTTAATTTATTTGGTGTGCTCCATAATCTTGGTGGCTAAGATATTTAGATGAATACTTTGAAACTTAAGGGGAAACATGGAATAATTTTAAAACACCCTGTTTATTTTAGTGATTATCTTTAAGTGGGCATGATTCAATTTGTTGTCTATTCAGATATGAAGGAGTTTTCCCATAACTGGCTCTATCAGTGCAAGTTTCTACAGAAACATTCCCTTAGTAATTGCTATTTTCCGTAAGAGTTATCGTTTAGTACGCGATATTGATCTACAAAAAGTTAGATTTACCTGACCTAGCTATAATTACTGTCGATGGTAGTTTGTATGTTTTTACAAGGATTGAAACTTGCACAATCTACCCACAATCTACCTATAAGTGATTGGTTTCACATTAGTGCTTTAGAAATCCTTACACAATCTGTGGACTCATTGAATGGGTTTTCTTTTAAATTTATATAGTTATGCATTACATAAAATTTAATGTCAAAATGCTCAATGTTTGCTGGAATTTATGCTGCTATCAAAGTCAACTGAGCGAGTAGTTGAAAACGTGCTACTTACATAACTAACTAAAATATAATATCAAATTCTCAATTTCTAAAAAAAAGTACTTTCTCCTTGATTAGATATAATACGCGGTAATAACGAGTAATAACGAACAGGTTTTATACGCAACTAAATTACATTATTGACTCATTTAAACTCCCATCCACTTAATATTCTCACTTTACCCATTATTTCGGTATGCACATCACATATGGGTAAACTCAACAATTTAAGGATTTATTTCATTCACCCCATAACAGGTATAATACACTCACTTTCAATCAAGGATTTGTCCTGTACTCAAAACGTGTTTTCTTTATGAACGGATGTGCGTTGTTTGTATTGCATGTAAAAATTGTATCTCTAATAATAAATGGAAGCAAAATAACAGGTTTTAGGTACAGTTATGCATGTGGACCATTTTAAATCATAAAACTGATTATACAAGATCAAGAAACCAGCAACCAAGAATGTATCTATCATTTTGCATAACAAGTGGTCCAGAGTCATATTGTAATCAACCTAAAACATTCGGAGTGGTATAAATGAACATACTCACTATGCTTCTTTTTTATGAATTCCATTCTCCATACTTTGCTGCTAGAAATAATTCAACATCACCGTTTAATCTGGTTGCCATTTACTGATTTTGCCTATATTCTAACTTACAATCAGCAAAGGCCGTGACCTAACGTATCAAGTGGCAAAAATATTTTACGTGTTATGATAGAGATATCCTTAGTAACTTTCGTCTTCAAGAGTTACGGTAATTAAGGGATGATGAATCCAAAGTCTCTTTGAAAATTTATTATGGACGTGGAAACTAATTTTATTTTAACAGGTACTTAAGGTTAGTCATTAATATTTTGCCTTTACTAATAATCTGGAAACGTACACAAAGGCCACTATTGGTTGCTAATATAATTGAGAGATATGACACTATAACAAAGAAACATCGGCGTTCAGTTTATAGCTATGGGGCAACGTGATACGTACACATGTAACATTTACACTTTGGGTCATTTGTGACGGTTTAAGCGTGGAAATTCATACTTTATGTTTTACTCAATTCAATACCAGTGTTGCATATATTCAAGTTTTGCCAAACGTATATTTTCAGGCTAGAAGCTTATAAAAAAATGTTTGAAAATTAGTTCAAAATAGTTGCATAATTATTACATCATCCATGTATTTTCATTTTCAGACGACGTCTGGTCTCTAGGCCAATTAATTGGAATTAGAAAAGTTACGACAAAGTCTACGATGTAATAATAATTCAATAGGAAGTAATCACAACCACATGACTGAACTTTGGCATTTAAGTTCAACTCACACCATTTTTCAAATCGAACATATTTGCAAACCTTGAATACAAAAAAATGCTGTTGACTATTGCGTTTGTACATGAATAAGTACTTTTAAACTGTGCTTGTTATTTATTGATATGAAGACATAATAGGGATTACACGAGCAATACAAATTTTTGTCTGCCACATTTCTAAGAAATATGATCCTTTAATATACTTCCAACTAAAAAGTTTCATGTCATCATTCCGAATAATTTAGGGAGAAGATAAGCGTAATATGATTTGGCTTCCAAGTATCGTTTTCTGTGATGCCAAAGGATAAGAAATCAGAAGGTGGCAAACAAATATTACGTATGAATCTTGCTTATAAATACCTTTTACACAAAACAGATACTACAAATACTATACTTGAACGACTACGCTGGTATTATGGTTGTTGAAAAGTACTGACGTGGCGTGGCGGTTTGATATTACAATCAAAATGTATCCTGCTGATATAAAAATTCCTTGATATATAGTGTCTCAAACATTGTATAAAGTTTCTTTGTTACAGTTTCACGTGCTAGTCGTACAGTTTATAACCATTCCTACACCATCTTTTCACAAGCCCGTCAAACAAATTCCTCCATCAAGTGTGAAACGAAATACCTTAGACATACATATACAACGTATTAAAATAAACGCTTCTATGATTCGAAACACTTCCATCATCCATCGCACTTGTTGGTGACAGTTATGTTTTCATTGCTTATCCAAGAATCTAGGAGGTAACTGGGTCACTTGCGTATCTCGTTGGTGACGACACAAATATTTATTCCAGTGACAATTTTATCTATAACAACATCATGATTGTAATGACATGCCTACCTGATTGCTCGGAACGTATCATCACTGAAGTTTAGCATAACAAGAAAATCGAATGTGATGCGAGTTACCGAAGAACAAAGGCTCGTGAAAGCAATTCTCACATGCTGTTTTGACGTGTTAAACGCTTGGTTGAAAGAATTCTCAAGATTTTTCCTAGCATCAGCTCATGAGTAGCACATTGTGGGCCAAACAATGAAGAATCTCCTTGTGCTAAAAGCTGAATCACATATTTGATAAAATGTTATCCTTGTGCGTAGTTCACTTAGGAGGAAACTTAAAAGGAACAAATAACAGCCGGCATACTACGGAAATAGGGTGAGAGCCAAAGAGCATATAGATGGTTAGAGTTCTGGGAAACATACATTTTCCAATGCGTAAGGGCATAGCTGGAAAGCGCGTGAGTGTTACGCACAAGAAAGGATGAGAAAGGATCCAAGGGAACTTTAGTACCTCCATAGATACTATAGGGGGATATTATACACGTGGAAAACAGCAGGTCGATGAACCCCCCCTAACGCACATCCTCCCGCTTTCTATCTTCCACCCTCTACCCATTGACGTCATTGCCGAAATGTGATGACGCTCTTCCCGAAAAAGAGACGTCACACACGGAGAAGTGGAACCTGAAATATAAGTATATTATTCATGTACTTAACTCAAGTGTTACAGTTGATGCGTTTCTATATTTCTAAAACGTACTTACGCATGGAAACGCACTTGAGTATAAGCAATAATATACTTATATCCCTAAATCTAGGTTTTCTCATAATATAGTAAAAGCTTTTTCAGTGTGAATGCATGTATATGACGCGCTTCTCCCAAATACGTATTAGCAGGAAGCCTCAAATTGCGTGAATGTGCGTAAGCAACTATAAACCCATATACATACTTGTAGAACGTTCTTATAACCAATATCTTCTTTCTCTCAAGATTGGTATAGTGGCTGAGTACGTGAGCTCAAAATGTATTTTGGAAGTAGAGCAATCTCTGATCACTGCCAAGGACGTGCGTAAACATTGAGTTACGCAAGTATGACATAATTTAGAAGTTTACTAAATCCTTAAATTTAAAATAAAGCATTTTTCTTGCGTCTCTCATACCACTTTTCACCAGCTATATGTCAAGTTATATTTTTTTAGCAATCTACAGTAAACATGTACATTGTTATGTTGGTAAGTCTATGTTTTACCAGTTTCATGCTATGTGCGTAAGATATTATAGCTTGCTTATTGTATATAGAGTCTACACACCAGCCTTTGATAACTTTTATATCTAGAAAGATACATTCATGTTGTTAGTATGATATTACGTCAAACGCATATCTTCTCGGATGTTAAAGTGCGTGCGTTGATGTACATACATTTATATGGAGACCTACATTCTCATATGGTCCTATAAAGCCTTGTATGGAACTACTTGGGAACGATTGAGAAAGTAGATGGATGCGATGACGATGATGATTATATTTTCATTCATTTTCTCATTCGTTCATTCATTCATACGCACTTACATAAAAAGCATTACTGGGCGACTGACGCACTTTCATGGTCTATATATCTTTGCAATACGCATGTTTTATCTGCATTCATTCTTTGCTTACGCACATTCCCTTCCCTTCACAGCAGACTTTTTTTCTCCTTCTCCCATTTTTTTGCTGAAAGGCTCAACTTTCACCTTTTTGAGCATACCAAACTGGTAGTCTAGTGCTTGCTAAGTTTTTGTAACAAAACGGAATTCTTCTTCGACAAAACGGAATGAATTACGAAACTGCGTGAGGTGTATTATGTATATATGAGAATATATCCTTGTATGCTTAGCTATTACACGGAAATATGAATGTGAGACTGTATGTTGATGACGATGTGCTGGATTTAAAAGTTGTTCCACCATAAAAAAAACCTTGTATTTCATTCATTCATTTTATCTATAAATAACTATCTGAAAGATGTGTATAGGATTAGTTACTGCCAGCATGACAAAGGTGAATGGTGGTGGTAGATAGTGTGTATAGAAATTATGATGCTTTTAGTGAAAACATTCGCTTTACTGAATTTACGAGGATGATTTATAGGCCATCATTAAATGCTAGAAATACATGGCTACCTGATTAGTATTTGCTGACTTCTTGAATTTAAAAACAGCGTAACTGATGCCTGTAAGTGATTAACGTAAGTGCTGGACAAATTTTTATTATTTGAGTTATTGTCCAGAAGTACAAAAGGCAAAAAGTTTCGTTGTTAGTACATGATAGGTTTTTTTTGTACATGAGAAATAACCTGAAAAGTAATTAGTTTGGAGTTTTTGTGTCATTTGAAGAGTTAAATGAACCTTAATTTATAAATTTATACTTCAAGCTCTAAATATTAATTTAACTATATTGCTTTTGCAGTCTGAGATAACATGTATATGATTAGGATGACTTGGGGTAAGCTGATATTTGCTATCTAAAATTAAAATGTTTTGCCTAAATTCTTTCCTGATTCTTCATAAACACAATTTTCCTTTACAAAACGGAGCGCACATAACGAGAAAATAGGGTGAATGAGTTAGTAATGATGTCTGTTATGATTAAAACTTAATTTATTATGAACCTCTCCTGTTTTCCTAAACTTTGAACTGTTTTTAAGATGAATTCGTTTAATATTGGACTGTATCAATTTCAATTTACCCCAATTAGTAGTTTCGGAACAAAACAAAATAGGTAAATTCTGGGTATCAAAAGTCTCGTTCATGTTTTGAATGTGCAAAATCCCTCGAAAAAGCAGTATCAAAAGCCTCCGAGTAAAACATATACGACAGCCTTCACGACATTTTAGGAAAAATCGATGTTAAAAATTGAAATAACTCAAATGAAATTTTCAACATCATTTGAATAATGCAGCCTGAATGAAGGTAGCCTGTATGTTGTACAAGTATATAAAACCAAGATGCCATTTTTGCTAAGACAGCCTAGGTAATATTGAGTGACGACAGTTAATCTAACCCTGGCCCAGCTTTCACTCTATTTTGAAGAGCATCTAGTTTGACGCACATTTCCCTCCTCAATTGTTACATTTGAAAACTTATCATTTGCACGGTAAGCTAGAGCATTATACATATAAATGCATAAAAGTATATGCACACACGTCCATATACTTTTGCCCTTAATATGGGTAGCACTTAAGCTGATGCGTAAGTATGAACTGAAATAGCTTTTCCCTGTTTTTGCAATACTTCTCGTCTCTTATACCTTCACCAGCACTGCACCCTTGTGCGAAAAATCTTTCTGGTGCGATATGCGTAGACTAAAGTAAGGTAGAGATTAGTATACGCACACATACATTTCTTCAATGTGCGTCAGCAGGAACGAACAACAGCGTCATTTGGGTACAAAAGATTCTTATATCTATGCAAAAAGAACGTATACAAATAGGTTGTGGGGAGTGTAAGACTAGGAAACAGTATCTAAACTCTATCAGATAAAAGTTACATGTATGTGATGAATTTCTAGAATTGTGTAAGCCAAAACATCATGATCTCTCATGTTGCACTGTGGGGAACAGTGTTGGGTGTTGTTACGCAAGAGGAAAGCAAATAGATAAGGTGCTACACGTCCTATCAATATATATACACTTATAAAAATATGTCTTTTGTATGTATGTAGGCACTTATGAGGGAAAAGTATATAAGTAGAGCTAGCTGGAACGAAAAATGTGCCTTGCCTAGTCTCTCACACAACAGAAACAATTCTGTCGTAATATAACGTTCTTTTCAATTTCTTCATTTTGCAAAATCATACAACCTTAAAGAGGCTGCTTGTCTGTATGTCTATATGTATGTATGTATGTATGTACATAGTTACATTCATTTGTGTGTAGATAGATAGGCATATCACGATGACACAGTTAGTCAATTATATGCCCGTGTAAAATGTGCAACATCATTATATGTATCTACTTTCTCAAGTATGAAAGGAATGTGGTTGCATTGTTGGCTTGGCTTACGCATTTCGCATGCCCATGTGCGTAAGCAAAAAGATGCTGCTGGACTTGGAACAAGGAATATATGCTCCCCGAAGAAGTTTGCAACTGGGTACACATTCTGTACAATGCTGGGAGCGTAGTCAGCTCACATTTACGGTATATATAGTTGATCTATTATCAAACTGAAATTTTCACATTGGGCAAATACGCTTTGGGTGTATATAGTATTTTTGAAAGAGCTCCCCTTTGACATTCTCTTTGAAGACGGATTTTTTTCTTCTGCATGCAATACCAGTAAAGCTGTGCTAATATTAGACCAGAGATTTCTATTTTTAGACCAATACAACTGAGTGAACTCACAGAAAGACTTGCTGGTTTTGCTTCGGCATCTCTTGTGATAATGAAAACAGTTATTCATTAGATACGTAATATCATTATTATATGCCTCATATATATGAATTTGTCAGCATAGTAGATCCTTGTGTCAGTCTCGGTGTCTCTTTTTATTTTAAGCCATAAAAAAACAAATAGGCAAAATGGCGAAAAGCAATTTTCTCCAAATACACTTCAAATATGTACACTCATACGGGATTATGAAGGAGCTAGACATCAACGCGTCCAGCTTGTTTTTAAGCAAACGGAGACCATAAATTTAAACAAAGGATTTACAAATTCATCCCAGTTTAATGACCAGCTCGTAGCGCTACATTAGTAAATCAAAGTGAGGTACTAAAATTGGTTGGTTTTAAATGAGTAATAAAACACAACAATGGAAACTGGCTCACTTAGATGAATTACTGAGAATTTCTTGCTAGAAATTCGGATTCGCTTTTGTTACTTCCAGGCTTCTCTGAAGTTTACGCTTCAATAAAAAACTAATAAAAAACTAGCTAAGAATAAAGCCGCAGAGATACGGCACGACACAATCATCGCATCACCTAATGAAAAACAGGAGCCGGTTTGTCAGGATGAATTGGATTGGATATTTATTTTTCACCTCATATCATTAGGGAAATAGTAAGCCGCGCTTCAATACCGTTCGTGACAGTGCCACTGTTCTGTAAAATTTCGCTTGTGTATTGACAAAATTAAGTCTATTTTTAATTTTATCACAGCTACCAATTCCCCTATATCATCATCCACACACACACCTACTTATTTTTAATTTGCATGAGGCTGGATTCATCCATTCAAAATTCCAATCAAAATTCTAAGTTGGTCTTCAATTAACTAGAGTGAGAGCACAGGAGGCAGAATATCTCTCTGTATTTCTACAATACCTAGAGTTTTCTCTTTTGAGCAGTCATTGATTGAACAAGTGACTGGGGACAAATTCACATCAGTTTTCTATTCCAGTATTTACATATGTAGATGGATTGTCCTCAACGCTGTTCCACTAGGGAATCATCATAATCTCATTTTTATTTTTTATAGCTGTGATGAGTAAGAGAATGACGTATATACACAAGCTGCATATATACATGCACACACATTTACACGGCTCTTCATACAAGACAATCTTGAAGAAGCCGATAGCACGTTCTCGGACGAGAGAAACCGACGTACTTTTGGGTAAGGAGAATATGTGGTTAAATTCCGAATAGAAGTAAGGCACTGTGTCTCCAGCTAACAAAGACTTGCTCTATATGAAAGCGTTATATATAACGTTTTCCTATAATACCTATCACACTTTACGATTCTCTGCTTAAGCAAACCTATTTTCGCTAAAACGCACGCAACGAGATCAAGAGTGCTACAAGTATGTTCCCCCTCCACCATATAAGAAGCATGGGTGCTTTAAACTTTTGATTTGCTATGCATATCCTGCTGCCATTCGCAAAAAGTACATGCGATATCATGATATAATGATAATCCAAGTAGATTTAAGGGATATACATATATATATACGTAAGCATATAACCAACCACGTACGTAGAGACCAAACGTACATGCCATAATGTAGGTAGGAGCTCTAGCTAACCCAAAACCGTCAGATAAATATGTGTGACCTCCAAAACAGCAGCCAAGGCAACTCCTTTACGCACTTTCTCTCTATTTTAGCTCTATTCTGTCTCCTTTCCCTCCGTTCTCTATACTCTCCCTCTCTGCTCTCACTGTGAAGTTTAGCACAACACGTACATTCATTTATACATTTTGAATGGAGATGTGGCGATTGTGTCCTCTGGTGAACATAGACATGTGTGTGTACATTTGATGGTTATACTGATATTATTACCTAATATAATAAACCTTTCTTCTGACAAAGAGAAGAGAGAAGTTTCTTTCCATGAAGTTTTGTATTGTGACTAATGTCTATATGTACTGACTGATATATAGAATAACATCATCATCGTTATTTTTATTACTGTGCCCTCGTCTTTTTATAGAAAATAGCTAAAGCGCCCCTTACTTTCCTCCTACAACATGGATATATCACATTAGTTCCTCTCTCGCTCTGGCATTGTTGCTCTTCTCTCCTCTATATAATTCTGCATACAATATGTTAAATTCAACGCCAATGTACCTATAGGTATTTCTGCATGATGAGAGAATGAGGGATAACCTTGATTATGTACGGCACTCCCTACCTTTCCTTACGTCACTGCTTGCCCTACTACTGATGGTGACTGAAACTTCATGCATGCAAACTGCTCCACACCCATATGTCTCTATATGTAAAAATAACAAATTGAGGGATTACGAAATCATGGTCAGACAAAGCGACAAAAAAATTTGTCAGCTTTTGTGAAACCCTCTCTATACATGTTTATCAGTTTATCCTTTTGGCGAATCCAGGAGGATTGTTAGCATGAGCATGAATAGTTTTACCCGTCATTTTTTCTATTTATATCCGCTGAATGGTGGCTACATTCAGTACAATTTGAGTTGTGATGATACGATGTACTTATTTGGGGATAGTTTAAAGCATTATGTTTTTTTGCGGACGTATGTACAACTTTCCAAACACATATTATTATAAAGCATTGGATAATTTTTCCACCAATTATTATTAGAATGGTAAGACCAAAAACTCCGGCCTTGACGTTGACAATAAAGTGAGCGTTCATATTGTTCCCCCATACACGCAACCATGTCTCACCAAGGGAAGGAAAGAGATATTTCGTTTCATGGAAAGCAAAGCCAAGCTCTTTCCCAGACTATTGTATTATAAATGCTGAGGGTCTGGCACGTATGAGCCTACCAACCAAGACTAGCATTGAAATCAAGCTGTGTGTTGAGAGGAGAAGACGTAGCTAGAACGATTCAGAAATGGAAACCTATGAATTCTCCAAACGTGCTTGGAGTCAGCGTAAGTATAGAGCCATGCAGAAATGCAAAAGGTCACTGGAAATGCGTAAGCAACAACAGAGGCAACCATAAGAGTGTAGAGGGGAACTGCTAGCGGCATAAAAGTGCTAGTTGGAAGTGGAGTACAGGGATACCATGTGAAGTGTCAGTCTGAAACTGGGGAGAAACAAGGGGAGAAGTTGCTATTTCTAAGAATTGTATTTTAAACAATTTTCCGCGTATTAAACCAACTACATTTGATATGGTGAAACGCTAATTTTGGTTTTAAAAGTTGGAATCTTTCGTTACCGTGTGGAGGTAAGCAACCTATTTAGTTGCTCGATGGATAGAGTTTAGATATGTAATGCATTTAGAATGTCAGAAGATGATACTGGGTTGGGATGAGGAAGGGAGTTGACAAGGTTTTGAAGTGTATATAGAACGGCTGGATGGGGGCCACCAATGGGTTTCTCGTTCAAAGGAAAGGGCTCTCTTAACCTTCAAGTTCAAACGTTGTCATAGCTTTCTCGAAATGTTGGCAGTACATCAGAAACATTCAAGTGGGCATCATTTGATCACAAGCTACGTCAATGCTAATGAATTCTTAAGAAACCAGGGGGACCATGTGAATTACTTACATGTAAAAAAATATTGACCCTATTGTAAATCTCCGTAAGAAACTTTAAACTATATTACTATATACTTTCATCCAAACATTTCTTTACTTTCTCAATGCTTAATGCTCAACATGGAAATAGAATAACGTTGCAAAATAATCTGTATGGCGAAGATTGGGGAATCGATGGAATGCAACGTTGTCATTTTTATGTTAAATATCCGTCCCACCGTGATTGAAATTAAATTGATGATTTGATGACGTCAAATGCAAACAATGAAACAAATCTGTTTTCACCTAACGGACCCTAGATAGTTACATAATCAAGTAGCAGTCATATTTATATCAAACATTCAATAATATGTCAGTATTCTTTATAAGAAACCGGTGCTACAACTTAATTTGTAAAAAAGTAAGCAATATGTGATGCTGGTAAAACATCTCATTTCGACTTGATTATTTTCAGTATATGCATGACGAATTTTCATTGTATGAGCTTATGTGTTATAGAAACAGGTTCATTTACAGATGACATGAAATGAAAATGACATTTATTCGTTTGCCAATTCAATTATTTCCAACATTATTTATGTATAGCCGTTGCAGATGTGTGTGCCTGTGCGTGACTACAAAAGTCGGATTAAAATCCTTGAAATTAGAAATCACCAAAATGTGTTTCCATGTCCAATCAATAACCACGATGCATTAATTATGACCAGATAACTATGAGACAAAGGAAAAATATTTATATTTGACAAATAAATCAATCAATATTGACAATACGTAGGGTTTACTAAAAGACTGTTATTCACAATATTTAGGGCTCAGGTATGTTCACAGATCTTGCGTGATGCAACTTTTCAAACCAGCTTTGCTTGACGTTAAGAAGAGAGTTGAAATGTTTGAAAGATATTCATTTCATAATTAAAAGACAAGCCAACTGATACAACATTTTCATATGTTATTAAAATGTTGGGTTAACTTTGAAAACACTTTCGTTTTAAAAGCTGAACATTTCTGCAGTTGAAAATTCTGTGTTAACTAGCTACGCCAGTCAGAACTGACAATAAAAGATAACATGCTATATTGTGCATAAAGTTCAAAACCAATTGAAAGAAAAAACCGTTGTACTTACCCGAACGTCTATAGTCCTTTTGCGAAAGGTGATGTTGCTTTTCTAGAAATTTTGTAGCTCTAACGACGATGATATGATGGGAAACAAAGTATTTTTCGTTTTTGTTAAAGAAATTAGTCCTTTTTTAGGAAATATTCACGTCAACAGGAACCTAACAAACTGTTTCTTCTACCACTGTATATTGGGTCTTGTTCGGTAGTCGGAAGCAAAAATATTTTCCATGCTCACCGAAGAACTTTCCAAGTCAAACTCACAACTGCAAGCTGTCCTACCGTTTCAGATGCTGGAGTTCATAAAAGCTTACTTTGTTAGATGAGAAGCTTGAGTTCAGCTCGCTTTTTAGGTTATTCCTTGTAACATCGTCAGTGAAGAACTGAACCCGGGTAGGGTTTTGAATGGGCATTTTGTGAATGGAACGAATGAGTGAATGGGGCTGGGAATGACGTCAGTAGTAATTGATTGACGGTTCGCCACGTGCCGTTTCATATCCACCTTCTACTGTAAGGCATACTGTAACGGATTCAGCAAGCACTCGCTCACTAGTTCCATTGCTCAGTATACTTTAGCTCAGTCAGAGCTATGCGAATCCGTGCGATTTTTTTCTTGCCTTTTATCTCTGGCTCGACGAGAAGATGCAAAACTTGGGTGTACTCCCTTTCTCTTCGCTCTGCTTTCACTTGCTTCCTTAGTTATGAATGAGGAGGTTGCTCAATGTAGCATATATATGCTGCTGCTTGGCGTTGCTTCTAGTAGAATGGTGTAACTACTTATAGGTACTATGTAAGTAGGTATAGAACTTTTATGAATATACACATGGGGAACCGTGCGTGGTTCTGGCTGCATACTTTATTCATGCAGCAGCAATGCCATTTCTACTTTAGCTCTAATACGATACAACTACGGACAATGTACGGTAAAGGGGATAACTCTGTTCGCTTGGGTTTATCAGAAGAAATATTCTCGCAATTTTTTTCAGAAGGTTTGAATAAACTGAACAACGGTAAAATTTCTCTAGCAATTAAAATAAATAACTTTCTATAAATAAAACTGTAGGACCACAAAATGGAATAATAATTTCCCAACAGAAGAAAAAGAAATGACACTCGCGTGAGATACAAGGCCAATGTGATTCATTTGATGTACTAATCGTGAGTAAAGCACTAGAGCAAACTTACGTGACTAAAGCTCCATAAATCCACAATTAAACATACGTCATCAGCAGCATCGACAAGAATCAACATATTGTAGCATAGCTTCACATCACGTTTAACAATGAGATACAAAAGTGTTATTTGTACAGAAAGCGTGTATATATACCCTCCCTGATACTATTTTTTCGAATAAACTTTTTTTAGTCACATACATGCTACTCTTTGCCAATGATCCTACCTTTTTTTTTTTTTACTTATTTGTAGCTTTCGCTTGTTGTTCGCTCCATATGACTTTCTTTTTTATTCATCTCCCAATGACGGTTTCAGTGACACGAATTCCAAACAAAGCACATTGAAAAAGCAGTAAATGAGGATTAAAGGAATTTGACGTACTTCACAAATGACGTCTTGGCTCAGCATGAACGTGAACCTATACGATCCCTGCCGAAAAATTCACCTGGTGAGGCTTGTACTTTCTTTGATACCTACTAGTTACTGTTATAACCTTCTTGTTGTTTGGTCGCGAATGTCTGTCCATCAATTCGTAGTTCATCTGTAGTTACATGCAGTTTGTTTATATTTTTCTTGCGACAATTCAGGTGTCCATGCAGCAGTGCAAATTAAAAGTTCAAATCATAAAAATTCATTTCGATTACCTATTGGTAATTTTAAGTTTGGAAAAAATTATTCAACAGCTTTTTTTATGTCAAAAAAGCAGTAAATGTTCTGGTTTTTGCTTGTTTAATTATACAAACTCAAAAAATTATAACACAATTAAATTGCCAGTTCTTCGATTTCCCATTTATAAGATGTATTGAATGTGCCAGCGTGCGATTGCATATGCGCCATTCGTAAATTCATTTGAGATGTCTACACTATATGGACAATAATAGTTTTGAGAAAGCAGTAACTAAGTGCTCGCTTGTATGTTTCCATCTGGAACGGTTTGTCGTACGTAATGCTGACAAATGTTTGTAATACGGAAGGAAATTGATCGGTGTATCTGAACTTCAAAAGTGCATAACAAGTAAATAAACAACTTCATTGATCAATCACATTGCTGAACTATGGAAAAACCTGCATCGCAGGAATATAGTTGCAAAATTTTTAATTAACTGTTTTTTTTAAAAAAATCACGTTGATTGTATATGTAAGTTGCTATAGTCAGCTATACCGGATTCAACAACACTTATCCTCAATATTTAGACATGAAAATGAGAAACAAGATACATCCACGAAAAATTGAGAATACGACTTCAAAACTAGACTCTTGCATATTTCTTGTATACTTTCATGTCCCTCATTTTGTGGACTGCGAGTCTCAAAGGCTGAAAGACAGATGAAGCAAGTCCCACATGTCATTACGTTTCTTTCTCTGTACGCAATAAAAATAAATTTTGGAATATGTCTGCTTGTTTTCATTTTAGATTGATTTGTTACGTGATGCACTTCTCTAATATTTCACCTATGCTACTTAATATGCTGATGGAGACTGTGAAAAAATGAAGTTCAACTTGGTTTTAATCATATTTACTCACGTTGACACCCAATGATCAAGTGAAAAAGTAATTTATAGCATGCTGACTCCATTAAAAATGGGTAGACTCCTGTTTTTTTCAATATGCATGTATATCTTGCAATGATTGGCAGAGTTTGATTATGGGGCAAGGTGAAATTTCATATATTGATGCAAGAGACGAATGTCATTAAGATTTGGAACGAAGACTCAAAGGTATGCATTCGTTAAAATATAAGTTTGTCGAAAAACCGTTTACAAAACAATTTCGTACATAAATTTTAAAATGTTCATATTCAACGTAGTTGGGTGATCTTACACTGTAATAGGCATTATAAACGTACAAGCTTGCCGAATAATAAGGACATGCACGCAATAGTTTTTCATGGCTCTATCATCTCCGTGAACGAGGTAGGTCTTGTGCAAAAATTTTCACATCTCCCCTACGCAGGTAAGTAGTCCAACTTCTCGTTGTTTCCTTTACTTTAACCAATTCACAGTAGAAATTCAAGACAGTTTTAGAAGGTTTGATGCCAGATGTTAGGCTAATTAAATAGGTTGCAAAATTTAATTGCAATGTTGAATTAATAAAAAGATCGGATGGTTACCAAGATGATAATAATTAATGGTAATCAACTATTGAATGTCCGTTGTCCGTATGTTTGCTTGCAATATGGAACCATGAATAAAAAAACTCAAGAGCTAATAGTCATTAAATTTATCGTAATAATCAAAATCATAAAATAATCTTACAACAGTGAATCATTTATACATAAGAGGAAAAAATCAATAGGTGTTATAGACTATACCTGACACCAAATCTAAAAATCGTATGGTACGTTAGCAGATTACAGCAATATATTAAGTTAAGCATGTACAACAGAAATTACTATTACTTGAGATGACACACAATCTATTTGATAAAGGTAAAACTTAATCTTAAAACCTGATTATTGCAATTAAAATTAATTCTTAACTAGTAATTGTAAGTAAAGGTAAAATGCTTTTCCAATCCATATAATGGAAACTAGGGTGTGACAATACAGTAAAATAGCCAATCATCATATTGGCATCTTCGAATTCAAGCTTAGTCTAAATAGCCACTCATTTATGGATTTAGAAAGATAATGGAAACAAAACCTTGCTGTTCGTAATTTGGAACAGGACGGTTTTCGAAATGGTGAAGTTGTTTCAAACAAAAATTAATGAATGAGTATCCCGTTTACTCTCCCATTCAAATTAATTTCCTATCCAAACACATGCATTTACTTCTACAATTTAAAAGTTCTACTAAGCATTTTTTGAAAATTATTATACAATTTATGTTATCTTATTCATGACTAACGTAGAAATACTCAATCCAGCGCCAGCTGCCACTCGTGTGCCCCATCAGGCAAAAATTTAACTTTGTTGCTATTAATCCGGGACTGAGTGGCAAGAATATGTTTGAAGTACCTTAAATATACATAAACAATCAATATCGTTTCACTCTGATTATATCAGTACACAACACACTGTTGGTTATGAATTTCTGTAAAAGTTTGAGGTGAACTTACTCATCAATCCGTAAATCCTTGAAGTACAATGAGTTGTGGCAGACTGGACACTGTACCGATTTAAATGGATTGTTTTCCATCAAAGCAAAGAATGCTCCTGCATCAAAGCAATTCAGATGTGTGCAGTACAAACCCCTACATGGATTTGTCATCTTCGTGTTTAGATGTGGACAGATGGCTTTGAATTCAACCGGCGTTAGGATTTGCACGTCGTCATCAGGTTGTTTCAGTGCATTTATAACTAAAAATTTAAATAAAATATATTTTATATCACTGTGAAAATTGATTCTGTAGGTTAAAAAAGTTTTTGAGTAAGACTTCGTTTTGCTTACTCATTTTCTTAGTTTCCTCCAGTGGTAGGATGTTTATTTCATCCAATAATTGCTCATGATTCCGTATCTGTACAAGGTGTACGGATATAATATATTTACCACTGTTTTTAGTACCAGCGGGTTTCCATGTGCTATGTATTTTTATATCCTGGAATTGAGCAAATTCATTCTTTGAAAGCATTAAAGGAGCAGGCTTCTCAGGCAACTCAAGTCGGGTCTCATTGACAGTTAACATTAAATTCGGAGGATAGGCATCATAATTCTGAGAGGATGAATGGTATTCACAGATCCGAATTTGAATAAATGTTCTCTCACATTTTTTTAGTCTCGTCTGATAATCATGAGCAACGACCACTTTATGTTTAAAGTCGTGAACTATAATAAAACAAGAGAATGTAATTATTGAAAATAACAAATGCAAATATTTCGCTTATATCTAACATAATTTTTGTAGCTAACGGACGCTTACCTAAGTGTGTAGTGGGCATTAGTTCAGCCAGGGTTTCTTGAAATTTAGAATGTTTCGCAATTCTAACCTTTTTTGTATCAAGTTCCATTTCACCCCCAGTTTCAGGTTCAACCAATGCATTTGAAGTGGCTCTATTACGTAATGATCTTGGGTCATATATAGGGAGTAATTTCGAATATAACACTTGTAGTTCGGGGTCACTGGAAGTGTTTCTCCTGGCCTCATCATATAGTTGTCTTGCTACATCGGATAATTGGATTGATGGCCGCAAATACATAGCTGGTACTGAGTTTTCTGAAGGATTAAAAGACAAAAGGAATCGTGTGTCAGAAGACTATCAAAACATCAATGCATCCGCTATTAACTATCAGATTGCCTCTGAATGATTTTATAGTCTGACTAATTTCGTTGCATCACTTTACATTCCATTTCTTGAAGAGTGTTACTTTTTAAACCACTGTGTATCACTTACAGACTTGGCAGTTTGACAACACAATCATCAACACTGATCGAGTTGTAAAGTCGGTCTGTACGGAAGCAGTTACATTATTTGGTGTACCCTTACCTTATTATGCAAACAACCTACTCGTTAAAACCCCTATTCAAAAACCTCAATTCACGATGAGACAATAAAAAAATGTAAATTCAATAATTTACACTGGTTCCCTAAAAAATATTTCTAATTGAGTAAAATGTGAAGGAGTATTGATTTTGAACAGCAATTTGTTATAAGGCGGTGAAATATGATATGCATGAACACAAAATTGAACGGTATCTTTAGGTAGATAGAAATAACCATTAGATGGTTTAAATAAACTGCATGCGTACAGATTTACGATGGAAGACATTCCATGCTTAAGTGTCTTACTTGCAGCTACTATCATTTGTGTGTAGGTAAAAGTAATGCTTGATAACCGAACCTACATTGCAGAAGACACATGAAGATGTAAAAATGAGTTCTAGATTGCATTGTCGGCAATGCAATGGTTTTTCTTTTCCACAAATACATCGAAGCGGACCGTTACTGTGTGAAACAGAAATAATAATGTCCTTAGAATCAATACATTTACATGTTAAAAATACCAAAATAATTTTTTTATCTGCGTTCAATAAGATAGTTGGTAGGTAATTTTTTAATGAATGAAAATCATTGTGTGTGTGTCTGATGCTCAAAATAATATTGTTGCTTGTCCACGAAGACCCCAATCCCTACTTTTTCACTCACAGCCCTTCTCTTTCAGAGTTTATTTTGGTGGTCAACAGGCTAATCCAGAGATTTTGACCGTTGCCTTTTGTCTGAAAGGGTTTCTATTTCAAGCTGAAGTTGTCTTTGTTTCAGAGTTGCTGAGGAAAGTATACTTCAAACTACTGAGTACCCTAAATATTTGACCTCGAAAGATGGTGAAGAGCTTTTTAAATTTTACTCAAATGCTACAACCAAAGCTAAACCTGCAAATGTGTACGTGGTCCATAAATATCCAGTACCCTTCATATGTTGAACAACATAACAATGACATCTTTCTTGCAAGCAGACGAAAAGGGGCTTTTTTTCACTGCCAATGTGTGTATATTTATGGATATAGGATTGGAAAGTAATGTTCATGAAAATATTTAGCGTCTCAACGACGACTGTCTGTAATTTTTGAATGCTGGGTAGAATCTATATCACTCTAATATGAGCTTCTATGAAAAAATAATTGAAATTAATATGCCTTTATCTTAGTTAAATCTCACAATTCCAGCAACATTATCCACTAAAATAACGTTCAATATAAAATAATAAGTTTGATTGATATGCATCAATTTTAGCTTCATCGTATCGGATGAATAAGCCACGAAGTTACAACTACAAAAGGCATTATACATATAAGCTTATAATTCCGGAGCTCTCTTTTCCTTACTGAAATCATTGTATACAAAATCAGAAGACAGATCGGGAGAGTGTAAATGATAATACGAAGCCTTTGTATATTATTATTGGATTGTACATGGTTTGATCTTCTATTTTTATATCCGAAAGACGAAGAAGCCCTAACACGTGCTTAGCTTTATAATCATTTAGATAAATGCTTTTAGGCATTAAAAAATGCTTTTTCGTCAGCAATATAAAATGTTAGCTTGATTCCAAGTTATAATATTCGAAATATGGCTCATTTTCTGAATCCCTAATGCAATTATCAAGTCTTGAACATAGTATACGTGTTGTATAGAGCAGTAAAATGCTTCTTTCACATTTACAACGTTTGTTAGTATTCACTATGGGCAAACTGTAATTCCGTCATCTGAGGCTATGGTACCATCTCATGCATTGCCGAAGAGGTTATTTTGTCTCAGGTAAAATGCGAAATGGATTTTGGTATACTCCAGTAGATTGCGCATTTATATGTTTGTTTGGAAATGCTTTGACACAAGCTGTACACTTTTGTATTAATTTCTTTGTTAATTTACTACTATTGCACATAGACTCAGGTACCATACTAGTAATCAATCTAATACACACTTGATGATTTAAGCGTTTGTGCATACACTTGAAAGGACATGAATAAATGTGGAAAATTTATGCAAATCTGAAAAAGATGTACACGCACAAACACGTAAATGGTGCGATTATGATGATGATGATGATGAGTTAAAATTTACAGAAGAATCCATTTTATTCCCTAATATTCCTAGACCAGTACTCACAAAAAAAAGTGAAGTCTCTCTACTGCGGATAATTGTAGGTCCCCAGTAATTGCGTCACAGCCACAATCTCAAAAGCAACGCCAAGCCAAATCATGCAAGTCGAAGTTATTTAGATTCGACAAATAAAGTCAGCATATTATTCAAGTAGTATGCTATTGTAACCAAAGTATGTTGGATATTTCAGAACGTTGCTCCAAAGTGACACTTGTATGTTTACGGAGCACATTTATGCAATCAACAGTGTTGACTAAAAACTAAGAAGCATGCTTCAGTAAGATTTTACGATTATTTTACAGCCGCTAATTTTTATACAAAGCCAAAATATCTGAATCAAACTTACAATCCACAGTTGGTCCAGAACTAAAAAAAATGAACTATCAACTTGGTTGCCGTTCTATTCGGTTCCACACTTGGTTGCTGAGAGGAACGGGAATAGAGAGCTTACAGTTTGATGTATATAACGATGGGAAGATGATGAAATACTGAATTTTGAGTCTCAAGTACACAATCTTAATTGCTTAAATCCATAAAAATGTTTACTGGGAAGTCAACTTGCTGAGGTGCCCAAATCCAAAGAATATCCAACAACAGCTACGAGAAGTCACATTACTTCACACGGAAATGTTTGACTAACAAAGTATGGCTCACCATCAATATTGCTGCCTGAGTGTGACTACAAGCATGTCGAACGCTTTACGTTAAATGATTCCTTCTTCTATGCCTTGAAACAAAAAGTTTCCTCACAATCTTGCAGGACTGTGATTGCCCTTATGTATATGTATCGTTTGGGAATATGAAAACTAGGTACACCCACTATTCGTCAGTTATATATATACCCACGAAGAATTATATATATAAAAGTGCATATTACGGGAAAACACCAAAATTTATTGCACTTGCACAACATTTCGCTCATGCCGTCAACACGAAAAATAAGCCATGTAATTTCACATTAGGAAGTACCTACCGATATGATGTTGGACTTTTTTCCTTGCCCGATTTATCAATGGTGCATATCATGTGGTTTCTCGCTGCTCCCTCACTTTAAAAAAAGGTCACATTGTCAACCCATGCTTCCTATATATCCAGAAGAACAGACGACTCGCACAATGCATAATACAGGCTTGATTGGTATGTAGTCATAAATAGCAGCGAAGTGAAACCTTTTTCTCGGTCATCATAAAATTTACTGAAAAAACAGCAGCAACTTCAAGGGTCTTGGTCCTCCTATTACACACTACGTTTACAAACCATCTTTCCGTCATTCCTATTTTCCATTCACATCCCTCTTGACGAAAACACTCTTCATCGAGCTTGCAATCAATGAGGTTGAAAATATTATTTAATTTCTTTACACATAATTAAATCCAGAGCCTCCAGTCTTATGATGGACCATCTTTTGGAGTTGAACAACCATACTCATCAACCCCCACCTCAAAATGCAGCGACAATTTCTGGGTCTGAGCAAACGGCCAGTTGCTTTTTATCTCAAGAAACCAACGTTTCTGTTATTTCTCCATCACAATCACATCCCTTAACTTCACAACAGAACCAACAAACCTCCCAAGAAAACTATGAAGATATTTCACAGTGGATAGTAGAACGTTATCAAAATGTGCTCGAACATTATCGCCATCTGAACATTCTACTACAGCACAAAGATGTATCACTAAAACCACTTCAAGAAAAACTGCTTTACTCAAAGACTAAGTGGGAAACTCTAACCCAAAAGTACATAAAGTTGCTGCAAAACCATTTGAGCTGGTGGGACACTGTGAAAACTCTCAACTATGCAAACAACGATGCAAACATCAATTTAGTTACACATGAACAAAACAGGAAAATCGATGCAAATAACGAAAAACTTATTGAGAAGAATATGCAATTCAACCTTTTTTGTGATGAACTCAATCAACTCATTAATGAATGTGCTTTAATGTCGAGGGAATTTGCAAAATTCATTACGACCCCCCAAGTGACAGATAGTTACTTGCAAGAACAGTCGTCGGAATCGGAAATTTTAACGAGTGAGGTGAGTTCATTAACTGGTGACAATCAGACACTGCTACGGAAAATAGTGGAGTTGGAAAGTGAAAGGAATGCTATCCAAAAGGAACATGAACAGAGTAATTCCAATTTTATTGAGGAAGTTGAAAAGCTAAAGCTCAAACTAAAAACTGCAGACGAAAAAGTGAAATTTTTAACAGAAAATAAGCATAATCTGACAAAACAAATAGAAGGTTTGGAGGTTGAAAAAACGACCCTTCAAAACTACATAGAAGACTTAGATGTACGCCACGACGAGAAGGTTTCCGAGTTAAAAGGAGATTTAAGGGAAGCTAACGTTAAACTCCAGCAAGAGTACGCCAAAAATGAAAAGATGTGTTCTGAAAATAAAGACATTGTGCTGGGTTTGAACTCAAAAATTAAAGAGTTGGAGAAGCAAGTCCAATCTAAAAACTTTTTTAAAAATCAGTTTTTCACGGAGCACTTGCGTAATTTGCAGTCGGAACCGGATCTTGCTACAGCGAAAAGATTTGACCAGGAAAGAAATCACTATGAAAACGTAAATGTTCAACAAAATGCACAAGTTAACGATTTGACATGGTCACTCGCTGAGTCTGAAGATAAAATCGTTCGTGATCAGCAATGTATTGAACGTCTGCCAGCAGAGAACGTTGAACTCCAACGTCAGCTTCGAATGCCTCCAATTCAACCACACAACACAAAACCCCAACTGGAGAGTTCACAATCAAATCGAATACTAACAGCCCAAGCTGCCTATGAAGAAATAAACACATTGAAACTTAAAGTTGACTTCCTGGAGCAAAATGAGAAATACAAAGAGGAAATAATAGGGAAGCAAGACATTAAGTTGAAGAACAACGAAAAACTCATCAAAAAACTGTACAAGGAGCTGCAAACCCTCAAGTCTGAAAATAAACGACTGGAAATATTATTTGATAATCAATTACAAGTTGAAGAAATAGCAACCTCCAGCGATGATGATGATGATCTACTTGCAGGATCGCCAGCCAAAAAAGCTAGAAAGGATGATGATCAGAAGGCGCAGAATCTGGATGCTGCATAATTTCAATGATATTCATGATGTCAATAAGTTTTTGAGAAGCATAATTCGTGTACAAAAAATTAAAATTGGTGAGTGATTAAGGTTTCAATTACTGTTTGATGTGCATGAACATTTAAATTTTCATCTGTCTCAATGAAAATCTGTATTACCCTCTCTATCGACATGGGTAAACGTTTAAAGTGTTGAGTAATATTTTCAAAACAAGTTGAGTAAGTTTTAGAGCCTTTACTTGAGTGTGGCCAACCACCGATACTGGCATTAAGTTGTTCGCATGTAAGCTTGAATGTAAAAATTGTTGGTAATAAGAAAAAAATAATTATTGTCGATATCAACTTTTAAATCTATAACAATATGATAATATTTGTCTATGATAATCTAAAAAGCTTTCATTGCTCTAGGCTATTTATATAAAATCAAAAAAAAATATTTTAACGCAAACTACATTTATGTAATTATACTGTATGGTGACGTTTTCAAAAGATTATTGGGATGTTCTGTGTACTACAAATGTTACCCTAAGATTGTAATTAAAACATATAGCGTAGTTGTACAAATATTTCATTCTCAAAGTAGTTGATTTTTCATGCAACTCAACTAACTACTCCACCTCATGCATAAACATTTTTGTTGCATTGTATACAATTCCTGAATGTAGTAATATACATTGAATACATCCATATCATTTATATAGATACAGAGTTTCTATTTCATGAACAAGTCATAAAAGATCCACCCTAAAGTATAAAATGCTTTATTTCTTACATACACTTGAAAACATTTGAGACATACATTTGAAAAGGAAAACATTTGTGATGTAGGTATCAACGAAGGACCAGCAATAATTACCAGGTGATAATACGCTTCTTCTTTTCTTTCACGGAGAGTCTTTGTCACATACGAAAAACTACCCATCACAACTCTAATTGTATTCCATAATAAAGCATTCATTCTTCCACAGTTAGACCAGTAAAAATTTTGATTTTATATCTTCGCGTTTATTAGGTAATACTTATTTTTATCCATAGCAGTGTAAAAGGCAAGTAAAACTGGTTTATATGCGTACAAATCTCAGTACGAATGAGTATTCTAACTCGTGTTAGCAAGCACAACAATTTATTAATTATCAAAAGCAACAAATAAAAAATTCACGGTAAAGTATTAGCTCACGCATACTTTCTATCAAGATCTCCGCTGGAAGCTACAATTAACTCCAAATAAGCTTAAAGTAAATAAAAGAAAGTTGAGTTATTCTCGAATAGCTGGGACCATCTTCTATTATTGTCCTTTGTGCAGAATGTTCTCAGCGTTCCTAAATAATGCTTAAATTATTAAAATCGTATTTGTTTAAGTCCTTCCCTGTAACGCCAATTCTTTTTGCACATACGTATAACCAGTCATGCCCATAGTCAATGGAATCACATGACAACACTTGACACTCTTTTTTCCACGTATCTCAACTATGTTGGCATGGTCGTTCAATACTTAATGATTCGTTTGACATGATGTACGTTTCTGTGTATTGATTACTAAATTCCAATTATTATTATTAATCATTTGTTAGCTAATAAGACTCATCTAAAATTCTCACTTTCGTCATAATTGACACTTCCCTGAGACCCCGACTGCTACATTCCTAGTTCCAACTGCAATGTGTTTCCATGAGAATTTATGTAGACATTCCGACAAAAGCGTGCGGTCTCATCTTCCTGTTTGGAAAACGAATATATCTCTGGGGCAATGTAGACACCATAGCAGTTAAAAATGCTCAACAACTCAGAAAATGTGAGAAACTGTTGGTGGCTTGAGCTGAAGGGCCAAGTCCTACATTTTATTACATATATTTATGACGATGACTGGGAAAGAAACATGCATAGCAAGGAAATTGCATGTCCGTATTATGACAAAAAGTAGCAATGCAATGTTTGCTATACATAAACGGTGCTGTAATTCCAATGCCTCTAAAAAGTCTGGTTTGTTGAGCAGGTTGGTGATTACGGAGAAAACTGCAACATAGCTACAATTTGTAGGTGTAGTAAAACGATCTCATTTATCCTTAATTAATGGTTGTTTTTATCATATACGAAATAAATTAATCAATCAGTATCATATTTAATATGATAGCGAGAAAAATTGGATAAGATGCAGTACAAGAAGCAAACACTATCGTTCCATTTCATTACAAAGTAAGTATTACTTACTTGATAGGTACAAGTAAAATCAGACCGTTTAGGGTGTACAATACACATACAAAATAATGTACATCTAGTACCTTTCCCATAAAGATTGCGGGCAAAATATCCTTCCCTAAATGGAACTTCTTGAACGCATCAACATCAATCGAACACTCTAATTCAGTTTCCAAGCAAAGCAAATAAAGTTGAACATGAAAGTATGAGCGTAAAGCCCCATTTACTTAAGTAAGGCGGAAGGGTCGCGCTGGAAACTGGTCACCGATTTGGCTGAAAATTTGCAGGAATATAGATTTTGATGCGTAGATTACGAATCTGAAATCAGTAAATCGACTTTAAAATTGTGGCGCCCCCCAGAGGGAAAAAACCGTTGGTTGCCATGGCAACCCGCCGTTTTTTCCCTCCACGATTTTAAAATCGATTTACTGAGTTCGGATTCGTAATCTACGCATCAAAATCTATATTCCTGCAAATTTTCAGCCAAATCGGTGACCAGTTTCCAGCGCGACCCTTCCGCCTTACTAAAGTAAATGGCACCTTACACTGAACAAGGTTTCCAGTCTCAGTTATCCCGCACCCGCACACACATCCAGATTTACTTTACTTGACAATGCGTCAGGAAAAATTCCTACTGCTTACCAATAAAAATGTGAACCAAAAAGGTTTTTTTTTCGGGTTCAAGGTTAACTAACACATGAAGAAAAGTTTAGTTTCAATAGATCGACAATTTGTTCAGCGTACCTAACTCCAGCTACCACTAACTCAATGTGTATCAACGGGATTAGTTCCAGTGCTAAATTTATGCAATGATTCTGGTAATCAATCTCGGTACTAAATCCCAAAGATAACAAGTCCAAGGCCGAAACAATTTAATTTATGTAGGTGCTACACACTTTCCAAGAGTTGACAGTCCCATTGCCAATGTAATGTAGAAGGGGCAGATGAAGTTGATGTGCACTAATTCATAGGGGTCGATGCATGCATAAATATATTGGGTGTGCGGAGTTGTTAAGCACCCCTATGAAAATTAAAAGAAAAATGATTTTAGCCGTATGCTTGATAATGACAAAATTGATTCTTCACATAAACGTAATAGATAACGTAGTCATGGTTAGTTTAATTATAAACTAATACATTTATATTGTTGATACTTAATCTAATTTCGTATTCCACTACATAACAACAACAGATCACGTTACGAAGACATGTACTCCAAAACACGAACGGTTCATGATTCAAGATTTAACAAAATATTCAACAGGTATGTCTGTTTATAACAAAAGCGTATAAAAATAACATTACTTACATGATTAGATCAATATTTTTTCAAAAAAATACATTGGAATATCTGTATCACATATTTTTAAAAATTGTCTAGTAAATCGGTACTTATGAAACGGTATAAATACTTTCGGTGGCTATGTATATACTACTTATTGTGCTGCTAATTACTATAGTAGCAAGATTAATTTCTCTGTATCAAAATTAAAAGCTCCATCAAAAACCTTTTTTTTAAGCTACCACTGCTAGTTCTTGTTCATTATCAAAAATTTTATTTTGTGCACCGCTCTTGGTATCCTGTTTGGACTTCTGTTGAAGCATCGTCTTCACTCTTCGCTGTAGGCATCGGGTGAGCCGAATTTGTTTCTTGTTACCTTGTAGTCGAAAACCCATTTTGAATTTACGACAACAAGGAACGCAACAATCCACTCTTGTACAATATTTTGCATGTGCTTGCAATATTTGTGACAGAACTTTGCATTCGGTGCATTGTAAAATAGTACGCAGTGAGCAACTCTGCGAGTATAAGATAGCAACAATTAGTTTAAATTTTATTATGAATATTTGTATACAACGTACATGAAAAGGTCATCTGTCTTACGTGAACATGCTCCATTTTCTTCTTGTAATATTGACATATTGAGCGGCCACAAGCCATGTTAGTACAGGCAGCAGCGTGTAGAACACCCTTCGTCATTAGTTGAATCAATTGCAAACGTTCCGCCTGAGAAGCATGACTTGACTTCGTCAATATAACTTTCATGTCATGAATATGTCTTTCGGTATCGTGACATGTACTACACATGTCCACGGATGTAGATTCTGATTTACAATGAAGGCATCGAAATCTAATAAAAAAAGGTTTCAAACTTGCTTTAAATTTAGATCTCATTTAAGTTTAGGTGCTTTTATAAATAAAAAGTATACCCTTTGGTGAAATGCAAATTGCAACAGGTGCACACGAACAAGTTTTGATCTTCAGAATGGACAAGTTCGAACAGCAGTAGCATGGTGGAGAATACTGCTCTTCTTTGCGAAGAAAACTCATAATGTTTTTCCATTGAAGCACAAAGTAAACCCTCACGGCCATCCATTAAGTTAGAATATATCGGGAAATCCTCATCCTCTGTTGCCAACAACTATAAAACGTTAAGAAAAGACAATTCATCAAATTATACATACGTCAAGACGGTGTGATGACTTCTGTGCAAGTACAAAAAAACATGGTAGCTAATAATTAGCTCTTACTGGAAGATTAACAATAGTGTCCTCCGTGTTAAGTATAACAACGAAGAATGACCTTTGATGTTTTTTAATCACATCAATTGTTTTGGCTTGGAGATCCTTTGCTGGATAATGACTTAGCCTGGCCCGCTTAGACCGTAAATGTGACCCACTTCGGGCTAGAGCTTTGTTCGCTTCCGTTTCTTCTTCTTCTTCTTTTTTCAATACATCTTCTAGCGCCATTGGCCAGAAATCGCCCTCAAAGTAAGGCAGGTCCTTGACTGGATGCATGCCTCTGTCCGAAATGTACTTGTAAAGATTCTATTTCAAACGGTTATCCCTAATTAGTTCATATTGCTTCAAAAAGGCTGCATTGAGTTATGTAAAACAGATACGAACGTAAGAATATACTACCTTAAATTCCATCACAATATCCTCATCTTTTCCTTTTTGGAGTATGGTTTCATACCACACTTGTAATCTATCAGGATTAGGTATCTTCTGGTCTGGTGGATGACAATGAAAAATATAATCATCCTCATCCGGTGGACAAGCCCAAATGTGAACCGTGAGAAATCCACGTTGTTTTACGTAGTCCAAATATCCTAAAAGAATTTCTCGATAAACTTTTGTACGCAAGGCGCTGGGTTGGAGGAATGGTACAGAATCTAAGTAGCTAATACAAACACTTCTGTGATTTGGACTTGGACAATCAGATCCGTATTCTTGAACATGCATTCCAAAGAAAGCAACATCATGTCCACCGAGTTGCAAAAAAGCAAAAATTGCTTTTGCTCTAAGAAAAATCCAATAGAAGTTACATGAATAATTAAGAATTGCTACAGAATAGTGCATGATTCTATGTTAGTAAATTACTTACCGGTATGGATATCCGTCTCTGTCTGGAAATCGAGCTCTCATTTGAGGCTTAAGCTGAGTCAATCTCTCACGGCTGGACACTACTCTTATGCTCACTTTCACGTCTACTTCACTGGCTCTCAAATACTCACTGACTCTAAATTCGATGTAATCACTCAGCCGAGTTTTATTTAACATTTCGGCGGTTAGAGTAACCGGTGGTATAAAATTCGGTCCTCGACAATTTTTACAAGTAAACCTTCAAAACATAGAAGCATTTTTATTAAATTTTATTAAGGTCATTAAATACAATGAATTAAAAAAAGTAAAAAAATACCCGTCAGGCCAAAGATGGTCCAAGTACATGCTACAGATCTGATGAATGAGTCTGCCACATTCTTTGCATGGCACAAAAGGTTCGGGTTCCAAATGGTCGTTTGTCAGAAAATCAAACCGTTTCTTGCGTGCATACCTAAATACAATCCATACATTTACGATGGTATTTTCTCGTAATACTAGAATTATGAAAATTTGAACTTTATACAACAACTAACATTAGTTGCATGTTTAATGTCTCACCCTGTAATTTCTTGTTGTTCATTGTAAAGTGGAACCTTGTTACCAGGTATAGCAGCGAAACATGTTTTGCAATAATTGTATCTATTTCAAAGGAACGAATCAAATATACAGGAAAGAAATTAATTTAATGACCTTAGTTTATGCTATTTTTAAAAAATTTCAACTCTACAAGATATTGCTATTTCTTACTGTTCTCCATAAGAGTAGTAGGTGCTTTCCCTTTGGATGATACAAAGTTTAGCAACACAAATCAACAGGGGTGGAGTGTAATACAATTTCTTGCCACAACAATATTTCATCTTTTTCTGCATAACTGTATTAATTTCTTCATCGAATATCTTCTCGAGCTGCAAGTTATCATAGATAATATCATTGGGTTTTTATCTTGTGTAAAACTAGACAGACGTTTCATAGTATAATCGATGATAAATATATTAAATGTAAGTCTAGCTACAGGTTATACCAACTCAGCCCCCCTGTAAACTTTGGTTCCTTTTCTGTAAAATCTCTTTGCATTGTTCAGCATCAACCACACGTCATCTACAAATTCCCAGGGTTCCCGATACTTCCCTGTTTCAAGCTTGTTCCGGATTGTAGAAAGATCCATTGGGTGGATTACTATATTGTTACAATTCTTTAAGCGTTGAGCCTATATTACAGGAAGAACTAAGTGGTATTTAATTCATTTTAAGAACCAATTTACTAGGCCTAAATATCAATTTGGTAAAATAACTATTTTACCTTGGAATCAACAGGTTTAAGAAACGGGCGAGCCTTTTCTTGACACTCGAGATGAGACAACACTGGCTCCAAGTACCGTCTTAATATCGTCTGGTCAAAAACTACATAAATGAAAACATCATCATAACCGTTGCCATTGTCATCATGAATTGAAGAATTAAAACTACGGATAAGCTGAACATTTTCTCAAGTACCTCTGGTGTTTTGTCGACGTGGTCTTTTGAATTCGAAAGGTATTGGTATTTGAGGTCCATTTTTTGAAACGGTAGTCGAGTGGTCCGAATCTTGCTGACAGAGCACTTTAATCATCTTTCCCACGTTATTGGACACACAGGCCATGGCAACGTCCTCCCTTAAATCCTTGTTTCATTCTGCAAGTGCATACAATTCAAAAAAAATTATTGTTGGGGATGCTATGCTTCACTTTCCCACATACTGGTATTTTTAATTCAATACTTTTCTCCTCAAAATCAAAACCTTTTCTTACATGATGAGCAATACAGTAAACGGGGATTTAAGAAACATTCAGCGGTCAGACGCAAGTACTAAGAAATACACAATCAACTTTGAAATCCAATATTCGACCTGCTGCCTATACCTGCAATTTAAAACTGTATTTTCACTTTAGTGGAAGCGTAACTAACTCTCACTCAATTGGTACGATAGAGTCCTAGTAAACATAATTGAAGCCTACAAACTAAGATCTTGTTGGAACAAGCTGCTCTATCCTTTCTGAATTAGCATCCAATGGATTCATTATTTTTATTGTTTTTAGTAATAACATACTGATTACTGAGACTAAAACACTTTAAGAATCGGCAATTTTCAAAACTACATGTACTGCATCAATGCAGAAGGGATCATATCATAAGTCATACTAAAATTTGAAACAAGATTGGAAACAATTTGTTGTGACTAATGAGAAAACAATGTTATGATTTTTTCGGTTTTTACCAGTAAGCAGTCAACAACTTCAACTAGTTGCTAGTTCCGACATCCCTGGTTCCAATTTTCGGATAGCAGAAACATTCAGCAATTGGCATGAATCACCAATGAGTGACGAGCTTTGATGCAGTTACCAACTGGCAGTCAATAGTGAGTTTGTTGACAAGTAACCACGTACAAAAACCCATAAATTTTCTTACCGTGTTATAGCTGCTTTTCCATAAATGTTTTCGGTTGTCAACAACATTAAATACTTAAAAACTAAGTTTACTTATAGTCAGTCTCGAAAGCTCTTTTCAATCAGTACCTAGGTAGTATAATGTATCGAAATGACATCACGTTAAACTGTAACTGCAGTGTTGTTTAGGAGGATTAAATCGCCGGTTAAGTTAAGTTGTATACTTTTATTGATGTGCTGTGTATAAGGAAAAGGAAGTTTTGTGTTTGTGTATAATAACAAGATGCTATTACATAGTAGCCTTGATTCTTTACCCGGAGTTATTCCCATGCTCAATGGTTCTGTGTTGTGTATCGTACCGTACCACCACGCAAAGGACTTTGTTGTGTTTTTTGGACTTCTAGTGTATGCATAAAATGCAGATACGTGTCTTAAGTGTAAAAACGAAGCCCCAACCAAATATTTTTCTTGCTTGGTTTTGTAGTTGTCTGTAAAGGATAAAGGAAGATCTTTAAATGAGGATGCAAAGGTATCGTAAAAAAAAGTTTTGTGTACATACCGCTTTCTTCTTTGTCTTTGCATCAGTAGTGCCTAAGATGATTTTATACATTTACGTTGTACGTGGCAAGGAACTTGTTTCAATTATTAACTAACAATTTACGTGACTAAGTCTGTGACTTGAAGAAATACAGCTGGAATACGGTTCAAGTTCAATTACAAAACTAAATTCTGAACAGAGCAAAGTGAATCAAACAAGACTGACACTGAAGGTGGTGAATATGGACTTTGCTGCTCAAGGAGAGTAATCACGTTACACAGTTTTTTCTTAGTTTATATTGTTTGCGGTGTCTCAAATTAGCAATAAATTTTGTATAGTTTCCACTTCCTGTGAAACTAATAGTTGAGTTCTTCTTTATTCTATTTGAACACAAATTTTTAAAAATTGGTGTGTACGGCTACGACTGAATACTGCTGACGCAGTTCTGACTGGAATCTCACAAATCCGCTGAGCTTCCAAATTTGCAGCCAGCAGCACTGACATTGACCTTTGTCTTTTGGTGACAACAAAGAAAGTGTTCATATGGTTTGTTGCCCGTGAGTGTGATTGAAAGGGATAATGGCTGAGAACAAAGTACTGGATATTATTTTGCATTGCCAGAAGCAGATTGAGAAGGAACCTTCAGAAGAAAAGGTAAACACTAATGATGGCAAAGGCATTTTAACATGTACCGTATATTGCCTTTACTATGTTTTGGTAGCCGAATCTTTTAGTTATGTTGCCGTGATATGTTAATTCAAAAAATTAGAATTGTCGTTTAACTTGGTGGGTAATAGGCTGGGCTGCTGGTCTCCCTTTAACATAGCTGCAGCTATGTTAAATAGAGACTACAGACCGGCCAAATCCTACCGGCTTAGCATAATATTTTAAGCAACCGTTTGATTTGACGCGTGATTATGTTATGTTTTATATTTGTTTTTTTTATTACAGCTACTCCATTATATAATCAGACTTTCAAGCTTGCGAGTAACCATACAGGATCTTGCCGAAACTGGAATAGGACGAACTGTCAACCAGTTAAGTCACAATGAAGGAGCCGTTGGCGCAGCGGCGGACACTCTGGTACGTGGCTGGATGCAGATGGTATCGGAGCAGCAAAATCAATCAGAAGAATCAGACTCCAGTTCCAGCACTGAAACGTCAGAGGATGATGAAGAAGAAGAAGTAAATAATGTGGAAGAACTTCCCGTAATCCCGGACCAAGAGGAGGTGGCTACTGGAAAGCAAGTACAACAGTACCGTAATTGGTACTCTTCTAATGAAGAACGGCGTGAGGGCCCAACTGACCCTCCTTCTTTCCAAAGTAAAACGTATGAGGAGGAGGAGGAAGAAGATCACATTGATGACATGGAAGATCCTTACATGGAAAATGGAGTCCTCAGTTTGGCTAATGTTCACACAGACGAAGAGAAGAAAGAAGATGATGATGATGATGACAACGGTAGCGTATTACTTTAATTTACTCAATTAAGTTATTGGTTAATCAATTTTAATGATCAAATTATTACTTTCAAGGACTTTTATTGTCAGATTCGGATAGGTCTGTCCGTTTACAAATTGTAGAAGATACGGAAAGTCAGCATACGGACTCTCCGAAGAAATCTAGTCTTGAAATTAAAAAACCTGAACTTAACGAAGATAGAAAGCGAAAACATAATTCGGCGTTGGCTCCATCATCAAGTTCAAAGAGACCCAGACTGGAACTGAACAGAGAAATTGATTCGACATCAGGCGTAAGTTTTGCAGATGTGTTAGTATCTCTGGACACTTCTTCAAAACATAAGAAAATCAAAAAGAAGGAAGTCAAGAAGCCCCATAAAAAACATGAACATCATAGTTCATCTTCACAGTCTCATAAATCGGATCATCATAAGAAGCATCATAGTCCTAGTTCATGGAAACACTCCCGTAAGAGTAGCAGTTTATCATCAAAAAAGTATGAAATAGATGCAGAAGTCACTCAGATGATCGAGAAACCACTACATGGAAAAATTGAATCTGTGATACAGCCTGCGGTTAAGATCAGTCCCAATTACAAACCTAAAACCTCATCGCTTTCATCTGCTTTTCGACCAAGTAGCAGTAATGGTTATTCTGCACCCTTACCCCTACCTCAAATTGGTTTGTCAGAATCTGCTGAATATATGGAGCCCCCGGTTGGAAGGAGTTTGTCATATAAAGTTTCCCAAGAGGACGCTATTGGTACAATGTTATCCAGCAGAAATGCAAGGTAAACTTTCTACCATGAGACTTCCACTATTAATTGAGTGAGGTAATCATTTACAAAAATCTATATATCTATCTATATAATATCTATATATATTCATGATTCCTATAATAGATCTAAAGTTTACTCAGGCGTAAAGTCAGGCCGTCGAGGACCAGTTCCAACTCTGTTGGACCAGTGTATACAGGTTATTAAGGATAATATTGGCGAATTAGGTTATGCTGGAGGCATTCCGTATGCTATTCTCAGACCAGCCCTTGAACGAGCCAATCCTCAGCAATTATTGAGCATAGAGGCACAAAATGATTATTTAATAGGTGAGCATTTCAGTTTTGTGAAAAAAGTAACAACCTGATGAAGATGAAGATGAGGAAATTACATAGACTTTCTTTAATTCAAAGGTGAAACTGACGAGCTTTGGCAATTTCATTGCAAACGAGACTTTAGAGGAAAATGTCCTGAGGACACAGAGTCATGGAGGGAGCTTTATGAGGTATGTATTTCATCTATTCTTTCTCGTCATGTCACCGTTTTCTTTATTGTTATTATAAGTATTATCGTAACATTTTGGAATCCTAATAAACTTTCAGAGGTGCACTGATGAGCAAAAACTTAAATTCGAACTAGTTAAGAAGAAGATGAAGAGATCCATTGAGTCCGCTGAACCCGTACGGAAAGCAAAGCTTGCATATGTGGATACAACATCTGGACCTAGATTTCATCGGCGAAGAGCCCAAACGGTATTTCCTCTCATAATTAAAACCCGTCGTATAGTAATAGTAATATGCGTACAGCTTCGATACTCGTTATCCCCACAGTCTTATTTTTTATTTATAATTACATAGCTTCATTTGAATTATTGGCAGGTTTTCCTGAATCAATGATTCTTTTAATATTCAATATAGATTAAAAAGGGAATGAAGACTTTAAAAATGAAGAAAGAAACGGGCCCTAGCCGTGGACTATCTTCAAGTGCTAGCGTAGGGCTTAATAACCCAATGGCAGATACTAACGTAGTTCTTGAAGAAGCTATCATAATTGCACCTGGGTCCCGACCGAATCATACTCCTGCTCGTTCCGTATTGAGGAATGCGAGGAAGGCGAGGAAGGAAAAAAATAAGCGCAAGAAAGCACCATTGATGCAAAAAACCATGAAGCTCTTCCGGTCTTTGAACCGAATATAAATTTATGGCCTAAGCAAGCAATGAAATCTATGGATGAATATGACAAAAAATGGGATGGACATGTGCCAACGCGGAACGATTTAGCGAAATTGACTGTGGACAACCGAAAGCAACTTGTAAATCATTGGAAAGCAAGTGAAAAGTATGATATTTCGTGTTCTATATTTTTGTTCCTTAGTTTTCCTATATAAACTCTATGCATTTACTTTTAAGGTTTATTCTTGACCTGGCTTCAAGTACAGAACAACTCAGAACAGAATCAGCTACTTTCATCCGCAACTTGAAGCAAGAAATTGACGATGGTGTTCAACGAGTTGCATTTATTGATGGGAAGGGTATGTGGGTGCGATAGGAGGAAGACTGGTGATATACCGTTGAATTATTTTGTGTACTATATTTTGTGAAAACTCAATGTACCTACTTAGTTGTAGTATTTTAGTCAGTTACAATCGTTCAATGATTTAATTAGTTATTTGACGAATAACCTAACCGATGATTAATAGGTATTACATATATACGAAGGTATTTCGCGAAACATCAGGTCAACTTTATTTTGCTCTCATTTAATAATCACTTGACATATTTAATTTATTTTTTCTACATAATCTCCCCCAACTCGTACACACTTTTTCCACCTTTTTTCAAGAGCCGAGATGCCAATAGAGAAGAATGCTGGGCCTCTATGTCCAAGCCATGAAATTACACTTTTTTGACATGTTCATCCGAATTATACTTCCTCCCACGCATGTAATTTTTTAGTTTTGGGAACAAAAAGTAGTCCGATGGAGCAAGGGTACGGTTGTATGGAGGATGACAAAGTCGAATGAACCCGACGTCCCGTAGTTTTGCTATGCGACCTTCGAAGTGTGAGATGGTGCATTATCATGCAATAAGTAAATTCTGTCATCCCATTGGTTTTGACCTCGTTTCTTGATGTATGTTGATTTCAGCTTAGCCAAGATATCAGCATATTTTTGTCTGGTCAATGTAGAATCCTTATGGTAGAACTCGGTCAACAAAACTCAGAACCGGTCCCAAAAAACGATCATCATAAGTTTAGCACTTGACGTTTTACGTATGACCTTTAAAGGGGGTTGTGAACCAGCTGGGAGCCATTGTGATGACGGTCTTGTAGTCTCTGCCTGATAGAGATGAAGCTAACTTTCAGCCCCAATCACAACTTGCCCCAGAAAAAATCTCTATCCTGAGAAAGGAGGTTGAGATTATCTTGGCTCGTTTGCACCTAAATTTCGTTTGTTGAGGTGTGAGCAGTTTGGGAATCGACCTTGCACAGCGAAGAGATAGACCCAAAGTCAAATGTAGAATTCTCAACACTGACATGACACTTATATTGACCTTTTCTGCTATTTCTCGCAACAGGAGTCGTCTTTCCTTTTCAACAACAGCTTTCACTTTAGCTACGTATCTGTCGTCAGTCAAACTTAAAGGTCATCCTGGGTTTGCCTTATTTTCTAGCGATGGGTCACCACTACGAAATCGCTTGCACCACTCAATAATAGTTGATCGCACTGGCAATGGATCAAAACCATCTTTTTGAAGCTCATTTCTAATTAAGTTCGAAGAAAGGCTCTTCAAAAATGCAGTTTCATCTGCGCACGAATATCTTGCGTTGTAAAAAACATTCGCGTTTACGTTTCCAGCTCTAACTCTACAAAGCAAATGACTGCTACTACAAGCAACCCATCATTCAAAAGCCACAATCTTTATCTTTCAGGGGATATGCAGATTATTGTATTTGAGGAAGTCCTCTTTGAGATAAGCGTTATCAAAGTTGACCGGATCTTTCGCGAAATGCCTTCGTATAAATAAGTATGTAACCTTTTTTTAAATGAGCTTGAAGAAACTCTTCGTTTACGACATACAATTAAAAAAATTTGACATTTAAAGTATTTACACTATGTATTAAGCGAATGAATTATTGAAAAAACTAAGGACTACAGTGAGCATATTGACTGATAATTCCCGTACTTTATTTTAGAATGCACGAGATAAGTTTTACGTAAAGTAGCCGCTCATGTGTGTAGTGTTGACTTCGGCTTGCGTTAGCAAGTTTATGTTGTCCGTCATTAACAATTGGTGAAGTGCGATCTCTGAGCTTACACGTGAGACTAGTACAGGTAACAAAGAATAGATCAGACATGAAAGATCAAAAGCACAGGTTGTGAATTGCTCTTTTGGGGTGTATCATTTGAGAGTTGGTTACACAAGTCTCAACCCATTCTCATCATTTCAACTATCCGTGAACAAATTTGATTGGGCATAGTATATAGCAAGGAAATCAAGGCAAGCTTACGGACCACTTTTCATCCATTGCTCTTCACTGACTCATACTCAGGTAGCACTCAACATTTCACACCTGAGAAAATCAACATGGCAACTTTTTATATGAGTGGCTGCATTACGCAATTATTATCTCATCATGTGCATTCTAAGATAAAGTCAATATGCTCCCTATAGTTCTTCGCCTTCATATTATCAAATGATTGAACAGGGAAACCTGTTAAAGTCAAAATTCATTGATTTCATCTCGGAAATGCGTCTTAATCATAATGTAATCCTAATATACGTAATGTAGCTCCAATGACAAAATGGTGAGCAGGGATGTTGTAATTCATGTATTTTACTAGCAAACCTATTTGGAGCTACTTGGATGGTTTTTTAACACTCAACATCTTTTTCTCCCGTTCGTAAGGATTCTAGGCACAAGAAAATCCTTTAATCATGACCGGGCTGGGGATTGCTTTTGATACATAAGCATAAATCTAGAGATTGAGAAAGTTGATATCAGCAGGGGAAATAAAATTCATGAAGAAGGAAAATACATTTAGTGCTGCAAAGCATCTGAGCTAAATTGCCAATGCTGATAAAGTGGGAATATATTTTAATGTCTTTGTACTGAGTAAAGGAAATTTTTTAATGCAAACAAGCCTTGTCCTCGTTTGAAATATTCTCATTCGTTATATTAAATTTTATGCATACATAAAGTGTATTTATTCCTCATGAAGCATTTCTAACTTTCAGTCTAAAAAAGCTCTTCTCTTCAAGCATCGGATTGCTCATCATGACGGCATGCACTAAACGACCGAGGAAATAGTAGAAAAAGTCTACTTACAGCAGATATCAGTCACATAAAGTTCACTCGAACCCTTGCAGAGAAACGGTAAGCTGTACTGGAGAATACACCAGACCTGGTATCCCCAGCCGTGTAATTTCTACCTTTTGATGGACATGTGTATGTTGTGAAGCATCATCTCATCTCAACTGAATATGCTTTCCTCTTACATTCATATAATATTCATATAAACAGTTGTACTAAAAAGCAAGCTGTACTTACATAGATATTTTATTTCTGTAGGATGCATTCTTGGCAATCCTCCTTTTTATAGTGATATGATACATTATTCTTCCTTAAATGGCCAGAAATGGGGCTATATATTGCTTATGTGCAGCTTTTTGGTATTTTTTCGTTCAATTTATCTCCCTACCCTCTTTACGTTAACATTTATTCAAATTTAGACTTGAACCGTCCAAGCAATCATCCATCTATCTCATGATTTCCCATGCTTTTTTTACCTGTACTTTGTATGTAGGAAAGACTGAGAAAGGAATCGTCATCCTTTGTGATGAACTGTCAAGCGTATCATCTCAATCTCACAATGTATGTATTGGATAGAACATACAGGTATGAAGATTAGTCGCCAAAGCATGGAAAAGATTGCGGTTCTGTATCCTGTAATAGATTCTTCTCTGATGTTTATTTTTTATTAATTGAAAACTTCAAATCGTTCATTTCTGAGTATGAAAAGCTCAAAACAAAATGTTTTGAATTAAAATGCAACCATTCACTTCAAGTGTAATCATTTAGTTAATGACAGTAGGTAGATTGTGGTCAGAAAGGAAAAATTGTTATCAATTAGTAAGGACTTGCGTCTATTTGAGGCAGTCCTTTGATTGCGTGCTGCTTTTATGAACTTGTTAACATTGATACTTCAGTTTGAGCATTTCAAATACGAATAGTAGTTCCGTTTGGTACAACTGATCAACTAAAAAAAGGAATAATTAGTAGTGCTTACATCAACGTCGTTGGTAAGTACTGCAACAGAGTATACTTCATAAATATATTCCTCTATAAGTTTATGTATTAATCAGTTATCGATTACATTTTCTTATTTTCTAGTCATGTCAAATGAAGGAAAATCAGTGCAGCTCATCTTGAAGGAAAAGCAAACGGAAGTAGATGCTTATTGTGATAATGCCACTTTAATTGCGAGGCCGGAAACTCTAAGGGAAAAAATGAGTGGGATAAGTCTCGACGGCCTGCTACCTGAGCCAAATGAGCCCCTAAACTCCGGCTGCGTCAACACAGAAACAACCCTAGGGAAAGAAATTCGGAGCAAAAGGATGGTATTGAAGACCGACAGTGCTGAGGATTTAGAGTTTGCCTTTCCGAATAAAGACACAATATTAAACACTCCAGCTACAGAGGTCAGTTTAAGCATGTTTCTGCATGTTGATTAGTTTTATTTTTAATAGAAACTACTTGGTTTTTTTGTAACCATTACTCATCTCACAACCCCATTTCGTTTTTGAATTTGTGAGTCCAGATTCCCGAATTAATAGTATTGAAAGCAAAATTAAATCAAGTCAAGTCGCAGTTGGATCCTTGTCCAGTTGGAACATCGCAGTCTCACACAAATAAAATGAGCACCAGCAGCCAAGTACTACAAAATAAACAGAAGAGTTCAAACTCAGCGTTTTGTAGCCAGAATGGGGGAGAGATGTTCGAAATTCTTTGTACGTTTGACATTGTTCCTAAAGAGGTAGTATCACAAGCTGACCAGCTTCCGGATATAGATCAAGCTGAGAAAATTCCATTTGACTCAATTCATGTTGGTGATGTCTCTGGCTCCGTTATATCAGATCTACGCCAGTACTTAAATGTTAACCACCCAACTATTGACGTAAGGAAATTTTACTTTCGAGCTGATTGCTACGCAAGCTTGTTCCACTTTACTAATTGTAGAATGGCTTTTTATTTACTTTCACAGTGGAATTGGATGGCCACTGCTTTGAACCCACATCATGAAGGCAATGATGTCGGAGAAAAGATGCATGATGACCACCTCATCCTAAAATATCCTGATCATTGGACCTTCTTGGCTGACTACACCGGAAATATTCTCTCCTACTCGAATCTTAAACATATTGCGAATGAAAGACAGTGGAAATTGTTGGGGCCACGCACAATAAAAACTGGAACAGAACAGGAGACCTTGCGTCTGATAACTGCTACCGGAAACACTGCTCAGTCTAATTCTCCAACACAGGAGAAAAGAGTTGCTCACCGTGAGTTTGGAGAAATTGTTACGGGTTTGATGCTTCTTCACAAAGGGGGTGCCTTCATTCTGAAGATCTCCTCTTTGTTGGAGACATCAACAGTTTGCCATTTATATTTGCTCGCCTGCGTTTTTAAAGAGGTAAGTTTCAGAGTGCGATTCTGAGAATGGATGAAGCATTAAGTTTAAGATTACATAATTCGATGATTTTCATTTTCCTCTAAAGGTTTACCTCTTCAAGCCTGCTTGCAGTAAGGAAGACAGTTCCGAAGTGTACGCAGTTTGTCTCGGATATCTAGGTAAGGATCCTATCAAGCAGGTTCTTCATAAGACGTTGGTCCGTGTAATTGGTGAGATATACATACATTACTTACAACCAAACGGCACCAGTAGTCTTGTCCAAGCTTCAAGTATTAATTATGGGATTCAATCCATTTTTTGTTAGGATCTTATGGGAAAATAATGGAAGAAGGGCAGAGTTTGCTTCCGGTGAGCTCTATACCTCAGGTTTTCCTAGAACGAGTGCAGGATGCGGCTAAATTATTTTGCGAGTCCCAAATGAGAATCAAATTGAGTAAAAGTAGTTGCGTATCAAAAATCAAGCCCCTTTCAGCTATAGATCATCTATTAAATGAAAATGTATGATTTAATAATTTTACTGCTTGTCTATGATATACGATTTCAAAGCACGTTGATTGGTTTATGCTTATTTTTTTACAGAAAATGATAACGACTTCCCATGTTTATGAGTGTGTGGAAAACGGATCCAATAACATCAAGCAAGGAAATGGACATCCTTTAGAAAAACTGGGTTACATCAAAGACAATCTAATAGCTTATGAAGTATGGGCCACTCCAAAAAGCCAAATATTGTGTCAAGTAATTTATAATCAATTCAATATTTCAGAATAATAAGAAATCATTTTACGCTATTACATATTTATTTAATTTAATTTTGTGACATGTTTATTCCAGGGCAAGTTCCAGTTTCCTATCAAAAGCTTCAAGTTTGAAAGACCATATCGAAACATCCGCAGCTCTCTTTTTTACTCGGGTCGACTGCTTTCTGATCGCAAAGAATTGCGTGAAATTTCTAAAAATTATGGGAACGAAAAGAAGATGAGCGGACTTTGCAAGGGACACTGTTTAAAACTTGTATACAAGTTTATGGCCATGTTACATGATGTGGTAAGTATAGAAAGTTAAACGTGACCTCAATATTGTACATACTTTACAAATATTCAATTAGTTTAACAAGATATCTCTTTATTTTTTATTGAATTGATAGTATGTGAGAGAGTTGAAAATTATGTGCTTCTTGGATGAACCCTGGGATTTCATAAACAAAACGGATTTTGAAATTCAAAGAAATGATCTGCAGAGACTTGTTGAATGCATGAAAAGCTTAGAGAAAGGTCATTCTTTGTTCCTATGTCGGTTCCCATTGTTGACTAGGCTTCAAACTGGCATCATATTCGTGCTGACTGCTGTATTTGAAAAGGTTAGTCCAATTATAGATAGATTCAGGGGGTAACCCTGTGCCTGTGCCCCTAGTTAATCTTACGCACCTCCCAACTTTTCTGCTTAAATATTTTGATTTTGCAGGTGATCCTATATGCAGATCCGGATACGAATGTGATTGGAATTATGCTCCATGGATTCAAGGGTTTCAAGCAACCAGAAAACAAACATATGCTTTATTCGCTCTACGACATTATAGGGACCTTGGAAAAGGATGAATATGACCGGTCGGTGCTTGAAATAGTACCAATGAAAACGCTGCTGGGTAAGACTTCAATAGACTGCCGGTTTACTCATGCTTTTTAAGGCTAATGGCTGTAGCATTAATGTGCTGAATTCCCTTCTTTCACAGATTTCTATCCACTGGAGTTCGTAGTCAATTACAACACGTATTTAATGAGGCTTGTCTTGTTATGCACAGTGAATGAGATTGAAGGTAGAATGAATGGTAATTCTGAAGAAGAAGGTGAAAGTTATAAGTTGTACATTGACCAGCCACCTAAGAGTATGTATTATCAAATAATTTGCAAAAAGTAACATGCTGTGACAGTGAAAGTTATCAATAATTCTGATATAATTTGTTTAAGTTTTTAACGTTGCAATCTCCGTCAATGTTAGTCAGTTAATATACCGGTTTGATATTAAGTTTAAACATACATAGTTAATTTTTTGTTTCCGGATACAGCGGTTACAAAAGACCCTACAATTAACACAATAATTTTTAGTTTGCAGTTATCTTAGATTTGATAAAGTTATTTGATGCTAGCGTGATATTATTAAAAATTGTATAACAATACAATACTAGCTTTCTTGACAAAAATGGTATTTTTTCAATGAATTTATTCCATATAAATATTGCATATTAAGGTAATCCTTCTGCCTACCATAAATTCTGAACAAGCACAATAACTCGTTGCTCAGCTTTTCACAACTCACCACTAGCTTAGGTACTGAATCGTTCATTTTTTCCCATCATTTCGGTTCAAAAAATAATAATGTGTGATGATGAATCGACTCGCATATCCTGACAGGAACAATACGGCAAAATGCGCATTTACTTTTGTTTTATTCAACGATAAAGACAAGGGAAGAATAATCAACTTCATTTTATTTTGGGTATGCAAGAAAGCAATAAAATCAAAACCAAGAAACTCGTAGGAAAAGTTAGCTTGAGTAATTCATTTTCATATCTTTAATATTCCAACAACTACTGAACTGTGTAGTTTATTTAACTTGAGTTACAAATTCAATATGACGATAGTTTTTTATTTATTAATATACTATTTACAACAGTTTTATAGTTATTATGGTAAACTAAACTTTAAGGATAATTCAATCTTTTGCAGAGTTAAATTTTATACATAACAAAAGGATTCTTAGGAAACACTTAAATTTCGAACAGTTGAGCTAGGTGAACTTCACTAGAAAATACATACGTATATGTAAAAAAGTGTGTATAACTGTACTCCTAAAAATAAGGTTGCAGTGATTTTCACATTCAAGGACATAGACGCACCACAATAAGCAGTGCGCACCACGAATGCTCAACGGAGCTCTCAAGCTCCACTCCCAAGTGTTGGAATGGTCGATTCGACATTGTTACAAGTAGAATCATAAATGATGGGTACAATCGCGGTGTCTAGGTCAGCAGCATTGCTTTTAGTAAAATCATTACTCGACGTGAAAAGTGAGGTGACAACTTCCGGGACCAAAGTGTCTGGTAGTTTACCAATGGCGGCTTCCTTCAGTTTACGAGCCACATATAATGCATGAATTTGTTGCAATTCATCAAGTGTAATGTTGGTGTGTATTCCAGGGATCTGCACCTTTGGACTGAGAACAATACACTTGGCCATTTTTGTGAAAGGTTCCAAATCCTGAAAAACGTTAACATCAAAATGTATTCTTAATGCTATAGTGCAGCTGGTACAGAGTCAATTTGGGGTAATTCAAGACTTACATCACTTTCACTTGTATCAATTTCATAAGATGATTTCACAAGAAAGGCTGCAATATCGGTGAACGCAGGATCTGATATGCCACTGCGGTCTGCATGGGTTCGCTTTCTAGGTCTTTCTGCTCCAGGATGGCAATCCGGAACAATCTGAAACATATTTAAAATCAAAGAACATGGCTTACTAAAGTGTTGCGCACAGAAATATTGCTTTTGTGTAAAACAAAGGTTTGTATGCATGCAAATACTAAGTTAACAAGATATTCACTAATATTTACCTGTAAATCCGAATCGCACATCAAATTCTCCTCCGCTTCAATAATGTTTTTGACATCTTTCAACACTTGTTCGGCTGTCAGGCGCTTCTTAGGATCCAAATCCAGAAGTGATTGGATCAATGCAACTGTCTTTTTGCTCACGTTAATATCTCTGTAAATATCAATTCTTGAATTAGCACCCCGTAAACCATTAGTTGACCCAAGGGAAAAATATAAATATGCAGATAAAAACTCAGTATTATTGATGACAATAAGAATTATTATAAGTGCGCAGTCAGCGAGCAGGAAATGTAGGATACAAAATGCAGCAGTATCGGTAAAAGCTAATAGGTCAAAAAAGGAGAAAGTTGTACGGCTATATGAGCAGGGCTATACGCTGATTGATGTGGTGCATACCCATAAATCAGACACTTAGGTCAATGTAATTATGCTTTTGGTAGGGTTATAATTTGTGAGGTTACAACCCTGACATTCATACATTCAAAACGCCTTTATCCTTCCAATTGGAAGTGACGGTAGTTTGACACAATTTGAATTAAGTTCTAGGATAGACACCCATAAAAATAGAAAGTGATACCACTAGAACTCGGGATCAAATTGTGTTGTGTGTGCTACATACAGATTGGCTACATTCGACAAAAATGGGGCAATAGTCCAGAGATCCAAAGAACCATATTCACAGAAACAGGATTAAAAAAACAAGGAAAAGACAACAAAAAAAAGTAATGTTCATGTGTGTTGTAAGTGTGTATGTGACCATGATAGTTAAATCATGGGGAAACGGCAGTCCTGGAACATCCGCTGTAACAACTGCTAATTTCTTGTAACTGGCGTGATTCGTTCAAAAGACGTCAAACGGCCAAGAACCAAGTGGCGTCAAGAAGTATCCCGTTAGCAGACGAGAAACTAGCAGCATTATAGCGGATAAACAGCAGGCCTTACGGACATAACATTATTCATTGTTATGTATAAAAATGGATTATAAAATAATTAACATCAAGTAAAAATAATATTTTGTAATTTAAAATAAAAAACGTAAACCTCATCACTGTATCAAATACAGCCACACATTTACCTACGGGGACAACTAGCGCATGCCTTAATGAATGGTGAGTGTGATCCAACCAAAGAGTCCAATATCTGGCATCATCATGTTTTTAAAGCGTAAAAATTTACGCAGAGATACAAAGGTATTTCAAACAATCAAAGAGAACAATGAATTTTATAAAAATTATTGAATTCTGAGTTAAAAGGTTTAAACAGAGAAAATTTAAAGTATTTTCCAAGATTGATTTAGCTAATCATATCATTGGACATGATTAACTAAAGCCAGTTTTCGGGATGTCAGAATGTCAGAATCAGATGATAACTATTGACGAGCATATAATATTGCTGAAATATCTGTCGAATTTATTTGAAAACTTACACAGGAATTTCGAACTCTCCACTCCTGATCTTGCGAAAGAGTCCTACCGGACTTTCTTCGTAGAATGGGAACCGACCATACAACATTGTAAATAGGGTTACACCCAATGCCCACATATCCGATGGTTTACCTATGTAGAATATAAAGATTACAGTTTAAATAAGATAAAAAAAACTCATTAAATTGACGAGTGCTACTAATTAATCTATTTTACCAAGGTATGGCTTTCCACCAATTACATCGGGGGAAATGTAAGCCGGCGATCCCCTCTGATCCTTCAGGAGATCGATGTCACTAGTCAGATGTTTTCCCAAACAAAAATTTGCAAGAGTTACTTCTCCCGTATTCTTATTTAAGATGATGTTACCAAGTTTTAGGTCCCGGTGTACAATATTTAGCTGTAAGAAAATTAGTAAAACATAAATTGCATTTCTTATGATAGAAACGATGACCATCCAGAGTTTCCATCTGACGATAAATACATCTTTTTACCTTGTGCAGTTTTTCCACGATTTGTACTACTTTATAAAATATGCGAATAGCTTCTGCCTCTGGTAATTTCTGTTCTTTAATTACGTAGTACTGCATATTCTTAATGTGACTATATTTAGGGCTGAAGTCATGAGCCATATAACAATCCAAAACTAGGCATAGTCTAGTAACTTCCTTCGTGACAACTTGACCCTCATCATTAACAATTGACTCCTCGATTTTGGACTGTGAGAACACAACATAAAGGTCAGTTTATCATTAACCTGCAGTAAAAACTAACTGGTCTCCAAAACTGTATGCAGATTTACTCTGAACATTCCGTGTTCGTGAACAACACCATCCTCATACTTAAGCAAGGATGAAAGGAAGTGTTCAGTATGCAAAAGTGTTTTCCCTTGAATGTCATCCATCGTTTCTTTTTCATCAGCACCCTTCAACGTTAGCATCTGAAAGGATAAATTAAAATTATGATTAAATGCATTTTCATTCGCAGGAGATGCGGAAGATCATTTTCATTTTACAACTAAAATGTACCTTTATTATATAAAATTCATCTACTCCATCCTTCCGTGCTAAGAATTGTTGGATGCATTTGACAGGTATGCTACCTAGCTTTGGCCCAAGTAAGTAGTCACCTACTTTTTTGGTTGAATGCTGACGTTTATCCGATGCCGAGGAAGAACTAAAAGCTACTTCCGGCTCTCTCACAATAATAATCTTCTTCGTGGATGGAACTTCTGCAAAGCACACAAAATTAAATGATTTCATGACTAATTCCAAGCACGATGAAATGATACACAAATATAAAATTATCAATTTTAATTTTTAGTACCATCTCGATCCCCAGAAGACGGTCTTGAAAACGCTTCAATATTGCTTTTTCTCTTTTCACACGCTCCGGAATTATTAGGTTTATCACTCTTATGTGTAAAAGATCTCGCTTCATCAATAGAACTTCTTGAACTCTCAGTCGCCAGTCCTGGTTGAGGTAGCTGTAATTTAGCTTTGGTGGTTTTGCGTGTTCTGCCCATTTTATGATGATATTCAAAAAGATCTGATCCTTTCGGAAAATTATAAATGGTGACTTGTGAACTAGTTTCTGAGTTGTGAGTAGAATGCAAACTTTCTCACAATATGGCTAAGCGTTAGAACTGTTTATCCTCTACTTTGATAATTGCCGGTGGGTGAGCTGACCATTGATTGAACACTCCTCAATGTAAAAAAAGGAAACAAACTTGAAAAAAAGGTTTAGCGCTTTTCTGCATAATAAAATTCTGAGAGGAGGCTTAAACTTGATCTCATGGCAAAAAATAAATAAAAAATACAGCAAATGGCATATGCACAATATGTTTGATATTACAGGTTCTCTGTAGAAAACTCACAGCTCTAGACTAAATATTAAAAATTCACCTCCCACTTTTATCAAACTTCTTAACTTTGAGCTGTTCTTGTAACTTAAGTGACAACTGCGATCAAATTGGTAACCTACCTTCCACATGAAAATATGTTGAATATAAGCTGGGATGCTTTTTAGTGTTACAGAAATGTAGTTTCACCTTAATGACTGTAAAAACGTTTTCCAGTCGTTTCTCTGTCTTTTGTTTTCACATTCTCTCCACTCTAAAGACTGGAATGACTCAGAGAGTCATTTTCATATAGTTAGATGAAAGACATACATCAACACTCATGTATCAACTATGAAGGCTTGATTTTTATGATCATGCCACATATTTTTCATGATACAGCCTCCCTTCCTATTTGTTTACCGAGTCTATCGCGTTTATGCAAATGAGTGTGCTGACTATATGGATAGTTTTCATCTCCTTCCATTTTCTACTCACGAGGGAACGACCAGCTCTGATTTTTTTTATTTGGCTGGGACGCGGTGTAGTAGAACCTTTTGGTGAGAAACTAAACCATTTAACATGTTTTGACCCCATGGCCACGAATTTCCGAGTTATGGAAATTTTAATTTTATCAATGTCAGTGTTTGAAATATCCCGTTTTTCTTATGGAGTTTAACATGAAGAAAACCAGCTTTCTCGGGTACCCTCTCTGCAATCAATTCAAAATTCCCAAAAATTCAAAAAATGCCTAGAAACCCAATATTTCGATGTTAAAGTGTTGCAAACCATAAAATATCGTCAGATGATTAATTTTAGACAAACAATAGCTATTGGTGTTCCAATGATGTACCCATGCTTGTATTGAAAACTCGATTTTGAAAAATGGAAGGCTCGTTAACTCAGAAACACTTTGTCATGGAGACCTCGCATTAGGAATCAAATAATCTTTTACTATAAGTTACTTCTACGCCAAGTTTCAGCCAAATCAAAAATAATCTTGCTTGGTCCTTCCCTCGTCAGCTCATTTCATGAACCTGAGCAGAGACATCACCAGTCTTTTCATAATTGGTTATTCTTAATCTAGTCTTCCTTCCTTGCGTACCATGCTTTCGGTTATATATATCATTTGTCAAGCGTAATAGCATAATGAATATCCATTATTACGTAGCTGAAGCGGGAGCATTCAGCGAAGTAATGGTTTTTCTCAAACTGTCTGTCCGTCTGTCTGTCTGTGCGCACTCTCCTGGTCACACATATTGACCGATTTGTACCAAATTTGGTACACAGGTAGTACTACTCAAGAGGACCTCTGGGAATACTTTTCAGACAAATCGGTCAAACGGTTCGAAAGTTATAGGCTCGAAAGTTCAAAAACTCATCGATTTGGCTGAAACGTATACGCAAGCACAGCATAGCATCCGTGTGGATGTGCTTGTGCATAACTCCGGAATCATGTCATTGTCCATAAACATAAAGCCAGAATCCGAAATGGTATTTTACATGTAATGCTTTTACTACGTTGGGAGAGGATCGCAGAAGTGGGTATAGAGAAAGAGGTGGTGGAGGAGATTTGGTGGACATGGGAGGAGGGGTGGAAGGTTGAATGGTTGAATGGCTTGGTGGTGATCATTCAACGCCTTCTTCAGCTACGTCCCTGGCCTGCTTACTAGCAGTTTATTTTCAATGTACTGTGTTATTTTTTTTTCATTTTTTTAGGACGGCAACTTTTTATTACCATATCTGTAGCGCACAAAAAGCAGAACGGATGCCTTCATAGTGTATTTACAATTATTTGTTGGTAGTAAGCAAAATGTTTTCTGATTTGACAGGACATGGGTTGGTAGATTGACATCACTTTGTAACTCCAGCAGCCATCGGCATTGATCACGTACAAATGCATTAGATTTCTAGAACAGAGTTTTGTATGTAATTCAGGACACTATCACTTTATGATTCCATGTGACAAATAAATTCATGCTCCCCTTCCTTCCCTTTTCCTTTTGATAGCTTAAAAATGGACTTACCAAACTTATTCAAACTAGCATGACCTCTTGAAAGTCAAGCCAGACTTTGGACACCTTCTTGACAAAAGCAGTCGTGAAGTAACAACGCCATCATCTACTTTACCATGCATCTATGCATGATCTCCACTTTTCTTAAGAATAACTGACTGAATCGTGTCATACTGGGCTATCATTCAGCATTAGGATTATTATACATAAAGTGTAAAGTAGGGCGTTTACATGTGCAGGTAGGGCATATTATTCCCTTAAAGGTGTACAAGTGCCCAGCAAATGCACTTATGAAGATTTCATGATGATTTGTGTAAATAATATATTATCATCATCATGATTACCTACGCATGGAATATGGTATCGAATAGTATGGTTTTTGATGTGTTTATAAAAAAGCAATGAAAAATACTGCTTGGGCAAGTAAACGGACTATTGAATGGCACAAATGATAATGATTACGATTCAAAAATTATTCAAATGGCTTAATGGAGAAATGGATAGCTGATTAGATAGCCTGGTAATTGCGTCAAATTGTTGTGCAAACTTACATCCTCCATTTATTGACAAACGAATTTAATTCTCAAGCATTCCTATTCAAATCTGAAACTTTCTTCGGGATTTAAAAATGATTTCATTTTTGAGATTGTTACTATCGGTTTGAAACCCGCGTTGCATATCTTTTGAAATTTTAACTACATAGTTTCAAACGTCTTTTGTGTCAATTTTAAATAAATTTCAAACAAAGTGATATTAATATAGCAAAACCAATTTGTGTTAAATTGGCAATTTTTATTTATTTATTTCACCCGTACTACAAAATGAATTAGTTGTTGTTACCCAACCATTAGAGCCTAATCCTGACCCAAACAGGATTTTCAGCTTTCACTACTAGCACAAAACGCTTTTGACAAAACGTAAATTTAGCTTTCCCCTTTTCTCAGTCATTTGTATTCTATAGGGTAGGATTCATATTCACCCAGTTGATTTTTTGTTGTGCATGTCAATTTCATCGTGTTTATCATGAAGTTTCGCTGTGTTCGTGATTTTTAAGTAGCTGATGTTTTTGTGCTATCTTTTAAATATTATAGGCTCAGTGCTGCGTTAAACATACAGTCTCACTAATAGCAAAAGCAATTATATACAATATGAGAAGAGAAAAACAACAAGATTCATAGAAGTGCTTCTCAATTTGAGCTTCTATTCCACCTATATAGTAAGGGAAGAGGCCGTATTTTTAACATAGGATAACGTATGTTTTTCGCGTGGATATATAAATAAATGAGATAGTTGGAAAGAGCTGAAAAATAAATAGGTGGCAAGTTACTGTTGTGGGACATTAAGGGCTAGGCAGGCTGGTATAAGAAAAAACTTTACGGATTGCATACATATATTTATTAATATATCTGCAGCGGATAATAACTGCCAAGACAAAACTAATAGGATATACCTATAAAAATGTATGTATGTATGCAACACTTAAATCTGTTCCTTATATTAGCCCGTCGGACCCTCGCTCCGTATCGTTTCAACCGCTTTCATAACTAAGAAGTTAGCTAGGCTCCTTCAATGCACTTGTGAAGATTATCTTGGTTTTGAGTACTCATTTTTATTACTTAAAATACTTTTGTGTATCACTTTGTTTGTCTTCTCACGACGAAGAGGCGACAAGCATGATGATTAGTCATAAAGTTATTGCCAAGTGTTGAATGAAGTATTAGCTGGAAACTCAAACGTTGAGAAACAATAAAAAATATATTCTTTAGCCTTTCTCGCAAATATATAATGTATAGGCTCATGAGTTAAGCAGTTTTTATAACATTTTTAAACTTATATACGAGGCATGCTTTGGTTCCATGGGAATGACAAATAGGGAAGGTTAGAGTAATTACGCAGTAATTTTTCGTGTTCGTAATTGTGAATTACACAGACAAAGCCTATAATACCATAGATTTATATGTTCAATAATGAATCTTATATGTTTCAAGATGATATAATATGAGCACAGTTCAGAAGAAGCTAGGTGAAATATGAACAAGGCAAATGAACCGAAGAATTTCATACTGAATACGAAGAGATCAGCAACTGACTTGTATTTGTGGTGACTGGATTGGAGTCAACTAGATCATGTTTATATACCGGCGCATTATAACAGGCATTGTCATATACTCTCCAATACACATACAACTGATATTAAGGCTATATATTCGTCTTGGCTAGTTCTCTAGTCGAATTTTTAGCTGTGCTGTTTATCTCCATTTCATAAAACATGTCTACTTGGTTTTTTGTATATATTGGGCATTCTATTTCAATCTTACTCTTTAACTCCTACTTGTTGCGTGTACTTACTAATAGTTATGTACATAAGACAAATGACACCCTGGCTTGAATATACATAACGAATACCTGGATTATCTTTTATCATATGTAGCAACGCTTGAACTAACAACGAATATAGAGAGTACCGACGCATTTTAAAACACTACACATGAATCCACTTTCTTATGTGACACGAATGAACTGGGCGTAACACTTCATTTAGAAAAAAACATTTATTATGGATGAAGATGCTACTTAGGAGTACCTTTTTGGTATATTCTACCTCATTTAAAAGCAGCACTGTTATATTTGTGTACGCATAAGTAGTCAATAGTAAATTACATGTGCATTTTAGGTATTTTACTAGTCAAATTCATGTTTTACTTTCTTTCAACACCAAAGTGTTTGATATATGTGGTACGGTGGTTCACTCTCCACGCCGTCCCACACGTACTCATCTCCCAATTTAACCCTTTGTGTTAAATTCTAGTGGATGTGGATCTCGCTCGTATGTGGATGCACTGCTTCTCACTAGATGATTTTAGGAGGGAGGTTTTGGAAAGGACGAAGAAACAGAGAAGGCAAAGACCAAGACAAGAACGTTATTGTGAGTCAGTCAGTCATTCACATGACAAGAGATGTTCGGTTGACTACTCGCCTCTCATTTCATCGTGTTACGTATAATTTTTGTTTTAGGTATCAAAGCTATTTCCTGGTGTTCTGCTTTTATACCCGGAAAACAGTCTGGTTAAGCAGAAGTATTTTTTGCTTGAGTGATCATTTACGTGGGCTTTTGGGCTAGTTTTTAAATAATTAAGCTTATTCGTCGTACAAGTTAAGTTTGACTGATTGATCAATTGAGTGGCTTCAAAATCAATGGGAGAGATGTAATTTTGCACCCCGCGTGTACAAACCAAGACTATATCTCAGTGAGTTCATGTGTATGCACATGCTTGTTGTAATTTTGGACTGATACTTTTCGAATACGCTTCGCTCAACAAATTTCCAAAGGACCTTATCCCACTAGAGAAAACAAGAGGAGGACACGGATTACTTCCCTGTGCAAGGAAAACACGGATAGGACAAGTTTCCTTACTTGATTTCAGGGTATGTAACATTTTTACTATAACTCAACTTTTTCATACAAACTCAAACTCTGAGTTGTATTCTCTATAAGGAATTTCCATTGCACCACACGATTTTTATGCAATATGATTTCAAATGGATCATTTTATGACTTACTTCTCACCAGAAGTCATTTTTTTTGTTGTTGCGTACGTTGTTTTATTAGTTCATGTTTTTATTGCCCTGCTTCCTGTGCACTCATTCTTAGAGAATGCAAGCATATATAAGTATAGCCATCGTTGGCAGTGGCCCTCATCCTCGATTTTCAGCCGAAGATGGAATTTTTTTCCGGTAACGTATTTTTGGAAGGAACATGTGGGAATGTATGCATAAAGTATAATGTAGTTCACAATAATTTTCGTTTCGTAACCTGTGGAGCGTCAATAATGTTGCCGTTTCTGAAGAAAAGGGAACATACCTATAAATACCTGTAAGCAGAGTAGCCTAGTCTGGTGCATGATTCAATAGTTCACAGCGTATTTTTCCTTCGTGTACACTTGCACATAACTACTACCACCTTCGGAATGAAAGATAAAGAAAAGTATATGATGGCACTATCGAAAACTCTTTCATTGAAAACGTGCATTACATCCGGCTTTAAAGCAAATATTGCCTATTGTTCTTTCTGGCTCTCTCAAATTTCATTTCCTGAAACACAAATTTTATGTCGTAGTAAGACCATTAAACTTTAAACTCCTGTTTATTAAAAAAGACAAGGAGACAGTGGCAAGAATAAGAAACTGGAATGAATGAATGTATGTATGAATACATAGATCCAATCTTTCTTTTATTTCATTCATTTTAAATGGTTGACTAGACGGATGATGATGGTGACTACATGATTCACCGTTTCCTGTTCGTTTTTTTCAATCATTTCATTAACATTTACAATCATTCTTTATTAGATTACTTTTTTATTATGCTAAGCATAATCACCTTTATTATGGTAACATGCCTATCTGGTTATAATTTCTGTGTCTATATGACACACTCGCATGATTTACCCCATAAATCAGCAGCAACTAGTAATGTGATATCCTTCCAAGAAAAACAGTACTCATTCAATGGCAATGCAATTCTCCATCATTTTTAAGTCCAGACTCTGTTACCCCCTTGATATGTATGAGTAGTCGCTGTTGTTTAAAGGCAATCGTGTCGTCCTCATTTTGACGATGAAACCATGCATATTTGTTAGGGAACTTCTTCAGCTTGAAGAAAGAGAAGGGATAAGTTGAAGCTTCTGTGAGGCTGCTATCAATATCAACAATGCAGTTGTTAAATATCGTTTTACCTTGTATCTCTACCTGTATCATCGCATCCACCTTTATCATCCCAGTATCTCTCATTTTCACGTGTATTGAGTAAACAAGAAAAAATCTTTGTTAGCTTGATTATGATAATGTTGATAAAGTTTTGATAATGCTACGATTATTTTTATTGGGATTTATTTTCCTAAATTGAATGGATAATTGAGCCTCAAGATTTAAAGGGAGGAATTTAAAACTTTAATTCACATGGTTGAAAGGATTGTACTGGTTAGTACTGATTAGATACAACGGATAATGCTTTGACTGCTTAACTTTCTGATCCTTATAAACTACTTTGTTGTTGTTACAGAAATATTTTAATGGGGTGGGTCTCTTAGGGGCATTCATTAGTGTAAATCATGTTGACACAATTTAACTGCTGCGAATTTGATTAGAGTGACATTTTTATTCTTTCCAGCAAAAATCAAAGAATGATAAGCATATTTCGCCTCTTTAAACGTATGACACGATATGTAACGACTTCTTGTAGTGTAAAGTACTAAAACAACCAATGCAGACATGGATGGATTAAATATTATCATCAAAGAATATCATCATCATTTTTCTATTCCGTCCGTCATTCAGTCTCAGGTAGAATATGACGAACCTCACTTCATATCACCATCTCCTTCCCGTGTTATGTAGAGAGTAGTAATAGAGGTTTTTATGTACCTTAATTCTATCGAAATGTTGGTATGTATGGCGTAGCAAAGTAGAGAAAGATTTCATGAGGTCTTTAGGTAGAGTAAAATTATTAAATTTAACTGGCTGAATAATGTAAAATCCTGATGACAGGTACGTTTCTGGAGGCTTTCTTTCCCTGTTGTCAATCGATACACTTTATAGAAAAGTGAATTTGATTTGATACTTTAAGGCAATGCAATGCAATGCATAAATACATTATAAAGCCTGCCGAGGTATGCTCCTTTGTTCACTGACGCATCATCACATCATATCCATAGAAGGCGGATTTATTTGGTGAGGAATGTCATGCATGAAAGCAATAGGCATATTAGACATTAGGCAGGTTCAAATAAAAATAAAACACCTTTCTTAACTGCAATTTTAACTGCTTCACATCCACACATACTAATGGCAACTTATCTGATAATGCCAAAAACTTTAAATCTACTGTTGATTAATGACAACCTGTACCCACAAGAACCGTAATGTATAAAGCCATTTTTAAGGACATTTAACACGATGATCATGATCACACACACTCGTTTCCTATATTCTCTTCCACCCCATTTCATGTTTTTGTAGTGAAGAGAATTTAAATTAATGTAAAGGTCATTCCTTCCTCCATAATTCTGTACTTTAACGCTTTCATATGAATCTAGGATATAAATTGCATTGCATTGGGTTATAAGGAAAATTCATTTCCATACACATACAAGGTGTCCTCTATTCATTATCATTTCACCGAACATGTGGTAGAAATGATTTTTTTGGGGACTGAAATGATTTTCCATTATCAAAGCAGATTTTCTTAAAAACAACCATTTATTCACTAAAAAATGGGTTCGGCCAGTTTAATGGTAGTAGTCTTATCCTTGTGTCTTGGTGTTGAAGACAAAGGGAAAATGACAAGTCACATTTCATGACTATTCCACCACTACTTTCCCACCCCCCTCCCGCACCCAAACGACTTGCGAATCTTCCAACACCAGTTCATCGGAGTTCAAAAGTTGTGTTATCAGTTTTGAGTGTAATTGGAAGTGTATAACTATTTTGGCACGTAAAGCCTAAGCTTGTGAGTAGAGTGTCTTTAAATGAACTATGGAGATTGTAACAATTTACTTGTAAATTAGCGTTTAGCGACACATAACCCTGAATGATTGGTGATTCCCTGTGTCTGATAACTGAAAGCAGGTTATCCAATATGAGCCACATGAAATAGGTTTTGAGATTTTGTGGAGTTAGGCGTTCGGATAAACTTTCAAGGGCTTTCATTTGTTGTTGGTCATTTTGAGTTGGATATTCAACATTACGTTATCGTCAAATCAAATCTGCTTTAAATTGCAACTTTGAAAACTCATATTGAGCTGTAAGCTAATTCTTGAGAACATCAAACGTCATGGATGTCAAATATTATGTAATGATAACTAATGAGTTGACTTTTTTTCTATTTCAGACGGAAACGGAAGTAATATTAAGCGAAAGTGAAGCTAACTGACTGACTAATAGCGTGCGTTCGAGTGTCTAGAAACTGAATCATCCATATAGTAGAAGCGTTGAATGGGGTATTTGGAGGAACACCGTAACTGAAACAAACCATTGCACAGTCGCAAACGGACAGAGTCGAGTCGGCCATTTCCACATGTCAAGTGAGGGGCTTGAAGAAAAAACTATGCGAACTGAGAATCCACCAGAGGTTGTCACCTTGCAGCCACCCGTGCCTCATGAAAGAACTCTTGAACTCTATAAGGAAGAGGACATTATTGGCAGTGGTTAGTCTTTTATTGAATTAGTTTTATAATGCCAAAAATTATACAAACATTCATCCAGATGCGGATGTTGGGTAATATCGATTACAATTGGTTTCATAATATAACAAAATTATTTAATACTCCAGGTGCCTTCGGTAGAGTGTACAGAGCCAAAGACAATTCTCAGCCTGGTAAATTTGTAGCTCTTAAAAAAATAAAAATCTCAGTGAACGAGGATGGTGTGCCTGTACCAATTCTCAGGGAGATATCTCTAGTCCGTCAGCTTGACAAATTTCAGCATCCAAACATCATTAGGTTTCTGAATGTCAGTCATGGTCCACGAACTAAAAATGAGAAAAGTGTAGAGCTCTTTCTAGTATTTGAATTTTTGGAGATGGACTTGGCAAAATACATCCGTCAGGCGTCTTCTGATGAGCTGTCCCCAACAAAAGTTAAGGTAATATATAAAAAATGTGTCAATTTTTTTTATCTCATTACATTACATATTAAACATGACTAAGAATGGCATTTCAACAACGGTTCATTACATAATTTTAATATACATTTCAGGACATCATGTTCCAAATTCTATGTGGGTTGGACTTCCTACATAGCCAGAGAATCGTTCATAGAGACTTGAAGCCACAAAATCTGCTCATATCTGAAACAGGCCAAGTTAAACTTGCTGATTTTGGATTAGCAAAAGTCTACGACTTCACTATGAAACTAACAAATGTGGTTGTAACTTTATGCTATCGGTCTCCAGAAGTGCTTTTGGGCTGTACATATGGTACAGCTGTCGATATGTGGTCAGTTGGTTGTATATTTGCGGAGTTAATTCGTAAAAGGCCACTTCTGCTCGGTTCTTCTGAACGAGACCAGCTAGAGAAAGTATTTGATTTGCTAGGCACGCCTGAAGAATGGCCAAAGGATTCGCCAATCCTTGAACGGTCTTTTTATCCTCGGCCACCTAAGAATTTAGAAATACTTGTACCTGGTTTAGATTTCGTGGGACTTTCGCTTCTAAAAAAAATGTTAATTTTCGACCAACATCAACGAATATCTGCACACAACGCAGTGCGCGATCCGTACTTTGAGAATCGAAAAATCCCAGAGATTGAATTTCCGCCATTGCCACCTCATACAACTCACTTGTCAAATCTGGAGGAAACTGCTGCGGAATCAATGAGTGTTAGTGATATGTCATCTCGTAATTTAAGTACTCCGTCACCTCCACTTACTGTAGCTGCCAATTCATTTGAAGAGAGTTCTCATGACTCAGGCTATTTATCCTTCATTCGCAACAAGGACAATAGCGAGAAGTAAGCATTAACTTGTTCCATCTTTGCAATTGACTGCTTTCTGGCCTTCATAACTTAATATTTTGTCAGCCTTTGGCTTTAAGTTTCTATTCATAAATACTAAAATTATTAGAACTATATTGTAAGATCAAATTAAATTATCATATCGTATTGTTTTTATTTAACCCATTATGTTAAAGAGAAATCAAATTCTGAATAGGAGAAATGAGAGGATAAGATCAGTGTGGAGCGTTAAAGGAATTTTGTATGAAAGGCTAAGCGCTTTTGTATTATGTTTAGATCTGTATTTAAATTATGGAATGAGCGTTCGTAGTTTTTATTATAGTTTTTGTGTCATGTTTTGTTACCCATGTAGATCACAAAGAACTTGGACATTTCTAATGTGAGATGGTCATACCTCATGAATTTAAACCGGAAGACATAAAATATGATCTAGCCTTATCAATACATGACAAATATTCTTTGATCCATGAACAGAGAAAGTCGACAATATCGAATATTTTTTTTTATGTTTTTGAGTGTTTAGGTAGCTTTGTTAATGAAATGTATCGTCGTAGTGAAAGCAAGTTTATAAAAAAAAGTTAAGACTACTCCAATTATTAATACGATATCAATACATATTTACAAATTTGTAATAGGGTAGGGATAAGGTTGATAAAATAGGGCAGTTATAAATATTCTGACAAGTAGATTATATAATATTATATAACATGCATTTACAAATAATAAGCAGCATTCATTACATTTGTTAGTGTACATAATCAACTACCAATATTGTTCCTATTAAAAATATAAATTATTATGTTAACTCCATATAGTGTAGAACGCTGTAAAATATTTCTGCTTTGTTCACCTTAGTTTGTAGTTGTAACTAAACTGTTGTTATTGATGACTTATATACCGAATTGTGATTCCTCGTGTTGACGCTTATTTAATCAAAATAGACTTTTGAAGCTAATTTCAAAAATTGTAAATTTCAATGAATGCATTGATTATCTATGTAAATATAAAGACGAAGACTGTTCACTGATCATGAAATGGGTATCGATTGTAATAAGAAAATCGCATGTAAGTTGTCCCTTTGTTGTTTTCTTCTAGTTTTTCCCGGTATTTAGTATGTTTGGGAATATGATAATGACAATCGATGCAAAGGATGCATGACAATTCTAATCACAATTAAAGAAATCCTAATCTATTCAAGACTTGTTTGTATTCCTGCTTGTTCCACAGATTCAATCTTTTCCATTAGGCAGCTTACTTGAAATTGAAAAGACTTACAAGCCAACTACTTGAATCAGTCTTGTGAACAGTAAGATGTTACTTTACTACTCATGAATTTAAATGTGTTGACTTTTTCATTTGTTAATTATTTAATATCGGTCATAAGTTACAAAATTAAAGAAAAGTAAAGCTAAAATAAATTACATTATATACTGATCTTACATTTAAACAAGAGATACACAGTTTTTTATTATTCTATCCGCTTCACTTATCATGCATTGAAACAATACAGGATAGCATTTTGTCTTAAAAATTTGCACAAATGCCTTTTTAATACAGCAATTTCCCTATTGGGTTCGTCATCATTTATGGTAATTCCAAGTGGTTATTTTATGTTACGCGTTAAGAGCGTAAGGAAGTTCTTACAATAAGTGGTCGTCAAAATTTATTCGACAGGACAGCAATTTAAAAGTCCAATCACCTTCCACAGATGATCACTCTTTTGTGGGAACATGGACATATGGACATGCATGATCGTATTACTAATAGGAAACGAAGTAGAATTTATATCAATGGCGTTTATGGAATTATCAAGGTGTCTGTCGATTTTTAAGAATTATTAAATAGCTTTGTGAAAATGCATTCTTGAAGCTATTGACCTCCCAGTTGACTCTGGTTTCAAAAAGGATTTCTTCAGCTAGTTGGCCTGGTTCAAGGTTTTGTAGTAAAATGAATGAACTCATAGGTGCTATAAAATAATGAGGTGCAAACAGTGATTCAAAATATCCACGAGAAAAAATTAAGTAAAACGTTTACTATCAAATGGAAGAGTTTATATGTGCCCAATTTGGCATAGATAATAATAAAATTTATGAGGTCGGCGAGAGTTAAAATAGGGTTATGTTGTAACACAATGCTTTTTTAAAAAACGTTTTATAGCATGTTGATCCAGGTCTACGCTCACAATCATGTTCTCACATCGCCCCATTTATAAAACAACAACAATGTAATTGTATCTTAACATAAAGGCCAACTAGGTTATGGTAATTTATGAGCCCTATAATTCCATCAGATACAGATTTGATTAATGTATGTTATTTCTTTGCTTTTATAAATTCTAACTAAAGCTTCCAGTTGTTTGACAGCTTCACTAGTGAATAGTTAGGCATTCCAAATAGCATGGATAAAAGTATGAACCAATAACGAGATATGTGAAAAGGTCGATGGGATTCGGTTTTTTATATTTTTATTACCAAACTCCAATTTTGAATATACATGGAAAAGCATACAAGCAAAGCTAAAGTCTGTTAAGTATATCGTAGACAGCAAATATTGAATACGTATGCATAGTACCATACCTTATCGAGTTATTTTATACGCAAAGATAGCAACAAGATTAACTTGAATACGTATAATATACATTATACCTACGTGACGACTTAAGTAAAATAATACTTAACTGTTGAAACTTAAAAGTAAATAATGGCATTTTAATGGACCAAGCTTGCTCTTGCAGGATACGGCATCGCAAATTATGATTTTTTTGGCTTCTCTAGATATTGCGCTGTTAGCCAAGTTGAATCCAGTAATTCCTTTAGGCTTTTTTAATTTTTCTGTTTTTTGTAATGTTTGTAGGCAATGCAATGACTTTTCTTTTAGTGTGCTAATACCTTTTAAGATGTCATTTGAAGAGTTCCTGTGAAAATATAGAAAACACATATATATATATCAGTTTGACAGAGCAATAGTGTATTTTTTTAAATTTGCGACAAGTGTAGATATTTAGGTTTCTTACCAGCTCCGATTCCATAGCCCACACCTTTGGGACCAAACTTGCGTCCGTAACAGCTCTTACAGTAAATATCTCCATCAGGAGCGTCATTAAGGTTTGTTGAGTCCAATGTTTTGCGACAGTCACCACAGAAGAAGCACCGACGATGCCAAACCTTTTAACCAACATTTTTACATGATATACTGCATGCTTTTTTTAGATTTACCTTTAAAATTTTTAGTTTAATGTTAACATATAACTTACTCTGCCTTTGCAAAGCATTTGTTCTGCCGCAAAGACAGCAATTCCACATCGTGGGCAACCTTCTCCTTCAGGTGCCTTTAAGCCTTCGGCATTTGGTCTTGAATCAGAGCTGTGTAAACATTTACTTGTATTATAACGCCAGAAAATAAAGTTGGTATGATATTTAACAAACTGTTGCAATGGGATGTAAAATTACATGTGGGAAGGAGCACTGGATTCTCCGACAGAAACAAGTGTAGGGGAATAGCCATAACCGTATCCCTTTGGCCCAAACTTCTTGCCATAACATCCTTTGCAGTAGATTTCCTTGTCAGGACCGTCACAAGCCAAAACAGAATCCAATGGTCTCCTGCAGTCTGCACAGGAGAAGCATTTCTTGTGCCATATCTGTCAAAATGTTGAAGCACATCAGTCAAATGTAGACAGAACAATAATAGTTTAAAATGGAGTTTGGAATCACAGATAAATACGGACTTCCGAGGTTACTAAACTTTCGACCAGACAACATTAACAGATTTTATATCTTACCGAATTACGGGCCAACATTTGTTCTGCTGCAAACACCGCTCCGCCACATCTAGGGCACCCTTCTCCTGGAGCAGCTTTAATTTTTGAGGTATCCGATACATAGCTCGGCCGTTGAGTGTCGTTCTCTTCGTTCCTGAAATTTTATAAACATGCGTTAGAATTACATGCATAAAACGGAGGTAGCGTTCTGCCTTCCCATAATTTCGTTTAACGTTGCATTTTTTAATGTATGAAACAAGTACTTACGGTAAAATATCGGTTAGAAGGAATCCAGACCCACATGCATAGCCATAACCCTTCGGCCCATACTTTTTAGCGTAGCAAGTTCTGCAGTAGATATCATTATCTGGTGCGTCGCAAGCATTGATAGAATCTAACGTCTTTTTACATTCCTTACAGTTGAAACATTTTCTGTGCCATGACTGCATGTATGTAGCGGACCAAAGGGTGAGCAAAAAAACAAGAAAGCATACTTATAGTTTCGTAAAAATAAACAGTAACTGTTTGCATATAAAGTGATTAGTAGATAAACACAAATTTTAACGTTTCCAGACATTCCGAAAATACTACGAGGAATTCATAATGCTTCTGTATTTTTCTTACCCGTGCTCTGGCAAGAACTTCCTCAGCCGCATACACCGAACCACCGCACCTTGGGCAGCCTTCTCCTTCCTTAGCCATGATGCTGGTAGTGTCAGTAATGAGTTGAGGCTTATTCGATAAGTACTGTTCACTGCAAAAATATGTTTAGATTGTATATGAATTTCTGGGTAATTACCTCACACATTGGAGCAAGCATTTTCACTTCTACATAAAAAAATCAAAGCAACGAATATCCTCTATTTTGAGAAATATTGTCTATAATGCAAGCATTTAATGAGTGGAAAAAGTTTCCCAAAGTTATTTGAATTTTAGGAGAGAAGACGTCACAGAAAATCAAACGAATATGAAGGTTTGACGGTTAAGGCTCATCATGCGGTAATTCAATGAAAGAAGTTGTAAGTTAATAATGTGAGATTTCAATGGTGAAATCTGTATTATCATGTTGAGAATGTACGATTGTCATCGGATGATTTTGTGATGGCATAAAAGTAGTAACACAGGGTCACATTTTATACCGTGTAGCATGTACGTCAAGTTGAAGGAATGTAATGGGGCATGTGTGAAGTGGAAAGGTTACATACCATATAAATTTTCATGTTTTTAAGATTGTATGTAAAAAGAGACATAGTTGTCATTTTCTTTTGGATGTGGGAAAACAAGGGACACAAAGTTTTAAGGAGGCTATACTCTTACTGCTCTACATCGTCATCCGAGGTCAACGTTGGACCTCCTGAGCCGAAACCGTAACCTTTTGGACCAAACTTTTTCCCATAGCATACTGAAAACAAGCGAATAAAATTAGCATGATGATAAGCAATTTCAATTCAGTTGTAAGATCATACCCATTAGACATTGAATCATCGCTTTGTAAGATTCCAGCTCCTTGGCCGAAACCATACCCTTTTGGTCCAAATTGCTTGCCATAACAGACTATGTGATATAAATAAGGATTTTTTTCATATTGCACAAACAAAATGACCGATTTTTATGATAAATCAAGCCAACTCATTAACTCTTCCTGTCATCATCATTTTTGTTGAGAGTTACGAAAACCTTGAGCAAACTTTGCAAAAAAAATATATATATTCTCAGACGAAAGATCATGCACAGTCAGGCTTTCATTTTTCATGCACATCCACATAATTTTATTTGGACGTGTACCAAGTTATCTTTAGAATAGCAAAATCTTCTTAAAAAAGATGGCTGTTTACCGTCTGGATTGAAATACGATAGAAATACCTACAAAAGTATGTACAATATCTCATCACACACCCCTAAAATATTCTGGTAAAAGAGGATTGCCTGTGAATTCCTTTCTTCATGTAAAAAATGGTTCAAATATAACGTGATGATGGATTTATTTCATATCGTTGGATCTATAAATATCCAGGGAATGTCTTGAGCTCACAATTTTTCATTGTACGACATTTTCAATGCCTCATTCCTCTCTATGACTTGCAAAATATGGCATACGGTCCCAATCTTTCAAATGATTCAGTTTCATCACATGAAATATATACAAAGTATGGCTAAATTTGTTGTCACGGTGTTGAAAACTGCAGACAAGTAGAACTACACATGGATGATTTTGTCTGGTAGCACAATATTAAAAAATTAACAAACCTTTGCAGTAAATGTCCCTGTCAGGACCATCATTATGGGTCGTAGAATCCAAACTCTTGTTGCATGTCTTGCACTTGAAACAAGACTTGTGCCAATTTCTTCCTTTTGCCAGCATGAGCTCAGCTGCAAATACAGCTCCACCACATCGTGGGCAACCCTCTCCATCTTTGCCTGGAATCGAAGTGGTGTTCGGACGGATGTGAGCTGACGTTGAAGAGGCTCCTCCTACGCTGTAATAGAATTGGTTGAAACAAAAAATTATTATAAAGATAATAATAATTTTGGGGGGAACTTGCGTTGTGGAAACTAATTTTTTAAATAAAATTGGAATACTCTATATAAGTCGCATAGGGGAGATCAGGAGGAGTTTTGCATTCAAATTTATTTCGTAATCAACGATCATAGTACGAGGACCCTTCCCCAGTCATGCCTTAGTAATGTACAAACAGTTTAGGTAAAGGATTTTTTTTAAAATAGAAATACGACGCGTGCAGTTCCATGACAAAGAATGCAAATGGTCATGCAATAAAATAGAATATGTACATACAGTTTTCCAATAGGCACGAAGATCATGCTTTGATTTTACATAAAATTCTCAATTATTAGTGGAGCGGAATGTCAATAGAGCATAACTAAAGCTTTCCATACTACTGGTTATAAAGTGGTTAGTTAAATAATACATACAACTCAACTACAAGAAAAAAACTAAGGGTGTCTAGTCCTAACGAAAAGTAATAAAATGGTAACAGCAAGAAAAAAAAGTAGTGACGAACAACCAAAAAGTTGATGTACCATTTTATGAATCATCGTTAGAATTCACTACACTCAAAGTGAAAGCTATTTTTTAAAAAAAGGGAGAAAGTTAAAACGTTTAAATTGTGCAACTTTAGAGAAAAATAATTTTGCATTAATTAAACAAATAAAAACCCAAAATGCTGAGCTTCGTGGTATATACTTAAATTGTTTTTTTTACATAAATAGTGCCTTCAAATATAATTTTGGAATGATACGTACGATTAGAAGACAAATCTACAGACGGAGAAAGTGCAATTTTGTGCGTTGTCTACTACCATGGAAAATTATCAAAATCAGCCAACAAGTGGATTCGTATAAATAGATTATTATTCATACTTGTTATGTATTACATTTGTATACCATTAAATAAATACAGTTCACAAAAAAGTCAGTAGAAAATTGAGTAGCCAGGATTGTTGAAGTTTCTGATAGCCAATCCTAGATACCATAGACAGATTGTAGAGTTGGGATAATATAAGAGATATTACAATAATGTTTGTTATGAGTATGAGTATTACTGGTATTTGTGAAATGAATTAATGGATGAAATAATACATTTTTTTGTTTGTTTTGTGCATTCTCAGAACAGCGGTAAGTTTGTTGTAGTCAGGCTATATAGTATAGAAATAGTCAATTTTTTATGACCAGATTCACGATTTCTTTCCATTATGAATTTATATTGTAAACCCAATATTTTTTTGACAATTAAAAGGTTTGCTAAAGGTTTTATAGGCTCACACTCTTCGTAACAGCGTCTCATGCGATGATGATTCATGTATCATAATTTGGAGCTGTTGTAAAATGTCATCTTATATACTGCAAATATTCATAATTCTAGAGCATCATGCATGCAGCATAGCTTCTACGTTTATTTACCGATTTCCTAAGTTGATGCAGATTTAATTACAGAATGCCAACATAATGCGTTAATTCATTACTGTCTACTGTCACCATTAGTATTGTAATTGTATTTGTCTAAAAGCACATAGAAACTTAGCTCAGCGTTTGGGGCCTTTTGAAGTGTCTTAAGTACTGTGTTTCCAAGTAAAAATGATGTATTTTAAATATCAAAATACAGAAAACTTTTGTTTTTACAAAACTTGACACGTTTGAAGAGGTAAAATATAGTTAAAATATCAAAGATGTTTCTGTACAAATCATCAGACACTCAAACAGTTTGCTTCAAAATGAGTTTAGAAAATGTTGCTAAGTTGTATTAAAATGTATAAACCAATTCAGCGTGTTACTTGTGTTACTTCAAAAGATTTTTTTTATCTTTGCATCGTATTACAAAATCACAAAGGTAGGTCCCCGAACTATATTGATTGATTACTTTGTTGAGTTTGGGAAATAAGTCAAACTCGCGTATCATCAGATCAGGTTATATTTGAAAAAAACGAACGGAACTGTCTAGATAAATCTAAATAACATTTTCTCTATGAAGCAGGTGTAATAATTATTTTACACTTTGTTCGAATGTGTACGAATGTGCAATGAACTTATATAGAGGTTCAGTTATGCGGTAACTAACTTACAACGCTTAAAATATTAACAGCTACTAGTGATGTGGTAGTGGCTCACCCTGATCCATTTTGCCCACCGTTTTCTGTTCCACAACCCTCTTGTCAAAGAAAAGCTCTCCCTCATATTCAAATGATCTTCCATCATATTCCCATTTTTTCTCTTTCATTCACGCTCTTTCACTCTCAATACAATTTTGGAATGGAATGTTGCGCAATTTTTATTTTATATGTTTGTATGCCCGCTTGTTGATAATTTACGAAACAAATTACTGCCATGAATCTACTAAAATATGCTCTCTCTCTCCTACAAATTCTTTCAATAAACATTATTTTGAATTATTGTGGACAACTTAATGGTTTCGTTAATTTTTTAGTGTTCCTTTATTTCTGTTCCTTCCCAAGTCATTTTACACACATGTACTCTTTGCTCTAGAGATAAAGTCAGAAGTTACCAACTTAACATTTTATACATGAGTTACACATAATACTTAGGATGTTTATGTTTGAAAAAAAACTTTTCACTACTTTTGCTGTTCATGTTGATGATGTTGAATAATAGCTTGAAAATATTGCCACTTTATTTAACGGTAACTTTTATTTTGATATGGACTGATTGATCTTTCTTTTTAAACAACTTGCGTAGAACTCTTATCAATATATACTGTAGTAGTAATCCTTACATGCATAAAAAGCTGATTTTTTTTACTGCTCAAGATTGAAACGTAGTTAAAAGTAAGTTAAATTAAGTTTAGCAAACCCTGATCATTACCATTCAGATCATATGACTCACTCAAATCCAGACTATCTAAAAATAAAACGCCTGGTATAGAATAAAGAGGCATACACGAAAAATAGTAATGTAATAACGTTGCAATTGACTAACAGTGGTCTGGAGTAAAATGGAAGCAAGAAAAATCTTCTGTAATCTTCAATAATAAATGGTCTTTCCAGCATGTGCCATGGAATCAGAAAAATAGCAATAATATTATGTAAGAAACTATAGTTTATTAGTCTAAGCAAACCTATGCATACATATATATATATATTTATTAAGAAGCTTGTACTATTCATGTTAAGCGTAAATTGTTAGATGGTCACATAAGCGTATTTGTTACAGTTTTTAAACTAAGCGTACGTATATTAGTTTGCAATTGCACTGCGATAAACCTGACAGTTAAAACGAGATTTTATGGTTCTGTCATGTTATTTTTTCACCCTGGTTTGGTTAATAGTCACTCAATCGACTTGTAGCCTTGTTTGTTATAAGCTACAAACGGGTGACCTGATCCGAACAACTAGCATGTTCATGAATCACTGTTAATATTCAACGTATGTATAAAGTTTATTTACAATAGCAGAACTGTCCGACAAGTATGGTTGAACCAGTAAGCCATGAAACAAGCAAGGTAAATTGGTAATAACAATAAATGTTAATAGTATCGTATTGTGACAGAATATTTTGGAGCCAACTGAGCGATTGAGAGTCCTTCTTTTTATTTTCCTTAGAAAATATCAGAAAAATCTACAATCAATCTTCAGTCTCCATTGCGTAAGCGTATTATAGCTTTAAGCCAAAAAAAATTGTGGACGATTAACTTTTAAAACGTAATGTACTTCTTCTTCAAAGTCTCATATTTTAATACGTTTCCCGTTGATAATACTTTACCACCAAAAAGTAGTATTATAATGTAGCTACAAGAAAATCTTAAATTCCTACTTGTTAAGTACGTTATTGTGTTATGAAAGCTGTACATACATAGAATTAGATTCCTGACGTGAAATTCCACCTATTTGGAATAAATCTCTGGGTTTTAAAATGCTATCTACTCAAATTAAAACAATCAATCTGACTAAAAGTGGCATCTGCTGGAAACTCTTTGTATATTATGATGGGATCAATCATTGGAATAAGTCCTTCTCTTTCAACCATCATCATCATCATGATCACCAAATTACATTATTATATATATTGTATGTTGTATTGTTAGGCTGACAGTATAATATTTCTTTCCATCGTCATCATCAACTTTTTTTGAGAGTGTATTATAATTTCTGTCTTGTAGCTCATCATCATCACCATCAACAATACAATACATTTTTGTTGATCTTCATCTCTGTTTCTACCTGCCCATTTTCCATGGATTTCCCTCATAAAAATATTCTTGTGATGTTCACTTACAGAAGATTCCTTTTCCACTATAAATTATCGTGTGACTACCCCTTTTTTATAGCACTTATAGATGATACAGAAGTAAGCACATACATGGTACAAATATAAATTTATAACATCAATAGTGATAGCCGTTATGGACTCGTTTTGTAGTAGCCATTTCGAACAGATAGTTATACTTACAGTAATTCATGCTCTTAATAGTCAAAAAGAAAGGAAAAAAACGTTTCTCTAACATTTCTTGTTGGTATTTTTGGTGCTACTATAGCTACTCCAGACAAGACAAATAGTTGCATTTTTTATATGGTAAATCGTAATAATTTTCCATTTTGTAGTCAAACTCATCATTACTAATAATATTCAAAACTAATAACATTGATAGTCAAGTTGGTTCTGAGAAGAGAGGAAGGATGGTTACGTTAAAGGATGGTCGATAAATGTTTTTTCTAAGGTAATCAACTCAGCATTTTAGGTTTCAATTCATTGAGATGAAATTGTCATTACTGGAAACATACATAGTATAAGTATCATAATAGCAGCGGCAGTAGCATTACTACGACAAAACAAAAAAGGGAGGTTGTGGTGTCATTTGGGTTTTTTTAATTGATTCTAGAAGAGTTGCAACCAGTTTTTTGTGCCTAGTAGTGTAGTGAAGGAACACACTTGTAACAATTACAGATGAAAAGACAACAACGTGTAGTGGCATAACAATAATAATAATAACAATGTTTTGCTAACTTAGCTTTTTTACTAAATTGTAGCGCAATACTATTATTATTATTATTTTGTAAATTGGCAAAAAAAAACACTAATCACTTATCAATTAGAAAGTAGGCTTAGAATCAGTAGTTTTGAAATTGAAAGGATCATTGATTTTCTGTTTCTAATCATTAAAAGTAATTAATAACATTATTTTTTAACTAATATGATTCTTTAGTTTTAGTTGACCTTTTACTCAAATTTTTTTGGTTTCTTTGATGTGAAATGTATAATAATATTGTAATTATAATATGTGTGTAAATTGTGTTTAGCAGAAGTAGCAGTAGTTGCAGAAGGTAGTGTAACCATTGTTCTGAAGTTATCTATGTAGCTATAGAGTTATCAGACTGGTGAAGTGGACTAGCAAATGAGCTAGTTTGCGCTGCTATAAAGACAAAAACATCAAAAAAACAAGAGGCGTCAGCAATTTGCTTATAATTTTTTTGCGTGTAAAACTTAGTATTATGTCCGCTAAATTCCATATCAGTAAAACTATGCATTTGCATGGATATTTAATAGTGCTTTGTGTTTTTAAACTAGAAAATTTCATGTAAAATACTGCATATTATACTTAATAACGATAGGTAAACTGGGAATATTTTATGGTGAATTCCGCACAGAATTTAAAGAAATGTCGTAATTGTGTAACTAATTTTTAAATCGATGCATAATATGAATTATTAAAACTTTTTATAATTTTTGAAAGCCATTGCACTGCAGGTTTAAAACTGTTGTTGAACAATTGCAAAAATGTTAAATTGGTGAATGGAATTAATGTTAGGAGAAAAAAGTTTCACATCACTTTACCTGTCTCCCTCTGGATTTTGAAGATGAGCTCCAGTGTCCATTGACAGACAGCCGGCACCACCTCCAAATCCATAGCCCTTTGGTCCAAACTTGCGAGCATGGCAAACCTTGCAGAAGAGCTCTCCCTCGTGTTCCGAGCAATTTGTTGAGTCCAACATCTTGTTGCACAATCCTTTTGATTTGTGACATTACAAAATAGACGTCGTCAACTTCATCTCCTTAGTGGAGGGTTACTTACAAGTTTTGTTGTTTGTATTAAATTGAAGTCATACCACATTTGAAACAAGTTTTGTGCCATTTCTGGCCTCCAGCAAGTCGCTCCTCGGCAGCATATACGGATTTTCCGCATTTGGGGCACTTGGGATTTTCTGGTGGCTTGAAAGGCATTTTGGCTTAGGGTTCTGAAATAGTTCCCAAAATATTCAAAATATTCAGTATGAATGATTGCGTGGTTTTGATTTTTGCAATCCTATCTTGATTTTATCTCTATGGGTGAACAGATAAATGACATCGCGTTAAGGTTCATTTTTCTAAACTTTTTCAGATCAATATTATGGAAGGAATGTTGCTCCGATTCCGAAGCATCATCATCCACGCTTACCAAGAATTTAATACCGATTCTATTTTAAACACATCTAAGAATTTGCATCTGTCTAGCAAGTCTGTCGGCTGGAAGAATTCATCCTGACCCTAAAAGCCATTAAAGCGGAAGATACTGGAAATGATAAACAAGGAAGAATATCTCGATCGTTTTTTAACAGTTCGTTTTCATTTGTGCAGCGTAAGAGTACTCGCACATACGAAGCAGTTGTTTAAAAAAAATCTCGGTTTTTAAATATTGGTTCAGACGGAGTTAGACGAAGGAGAAACCGAGAGAAGAGTTAGAAAGCAGCGATTTAATATCGTATTTCCTAGGCCCAAAAATGGAAAAGCAGGGACCAGTGCCAAAAACTTGTGTCTAAAATTAACGTCCATGAATCATGCAGGTGCAGAGGAGAGAAGTTGAAATACAAGGAAGTAAACGAGGGAGAGAAGCAGTTTTTTAGGTCTCAAAAAAACTATCTTGTTCTTGCATTCAATAACCTCGAATACTCCTTCACTCACACACCCTCCGTAATATTAACCTAATGAATAGAACACTTGACAACTGCATTACTTATATAGCGTATCTATACGTACATACATAAATGTGAGATGATACTGTTTCTCTCTTTCACTTTGGAAAAATTTCGATTCTGTATTATGATCCGTATTTTATGGGTATATAATTAGTTTGTAAAATCATAAAAATGACTAAAGATACATTTTCTCGGCTCGTAAACTGCGGATTGCATTATGCAAAAAAGGAGTCAAATGGGCGAGGTAAATTCCATAAAAACCTCCTCAACCTCTGCTCGTAAGTTCTGGTATTGCTTTAAGCAATTTTAGCCTGCACTTCATTTTTTTTCTCGAAAATTTGAAATAGTGTTTAAATCTTATTTACTGACAGCTTTCTTTCAACTTCAATGATACTCTTCTATTCATATAAATGAGTTTCTAAATTTAAGGAGAATTTTCCCTACCCTAAATCATCAAGAGCCACACATGCAATTTTGTACGCACTTGCAATAAAATTTCCAATGTAATCTCAAGTGAGGATTTGCTTAGCATTTTACAACACCAAAGCAGTGATGTGAGATCGTTTCAGCTATTCAACATACAATTAGACACAATCCCCGCTATAGATATAAAAGTTTTTTTTTATATGAAACTCGAGATGATACACATATCCTGATATCCTGGGACTTGGACGACAAACCATTTTTCTGTCACATTATTACAGCTGCTCATGGACAAGTGACATGACACGCTCAACGTTAATATGCATCCGCTTTCATATTTTGATATACAATGTTTGCTTTCCTTGCCTGTTAGTGATAGATGCACCGATGATAGTTAGTTATGTTACCACAATAACAATTTTTTCTTGTATGACGGCTGCTGAAACAGTTGCTTACTTTTGAAAGAATAATAACTTTTATCCCTACTGCAAAAGTGAAATTTTTCTAGTACGCACGCCAACGAACCTATTTTATTTGTTTCATTTCTGCCTTGCCTTGTCTTGTGTCCAAAATCACAGTTTGTCTCTTGAGCCAAACCACCGGATAGCCTATCATGAGTGTGTGTGTAAATGTTGGTTGTACAATGGTGCCATTCTACGTAGACATGACTTGTAATAGTCAAGTCTGACATGACATCATCGCCAAAATGCTCATTTTTTCATTTACGAAAGCCAAAAGTCAAGCAAAGGGTAACTACCGTAACGTCGAACTAAATCACAAACTTTGTTTTTTTAATAAAAAACACAAAATGACTTAATAATTCTTTTAAACTAACCACAAGTAAGTAAGGGTAAGGCCTAATTTACAATCTTGTCAAGAATGCACACTTTTTGTTCTACTACACTTACATTCTTGCTGACAGTTTTTCCTTTTCTAATTTGTCTAAAGGGGAAAAGTCTAAAACGACTTTTGGGAGTTTAAACTCAGTCAATTTTGCTCCTCAATTGCTAAGGTGGGAGCAGTATATTAGTTATTTTGTTCCGTTCCGTGTGACTGCTGGGTTGAAAAGCGTAGAAAATCAAATGAAGGGAATAGTTTGTAAGTTTCTTCAATACATGAAATAAAATGCAACATGAATAGGTCATTAGTTTAAACGAGAATCTGATATGCTTAACAAAGACCATTTACCATAAGTACGAGTAAAACGAAGTAGATTTTCATCCTTTGCCATGAATTTATATGTATGCAAGCTTAGTCTGTGGACCCAATTAAATAATACCTTGCAGCTTGAAAAAATATTTTTATACAACAATTTAAATTGGTTCTGATTATTTTGAATAATCATTAGGAACTCAGTCTGTTTGAATATTATTTTTTTTCTACACATTTTGAGCATTGATAACTGTTGAACATTATGAAGCAACCAAGGCCATGTATAATAGTTCAATCCCTACGTGCATAATGTATGATTTTATGAGAAAGAAATAACTTTGTATAGTATAGGAACGAACAAGCTACATGACATTAACGCTAAAGTCAAAGTAAGCCCAGCAAGAGTTATCTGATGCTAAGCCAAATTTTAAAAATAAAAATGGTTCTTATACACTAGCTTAAAGAAACGTGTCAGAAATGTTTGTGGCTCTAGTCTGCGACATGCTAAACATATTCATAGATATGTGATCCGGTAACATGTGTAAATACTCTTTATCTTTTAGTAAGCGTTCAAAGGAGCAGCCCCCGCATCATTTAGTGTTCGAGATCGCACGTTTGTCCTTTCAACTGAAGTTGCATATGACAACCATTTTTTTCTTGGTTTCTCATATTCTATCGCATATCCCACATACCGGTATGACACGATATGAGATTATTTTTTCCTGTCTCGGATGGTGGTAGTGATGCTACATGTTTGCGGGCAGACATGGAACACTTCCTGCATATTATGCATGATATGAATAAGCATGACGAAAGTGCAGGCAAATTTTCTATGGTGTGAATGTGATAGTAATATATCTATATCTATCTAGATTTAAGGTGGCTACTACGCTATCCATTTTTATACCTTGCTTATGAAATGATATGCAAAAATAAGAAAGTATTTGCTGTCTTCCTGTAAGGGTTTTTCCGAAGGGAATAAAATCTCATATGTACTAAAAAGTTAAATCTGGAGCTCGGCTGCTGAAGCTGGATACTATTAATGTCAATGATTTGAGTAGCAGATAGGCGAAAATGGTAAAAATTCCTCAAAACAATCCGGGCTGGTTTTTAAATCCCGTCTACCCGTTTTCTGATATCTATGCACATCTGCCATGACTCTTCATTTTTTTGAAAAAAATAATAATAACCTAGTCTGTCTGAGCATTTTTAAAATGGGCTTCATAACCAAGTTTTGAAAAAAAATGTGAAATGTATATATGCAAAGCCAGTCTCATAAAAAGTTTCCTCAAAAAATGTATAAAGCGTGGGGGAGGATGCCAAACTATTCACTACTACAATGTTCCCGTTCGATAAGCGACACAGTTTAAGATGCTAATTTTGCTGGTGTTTCTACACATAAAACAGCGGTATAGGTTTATGTATGTATACGCTACTTGAGATTTGAAGGAAGTGTTAAGTCACACCCTCTTGAAGAGTACATTTAACAGATCGTATATAATCCGACCGGCAATATCTCTTCCTCATTACATTACTGATATTTTAAACGGAATGGAGGATGTGGGCATGCGGATATTATACACGATACAATACATTCCAGTTTCAAAGCATTCAACACGTTCCTCAATACCATTTCAGCAGCGGGAAGTCTTTGGAAAGTAAGACTTAGTTAACCAACTTGTGGTAAATTATTGGCATTGGATTAAACTGTATGTCTTCATCCTACATGTGTGACTTTTATCAAACACCTACGCATTTTTCCGAAACGCGTGAGCTTTTAAAATAAATACATACATACTCGTGACTATCACATATATATAAATATGCGAACAAAAAAGCTCGATTTTCTCTCAATTTTTTATTTACTGCTTCTTGATACGCGCTCTCTCTCTCTTCAACAGCAAATAATTTAAAGTTAAAAAGTTTTCAATTCAATTGCTACTATTTGAAACCAAATTATAAGTTTTTTCTGTTGTAAATCATTTGCCATTTGTAACTAAACGATGAATATAGAAAATTGAGTTTACAAAGGAATTTTCTAAAAATTCACCTAATATGCACATTTAGGTTTGTGCTGCTCACACAACCTTGATGATTGCTTGATATTCCGACTTTGGTGAGTGCAATAATATAACTTAATCTTTTAGTAAATCTTGTTTTGATGCTGACGAGCCATCTTAAATGCATAATGCTTGTACATTCCATACAAAAGATGTGGCCAAAAAATGCTTCTAAAAGCAACCACTAAGAATGTTGTCCGCAATCTCAGCTAATAAAACCAAGGACATTTTGAAAGTTAAAAGAGAAATTTACGTTCATCAACAACTTTAGCCCATTGCATCCAAATCAAAAAATGCACAGTGCCTATCTCTAAAGGTTGAATGAAACTACATCTTTCTTGTGAGTTCATGTACACATTCGACATTGCATAATGACTCACCATGATAGATAGTGACTTCCGTCTGCGCTCTTCCTTAAAAACTCTTACTACGCCAATCTTACCATCGTACTACTACTATGTATGCTATCTTGTTTAGCCAGATGAAATGAACTGAAACTCTGAAAAATATTGTGTGTACAAATGTCGTAATGCTATTTTTAGAACGGAAGGACTACAAACAACATTTATCCATCTCTACTACACACAGATTCCGACAAACGAAGCGGATATTGGGATTTTCTTAAGACTTTCACTAATTCTTTTTTCACAGCTTGATCTGAAGTTTATAGTTTGTGTTATTCGTGCTGTAAACCAAAGCTATTTCAATGCTGATGTTAGATTCATTGCAAAAGATTTAATGGGATTGTTGATGTGTGATGTCACACAGAATGACTGACTTTTACTCACCGGTTGCCTAATTATGATGCAGTTTCAATTATAAAAAATTCGAAAATGATAGGCATTTTAACTACAAACCTATGCTAAGCTTACCGGTATGTGTTCAAATGTGAAAGCGTGACGAAACCGCTTTCTGTATGATCAAAGTGCGCTAAAATTTGCTATTCTGTTCAATCTAATACTAATGAAACCCACAAAATTAAAAACTAATAAAACTTCTTAAAACCTTACCTGTAAAGAAAAGGAAATCCAAAAAAATACAAAAAAGTCAGGAAAAGTAAACACTTGTTTTGTGTAAGTGAAGAAAGACCACTCAACAAATTACAGTCGTAGCTTACTTTATCTTCTCAGCCTTTAGAAATTAACTGCTCGCTTTCTCTCTTCTGCTCTCGTGACCTGATCCGTCCTCAGCAAGCTCAAGACTGACACAAAGACAAGCAGACAGACAGACAGTAAAGTAAACTTACACGGTTCTAAATACACAAGGAGGATAAATGTATATTACGACTAATGCTAATGTTGTTTGTGCACTAAAGTTTTGAAAGTATGTAGATGAGGGAAAGACTACAAAGTAATATTATGTATGTGGCACACTCGGTATTCTCGGCTGTACACAGTGTAACTTTTAAAAAAGTAGATGTTCGGGTCTTATAGTTTTGTTAAAAATTTTGCACACGGCTCATCCTACTCGACGAAGTCGATGAGTAGAATAATAGCATCCATCCAACCTGTCCCGTATTGAATGCACCACCATCCCACGTAAGATGAAGTCATTCTCCGAATTTCCATGTTTACACGTATACAAGTTGGATACAGTGTACCATATTGCTTTGCTACTGCTGCTTCAAGGGATTTCAAAAAAGACATCTCATAAATGGTCTAGTAAGTTACAAAAATAAGTTGGAAAAATAATAATACACATGGTAATAGAAATACGCTCATCATTCAAACTCCACTATTCAACGCTTCTCGAACATGGAGACAACGCAAGCAATGCCCTTACCCTCCTCCACACATTTTCTCCTTCTCTCCGACGAGTACTCTTTCTTTTCTACACACAATGCAATGATGTGATGTGATACTATGTTTCTCAGCCAATATACCTACCTACATGCACTATTTATGCCCACTTTCGTGAGTTTGTCTTCCTTAAGAAATAAAGTATATATGGAATGTCAGAATCACATGCAAACTTTTTTGAAGTCTGTTTCATTTTTTTTTACATTAGCTGACTATCCAATAAATTGTGAGTGTATGAGTTTTTGGGGATGACTACTACTCCAACATTCTAAAACAAAGTTACAATAATCTTCACGGTGAAGAAAAAGCCTCATTTTATGCAGGAGCATGCTTCACTCTCACACGTACACACACATATGTATAGTATATTTGGACCCAATGCTGCTGAAAATTCACTGCATTTTTATTCCTACAAAAATGAACTTCCGAAAAATTACGTCATTTACCAACAAGTTCCTTTATAGTTTATTCTAACAAGCTTTTTTACGAACACTAATATAATGTCATGTTATACTGTTGATTGAGCTGCAGATTTAGAACCTTTGATTCCACTACTGCCTTTAACTAAATAATGTGGGTGCTGTGCTGAAATGAGAATGGTGTCACGTGTCAGTAATAGCAACTCTTTACATAGTTTTCGTAACCACTTATAGTTAAATGAATATACGTACCGTTTATGGAACACCTACATAGATATATTCAGAGCGGAAAATTCGTTGGTGTGACCCTAACTGCCAGGGTATGAATTAACGATCGGGAATCGATTTCATTTATATATAATGGAGGTAGCAAATAAAGTCATAATAAAAATTATTTTGGCTAAGATCAATGATCATTCCTCATGGGCATTTGGGAGACTCGATGTGAAAAACCAGGGTTTAGCCTTCGTATTACATGTACATGAAGTATGATTTTTTTGGCTGTTAAATGGAATAATATTCTGGGAAATTGCTAGTAACGTATGACAACCGAGCATCATGTTTTCTTCGCACTTTTTATACAAAACTACTACTTCTTCGTTCATCCTAGTTGTGTAATAAAATTCTTTAAAGCCTTCCCAACTATTTTGACGATGACTAATGCGTGAATGCAAATATTTCGATGGACAAAAATAAATTGATCAAGTACCTATTTGAACATAAAACTGACAAATTTTCAGAGTTCAACAAGTCAAGTGACTTTGATACCCCATGATCAGGCTTAAATGCTAAAAAGAGCTTTATATTCTTTTAAATTTAAAAGGAATATGAGAAAGTCAACGTTGTCTTTGTGCATTCAATATTATATTCATGTAATGAGTCTGGCTCAATTTTTTAAACATCAAGGTTTTTTCTTGCAAACCGAAATGAGTACAAAGTCGTCAAATTATTGCATTGTATCGCATGCATGGATAATTATACATATTTGCAACAGCATTAAATGATGATCCTTCTCATATACATTTTATTTGTGAAGGTTATCAAGAATTTATCGAGGGAATGAAAGAAAAAGGAAGCCAGAAGTAATGTCGGATCGGATGATGTTCTGTATAAAATCTTGATGCTGATGCTGATGATCATGATGATGGTACACCATGAGGATGATGTTATCGTTTGAGAAAAAACCCCTCTGTGGCTTTCTCATAAAACGATTATGGGCCCGTTGTTATGCTTCCTGCTGGATGGAAACTGTTTTTTCTAACCGTGACACCGAATATAATATACTAGATATTATGAAGAACGTGTGGCCTCAAACACCTCCTACATACTTTATCCACAGACTGGTTATTTCTGTAGGTTGGTGGAATTGGTAAGCAACACCACGACATTCATGATGATAGCGAAGATGATGATGATGATGACGGGAGCACCCAGTTACCCGAAACTTTGTAAGACGCAATCCCTAAGAAATAATCTTTGCTTTCAGATTTCGCCAGACTCAAAAATATGATACCGGCGCAGTACATTTCCGAGCCAGTAAATACACCAGCCCAAGTTTTTTATTGTAGCGTTTTAAAGGCGAGTTACAGAAAATTGGAAGATGCACGAGTTAGAAAGTTGTCAGCCGTTCACTCGGCTGTTTTAACGTATGATAAAGTCAACGGTTGCTGGCAATGACTGGGGAACAAGTCGAACCACAGCACAGCCTTTCTGGCTGACGTTAATAATGACTCATCTTACAAAAGGGAATATATGTATGTAAATGGATGAGACATGACGATAAAATGACTCTCGTCTCAAATCTCAATTTAAAAAATTTAAACGTAAGGTATTTTAGAATAGCCTTCCATAAATGTAAACTGATGACATCATGGCGACAATAGCTACAAAATAGTTGCGAGATGATGACATCAAGAAGCTACTGCTACTGATGGTAGCCATTAGGGAATTCATGGTGAAATAATGCTACGTTGTTTAACCAAAACCGGAATCTCAGTGATAGATGGTTTTTGCATACCAAATGACAAGTCTGCCTCATATCGCATAATTACAATTATTCATACATACTTCCGTTTTCATAAATTTGTGGTGACACACAAGTAGACAATTTCGAGTGAATGTTGCACTTATGATGTAATACATTAAATAAAGGTTTCTTTCAGGTTATCAGATGGGTTAGGCCGGATGCTCTTTAATGAATATGAGTTGTATTGAAAATAAAGAACACATCACAACAAAAGTTTTTTTTTTTGAAGTTTGGAGAAAGACATGTATATTTTATAGCAAGAAAAAAAGGTTTTCTGACTACAAATGCAGAACAACAGATAAGATATTTTGACACAGTTCCGTAAAGACTTCAGAACCATATTTGTAAATCTAGTTTTTTTTAAAATACTTAAATCTACCTACCTACCTACATACATCTATCTATATATTCAGTAGATAACTAGTCTGTAGATCAGCATATATAATAATATGTATTTGTATCACTGGGCTACACTTTCGTAAGGTTTTTACAACCAAATCCAGTGTTTTATACACAATATGTATATAATGTAGATTAAAGTAGTAATAATTGCAGTAGTTTTACTCTTAAACTTATATAGTTAACTTATATCTCTATCGTAACTTTACTTACATTAATGTCTCTAGTCTCGACCATGATTCAGAAAATAAGCTACACTTTGATGAAATAGTATGGCATGATAAGAATAATATGTTATTAGTACTTGTTGTTAGTTAAGACAATAGTAATTATTATTTCATACTATTTTCTTTCTTGTTTTTTTTTCAACATCTTAAAAGGTTTGTTTCTCGAGTTCCTCTTATCAGTACAGAAAATAAACTCAATAATATATGGATACTGTTGATCCCAATGGCGTCACTGATTTGTGTGTTGCAAATACTTATTGATTACTTGAAAACGGCTATAAAGCTGATTTTCCGATGATAGGATTATTACATTGTAATATTAATAATCATAAAAGTAATAATTGTAATGATCATGATATCATCGTGTTCATGGAGATGATTAACGTATTTGTTTTTTCAAACAGCAATGTAGGTATATAACATGGATAATATAATATTTTTCATCAATTCATAAAACAAAGTTACAATTTTTACAAAACAGTGGAGAATATTATCCTGTATATAACTTCATTTTTTTACTTACACCACAAAATGTAATGATTATAAAATGAATGATCTCATATATATCAATCCTCTTTTTTTCTAAAATGGCAGACAAATTTACCTGACAACTGTGTTCCTTTTTTTACAATATTCTTCTGGAAGTTTAACTAAAAAGTATTTTTCTCTACTTTTTTTTATATACCAACCATTGTCAAACATCTATAACAACATTATAACCATCACTCTTCTCATAATATATGTAACAAATATCCGTAGTTTTTTTCTTTTAAAACTTTTCTGAACAATTCCTGTAGTTTTACGTACGTACGAAGAAGATATTACACTGCCGCTCCTTATAAAACAAACGTATTATAACATTTTAAGTTTCTACAGTAATGATGTAATATAATATAATATAATATATATGTAATAATGATACTAATTGTTATGACGATCCTTCAAAAACATTGTTGCATTTTTTATATTACCATAATGAGAGTAATAAACATGATAACATGACAATAAAACATAGAGCGAAACCTAATAGTCAATTATATAACAATAAAAACAACTAGTCTACTAAAAACTACCCCACTACTGTTTACATAACACAATGTGTAATAATGAGTCGTAACGTAATGTGATATTGTAATGTAATATATAACGTTTTATTCAAACTTAAGAAATGTATCTGTAGATATGTACTTAAATGCTAGAGTAATATGACAATCAAAACGTACATAATAATAATAATATATAGCTCCAAAAACTGAATTCTCTTTGAGTTTCTCTTTTGATGAGAATCAAGTGCTCCTCAATTACCAAGCCTCTTCTTTTCGTTGAGGAGAAAGATCATGGATACGACTAACGTGACAATGCAATGTAATACAACGCGACGCAACAATTTTTTTACCGTATAATTATTACAAGATAAACAGCGGGATTATTTGAAATTAAATAATAATACGAGTTGGAAGAGAAGAAAGGCTACTTTCATAGCGAGCTTTCAATACTTTGAAATCCATCGTAATGCTGTTAAAAAATAGGGAAGCTTTCGTAAATCTTTGCTGTGCAGCGACTGCGTTTCAAAACAAAAAAAACATTGAAGCAGACCTAAATCTCATTGGAATCGCTGAACCAAATTAAGGGAAGCCAATTCAGGGAGAATAAATGACATAGTTTTACCTATCCCTTGTGTCACACAAACATCCTCATTCTTGTAAACTATTGTAATCTAAAAATTAATCATCAGCTTTGTTTCTGAATCCTATGGTAAAGGAGAAGTTTAATTGTATAATCACGAGAATGTAAAAAATAATCAAGACGAAACAGAAGATTTATATATTATTGGCACATAATCATACTTAAGTTGTCAAATGAGAATGCAATAAGATGATTTTTTTCTCTACAAAAAAAACAACAAGTTGAAATCATCTTTTTGAATTAGAAATAAAAAGTACTGATAATAAATTACAGACGAGTAGTAGTCGCACGGCTCTAACAAATATATATTAGTAAAATCAACTGAATATAAATGTACGTAATATTTTGTGGTAGTTGACAGTAGTTTCCTTGGTACACTGATTTCCTTTTTCTTATGTATGTAACTTCAGTTGCATGATTGTTGTTGTTTCGTAAATGGCCACGAAAAGGGTTTTTTTCGGTGGCATATAATTTCAATTTTTTTTATAACTTAAAATGTATGTGTTTTTAGGTTATATAGCATGTTTCATATTAAATCTGAGAAAAAAAGACTGACAATCCCAGTTTTTTTCCTCTAGAGACTAGTATATAATATTACACCAAAGACCACTGAAATAAATCGATTGCCATAACATAAAAAACAAAGGAAAAAAACCTCAAGATCAACACTGAATACTTGATCAATGCAATATATGAAGAGATACAGCAGGATGCTAAGTATGTAGTAGATATATATATATATATATATATTGTAGGAGACGCAATAATAATAATAACTGATATAACAAGTAATGTAGTAGTAATGTTAAATGATGATCAAAAATTATCTGGTAGAGTACAGAGAAGGCACTTCATCCAGTCGACAGTGAAAAACGATACTTTCGAGAACATACCCTTCTGTCAATACCTGCTGCTTCTGCTGCTGCTTTTCTACCTGGTTGCACTCGTATGAGTCGTAATGTATAAATTGATACACTATACACTCGTAGGAAAACACAAGTTTCAAGTTTCCAGAGACTTTTGCGGGCATCAAATTTTTTTGTTTTATACAGGGGGTATGGTCGTCTAAAAAACTTTTGATTTTATTCTTTCACAAGCCGGTAGATATGATGTTGAGCTCCATGATCAGATGAGGATACTTCGAAAACATAGGCAATGCATAGAAGAGTTTCTTGAGTTTCTCGATTGGTCACAACCTAACAAACGTAACAAATTGAGCAAGTTAGTCATTTCACATAAATGTCAAGTTGGATCATGGAGGAGTGGAATAATAATAATAATGATGAGGATCGTCAATGTCCTAGTTACCTGAAGTATAGTGAAATTTTCAAGTACACTATTCATCATGTACTTTTCTGGGAGGTGCTTCAATTTGTGGATAAAATTGATCATGTATTCACACATGGGAGACCGATGGATACGATACACAAATCGACCATTTTCAAAACGAGGGTATTCTGTTTCTACTTTCTCCACAACTTGTTTGCCAAACGAACATACTTTAGTCGAACAAGTGATTGGCATGTTCTCATTACTTTCGTACCTGGAAAAAGAGATAAAAGCTATTGGTGAAATTGCATCACATCAATTGCAGGTATCTGTTTACATATGAAACAACATTGGAGAGCCAACGTTGAATCCTGTTGGATTGGGTTTCTTACTGGCTTGTGACACCGTAAAATGCCTGGGTTTCATCCTGGATGTTGGAATTGAGATCAGCCCAGAATTTAACTAGGAAGAAAGCATTCTGCGGTCCTTTGTCATATAGCTCTTTCAGGCCACCCTTCTTTTCCGGGAATTTGTCGTAGATTTGACGAATGTCTACAGACTATATAAGGATATACAAAAAGAAAACAAGTTTAGACATTTGGCCTCTATCTCTTTTATGAACCTGATACTGATAGCAGGTTTCAAATTTTACAGAAACATACATATATGCAGTCATGTAACATTTACCTCAAGAACGGGATCCGTGTAGCTTGCAGGTCCGATGTGCACAAATAAGTGTTTCTGATACTAGAAAACGAAAAAAAGGGTTTGTTTTTCAATCTCCGACCTAATGCTCTTCTAAGTAAAGCGTAGTTGATAAGATGATGTTCAATTAGATGTAGTATCGCAAATTGTTATCTTACTGTGTCATGCTCCCTTGTTAGATCCATGAAAGCAGAAAACTCAACGAGGCAAAGTTTATGGGTGGCTATTGCTCTTCCTTCCCAGGCTGCGCTTGGTGGACCAGGTATCACGTCGGGACCACCACTTCCGTTGCCAGCAGGGTGCGCTTTTCCTCCACCGGCTCCTCCGTACACAGTCTGGCCAAACGGCTTTACACTATATGACAAAAACAAGAAAATATTTTAGCTATCTTATCTCACCGCATCATTCATAGATCAAGTTTTGCAAAAATGTGAAGTATTTCAAAAGCATGCAAAACAATACTTACTCTTGAGCAGCTGGTTGTAATCCTGTTTGCCAGAACTGCAATACATAAAAAAATATATAGATATAACCGGTTTTATTTTAATGGAATATGGTACGGTGAAACATGACATAACATGTCTGATCAATGATATGAAGACAAATCCAATTCTGCAACAAATACTATCCAACAACTTACCGCTCCAGTGTAAGGTACGGTTGTACCTATTCCTAAAGTGGCAAGTCCAGCAGCTGCCGCTTTATTGTGCATGGCGGTTGCTGAAACGATTTGTGCACTGGACATGGATGACATGGTTTGGAGGGCTTTTTGTGTGTCTTTGGCCTGCTGGTCCTGGTTTTGCTAAAAATTGTAATGATTTAGTACAAGGTTCTAGCCAACGTAATTAAAAAAATTAACAAGAGAAAACATTCTTGGGAGTTATTACTTTTAATTTGGCTTGAATCTCTCTGAGTTTCCTTCTGGCCAGCACCTGGATATGTGAGCTTACTTGCTTACGCGTTCTCGTCTTGCCTGTTCTCAGCTTGATATAGCGTGCGATCAGCTCGTTACGACCTGAAATACCAAAAAAAAACAATGATGATGAATGATTTCAATCAACAATGCAATTTCTGAACTGTCGTTGGCTAAAATAAAATAGCTAACCGACATACGCATATCAAACCATATCATGTCATATTCAACTCATGATGATCCCAAGATATTGAGAGACTAGTTTAGTATCAACTCCCTAAATGAACTTGTCTGAATTCAGAATCGAATGGTAAAATGGATGACTACGACCACATCCAAGTTTGCATAGTTTTTATAACCAAGAAGTACTATAAAGCGCCCGGTTTACAACCTTGTAAACATTCATGCTTCAACATCAACCTAAACTACATGAAATATTATTATTACCATAGCAGTCAGTTAGACCCATCCTAGAGTGAACAACCAAGGGAACATTTAAGGCTTATTTTATATGACAACTTAAATTATGCAAAAAAAAGTTTGATGTGCCCTTTCTAAAAGTACAGCTAAACATTTATATCATTTCATCGACATATAAGCAAAATGAAATGAAGATGATGATGATCCTTCCTGATATTTTTTTCAACTTTGAATGGCAACTTTGTCAATTCTATTTACGAATCTGTTTTTCTCGCCGGGTTCCTTATCTTGCAAACAAAATCATGTGTAATTCATGCCACCACAAGAAAAAAACATCGGTTAATAATTTCCAGAAACCAATTTCATCCGAGTTCAAAGCCCGATTAATTGAAACAGTTTGGTAGAGACCTGTTTTGAATGCATCACACTCACACTGACTGAATCATTTTTCTGAATGAACTGGTGCTATTGCCAAGACATGTGGATGCAAGATATAAAACTCACTCTTTAATCTCCCATCATCTCATTGACACCGTAATAGTAATGTAGACGAAAAAAGAAGGGTGCAGTGATTATCGTGGGATGAGTAGGCCGGATCACATATATTTGTATCATCTAAGCCCTCGGCATTAATGACAACCACTCATTCACTAACGTTTCTATTTTTTTTGAACCTTCATATAAAATGAGTCATAGGGAGCAATAACGCAATTGTTTTTTAGCACGGTGAGGCAGCATCAAAAAGGATAATGTGCTGGTTGTTTGTTAGTACCTTTAGGAATGAATATATTACACTTTTATGTATGAGCGTTTACATGATATTTAACGCAAAAAGAAACCCACAAGCTAAACATGAGGCATGAGCGTATCACACGCAAACATGAATTTTCTGCACTTTATTATTTGCATCTGTACAATGAATGTAATATAATGTACCTCTTTCCTCTCTAGCAATCCAGCAAGCATTGAATTCCATTTACGGATTAAGGAAAATTAATAAGCATGACGATGACGCATAATTGTAAATCTAATAAAATTTCATGCGTAATCAGTACACCAAAAATACTCCGTGATCATCATGACAATGGTTTAGCTCAAACATTTCTATCCTACGCTTTGTTTTCCAGTGACAACTTTTCAATCTTCTCCCTTAACCAGATCCATCGTTTTCTTGCATTGCCCTCTCAAACTCCAATAAGCAATGAGAAAAGGACGGCGAGTAAAAGTATAGGATAATGAAATATACCCTGTTAGATGAACCACTAACCTCATGAATTTCTCTTGGAAATAATGATGGTTTTCCCCTCCATCTCTCCATTCCCTCTCTCTCTGTCTTCCACTTTCCATTTTGATATACACAATGTACCAAAAACATCGTAATAAATATAGGAAACGACAGATATAAAAAAAAGGACAAGAACAAGAGAGATGAGTTTTACATAAACACATAATATCATCGTCTTTCTATTATCTCTTCGGAGATATAATTCTCCACTCTCTTGTGAGCATCATCCCTTTCTTGGCTGGCAATATAGTGTGTGTGTGTGTGTTTTTCTCTTCTGTCTTTGTTTGTATGTATACAAACCTAAGTGGTCGGGACAGGGAATCCCTTATACATACATAATATTAGCTAGTAGCATGTGTGTGGCAGTCATAATGATGATCATGATGATAGGATGTAGTTCGACTCTAGATTGTGGATGTTTTTATAGTAGGGGACTCCACTCTGAGATAGAGTTTTATACACACACAAATTCGACGGAGTACATGAATTCTCCAGAATGTCACCATGTTATAAATGAGGGACGAGACAGAGACAAATCCAATAAAGAAACTCACACCAGTTCGAAACGATTTATAAACGCTCAGTCTTATCCTGTCCAATCTTATTGCATCAAAATGAAAATGGCTCAGGGTAATTTCATCACATGTCACCAAATAGTGGTGGAGAAACATACGATACAAGACAACGACACTAACACTGTACACAACAAACTAAACTACATACATGAATGGAAAGTGTACAGTTCTGCTTAGCTACAACAACATTTTCTGCCCTGTTTATATGTGATACAGGGTTTACTGAGAGTTGTAGCACTCTCTGTTGTGGCCTTCGCAATAATAGTGTCTACTTTCGACATTTTTTTATTCTTCTTCAACTCAACTTCCTAGAGATACTCCCTGCTTTTTTTTGGAGTATAAAAGCGGCTATTAAATTTTACAGAGGAGCAAATCAACCGTTTCCGAATAACACACGAGGAGAGAGAGAGAGAGAAAGAAAGGAAGAGGGAAAGCAACAAAACATTAGTCAGTGGGTGAAAGTTGAAATTGCCTCATCATTTGCTCTATTTTTCCTCTTGCTGCCATTACATTGCCTTATTGCATCTTTCACAACAGCCACCATGCCAAATATCAACAACATCAACACCGGTAGTAATTTTTCTGCACTAGGTTTTTTTCTCCCTTGCTCCCGTCCCCCTTTTCTTTTAAAAACAACATGGTATAATAAAAGTGTGTGTATGTTTCTATTTGAACATTATTTCAACCAACCGTTACGACTCCGTTTTCCAGTCGACGGTAAAGAAACCAATATAATGGGGAACAAGGTACTACACCAAATCAACGACAGTTTAAGACGAGTGCACAGCACCCGAGCAAGAGCAACATCAACTCAACATCAGTTCTCTAAAAGAGCGTGGCAACGCAAACGAGCGCAATGAAAAGAAGTAAAAACGGACATGTAGTGTTTTCTGCTTTCGTACTAAATGCAATCTATCAGCAACTAAAGTACTTTCCTTTGATCAGGAGCGGAAGCAAACGTGTTGTACCAGCACAACACAATATATATATACATATATATGGTTGAGTCTGTTAAAAACGGAATGAGGCGCCAAATGACAGGAAAAGTCATTGGTACGGACACAAATCGTACAAGTGTACAATTTGTTTTCTTTTCCTATCAACAACCATCTTTCCTTCGTGAAACAAATCCTTCTTAAAATGTCTTTACGTTCTTTAACAAAGTCATCCAGACGAAGACCTACGAGAAACATTAAAACTGGAAAAGTTGTGCTCCTTCTTTTCAAAAAATAAATAAATAAACGAGTGAACAAATAAAAATATAAGCAACTCAAGTAACGAACGAACGGTAACATCACTAACATAATGTATGAAAAATGTGTAGTTGTAAAGCAATTGAAATTAGCAATAGGCAATAATAATAATGATGATGATGACGACGACGTCGATCCCATACTGGACTTCTACATGCAATTCAATGGCGACAATAAAAAAAAGTGACGACAAAGCGAAGTGAATGAATAGTAAGAGGAAAAAAAGAGAGAGAGAGAGCGAGTGAGTAATAAGTATAAAGTGCCATTTGAACAGAAACAGCCGCAGCAGGACAGCCTCCTTACTGCCAGTGCCCGCGTTCATTTTCCACATAAAACTGAGGAAAATATCCAAGTTAACGCATTATTGGACGTAAAGAATGCGAGCACGAGAAAAACTATGCTACTATTGAATCTCACTTTATCGTTTTCCCTCAATATTATTTGTCACCCTTATTCGCTACTTTACTCAATTCCACACATCACTTCCCTCATTCAGCCACAAATAAAACCTGAGAAGACATTTTGGGAAACAAAGCGTTCACTTTTTTTTACTCACAGATTTTCTGCAAGAGCCATCAACCAAACGTATACTGCTATACCAGACACTCTGGATTGCTAGTAAATGTTGTACTTTTTTTCTGACTACGTACGTAGTTGGAGGAGAGCGCCCTGAAAATAAGGAGGAGAGAAAAAAGAAAGCGAGAAACGGAGAGATTCTCTCCTGACAAATGCATCTCTTATCATTTGTCTTCTTGACTTTGAACGGGAAAGAAAGTGACTATCCATATCCCGTGTAGTCTTCTTTCTTTTGACATTAAAGATATATATTTTTTCTACATGTGACAAACACTGCTCTTACGCGTATCCCCCCCCCCAAAAAACTTTATAGCCTCTCATGGTTTTGAATTCATCACGAAAACATTTACAAGTCTCACGATCATCCGCTCTGTCTGTGTATATACGGGATAAGAGAGAGATGCAGATGTAGTAGCTAGCTGGTGGAGAAACGTACATATGTACTTGTACACTAATCCGCATCTCATTGCCCCTGTCAGTTTCGCAGGATGCCCTCTTTGTCTTCTTTCTCCTTTTTTCACGTTTACCATGCATAAACATACACAGGCGGAATGACAACTGATGAAGTGTACCTTTCCCAAGTAACCATTTGTCAGAAAAAAACGTTCATTCAGTTTTCTTGTCACGATATCATTGATGACGATCATGATGGTACGTACGTTAGCACAAACACAATGCGAAGAAAGATGCAACGCCTGGCTCTGGATCTTTTTTTTTGTTTAAATTATCTGGAAAACAACTCACAACTCCAAGGGTACAGATTTAAATGAGGAGTGGTGAGAGGATGAGTAGAATGCAAATGCAGCCTTTCCTTTGAAAAATGACGGGGAAATGGATAAAATTTGTGCATTGACAGAAAGCTTTACGCATAGTTGTCTTCAAAGAGTCGTGGGTTCGGAGAGCCTCTGAGATGATGTTTTTAATTTCTTTGAGAGAGGTGACTTATACAAGATGATCTAATTAGTAATTTCATTCAGCTACCAAAAATTTCATGAGACTGATTGAGTTGGTAGGCACACAACTTGGAGTTTATTCTAGTCGCCGTGTCTCACACCCTAGACGAGACAAGGAGATCGGATCACTCATTGCTTCTTAATATTATGGTATGAGTCAATGAGTACGGGTTCACAACACCACTCAAGACTCAAGTTGACAAATCCGGGTGGAATGATATGCACACCATTATATGCTACAAGTACCTCTAAAGAAAATCCGGATCTTATCACCAGCCCAGAAACATATAAAACATCCAATTAGCTACATAATTTGAGTCTAATTGCGCAATGACACAGCTAAAGACTTGTCTTCACATCACCCACGTCTCTCCCCTTTCGCTCATCTTCTCGTCTTGGAGTAGTCCATTCTGCCCTGAGTCAAATGGATTGAGCCAGTGAGGATGGATGCAAGGAGAAAATTATATGAGTTTTTACATCAATTTTAAACCAATCTCTTCTTTTGCCATATGCTGATCAACAGGCCATGACCAGTCGGTTCAGCCACAAAGTCAGAGCCACAACCTACCTTCCTTTTTTTTATCGTGTGTCTATCTCTATCCAGTTGTCTTACATACCTTCATGCATCACAGCAATCGAGATTGCTTTACATATCTTCACTACTACATTTGCATTTCTTACTATATTATCCTATCCTCATGACTTGGAAAAGAAGTAGCGAGAAGTACTGGCATTAAAGAGAAATACTAAATTAACATCTCCTTTTCTCTGCAGGCCACTCGTTTTACTTGAGTTAAGCCGATGGTGCAAATTTAAAAGCCACTCAAAATAGTTCTTATGTCACATTGACACAAGTTAGCAGCCAAAGTCTTGCAAAACTTTAAGTTTCGTGGATTTTATTCTTTTCTGTGTGTGATGCATAAGAACTTATAAGGATTCCTATAGCTGCATCCCCGAAAGAGTGTTTCGCGGTGTTCTATGGAAGGCTAAATAAGGATTGGACGCATATTTTTTCACAAATTCTTGCTTAAACTACCTACTCCGCTCTTTCCACTCGTTCACGCGTAATTTGCTATGACCAAAACTACACGCTAGAATTCACCGATACACGGATGACTGGCTGCCTCATTGTATTAGCGAATGAGTAGCTCTACCCAGTTGCCCAAGTAATAAAAACTTGAATAGATAATGATTTGCTCGAAATGTGAACACGTAGGATGACTTATTGTTATTTCTACGAGGAAATGAAGTCCCTCTAATACATATTGTTTCTCGTAAAATACAAAAAGTAAACAAAGTCCGTGTCTCCACATTCATACGGATTTAAGAATATTTGTTCGAGTCAACTCGAATACTATGCTAGTCGTGCTTGTAGCTCTAACCCTTCACGGGATTTGGCTAAATTGAATATTTGAAAACATATTACGCATAAACCTTACACAATACTCTGGCGGGGATTCAATTCAATCATCTGCATGGAGCAAACAATGCGAAGCGATACGAAACAGGGGAGAAATAAAATGCATGCATGCTTGCATACATACATACACACATCCGTATGAATATCACATGAATATAATATGTATGTATACACGATAGAGGTTTTATATCCTACCACGCTCCCATCATTGTCATTGTCATCCTCTGCGTGGTCATTAAGGTTATGAATAGCTAAATGCAGAAATTCATCATATATTTTGTGCATTTCATACACCACCACGTAATTATTCCCAAAACTAAACAGCCGGAGTTCCAGAATTTCTATCCATCATCCAGACAAGCGAGAGCCTCGACTCGTAGACAAAGTTGCTTCTCTCTCACTCTCTCTCTCTCGTTCTGTGAGCAAAGTAACCCATCACTACTCCCTACATTGTTGTGCACTATATTATACAATCACAAAAGAATAAACGCTCATATACAACCCGTAAATATGGAAAAAGGGGGAGTGGGAGTCACGGCCTGGCTACAAAATGAGAGACATGCAACGTTACATAATGTAGAGTGGAGAAGATGGGATATGTGAGAGCACACACAAACATATTAGGACAAAGCACACATGGATCTGACGGTTCCCCATACAGACATATACACACTCTTAGCTCACCTCCAAACTGACTGTGAAGTTGGTGAATGGAGTGTCAACCGACAGGAAAAGCAAGATTGAAAGAACATGATAAGGCCAGTAGATCAACGAAGTTAAAGAAAAGCACGGTAAAAACGAAATGGAAAGTGCCGAGTCTCAATTTTGAACAAAGCCATCCAATAATAATAATCAATATACGAAGCCCCGCTTACTACACACACAAACACACACTAGATGCGAGTGGAATACGGGGAGCAGAGTTGGAGTAATAATAGGAAAAAAAGTGAGTGACTGAGGAGTACCAATAAGCAAGCACAAGGGGATATTAAATTTTGTTATTTTTTCTCTTGTTGCACTCCTGTCCATTCCATTTTCCATTATATCACATCACGAGCATCTTTCTCCTTTGCCTCATTCCTCCTCTTTTCTCTGGAATTAACACTGGCAACAGCGAAGAAAGAGAGAGAACACGAGGACCAGCTCACAATAATAATAATCATACTCTGTCATATAACCTATGGCAATGTCATGAGCAACGAAGATGACAATAACAGGGTTGACGATCACTATTATTATTATGGGGAAGGCCGATGAAGAGACAAGAGCGAGATGAAGAAAGGTACATCGTAATAATAATATAGCATATTATGCATCTCAGAAAAGAAAAAAAATGATGATTCGCTTCCATTCTCCGTACATTTTCTCCCGAATTTTTACATTCAACCATCAAAACTCATCTTCGACAAGAGAAGAAAGAGAAAAACAAGAGGACGACGTTAGTGGAGGGGAGGAATCGGGCATTCATAAAGTTTTGATATTTGCTCAAGTACAAAAGGAGACAGAAGAAACATCAGTGAATAACAGAAACAGAACTAATACGCTATATTATCCATATGCATGCATGCATGCACATTTTCATTCATACAGCATTTTTACAACAAAAAAATCCATATGGCACACATGTATATCAGCTCTTTCTCAAGCTACAAGCTACAAGCCTTGCTCATGCATTTACGTTGGGAACGTGAAACGTTTATAATCTGAGAGAAGAGAAGAGCTAAAAGACTCGATTCATTCGTGATACATTATAATGAAACCAAAACCAGTAAGCATTTCTGACAAAGTACAATATTGCTACTAACATGTTATGCAAAGGGGGTCCCTGTTGTTGCTCATAAATAGCAAAAAAAAAGTTCAGAGGACAGATGTATGCCTCGACACAAGGACTGCGAGGCCTGAGCCACTATAAAAAGTACATTTATCTGTAACGGAGACTGAGAAGCGTGCAAAATATATTCGGTGTGGAAAAGTATATATACATAACTCCACACATTGTATGTACTATGTATGTAGGGATGAAGTTTCCATTCCACTCTTTTGAAAGTTGAAGCTTCCTCTTCCTTTTAGAGGAAAATGGTGCTGCAACTCCACACAACAAAACCAATGCAATAGGATGTGATGTCGTGGTAGTATATTATAAAGTTTTTGCTCAAACTGTAAATATGAATGCAGAAGAGAGAGAGAGAGAGAGAGGCAAAAACCTTTGGTACAGCAACAGCATGAAAAACTGTGTATCAGTCGATTCTCCATCAGATCACCCGGGAAGAGAGCGAGAGAGGGAGAGAAATATGTGGAGAGAAAAGAGTAGAATAGTGAGAGAGAGAGACATATAACAACGAAGGAAAAGGGAGTAAGAAGGGGAAGTAAGCAAAAACGTTGGTTAAACTCCAGCAAAGAGCCGAAAAACTGGTTGGCAGAGAGGCAAGAGAGGGGAATCCACAACCATATATATCCCAACTAAACTATGCCAGGAATGTCCAATTAGTGCATGTACCTAACGGGATGTACAAAACAGTCTGAAAAAGTAGACTGCTGCTAAGCTCACCACTTATAACTATTATTTTCTATGATGACGTCTCCTCTCCCCTTTTTCCTCCATAATGTACAATACCTTATGTACCTCCAACTGCTGCTTGTTTCCCTACTGCAAAAGCTAAGTACCACACGGACAACTTCACGACTACCAAAAACCCATACCATACCACTAGCCTGCCTACCAAAAGCAAAACTTGGGGAAAAGTTGTATTTCAACAACTGCACAACTTTCTGATCTTCATTCTACTTGAAAGAGAGACAAGAAGTAAACGAAGAAGAAGAAGAAGAAAAGGAGAATAAGAGGTGGAAGTTGCGGCTACAAGAAGGAACAACAACGCAAGAGATTTTCCAAGAGAAGAGAAAGGATGAGAAAATCAGCAACACAGTATGTACTCCTAAGAAACTGAGTATAGGGGATAGATAGGTTGCTTGAGACAACTAACTATCTATTCTATAGGAGTCAAGAGAAACCAAGAATATTATGAACTATCTCAGAAAACGGCAAGTCCCATACCTTATATTCCACACATATGATATGTGTCTGTGTCTGTGTGTGTGGAGAGCCTTTATAACTCAAAAAGAATCCAGGATAAAAGTTTGGTGGAACTAACATTTTATATGGCCTTTAACTCTACACCATATTATAAGATAATCCAAAAACACATTATTATGAGGAAAAGGATCTTGAGATGAGTTTTGTATAATACCAGATTAATCCCAACAACCGACTTCGCTTTCATCCTTCTTCTTTTCCCTTTTTCTTACTTGCTCAGCCACCGCCAACATGCCATGCAATATTAGACCATACACTGATCCTCCCTCATCGTGTACTTGTTCTAACCAACTTGTTCTCTTTCTCTCTCTCTCTCTCTTCTCTCTTTCCTCTCCACATTCTCAAAGTCCTCATATCAAAACTCTTCCTCTCATCATCCTCATCATTTTCCCTTTTTTCCTCTCTGTCCTTATTCTCTCCTTCCCCGAAGAAAACTAACCAACTAAGAGAGCTTTTACTTCTTATTAAACTAACTAGGTATGTATATGTATATATATTCATGTTTTCTAGCTAGAAACACACACTAACTACACATCTTTAAGTTGAGGCTCCGCATCATCTAACAAAATCCACCTTCTCATCATGATCATCATCATCCTCAGCCCATGATCCTTATTCTCTCTCAAACGAAAACTCTTCTCTTTGATTCCATGAAGTTGTGCAATATTATTACTAAACCTGTCCACACAAACTTGACTGCTAAGGACTGTGATGGTTCTTCGTTTCACTTCTTCCTTTCTTTTCTCTTCTTCTACTTTCTTCTTCCTTTCTTTCATTCTCGGTTTTCGTCTTTCTCAACCATGACACACACCACTACGTTTTTCCTCGTTTATTCATTTCTCTCTCTCTCCCTTTTTCGCTATAGTCCAGCTTAAGGGTGGACTTTTCCAGTTTCTCTCTCTCTTTCTAACTCTTTCTTACTACTACTCTCGCCAAAAAAATTCAACTCATTCGTCAGAACCAGAATTCATGAAAGCTAACCAAACTCTTTAAAAAGCTTTTTTCCTTGACATAAATGGACGGCTCGGTGTTTTCTCTCATTTCCTTTTTCCCACCTCAGAGCAAAGATGGAGAGATGTAATGTACACATACAATTCCAGCAACTACTGTGAAAAGAACGATGTAGTCACACAACAAAGGAAAATACACTCTTCATTGAATCTCCTTCATTGTTTTCTTTCATGCTTTTCTGCACTCTCGTTTTTCTTCAAACCTGACTTGTCTTCCAAGGAAAAAAAATACTATGATAGACATCCATCCCATCACCATGACTTTGCCACGCTTTCATCACAGCATGAAAACGGCAATTACACGGACACTGTCTTTTATGCGTTACGCATGTTCCACTCATTGATTGCACAGCCAACCATGTGATTTCAATTGACGGAATCAAAAACAATTATCCATTAGTTTGGGGTAAAAATGCGAAGAATAATAATAATATAATAATGGTTGTTGGCTGTGATCTGAAATGATTTTTTTATGTATTTTTTTTATTGTTAGTTATAACATTGCCTTGTTTGGTATTTTTGGACATTATTAAGTTCAAGAAAAATATCACATCCATAACGTGTGACTAAACGCATATAAAAATCTTGAAAATCATATCATCTTGCATTTTATGATAAAATTAAGCTTATCAATCAATTTAAAGGTCTTACCAGTGGCAATAAAAACAGTAAGACAATCAATTAGCGCTTCAAATATAATTTGTTGAGCAATGCAAAAAATAAGAAGCTAATTAAGAGAGGTCGCAAATAAAACGAGAGTTCAACTGTCTGTGAGTAATGTCTGTGGACGTATCGGAAGAGATAATTCTTGGTAATGAGATCATTATTTGCTACCCAAAATCAATTATTTTTTATTGTCTGCTTAAACTTATCAAGATGAAGTCATTGGAAGCCTTCTTATTGCATTGAGACACAGGAAGTTCAAGACCTTGAGAGCATTCAATTGCATAAGTTAGGATAAGAATTGGCATAAAAATGGATCCATTACTCTTATCACACATAATTTTATCGGGAAAACTCAACAAATGATACATACCGTTACGTCATGTAAGAGGAGTTGAAAGAAACTAATTGTTATCCCATCTTAACTCATGCTATTGCTTTTTACAACTGGAATTCGTATTGAACCGAAATCTGACTCTTTGTGAACGATCGTCAATTTATATGGTTCCTCGTATTATAAAATTGAAGGGAATTTTTTTTGTATGAAATGGATTACCAAATCTTTTATTATGAAGACAAAATTAATATGTAAAAATTTTCGTGGAGCTTCAATTTTGATGCTTTGATTTGAAAGAAATAATCATGATCGTATGCACTTCATTAAAGAATCTAAAGTTAGATATGGTGAACAAATGGTCAGCCTTGATATTGAATGGGAATGAGAAATTGGGGCTACATTAGACACCCATATATTTTCTCATAATGGCCTTGCTCATACATGAAAGCAATCACCGTATATAGTTCCGAGAAGGAGAAGACGTCAAATCATATTCAATCTTTTGAATTTTTCAATTATGGGAGCGAATCCTATGAAAATGAATGGGATGTGGATTTGTGCTGTGCTGCTCTTTTTGATTCGTATTGGACAGTATCTTGTCATGCCATTGCCAAAGCATAATGTGGGCAACACGAGATGTGCTCATGGACCTTGCATCAAATTAATATGGAGTGAGCATTATGTACGATTTGATTTGAGAAAGACGTCTATCCATCCACAAAGCGTATATCACCCTTTTCAATCTCGTAGAATAAGCAAATCAACAACTCTAGAAGCCAATAATATTATGCTTTCACCGTGTGTGTGCATGATAAAAGATAATGAATTCGACTTTTCTGGTTTCCATCTACTACGAAGAGACCAAGAAATGAACCTTGCATATCGTTAGCTCATGACATGAAAATGCACTACACCATGAAATCATGGACATTACATTGAGAATTGAAGAGAGAGAGCTTGAATATTTTTTATTTGCCCAGGTATACTACACAAATATTATAAATATATTTTCAGATTTTTCGACTTACCATACATCTTTCCTTCATCGGATAATATAATTTTCCTCCGGCCGCATGGTGGGTAAATGGCAAGGGCTTCTTGGAAGCTCTGTTCTATATCCGGACTCCATACTCCTTCTGCATCTGAGGATGATAAATCTTTGTCGTCCTACAACAAACATTATCCAAAAGATTCAAATCATTAGAAAGTCGGTCAACTATATTAATCTGAAAAGTTTTTGGTTGGAGCACATCATGCATACAAAAACAGGATGGGTGAGTATATATGAATATGTATGCAAAACTAAAAAGTTTTTGAGCAAATAGATGGGAAGCCCCACCATCAGCATCACCACACGATTTGATTTGACTACTACTACTACTACTACTGGCCTTGTACATTTCGCATCATCAAAAATCAAATCTATAATGCATAAAATATACCCTAAATAATGTCAACTTGTACCACCTATATCTGTGTATGGTTTTGCCCTGCACCTATGTATTTCCCATCATATCAACATCATCATCCTTTTCTGCTTTTTTAAAGTATGAAGTAATTTATAACCACAGTCTAAATAGCATGTCTTCATCAATGTCTCTCTGTTTTTTCCTATCCGCATTTACTCTTCTTTTCCTCCTATCTCTTATATATCCGTATTGTCATCTTGTTCTGGTAGAGATTTCACTCAACTCCACTAAATCTATCTCTGTTGGCTGCTGGCCATGTGCTCACACTACTGATGAATCTCAGATTTGTGAGGATACGACACGAGTATTGGACTCCCAAAAAAAGAGATATCCCGAGCCTAGCCACTATCTAATGTGTTATTACCCCTTTCTACATTATTATATTATGTAATGTTCCCACATTCATTGCTCCTTGTGGTGTCATTTGGGCTTCACGGTTTGTGCACGGAAAGAAAAAAGAGCAGGGAAAACTCTCAAGTTTTTGCGTCCTCTCCTCTTCTTCTCCTTCTTCTTCTCTCAGCTGCTGTTATAGCGTCAAAGGTGAACGGCAAATCCACCATATATCCGAGAGAACGAGGACATAACTAACTGTACACCACATTATTGGATCTGATATGTACACAGGACACGAATGGGTGTAGTACGTACAACCATGCATATTTGGTATCCAAAATATGTAAGCAATGCAAACCATACTCACTTGAGAAATCAAATGCTCACTCCTGTCATACAAATCAGACCTCTATAAATATATATAATGGATGTGATGGGATATGTGGGCCTAGGCTAAACTCTCTACACGTACAAAGTACAAGCCCACTTGTTTACTTCCTTATAAACTGCACAAAAGGGCTTCAAATTACTTAGGATGTCAGGAATACAAAACCAATTCGTCACAATAGGAAATTCAATCAAGTTCGTGTGGAGGTGCAAAACGATAGGGTAATTATGGATGCAAAGACTCTCGCTGATCCCCAACATATTATTTATTTATTTATTTGAACTTACATCACTGACATCCAGACTGCGGTCACTCCCCGCCCCGTTAGTGTCCGGGGCGGGGGCTGAATTCGGAGTCCAAGGAGACGACAGCTTGCTGCCTTTATAGTAATCCGAGTCCACTTTGGCAGCTTTCTATAAGAAAATACAAAAAATAAATTCACATGCATTAGCAATCTTTTAAATGCACAAGTACAAATAGTGATATGTGATGTACTATATCAAAGCATAAATCAATCCCGTGGGCTCATGAGCGAACATAGCTATTTGTCAACTGTGCTTTCTCAGTGACTCTCAAGTCACGGTGTAATCTAAGATTACCCTATCAATCCGCTATCGTAAACGTAACACGGAGATATCGTGTTTTGTGTGGCCGCAAAAGAGCAAAACAATGTCGGTCAGAAACTATCATCGTCATCATCCCTATTCCTCCATTTATCCCGTTAAAATTCTTACAAAGTGATGCCGAACCGTTTTTCCAACTTTACCAACTAAGAAAGTTTGATGTAAAAATCATCCACTTCACCATCGATCAAAGTAAAGTAAAGAGGGAACGCCATTAGCTCTCGGCTGGAAATACAAGTGGCTAACGACATTTCCATTTCTCAACTCTACCCAGATGAAACAACAAAGTGGAGAAGAGACGAGTAAAAGGAGAGTCAAAGTCTTTCCACGTGCGTACATCCATCATGCATTAAACAAGGTTGTTGTTCGATTGCCTCTTACGTATGTATGCATTCATAATTTCTACCTCGTCTCTTTCGTCTTTTACCCTCTCTCTCTCTCTGTTGTACTCACTCTCTCTCTCTCTATCTAGCTAAAACAACGAGATTAATCACAATGTGCGGATCGAGAAGCTTGTTTTTCTATAATCGAAAGTTTATGCATGCATCAGCATTTATTTCTAGTCATCATCAGATTAGATTCATAAAATTCGAGAGAGCGGACGCATGTAAAGTGCAGTGGCAAGCGGCACACAGCCCCACCACTCACTTCAGAGATTTAATGCATTACTTTGCTTACTTAGTTTTACATACACTTTATATACATTTAAAGAAAAGTAGAGCTGACTTGACTTGACTCAACTTGTGCGTTAAGTAACTAGGAACGCAAAGCATTAGCAAACATAAACTACCCTTCCTTTACTCAACTCCCAAAAGCAGGCCAGGCATACATGATTTTTCACTACACTTTTGCTCCCATTAGTAACCCTATCTGTGAGAGAGGAACACCAGGACAAGAGCAAAGGTGTAGTATTTTCAAGGAGTAGGAGCAAAAAAAACCCCAAAATGTGAATAATATGTAATAGAAGGAAACCAGAAGAGAAGAACACAAACACATTGAGAAAAAAAGCCAGAAGCAAAGTGGTAGCTCCATCGGCAGCAGCAGGAGAAGCAGGTAATGATAATAATGCCGATGACTGTGTGTTGTGTACTCCATGAAACATGCACAAACACAGGTAAGATATTATTACCAAACACTATTACATCAACATGTGTGTGTGTGTGTGTGTGTGTGTGTGTGTGTGTACATGTGCATACATTTAATATAAAAAAATTAAGTTCAACCAGAAGAGTCAGAGAGAAGGAGAGAGACTATTTTGTCAGGGATTTTTATGCTTAAGGGCCTAAAATGCCTGATCAAAAATGTTTCGTAGCGGGTATATGAAAAATGCTACGTTCCAAGTTCTTTTGTGCAGTTTTTATGCGCAAGGATAGAATTAAATTGTGAATAGGATGCAGGTGAAAAATAAATATATGCAGAACACAAGATTTTATGTTTGCTATATAGACGTAGGTAACTCTTAGGGGCAAGAGTTGGGTTTAGCCGAAGTTAGTACGTCTCTTGCGAGGAAAACTAACTTCGGAAATCTTAAACTAAATACTTAAAACTAGGGTTACTGAACCAAAAAGTACATCCTTTTCAGGGAAACTTAAATGGTTCTGGGAATGACTCAATTCAAGAGCTAAACCAGCAGAGTAACGATACGGAAAAGAAAATAACAACTGACCATTGTCGTGGACACTGGCCCTTATATACTCTCGAATTTCCATTGTTGCAATGGATTGAGAAAAAGAGATTTTACCAAGTGTTGCACTTGGTATTTGGTTTTATAGAAAATAGAAGAAGAAATATTACTATTCAAGTTAAGCGAAATACCTTCTTGCTTGGGCAAGGGAATGACCTCCATGCTTAACATAATCATATGCAGGTCTGCCTGCATGCATTTTAATTTGCGTGAGATTTGAATCCTCACACCCTCGTCCCCTTAAAGTGTTGACTACTACGATGAAATTTAATTTTTATCCCTCAGAAGAAATCATAGCATCATAATAGTACAAACTACATTAAATATTTCATGAAATAGAAATTAATAATTTGATTGATAAATATAGTTATTATTACAAATCACTTGACATATTTGTATTGTATTTTGTTATAATAGTGGTAAGATAGAAGATGGTTCCGTTTATGGTCTTGGTGTGGGGCTGGAGTTGCCGAGTCGTAAACAAATCAGAGTCCAAATAATTAAGGAGTTATTGTACACCTGTCGTAATGTCATCCGTATCCATCAACATTTCGTCTTCAAAATTAGACTTTGAAGGGATGTCTGGAGTAACGGGACGTTCACGATCAAGACACTCATGTGCAGTGACATCTTGAGTTACTCTTGAAATGTGAGTATTCTTCATTGCTGAAGAAAGTTCTTGTTCCTTCCTTTCAGAAGGTCTTTTCTTTCCTTCAGTAACCACTTTCTTTGGGACATTTCTGTTTGAAGTGGGGTTACTGAGAATTTTAGTTTTACCCTTCACTTGAGTAGATAGGCCTTCCCCAAGTGGAATTGGTAAGGACAAATTCAAGGTCTTGCAGACCTGTTTCACTTTTTTAAATGACTCCTCAAAGCTTTCGTTTAGAGGATCGATCACAATGACATCATCATTGGTTTGGGTCATGACATGTATGGTGGAATCTTCTTTTGTTTTTGTCTCCGGGATGGCCTGCTTTTGCACGTTCTGTTCCTTATTGGCTTGGCGTGCTTTGAAGCTGGCCGTCCGCCGCTGGATCCTCGCTAATTGTGACGGCGTCTTGGCTTTGGGCGTCTGAGGCTGCGGCCACATTTGAGGCATTGGCTGCATCATGCCAGGAGTCGGAGTCATCATCTGATAGTAGAAATGAGGATGTGGGTAGTAACCAGGCGCTCGTGGGTGTCTCCTCCGTGGAATCTGGGGACTCACTGCTTTGTTCTGCATTTGAAAAGAAAGGACTTAATTCATTTGCATGAACTCTTTTGACACGCATTTTATCATCTTCACACAACACTAAATCATAAACACCCTTTGAGACTACATTTGAAATGAAGTATGGGCCTTCGCGTTTCTTTGCAAGCGCTGCTGTAAAGCCCTTGCTTGCGTCAGACAAAAAGTGTGTTTTCAATAACACCTTATCTCCACATTCATACATACGTGGTTTGGTGTTCCGATTGTAGTAATGAAGGTATTTGGATTGAGCCAATTCAATTTCATCCCGTGCAATATTATGGACTGTTGCTAGTTTATTTGCTAGCGATTTTCCATCAAAGGACGAATGCTCAACACCAATGACATTGTCAAATGGAAGCCGGAATTCTCTACCAGTATTCAAATATGCAGGAGTAAATCCCGTCGTATCACTGATACTTGTGCGCATGGTCAACGCAATATCATGGATTCGGCGATCCCAATCTCTGCATCTTGATATGGTTGCAATAATAATGTTTTTCACCACTTGATTGTAGCGTTCTACAATATTAGCTTGGGGATGGTAAGGAGAAACATACAAACACTTCATTCCCACCATTTCACAAAAATCTTGGTATACTTTTGAAGTAAACTGCGGTCCGTTATCGGAGATAATGGACTGTGGGACTCCCCATCTGCAGCAAACTTCCCATATTTTCTCAGTGATTTTTAGAGCTTTAGCTTGTCGTAAGGGAAACAATTCAACATACTTTGTGAAGTAATCTACCATCACGAGTAAGTAATTGTTTTGATTTGCCCCTTTGGCATAAGGCCCCATTAAATCAATGGAAATCATATCCCAAGGGTTGCTTGGAGTGTAGCTAGTGGCAGGTATAGGAGGTAATCGTGACCTCTTTGACATCTGACACTCAAGACAATTTTTAACAAATTGTTGCACATCACGACGAATATTCTTCCAGTAAGCTCTTTGTTCAATTTTTCCAAATGTCTTTCTTATGCCAAGGTGGCCAGAAGTTGTATGAAATAGATGAATAACATTTTCAACTAATGACTGAGGTATCCACACTCTCCAGTGTAGTCTCTCGTCTTCCCAAGGTTTATTCCTTGGACCTACATATCGCATTAGCAGATTATCTTCAGTCAAGAATGCCTTGGCTGCGTCTTTCTTCATAGTATCAGAAAGATGCTCAAATTCATTCTTAATCAAAGCAGAAATGATTTTGCTCAGAATCTCATCTTCTGCTTGCTGTTTTATTACACCTTCTCGTGTCATATTTCCATGCGAGTCTGCAAACAGAACCTCATGCAAACGGCTTAATGAGTCAGAACCTCTCATTGCAGGGCAATCTCCAGGACGATAGCGAATTTCAAAATCAAACATTTGAAGGCTTAAATACCATCGTGCTAATCGTCCGGCAGGTTCCTTTATGCGATATAACCAAGATAGAGCTTGGTGATCAGTTTCCAATATAAAATGAGAACATTCTATGAACCCGCGGAATTTTTCAATCCCATACAAAACTGCAAGCAATTCCTTTTCAGAGGCACTGTAACGTGTTTCTGCAGGCTTTAAATTTCTACTAGCAAACCAAATTGGATGCCTTTCCCCATCCTTTTCCTGGAGTAAAATTGCTCCAATTCCAGTATTTGAAGCATCGCATTGAATAATAAACTGCCCATTAATATCAGGTAAGAAAACTTCCGAATAATCACTCAGAGAATTTTTAAGAAAATTAAAGGAGTTTTCTGCTTCTAAACTCCATGTGAACGGAGTGTCCTTTTTTAAAAGTTTAGTCAGTGGTTTAGCGTTGTCACTAAAAAGTGGGATAAACCTTCGGTAAAATCCAATCAATCCAAGAAACTTTTGGATATGCTTAACCGTTTTTGGAGTTGGATAATTACGTACGCAAAGAACCTTTTCAGGATCAGGGCGACACCTTCCTGGTTCAATTATAAACCCAAGGTATTTGAAAGTTTGCCTGCAAAGCTGAATTTTGCTAGGATGCACAGTTAAACCATTTTCTTTGATCTTGGTAAGAACAAGCGAAATATGCTCCAAATGGGAGTGCCAGTCTTTGCTAAATATTAAAATATCGTCAAAGTATACTGTACAAATTCTCCATTTTAAATCACCCAATATTTCATCCATGAGTCTTTGAAAACTACTCGGAGCATTCGTAAGACCCATGGGCATGCGATTGAAATGCCAAATTCCATGATGACAGCAAAATGCTGTTTTGCATTTGTCCTTTTCTGACATTTTTATTTGGTAAAAGCCCTTTGAAATGTCAAAAGTAGTGAAAAATGAGCATTGACCAATGTATGCCAGCATGTCTTGCAATGTTGGAATTGGATAAATGTCACGTACTGTCACTTTATTCAAAGGCTTATAATCAATAACGAACCTTTTAGACCCGTCTGGTTTCGGCACAATGAAACAGTTAGATGACCAAGGACTAACGCTTGGTTCAATAACGCCATATTTGACTAATTCAAAGAATGTTTCGTCAAAAATCTTCCTTTTCCCCGGGGTCATTGGAAATGGAGTTGTAGAAACAGGCTTACTGTTTCCAGTGTCAATAGCATGCTCAAATGCGGTACACAGTCCTGGTACTTTAGTAAAAATACCCAGGAAAGGTTTTAGCACCTTCCTTATCTCATTCTTTTGTGATTCAGAAAGGAAAAGAGGCACTTTCATGTCTGCATTTGGAAATAGCTTGACCTCTTCTACATAATTTTGTCTTGGTTCTGATACCACTGGGCAGGCCCAAGTTGACAATATACCTGCTGGAGAATCGGTTTCTTCCAACATTATCGTGTCATCATAATCATCATTGTCAAATGAAGGTATTTGTGAACTTTTATTTGATAGAAAGTTACATAAAAATATATTTGGATTGGGTACAAATGGATAGAGCTTTTTCAATTCCCTACCTACTGTCCAGCCCCCTTGGCCTATGAATATGCCAATGTCACTCGGTGCCAAAAAGTCACGACCTAGGAGAACTTCACTTATTGTCCCTGGGACAAGTAGAAATGATTGTTTTCTCATACCTGCTCCGTATGTAACATTCAGGGTCACTGCTTTAGTAGCAGTGTAGTTACCATGAAGCAGGCGTATCTCTTTTTGCTCCTGTCTACACTTTATGCCACGTTGTTCAATAACTTTTATTACCCTGTCACCCAACACAGAAACGGAAGCACCCGTGTCCAAAAACGCTAGGAACTCTTCATTCATCAGTTTAATATTAATGAATGGTTTTGTGTTCATACCTTGTGTTGGTTTTCCATGTTGCAGTAAATCTTCTACTGTAAGATTTTCGTTGCTTTGATCGTGAACCAGGTTGACAGAAGAGCTGGGTGTTGATGGGGATGGCGGACGTGGTGACCTTCTTGGACAGGAAGGTGCAATGTGATCTAAACTGCCGCAAACGTAACACCTTCTTTCTGGGGAACTGGTACGTTCAGAATTCCTTGAGGTTCTCTCGTTACCCCGAACTGGAGATGTTGAACGTCTCGGTGGTGAACTTGGAGGAGACTGAAACTTGACTTCCTTCTTCGGAGTATGAAAGTAGCTGAATGGATCCACTGAAGCCATATGCAGTCGAGGTGACTGTGAATTTGTGAGAGTTGAACTCTCTGGTAATTTTGCATGAGGTATTTCAGCTACTTTGGTTATCGGCTTCCATGCAAGTGAGGGTTCAAGGTTCCCTGTTACTGGAGGAAGCTTGTACGACCTGTAACTTTTTATGAGCTCCTGTGCCAAAGGAGCTGAATTTCTCATGTCATCCATTGTATTACAGGGCATTCCGATCAAAGCCTTCCTGTAATCTGGATGCATGAGACGTTTAACCAAATTTACCATAGACTCTTCTTCCACTGGATCACCAATACGTTCATAGTAGTCAGTGATTATTCTAATGAAAGATGTCAATGTTTCATTGGGTCCCTGATAACGCTTGTCTAGTTCGCGTTTCAGGTCCTCCTTATAACCAACTGCTTGGAATTCAGTTCTCAAGCGTCGCTTAAAATCATTCCAATTTTCAAAACGAGGTTCATACCTATACCAATTGTATGCATCCTGCATAAGAGACATGGGAATGACATTATTCAGCATTTCCATTTCTGAGTATCCCACTATTGCTTGGTATTTCTCCAGCTCAAGCAAATAATCGTAAGGTGTTTTTGTGTCCCATGCTCCTGTGTATGTGGGTATACGGACATCACTTGTTTTTAAGTGATGCATACGAGCATGGCCATTACCATTTGCTCGTGCATTGCCCTGTCCATTTGCATCATTATCAGCAAAGAAATTTGGTGCATTTCTATGATGTGGCCATAAAGGTACATTTTGTACAGGTCGTCCATGAATATTTAATCTATCTGCCAGTCTATGCGGTTCTTGTCTATGCAAATTACCAGCACGTTGAACTTGTGGCATTTGATTAGGATTGATTCCTCTCACGGCAGCAAGTAATTCCATATGAGCTTCACGTTGCACTTGAGCTTGCTCATGCATATACATTTGCTGCTGTTGTAGAAGCTGAATCAACATGTTATTCATGTTTACTTCATCGCCATCCACCTGAGGTGGATTTACAGCTTGATGGTATACTGGAGGTGGCGCTTGAGGTAGAATTGGAGGTGGTGACCTCGCAACTCTAGGAGCATTTGCTGCTGCACCATTTTCTCCAACATCATCATCGGCCAGTGGTGGATCTGGCTCTACTACTCGTCTTCCACGACGGTTGCTCATATCAACCTTTTATTTGTGGAAGGTAAATTTTCGAAATTTCAAATTTTTGAAATTTGTTTTTCGAAACTGCGTATCCTGGTACACTCGCCAATTTTGTCAGGGATTTTTATGCTTAAGGGCCTAAAATGCCTGATCAAAAATGTTTCGTAGCGGGTATATGAAAAATGCTACGTTCCAAGTTCTTTTGTGCAGTTTTTATGCGCAAGGATAGAATTAAATTGTGAATAGGATGCAGGTGAAAAATAAATATATGCAGAACACAAGATTTTATGTTTGCTATATAGACGTAGGTAACTCTTAGGGGCAAGAGTTGGGTTTAGCCGAAGTTAGTACGTCTCTTGCGAGGAAAACTAACTTCGGAAATCTTAAACTAAATACTTAAAACTAGGGTTACTGAACCAAAAAGTACATCCTTTTCAGGGAAACTTAAATGGTTCTGGGAATGACTCAATTCAAGAGCTAAACCAGCAGAGTAACGATACGGAAAAGAAAATAACAACTGACCATTGTCGTGGACACTGGCCCTTATATACTCTCGAATTTCCATTGTTGCAATGGATTGAGAAAAAGAGATTTTACCAAGTGTTGCACTTGGTATTTGGTTTTATAGAAAATAGAAGAAGAAATATTACTATTCAAGTTAAGCGAAATACCTTCTTGCTTGGGCAAGGGAATGACCTCCATGCTTAACATAATCATATGCAGGTCTGCCTGCATGCATTTTAATTTGCGTGAGATTTGAATCCTCACAATTTTATTAACAATGTATGTATATTCTGCCCTTTTTGATGGGGATACATGATGCATACATAGTTTCATGCAAAGGATACAGATGATACTAGTAAGAAGTAAGACTGTTGACGGTGAAATAAAATGTAGACATGCATATATAATTTACGGTATATAATGGGAAAGATGAACACGGCGGACACATGGGATGGTGGAAGAGCAAAGGTACATCAGCCAGCATCACCAGCTTCACTAAGCAATTTCATAGCAATCACAAATCAAGTTTAGAGTAATACGAACCTAACTCTCATGTTCATTCTTATACATTCGTGGCTCATATCAAAAGGATGAGTGACGTAGTATGAATCATCATCATTCAGCATGATCGTTGATCATAAAACCATCATCGGAATATGCATAATATACATACGTAACTTGACTTGACTACACAGTTGTTCAGCACTAGTAAAGTTGGGGTTTATGAAGAAAAAAAGTTACGTTTGGGCATCCTTTCGCTCCTAGCTAGGAGATGCACTTACATATATTACCATCTATCTATCTACTATCTATGATGATAGGAGCATAATTTTGACACGGCACGAAGAAATAGGAAGCAAAGAGGTAGCAAAAAATAAGTCATACCATGAACCAACTCTCAATGACTGATGAGAGATGATCTATCTACCTGTGTGTTCAAAAAGTTTACTTTAAACAAGTCAGCAAACCAATATCATCATCATCATCATCCACTTATACTACGCACCCCCAAACACAACGCTCTTCTTCTGACAAAAACAATTCCTAAACTACAGCACAAACACAATACAATAATGTTTTTTTGGGGTTTAACAATATGTGAAATGGTGCAATGTAACCTGCCCTGACCATCGTTTGCATAGGATCCGCTCGCCTGTGTAATATAAGTATAGCATGATGATGAGTAAGCTTGACCCCATTTAACTGTCTTAGAGTGTCCTGAAACGGTAAGATATTACACGCTGCGCCGCATGAATACAAAAACGCAATTCGTCTCAATTTTATCAACATTATATGACAGTTTACTCATCAGACGAGTTCAAATCACCGTTCATCCCAAATTAACAACCAATATGAGTGCTCGCCCTCCACCATCAGTGAGTCAAAAGTAAACAACAATCTTTAAATGTACGTACATACACACGTTTTACAATCAGGGAGAGAGAGAACACCTTATTAGTAGTTGGTGTTGAACCCCCAGACGCATGACATTATTGTTTGGGCACACTGACAACTCCACAATGACTTCAAAGCCTCTAGTTCATTTCCCCCTGGTACGTTGTAATAATAATACCAATGAATTGACGACAATAATGGAAGGAAGGGATGAGGAAAGGAGCAAGACATAGACACAATAAAAGTAGTGAAAAAGATATAGCACTTTGCATTGCATATTGCACCTCTAACATTTTATTGAAGAGGTTCAGGTGACAACAAAATGCCAAGTTGAAAATGAAGACATGCTCATTCTCCTAAGTGGAAAGATCATGCTCAACACATTCACATCCTTTCTTCGTGCATGACAATATCAACTTTGAGATTTTGTTGTAATATTCCTCAGAGAGAGGGAAATGAGGCTCAAAGTAGAAACAGCCTAGCCAAGCATGTGGGTCGTCCAGGGTAGGGCCCTGGAGTACTGTTAACGAAAATGTGCAAAGGGAGCAGGAAATGAAATAATACAGTTTTCTGGATGGGAGATAAGTAAATGCAGTACTTGCTAAAGTGTTAAGTGTTCATGCAAAGGGATACAAATTGAGTTGAGCCCTAATGTATAAATCTATTTACAATTTTCATGTTCTCAACCGTACAACACCTTACTTCGTCGTGTAAGCTAGTGCATAATCGCCTTCTCTTTCCTTTTGCTCAAATGCTGACAATGAGTGGTTATCATTATCATCATGATCGTAAAGGTAGCAGCTGTGTGTCTTGTCTTCAAAGTCCTTAAATCTACAAAAACCTAAAAACCTGTCCAATATATTACAAAATAGTGCTCAAGGCATTCATTTTGTGTTCAGCATGGACGTTGTAAAATGTAAAGTGAAGGGATTCAACATCCCATCGCCTCAACTATCACCATCATCACGCCAACTACGTAGTGATAAAGAGAGCCAGGAAAATCAAGAGAGAAAAAAAATCAAGCTAAGTCTCCTTTCGTCCTTACAACACCAACGTATACTACGTAAAAAGCATGACAAGGAAAAAACCAGGCCATCAGCCAAAATCCCTGAACTTTCAAAATACGCCCACAAGAAGAAATGTTGATGTTATATGAAGGGATATATAAGCAATATACAAATTAGAATTAAAGGAGGAAGGAAACGAAAATCTGGCCATTTCTTCTTCCTCCTTCACCACATGGTATATAATGATATTATGTAGTAAGGGATGCCTAAAGAGTATGCTCGTTCCGTGCTCCATGAATTCATCTCACTTTTTTTTCTTCCTCCTGAACTTCCCTTCTTTAAAAGGTATATATTTGAGAGCATGGAGATCTACTTATTAATGCATCATCATCATCTCCCCAGATTTTATTTACAACAATGGACACGGTTGTAAAGATGATGATGCTCCTCGCTTTTTCACCAGCGTCACTCTCAGTTTGTAGCATGCAAGAAGAATAGAGAAAAAAGGGATGATGATGATGATGCTATTGGAAAGACGCTCTAGCTTACAAAACCGGTGTACCAACCAAACCAACTAACAAGTTGAACAATCACACATGCAACTTAAGGAACATTCGGTAGACGAAGAGATTTTCCTTCATCGAGCCTACAAATATACAAAAAGTTATTAAGATGAAAGACATGCGAAGGTAAAGAGGAAGCAGCCCAACGCTTGTGAACTCCTCGTAAAGAAAAGGCTACCTAGTACCTACCCTTCCTCCTCTCATAATCATTTGTCCACGATTTCACGTGTAATCACTGCATACACACACACACACACATACATACTACGATCAAAGGCAACCAAAGTTCTGTGTCTTACAACATAACTTGACATTGGAGTATTAGAGTACCTCCCTGAAAGATGCTTCACTAGTTACCTAAAAGATCCATATGATTTAAGGAAGCAATAAGCTAAGCTATAATCCTCAAGCGCTGTTAATAGCCATGATGATAATGATAAAATAATACTTCCACAACTGATGTAGCGAAAGCAGCCCAAAGGAGAAGAAAAAACACAGGTAAGTTTTCATACACAAAGGTAAGACTTAGGGTGAGCTGTGAGTTGATTGCAAGAAGGGGATGAAGAAGACGAAGTAAACTAACAGCTTATATAGGAATGGACAAAAGACAAGTAGAAAGAAAACTAAAATATAGGCAGGTAGACGAGACCATCGGCAAACACGGATTTGTGGAAGGGAAGACAGGTTGGTTGCCTACTTGCTTACCCTTACTACTGTTTTTTTTCTTCTTGTGGGCTGAAACTGAGATAAAAGTTACCCTTAAATTACAGCACGACCATTATTACATCTTGAGGCACCCCTCAACTCAACTCAAATTTAAGCGTGGAGATGCAGTACGAATACTGAAACGAAACTGAAGCCTAGATTTTGACCAGAACGAGGATATCCTTATTGACAATGATGTACACGTTTGAGACAAGACGCACATGCACATAATACACCTTTCCTCGCATTACATATATGACACTAAAAGCAAAGTAGATAAAATGTGTGGAACTGTTGTTGGCATAGGTGCATAATAAGTCACTGCCATGATATGAAGGACTGAAAGTGTGTAGTGTAGGGTACCTGGTGGCTTCTCAGCCAGAATCACACGACGATGCAACCATGGCAGAATCCACAACATAATAATCATCATCCCATCACCATTATCCGAATTCAACCAAGGGATTTTCTATTCAGGAAAAAGGACCACTGCTGTGGCATCCTCTAAAATCGCAGAAAACTTCAGCACCAGGCAACATCAAGACAGGTCGGAAGAGAACGGAGGAGTAAAAAGTTGAACCATTATTATTAGTGTTTCTCTTTCCCATTTCGTTTATTAATGCACGTATTTACGTATTCAATAAAAACATGTCATTTCGTTGGGAAACTGAAGAAACAAGAAGTGGAAGACTATCATGCAGATACAAACACACAAAAGGTATATAAGAAGAAGGAAGAAGGAGTAAGGCTTAAGGTTTTTAGGTACTACTGGCAAGTTAGCAAAAGAGTAGTAGAATCAAGACAAGGAAAAGAGAAGGGAAAACCCCTAAAACCCATCTAACAACAGCAAAACAACAGCCAGTCAGTCAGCCAGCAGTCGAAGGAACGGAACAGGCTGACAGCAACAATGGGAACCATCCATAATGTGTATCCTCGATGTAATGAGATCCACTTGAAACCACCAGTATACCATTAGCAGACAACATACATACATAGATACATACTTATGTATATATACACAGCACACCAAGGAAAACGAGTCAGAGAAAGAGACACACACATACAAAAAGCCATAATCATATAGGTTCTTCTCTCTCTCTCTCACTCACACACATACACACAATTATTTACAACCCTGTTGCCGCAGAATTTGGAAGGGCTTCCCCCAGCAATGCAAAACATCTAAAACAGCTCTTACTGGAATTCTCCATGCATAGCCGTTGAGAACTCATCTAATGGACCATGAAAATTGTACACTTCTTCTAAAAACTCATATTGCGCTGTCAGCCATACCCACCCTATATATTATATATATGTATATATTCATTCTCTTTCTCTCTAACTCTCTTTCCATTTTCCTCGCTGGGCAAATGCAGAACGTAAAACTACAACCATTCTCCGTCATTACTCTTAAAGTAGCACATTTCACGCGATTTCACAACCTAGTATAACAATGTATGCAGAGAAATAGAAATGTATACAACATATTCATATTATATATGCATTTATCAAGTGGGGTGAGATAATAAATATTCATAGGCCTATAAATGTGTCGCTCCACACTTATCTGGAAGGGAATGGAGAACTCTCACATCATAGAAACAATTGTCAACATAATGACTAAGATAATAAACCTGACAACTGGCAAGGTATATAGGAACCTGCGATCTAGCATTTATACTGAATTGAGTAAACATAAGCTATGTGTCTGAGAATTGGTTTAAAAAAGATTTGAAAATTTTCATCATTGTGGCTGCTATTGAGAATTTTTTTTAAAAAAAATTGACATTTAAACGCTTATAGGTCACGCTGGGGTCATTGCTGAATCTTGATAATAGCATGGTTGAGTTTTTCTCGAGAAATAGCATCATTTTGATGTATCATAACCCATGTTTTGCTATTAAAAAATATTTGACCTTGACCTTTGACCCAGTTGCCGTTGACCGATTTTGCTCATCTTCGAACTCAGTCAAGGTCTTGACCTAAGGTGTCGTTTAGCAAAAAGAATTTTTGAAAATTTTCAACGGTGTAAAAGTTATCGTGCGAACAGACGGACAGACGGACGGACGGACAGACAGACAGACTATGATCCATTCTAAAAAACCTGCTTTCGATCTGCGATCGCAGGTTAATAATGGATCATGAACACTTAAGATCCGCAGTTTCCGTCTTAAAACTAACGTGGTGTGTGATACTAATAGGATATATGATGATGACGACGACGACAGATACACACATATATTTCTGGCCTGCTCTCTCTCTCTCTCCTCAAAATTTTCATTGTGTCAGCATGTTGACTGCCATTTCTAAATACGCTAAAATGTATTTGTGTGATACCAATACATTAAAGGTATTTCTACCAACCATGGGGAGCTCTCCTTTCATTTAACAAAACTGAAACAAAGAGCAAGGGAGCACGCTGTGACTGTATCATTTTCCAGCATCAAAACCATCAAGCCGACAGTCGAAATGTCAAAGATAATCTGAAACTTTGGTATTATGCATGTATCCACTGTGATTGCCATTTTATACAAAAGGATTTTCATCAACAAACAGTTTAGTTTTGCTTTGATGGTGTCGTTTTCCCTTTACTCTCCCTCTGTCGATACGCTATTGAATAATGGATGTTATTGCTAACTAAACATCATTCAACGGCCAATAAACACTGCCTTTTACACACAGTAGCAGCAAGTGTGTTCCAAGAACCCAGAAAATTCAAAACAGCGTGAACAAATAGAAGAAAAAAATGGTTAGCATGCGGACATTCTTATGCAGGTAAAATATCTTCCGCAAAACATGTCTCCTGCTGCAAAGATCAACCTTTTTGTAAAAAGGGAAAAACATAAGTGAAGGATTTTAGCTTTGGCTGGCGTCTGACTGCCAAAGATGGAGAATAGAACAAGGTGCAACCAACCACTTGAGGAAAATATTAAAACAATTTCCATTTTGAGAATTTCATCAAATCTGGAAAGTCAAAAAAGGATCAAAGAGGTTTTTTCGCATGAAACTCACCATGCGCATTCACTTTGTTGTATATATTTTCATAAAATACAGCTACGAACCCTGAAAGTAATGTAGGAAGCAGAGAAACTCTGGGTAACAAAGAGAACCAAGAAAATTAGATGATGTAACCTGCTTCGGAAAGCACAAAATGACAGATATTGATTTCAGCTGTGTTGGCGGACATGGAGAAGAAAATATAAGATCTTGTTTCTCCCATTTCCTTAGCTTATTCCTTTAGCTCAACAAATGAAAGTCGAGAAAGAAAATTACAACTTCAATACAACCTTGTTTACTCCATCTAACAAATCCTTTCGTGCTCTTCTAGTTTTTAAATTATAAGATCGAAGTCAGAGTATCTCCCTAGCCAACTTTGTCTCCCGTCATATTTCCTAGTGTGAGCTATGAGTACGAAAATAATAAAATATGATGGTATAAATTGTATTTGACTGAGAACTGGATGAGCGAAACTTTTTCTCATTTCTAAACTACAAATAAATTACATACCTGTATCTCGATCAATTTCTCTACCAACTTAATTTATGTATGAATCTTTTGTATCCATTATTGATGAAGGAATTTAGTTGTACACCATTTCATGTATTTCTAAAACTAATAATAAGTTTCGAAGGTGAGATCTGCCTCAACTTACTAAATTTGTTCTAACAACTGTTGTCAAACTTTCCACTTCAATTTGAAGGAGATATGAATGACTACCACGTTTGGAAAGCTTGTAGCAAATTGAAGCATTGGAAAAAACAATATAGACGGGTTACCCGTTATCTATTACCTCTAAAGGCTCGGTTAGATCTTTGTAAAGTCCTCCTGCGTGATGAAACATTGTAAATGTAGTAGATAAAATTAATTGATACTACTGTATTTGCACAACACATGTATAGATTATTAACTGAGCAGATTTAGTGGAGTTATCTGGGCATGTTGCAATTTTAAGTTAAACGTACCTAACTGATACAATTCTTAGAATTGTGGTGAGCTAGCCAATTCGTGTTTTTTCATTGGGGGCATTACTGCAAACGCAATGTAATTCAATAGCGTAGCAAAAGGATGCCGACAAGCGGAATAAAACCAAAGCACTGGTAAAAAAACCTCATGTGAAAAAAAATGAACAACAGGTAGAAAGTTTTGCTTGATAGCTTTCTTTCCTTTCATTTTCAACTTCTATTATGCCATCTTATTCTCAATCAATCGTCATCATTGTTAAATGTATTAATTTTTCATGCATATATTTTATGCACAAAAAGACCAAAGAAAATGAAGCGGAAAAATATTTTTTTTCACATCAAAATACATTTTATGGCCGCTTATTTCAAGCTGAGCTTAATTTCAATTTGGCATGTAATTGCAGACATAAAATTATGTATTTGCAGTGAATATAACTACGCATAAAATTTCCTCTTACCTCGGAATCTTGTAACCCTGAGCCTGTAATGTTGACGGCTAGTTGTAGCTACTCGAGATAAAAAAAACAAAAAAAAGTTTGTTTGTGCAGAAAATTGTCCCACGCCTGCGAGCTTCTTCAGATGTGTTTTTTATTAGGTAGTCACATTTGCAATAGCACTGCCTTATATAAATTAAAGTCAAGATTCACTAACACATAGAATGAAGCTTACAATAAATGGAGTTGTAACAAAGTTTACACGCTGCACACTTGTAGGTATAAATACACGTGAAGTGATGTTGTAATAGATTGCAGTTAAATGAATATGAAAAGTACACTACTCCAGTTTCTATACAAGAAGGACGACGAACGTGCTCATAAAACGTCGTCTATGAAGTGATCATTCACATCCGAAAACTTTTTGCGAGCAAGCATTTCTCCTAATTTCTTTGCAAGAGAAATGCAAAATAAAAAAAATGTTCACAACCCTTTTCCCCAGTTTCCTCAACGAGTTGCTACATTTTGAGAAAGCGAACAATACATATAGTTGAAGACATGTATCTCTCCTCTTCTAACTAGAATAATTGAATAAGACAACCAAGTCCAAAATCAATGTTCTGCAACCACACAAGATCCAGACTCACCAGACCAAACAAAACGAAACGAGACCAGTAGTGAGAATAAGGTAGATCAAGTTCCTAACAATGTGACCATATATAATTCTTCAATGCTTTTTATCGTTTGTTTGTAAACTGCGAACCAAAAACTGTCACTGTGCACGTTTATACCCCCATTATTTCACGGATACTCGGAAAGACTTGGTGCGGTCGTGGTTTTCCACACTTTTCTTGTTTTTCACTTGTTCAGTTATGAGTTAAAAGCATACTGTCACCGCTACTGGACAACTAAATTCTATATTATCTTGAGTCGTGAGAGAAACGATTGCGAAACATGATGTGTATGGCACAACGAAGGAAGAAGTAGGCACAGTTCGAGTTCTAGCAACTCACTTTTTACTTCACAATAAGACGTTTTCTCTCTATAGCTCTCGGTTGTTCCTATCCACTCTGAACTCTCCTCATCATCTCTCTCTCTCTCTCTTATTAGCACTGAGCTGGAGGAGTGCAATATTAATAATAATCATAACAAGAGGAACAACACAATGAAAACATTAGGAAAAGAGCAATGCGGACCTACTAATATAGCATGTGTGTTATACCATGCCTGAGTGTCAATACGACGGAGAGAAGTTCGCTTTCCACTTCCTTGCTTCCTAACTCACTCACTCGAATTCTCTTGGGAAACGCCAACAAAACTCTTTTCTTCCCTCGTCTCCTTGTGATCCTGTCGAGTCAAAGTAATGCTAGCATATATGTATATATAAAAAAGAACGAAATCAAAGACAGTCATTCTGATCCACCACTAAACATGTTCATGACTGACTTGAGAATCGCTTCGTCTTCTTCCTTGATATTCTTACGAGATGATGATGATCATCATCATGATGCAACCAAAAAACCTCCTCAAGCAACACCATTACTACCACCACTCTGTCGATTTACTACTATCATATGCATAGGTACAAAAGAGCGTGTGTGTGGACTGTGGACGTTGTAGTCAAAAAGTAAACTGCAGCACTTTGAATTTTCTATCCACCACACCACCACTTCAGAAAGAGCGGTTTGATGATGACGGTAAGGTATCCTAATGCATAAGCTATTACTGCAACAACTACTTCTCTCTCCTCTCTCTCTCTCTACAATTACGACTTACTTTTTCTTTACCGTTTTAGAGCAGGGACTTAAAACATGACAAACAAACAAGAACCATGGATGGGCTACGAAAAGTCGATTACGTTACGACCACGATGAGTTTTGGAAGAACAGAAGAGTCAGAAGAGAAGCATATACATAGTATGATAAAGAACAATAACAACAGTTCTCTGTTTTTTAGTCCGTTCGATTGTCCGTAGAAAACACGAATAAGGAGGTTGGATAGATGCGAGCTACGAAGATGCTGCTCTCTCAGACGCTGATGAAGGCAACGCGAACGATGACTAAAATGATGATGAGAAGGTAAAAGCCTTACTCTCTCCCTATCTAACCAACTTCTTCTTCGCTAGCTTAACTTTGCTTCGCTTCTCTTTTCTTTCCTGCTGTTACCTGCAGTTTGAAGGAAAAAAACTTATTCTCCTATATTCTTTTTTTTCAATCCTTACATTTTTCCTGATAGAAAACTTGTATAATCAATAGTTTCAGAAGTCTCAAAAAACTCGTCCGCAATCTTCCGTTTAATATATCTTTTGCCTTCTTGCTTGCGATTTACAAGGGCATGGCAGACGTTCTCTCTAAAAAAACGCGTATATTAACGTTGAGAGAGTGGAGAGTTCATATGTACAATAAACAAGCACTATATCCTTACTAATAAACACTGGCACTGCTATTGCCCCTCAAAATTTTCAACGTTTACCACTTGCGCTACTTAGTTTACTCCATCACTTCATAACTGCACACACCACACTCTCGCTCATTTGCTCAGGTTTTTTGAGGTGCTCTCGCTCTACGGGAAATAAGGAGTCAAAAGTCAGGAGCAGTAATACCATCATCATCATCATCAGCCAGAGTAGACATGGAACAAAGAATTATTCATTGATGTACCATATAAGTAAGAAACCACACTCGGATCTTATATTGGTCTCTCTCTGGCCTGGCACTGGGGATGAACACACAGGACCATTGTTTGACAACCTCAGAAAGAAACCTGGTTGGTAAGAATTGAGTATACCGAACAAATAAGAAAGCACAGGTATATCCGTAAGACGAGCAAGGCGATGTCATATGAAAAGCTCAGTAAAAACGACTGAAAAGAGGACTGCCTGTGAGGAGATGATGATGATGACGATGATATTATGGATGTATGCAGGTATAAAAGTAAAATGAGTCGTATTAAAAGCAAGGCAGCGATAGCAACACGTATATAGTAATATAAGGTAAAATGCATAGATACATCGTGGGTATATCAGGATGAGGATGATCATGAGCGTCTTATAATATGGATGAGAGCGAGTACCCAGGCCAGGCTTCGTTTTTCCTCGAAGAAAAGATGAGGCAAAGACAACAGGTGTTATTCTACAAGCCAAAGCCAACTTACTGGCTTGGCTCTCAACCGGTTCGTTTGCTTGCTTGCTTACTTACTTACTCCCTCGTAGAGAGAAGAAGCACAACCACAACCTTAACTCCATGTAATACTCAACGGAGGCTGAGGTAAGGATAGGTCTATGGTGATGTGATGGTGCTTCTCTCGATACCCTGTCTTGCACATCTCTTGGATTATTGCATCTATCCACTCACCTTTTTATTTTATTTTCAGGTAAATACCCTTAGCAGCATTAAGTAATGGAGTGAACAGAACAAGAGCTGTCTGTGAGTGAGCGAAGAAGAAGCAAGAGAGAGAAGAGAAGAGAGAGTGCCTCCGGCCACAACCGCTAACAACTATCAACAACCCACCCTCACTCCGTGGAAAAAACTCATTTCCCTTTTGTCAAGCACAACCCTCCATTGTGGTCCTATCCAGAGGAAAACTTATTGTTACATGTTCCTTATATGGTAACAAAAAAGAGGCTGAAAGAACAACATAACAGCATCTTAGAGCAACAACTGAACTTCTTCCTCTTACTTAAGTATACAGACAGTAAAGCAAGCACGACACCTTCCTTCGCTGCAACCGATAATATAGAATCATGAGGATAGGTACAAGGTACACGCAAAGTTTTACCTTATTCCCTGCCGCTCTCCATCTTCTGTAACATTATATAATGCCTTGTCGCTTTTGCAACTTTATGCTTCTATCATATATTCTATCGTATCATATCCTATCATAACTCCATAAATTTGTTAGGAAGTAATTGGAAATGGGAATTAATCTTGTTGGATTTACTGCACTTATGAATTTTGAAGGTTTATTAAATTTATTCTGGATTTGAAAGCATTGTGCCATGAATAGAATACTAGGACTTGATTATTTTCAAGGACATTTAATTTCCGCTTTTATTTAAGCATAAACAAATAACATGTTTCCAAAAAATATATAATATCTTCAACGTAACTTGATAACAACACTTTATCAACAAAATGGGTAAACAATGAAGCAGTGCAGAACCATTGTGATACTTCTTACTCCAGATGATTTTTTAATGCAATCTTCTATGTATCAACATTATATGCATTAACCTACACTCACGTATCATCACATCACGAAACCCATTATGCAGTTAAAGTCGACGCAATTGCAGAGAGTGAGAGCATCAAGCACAAAAACAGGATTCAAAAAATCAAGACAAGAAATAAGAGCCAGTGCAGTTCACAAGGTGTATCTCATATACACTCAAAAAGTAATCTTATAGCATATTGTTAAAGGTAGTATAAAAAGGTTTTGTTTTCTTCAGCTTAAGAAATACGTATTACGTACATATGATACTTATTACCACTACATTACATATACAATCAACGAGCATACATATCTACATTTATCTTGTGCTGTACATCATACTATATTTTTGAAGCTCCATCAACTTCATTATCAATGATCCGTTCCGACCAGAACCAGACCACTACAGGAAAAGAGCATTGTTGCAAGTTTCGCCTAAATGTATATTGCACAAAATATTACACTCTGCACAAACCACAAATGTGAGAGTGGAAAGTAAGGGTAAAACTGAGTTCTAATCGGACAAGGCACGTCGAGCAAGACAAAGAAATAATGCTGTCGTAAAATTAAAGCTGATTGCCATTAAACGGCGGAGCAAAGTTTTAGTAGAGAGCTTACTACAAAAAGTACACGTTTTTCCAGTCATGTTTTGAGCCCTTTAATAGGATATCACTCCAAAAAAAAAGAGTCTGTGGGTAACTTATCCACATAAGATTTTGACTTTGAATTTGATGCTGGAATATATTCAACACTTTTTTATTTTATTCAAAAGACATATAAGTAGAAAAACAGCTCACATCATCTTTTTCCACCAGCGAATTCATGACGCTTCTTTTCTTTCTTCTTGCATATCATCTATCCAGCTCGAGCTGACGATAAAAAACTCAACCCTCATCGACCAACCGATGGACCACTACATCATGAAGACTTTTAAAATCATGAGAATGACGATGCATCAAGAAACAGCAATAGAAAGAAAGGAAAATAGAGAGAGAGAGAGAAGTGAGCAAGCAACTGATTTGTACCCTGAGGCATTGAGCAATGATAAGACTTGACGTTGATGATAATCACCATTATCCCTACAATGTGTTTAGAACTTTACTATTGTTATTGCAATACAGTCAAGAAAAAGCCCTTGGATGGATCCTTTTTCTGAAGCCACAACAGCTAAATTTCACCACGATGTTGCCTAAAACGCACATCAACGTCTTTGAAGTAAATGCAGACGATTTACATATGCTAGAAACTGACTTTGCAGAGTATATCCCGTGTAAAAAATATATATATACATTTGAAAAATACAACATACGTCAGCCCCTTCCTCTCTAAATAACAATTACAATGGATATTGCATGCCCTATAATATACTGTGGACTAAACAAATGTACGTGAATAAATGGAGGGGCTAGCTTGTAGCTTCGTGTAATTTTACAGAAGCTTTAAAACTTACCAACCAGTATATTACCTACTAACATAATCACGACAACGCTTTAGAATCTCATCATTGCACAAACACACACATACAAAACAACGCTTTAGAATTTCCAAGCTGATCGTTCGTACATTAGCATCATATCATGTTTCACCTTTTTCCTAAAGAGTTTATGCATATCCATGACTGGTGGTTCATACACGCGTGTAAAAATCACAACAGAGCAAAGAAAACAACGATATGAAAAACAAAGATTGCATGTGCATGAAATTTTTATTTTTTTTGCAGCCAAGCCATCATTTACACTCGCTTTATTTAGCAAGACCAAGACCCTATCGTCGCCATTTGGGGAGAGAGCAAAATGGGTTATTTATCATCTTAAAACAAAACTCTAAAATCCTTTGTGACTTGCTTGACAACAATCCCAGGTTATTCCTAAGATGTGAGGAAGGCATAAAGAAGAAATGGAAACCTTTTATTTGCATTTTCAAAGGCAACCATGAATCCGTACAGCGTTTAATTTTTTTATGCTGCCAAAAAATGATGTCGATAAATTTAAGCTAAGTTTATAATAATATGGTTGTTTGACATTGGCCCTCAAAACTAAACTAATGATTCAACAATGTCCTTCAATTACACCAGTATGTATACAATAAAAAATTAGTTAACCTATACAAAGCGGAAACATTAAAATATGTAACATGAATGAACTGCCTGTAGGTTTTAGCAAATTCAACTAGCATTTTGTAAGAAAAAATTGAATATACTTTTCAGTTGAAACTCGTCAGCACCATATGGCAAACCAGCTCGAAAGGTAAACGTTATTTTTTTTGTTTATTTTACTTTCCTTCAACGGAAAATAGCAAGTGTTTCGCTTCAGGAAAAAGCTGAAGGAGCTCACTGGAAAGGGAATCCTAAGATTGAGCATGTGTTTTGGAATGACCGTATTGAAAGATTACTGTCCTGCTCTGTACCGGTCTTCAATGAGTATTTCAGACGATGGACATCATTTGTACATAAATTAACATTTAAAGGCGCCCACCCAGCAACAGGTACAAAATATTCATTGAAGCAAATTGGTTTCAAGAAGTATTCAGGAAGCATTTACTGGTTCATGGTCATGACTACAGTAATTATTCAACACTATGCTTAGCGGTTGTATATTTAAACTTGAGAGGTTCCGGTCCAGAAGAAGAGGTATTACAACACAAGGTAGGCAAGCATTTTTGGTTAAAAACTCTCACTCTTCTCTGTTCATCAGAGCAACCATCAATAAATGCTGTTGATTATTCACATACGGATACTCATCTCTTACAGACTAAAGCACAGATAATTCGCGATTGATAGTTTGTGGTGTACTGATCAAGATAATTTTAATATCTCGTTGTATCATAACAGGATTAGTTTAGTATGGTCAAGATCAAACCTTGCGCATCTACACTTTATTCTGGTTTGCGAAGCTTCAATACTATTACATCACATCATATAACGTTCTAGTATACAAAGGGTAATACTACACCGCTCATTCAGTTGTTGGCCATAAATCATCTTAATATTTCACATGTTAATGCTTACCACGATCAACTTTTCACGACATGAAATAAGGTTAGGGGAACTGGGTTGGGTTTTAATTGCATTAGTTTTGAATTCGATTTTCATTGTCATTTCTAATATTAATTTTCAATTTTTACAACTAATCTTCAACACCGCCAGTGCAACTTTTCATGAAATAAGTAATAAAATAATGATACATTAGAATCGGATACACATATGTTTTTCTCTACCTATTTCATCAATGATGTATAATCATAAATTTGCCTGCATGCATTCATTTTTGCTTAAGACAAGATTACAGATGATAAAAGGGTAAGTACAAAGCAAGCGTAATGTTGGAAAAGCTCCGTTGCAGCTGCTGTAATTTTTATTGCAGTTTGTGATATGAAATGTGACGACGCTATATATGTGAGATGACGACCGTGAGTTGTAGACAGCAATATTAGACCTAAGCAAAAAGATACGATACGATACAAGGACACGTACGTACTGGTATTATAGCTATACCACCACCAATCTTTTTTTCACGAGAGCATGAAATTGGCAAAGTGATGATGACTGATTTGATGGTAATGATCACGAAGCCTATCCCTCAGCCATTTTCCTATATTCATATATGTGTGTAGTGCAATGTACTAACTCCACACAGATAATTTTTCGATGCTGTCTGTAGAAAGAACAATAAAATATTTGAACTCAATGACTGATCTCTTGAATACGTGCAGATAGTTAGTTTAAACAAGTTTTTTTAAAGACGACAAAGAGTTTACGTCTCTACCCCAATTATCTTCAAGCATATTAAGTTACACTATGGAGATAAGGAGTTGAAAAAAAGAAAACTTGGTTGTTGACGTTGATTAAATCATAAATAAATGGATTAGAGACAACCATAAAGCATCATCACTTCCTCTCAATAGGAAAAAATTGGAGTGTTGATGAGTAACCCCACTTAACAAAGGACAATTAAAAACCAATGGAGTCGTAAAAATGGCTTAAATTATTAAAATACGCGATGTTTGCGTCAGACTTTAAGTGACAAACAAGCTTTACGATTAAAATATATCGCATTATAGTTATCCTTATCAATCCATATCGCTGGCAAGGCAAGACAAAAAAAATCAGAAGTTGCCAGCGGCGCGGCAGTAGCAATCCCAGACACCCGTCATTTATTAACCTGCGATCGAAGATCAATCAAAAGCAGGTTTTTTAGAATGGATCATAGTCTGTCTGTCCGTCCGTCCGTCCGTCCGTCTGTCCGTCTGTTCGCACGATAACTTTTACACCGTTGAAGATTTTCAAAAATTCTTTTTGCTAAACGATACCTTAGGTCAAGCTCTTGGCTAAGTTCTAAGATGAGCAAAATCGGTCAACGGTAACTGGGTCAAAGGTCAAGGTCAAAAAATTTTAATAGCAAAACATGGCTTATGATACATCAAAATGATGCTATTTTTCAAGAAAAACTCAACTATGCTAATATCAAAGTTCAGAAATGACCCCAGCGTGACCTATAAGTGATTAAAGGTCAATTTTTGAAAAAAATCTCAATAGCAGCCACAATTATGAAAATTTTCAAATCTTTTTTAAACCAATGAACTACTCAGACACAGCTTATGCTAACTTTATTCAGCATAAATGCTAGATCGCAGGTTACTATATATCTGCCTATTGTCAGGTTTATTACAATGGTTCGATTATTCTCGTTGGGATGCTGACCAAATATGGCTAACAATGAGCAGCCCTTCAGTTGCTTGAAGTGCACGTGCTCTAGTTAAAAAGAGATGATTAAAAAGTTTTTGGTTTTGGCAAAATATTTTGTTTTTCTTCAAGCCCATGCAAAGTAAATGATATGTGGCGGCTTGAATCTTCGAAATATGTAGCTGACTTGGGTCTCATGACGAGATTTAAAAACAATAAAAAAGATTTTCTTCGAGTGACATATCAGTTTTGTCACGTACGATGGACAATTTTGTTGTTGATTGGTCATTGCAAAACAAAACTTACAAACAGCCTTAATGGTTTCTTTAATAATTTCCCAATCCCATACTTTTGGCACAACTGTAAAGTTGGAAAATCTGGTTTGCACACTTAGAATTTTATTCCTTAACTGCCTATAAATTTTGCTGACAAAGTGTCTCCAGTCTAAAAATCTTAACTAGTTAGTAAATTAATTTAATGAGCCAAACTTCTAAATTTACAGCTGATTCATCCTATTTTATTATCTCTAGTTTTGATGATATGAATGTTGCATAAATGTTTGTATGCATTGCATTGTACGAGAAATCAGATAGATATACATATATAATATGATTAGAATTCAATCTTTCAAGTTCGACTATAATTCACGTTGTTGATTCAGCGCGCAAACATTTTTGTTGTTACATACTGAATTGAGTATACGCCCGCCCAACGAGATGAAGTAAAGTAAGCTGGCAGATTAGTGCTCATGTTTCTATGTGGCCACGTATGACCTTATCTCGAAATATCCAGTTCGCAAACATTTTGTGTAATATGTCCATGTATTAATGTGAAGTAATAATAATAATGCAGCCTCAGCACTTTTCTTTCATTGCAAAATTACGGGATAAAGCTCCAGCATCACATCAGGACGCCATAGTTCAACATAAAGTGTAAAAGCATGACCCAGTCAGGTACATATTATTACTGGGATTGCCATGAACTATAATCTAAAAATATGACTGAAATTTGCTGAAGATTAAGTTTACGTCTGGCCATTTCGTTGAAATGCATCGTACTTATACCGACATTTTTTCGCTGTCCATTCATTCCAGCTGGCATATAGTAAATCATAGCACCATCGCCATGATATAATGCTAGCTACAGCAACACATCCACATTTTGCATTCGAGTGTTCCTTTCGTTCTGCACAGATTAGTTACCAATCGGTTAAACTCTTGAAAAATGGTGCACTATGGCTGAAGGTGGCCAATTTTTCACACATTATACCAATCATTTTGCATGTAGGCATTGACACATGTACATACATGTATATTTGTGTTTTATGTACACGAATGGAATATAGTTACATTTTTTGATATCTCAGATAAGTTAACAATATTAAGCGCGTTGTTCCATTCATTAACAGGATAAGCTTATGGTTTGTATTACAAGTTTGACGAATGCCTTGTCAACCATTTGAATTTTACATGTAACATGTAGATCGTAATTCACAGTTCATTTTGAAATGAGGCTGGTTTTGTTAGCATTTGTTTTACTCACAATGTAACTTGTTTTTGCTGGTCAACGAAATTCATCAACTGAAATCAATCCAGCCTTTCCAATGTTTTTCTTCTGAAGGAGAAAAGTAACACAATATCCATACGTAAATACGTAGTCGCATTAAATGTTACCATGGGTGAGAATTGGGCGTAAACAGTCCTAAAAGTGAACATTCAGCTGCTACTTATCGAAATTTTGTCCTTGAAACGTCTCTGGATATGAAAACCAAGCCTTAGATGATTTTATCGATTTCAATCAAATGAGTTTTCCCTTCCAAAAATAAATTATGAAGACAGAGGCAACCAAAACAATTATCTGGTAGTTAATACTTGTTATTTTGAACAAGAGAAACTTCTTTAATTCATTTTATGGTTACAGTTAAAAATCTATTTTTGGCGGTTGTTTTTTAAGCCATGCGTACAATATTAATCTTCGGCTTTTATGAAAAGCATTCGTTATGGATCAGTAGTTTTTTTCATTTGCAAAATACAATTAAATATTGGATATGCCAAGTACCTTTTCCAATTTCAATTTGACGCTGTTATTTCCTTGCAAAAGTCTTTCAAAACAACTCCTTTTTTACTTTGGTTAATTTGGGTGAAGAAGTTAACACTTTCAATTACATGGTTAGATGATCATGAGTATGAAACGGGCATAAAATTCCCTACAAGGAGACTGCCACTGAAAAATTCAATTACAGACTGAAAATTATTGAGAAGGATCTAGCTATAAACATTGAGAGGCTTTTAAGCTTTGTCTATCCGCTAAATTTTTAGTGGTCACCAGTCTCCTATAAATAGGAAGGGACTCTAGGAAAATATATGGTAGCAAAAAATGAAAAATTAAGAAAGCATCCACCTCCGTCTCGAAAAGAAACTGGTGGCTACCAAGCAAGGTACTTTGGTAAATAGAAAATCTACCAGTTGGAGACTTTAAAACCATTTTAATCCCTAAGTCATTGGTTGGGCAACGTCCTAACTTTTTTTAATATATGCTGGAACAACAGGTCTACCCGAAAAAGGCGTGCATATGATATTCATGGTGCGTAGTGCATCGCATAAACTCATAGGACGCATCTATTATTCATTACGTGGCGTAGACTTCTTCAGGTTTAAAATTGAATCTTCTCGTTGGAACTACTTGCTTGGAAACAGGGGAATATTAGCTAGAAGATGCAACAAACAAAGAAGACTCGCCTGCCTCGTGGAGTACGAGCACTACTACTATTACTACTACTACTCATCATCATCATCATCGTCGTCGTCATCATGTTCATATCACCACTCCGAAAGGAACAGATTCAGCAAGTTGCCATAAAAAACTGAATCCATTACGCTGAAGACACTTTTATTTCAAATAAGAAGCAGCATTTTGTTAGCATTAGATAGTGGCAGTAAGAAAAGAATAATATGCTTTATATGACTCTTTGAACATCGTCTCAGGAACAGTCCAAGTGTTGATGGTGAACATTGAAGCAACTTGGCAGGCACAAGTTCACTTTTTCGACAAGAGTCAAATCCGGGGGAGGATGCACACACACATATGCTTGATACTACTAGACTAACACGGGCAGCGGTGGTGTGTTTGCTAAACCGCAGCACGAAACTTATGGACAAAATATAGCTATATGTATATGCTTCTATTTCCATCGACTTGGAGAGAACAAGAAAAAACCACAGGCAAGGACTAGCGCGCCTCACTACTCCTGCCTGAAATCGAGATCATGATGGAGGAGAGATTGGAGATGAACTTGCTGTCTCATCATCAAACTCTTATTTCCTTATAAGAAAACGGTGTAGCAGCTGATGTAAATTTTCCTTAACTGACTGGCATCCTCATATTACCCATATACAATGATAACCAACACGGCCAGAACTGGAACAAATAGAATAAGCATGTCAGAGTTTTTTTTTAATACGGAAAACTCTAGATCCACACGTAGTAGACCCTTGAACAACGCATTGCGTTGGATCTTTACATCTTGGATTAGTGCTGAATCTTCGTATTCTCCTTTGAAAGGAAAATTGAGAGCAGGTTGGTTGGAAAATCATGAAAATCGACGCTCGCTTTATGATGTGTGATAATGCGTACAAGTTTCGTCAATGCACGCACAAGTGCACAACAAACAGAGGTGATTCTTAAGGGATGTATAGAAGATAGAGAAAAAAACAAGAAAATGTTTACAACGTAACAACTACCTTCCCTATAGTTCATTTTATGTCATTACAAGAGCACAAATGGGAATGGAAAGATGTATACGACACGGGATTCGAATGAAATAATGCACTAAAAAAGAAGGCAACTACATTCATGGTGAGCCCTTAAAAGCCTTTAACAATGTTCAGATTTGTTGAGAGATAAAAAAGGAACTAAACAGGATTCAATGTGAGTCTGTGCCGGTGTGTGTGGCAAATGTAAGGCTAGACAAGTTCATTTCGTTTATTATAACGACCTTATATAACCATCACATCGACATCACATCACCTACCCTCATCCACTTCACTCACTCAAGTCAACCATGTCAATACTGTTTTTTAATAATGCTCAATTCCATGAATTGAAAAGTGAGCTGTTAGCATGCATGAATGAATTTTTCCCTAGCTTTGGTAGCCTCATCATCCCTAATAATTCCATTCAGATATCCAATAAACTAGAGCTTGTAGCCATTGAGCTCATGACTCATTACAGCTTCCATCACGGACGAATTGAAAAAGATTAAATGGGAGAAACAGTATTGCAGACACTCAGAGCATTTGACAGAGAGAGCATCATTTCATCATCATGCAAAATGTGAACGTCCAAAATCCTAGAAAACTCTTTTTCCAGACAAGGGAAAAGCCCATACATTTTTCTGTGCTGAATGTGAATGGACTTAATCAAATATAGTTGCATGGAAGTAAGTAGATACAGAGAGAATTACGCTGCTTCAAGTTAGTTTGCCTACTGTTCTGTGTACATTGTACACTACTGTAAACAATTAAGTGGCAAACATTCAAGTCAAAACAAGTCAAATGTGTCACTCTCACCCACATCGACAATAATTAGGTAAATCCTAAGTACAGCCAGCAACAAAGTTACAAAAGTGTCTTTTTAACTAAACATATTAAACGATAGTAAAAATGAAAAAAAGACGCAAATGTTGTCAGCATTTTGAAGTATTTTTCTTCTTCTTTGAGATGAGTGCAATAGGGCGACGACATGCAAAATACTGTGAATTTTTATTATGCATGCATAAAAGCTGCAACACAACATAATATATAGATAAACATGTCATTAAAACGAAAGCATACGCTCTTAAACTTTTTTCTTCTTCTACCATACATATTATGAATCAGTATGCCTTTGAAATCGCTTCACTCCCCCTCGCACATTTCTATTTCCTGTCAAATGTCGTAGTCAACAGTCATTTGGTGCTAGACGATGATCTTTGTGTAGTAGCGGATATTTTGCCTTCATGATTGTATGTCAATGCCCCAAATAATCGTAACATTAGTGCTGCAAGAGCAAGATGAAGTTCGTTCCATTTCCTTCCACAAACATAATATTTGGCTTGGAGGAAATATATACCAAATTTGAAAAATAACAAACTGTGATACTTTTTCTAAGACAAATTCTGGTCCATATAATTTTTTAAAGCTTAATTCCAACTTTCTAACAACACATCGAAATGACTGAATGGGCAAATAAACACAAGGTGCTTAACAACTGCAAAAAATCAGCAAAAGAAAATGTCGCAAACAATACATAGGCACTGGTCTAACATCTCTACATGCAGCCTATAATTCCAACTGTCTGATGTTCACAATCTATATACTACACGCGGAGAAATGGTGAATGAAGCAAACGACCTATCAGAGAAGAAGTTAATTTATTTATTTTGTGGAATAAGTGAATGGCAAGATGAGTACGAAAAGCGAATAAAAACCATCCATTATCCATTAGACGGTTGGTTGCCAAAAAACTACTCGACATCAACTTGAGCTTCATCCTATAGGCGTCCCCCACCTTCAATTCCCTTTTCGTATCAGTGGAAAATCTTTGATATCGAACACAACAGACTTTGAGGCTTTTCTTGGCTTCCACTTATATTTGGTTCGTTCCTGCTAGCTTAAAGCTTCTAGCTTCTCCAACAGTTCCTATTATCTCCTATGCAGTAAAAAGTTAGCGAATTGAACCGAAGGGAGCAATAACTTGGTCGTCGAACACTGTATTGGTTCATATACGACGCAACATGTACAAAAAACATAGTTAAGCTACTAGTTTATATGGGATAGTGCTGGTAACATCTCTCACAACAAGTTTTCGACATTACACTATGAGAAGTCAGTTAACCTGTTTCCAGCAACAGTATTTTTTTCTCTTTCCCTTTAAACACGGAAAAACGGCGGCTGGTGCTGCTAACTTGTTGCACATCTCATATTGCACTTGATAGTATAGTAGCAAGGAGCATGCACGGTAAATCTAAATTGTGTTTATCACGTTATGTCATATACCTAGCAAACTACTTCCACTTTTTTTTATCAATCTTTTGAAAAGCAAGGAAAATCATACGGAATGGCTGATTTTATAGGAATAGCAGGAATACATACATTTATTTTATATGCACATATATTATAATGATAATCGGATATAAGGAGACGAAAAATACACACACTTCTTCTTCTTCCAATCTCGCAGCCGCACACAACCAAACATCGCACACACAGTGAAAAAGGAACATTGTCATAAAAAAGCCAGTAGCAGCCAAAAAGCAGAAAAGCTGTAGACTGTCCCTTTTTCTTCTTACTTCCCCGCTGTTTTTGTTCTGTGCCTGGCTGCAAACAACCCAAGGCCTTTGCTTAAGATAAACCAAATAAAAAAACGAGAGAGAGAGAGGAGAATTGAGAAGAAGATGAAACTTCTATATATCTACATACAGCCTGGCCTGACTTTTTTAAACGTGCTTCGTTGTATACAAACCATTATACAAAGCACACACATCAAAGATCTCCATGCCGAGATAAATCTTTGCCCAGTCACGGATGACTTGAAACACATGAGTTATTTTTTACTCACAAATTTTATACGTGTGCGTCCTGCATTAGATTTAAATGTGAATGATGCGTTTTAAGAAAACATGGGTTCTTCACCATCACTCACGTAATATCATTTTGGAAAATCTACATAGATATATTTATACTGATTCATACTTTTTAAATTCATATATTGCTGAGGTACAATATGTGTATAAATCTTCAACACAAGCGTTGAATGTTCCACACACCATCTATTCAAAACAAACCTGGTGCACAAATTCTATAATCGCTGCTTGTCTAAGACCATCTGTTACATGAAGAATATTACTCTATAAGTTGTTTGGTTTTTTATTTTTCTTATATCAATAGTTGGATGATTTTCATTGAGGAATATAGACCTTTAACGGAACACGACAGAAAACAAGACCTTTTTTACGACACCACCTTATGTATGATATGATGGGATAGCAGGTAGGTATATAAAAATGGAGGTAAAAAGCTCAAGGAAAATCTTAATTTGCCAACAACTCAAACCCAGAGTTGTGAGTACAGGCCACAAAACTTCTTGTATTAATCAGTAGCTCTCAAGTAATAAAAAAGAATAATCGATGACCAACCAACCTAAAATGCGGAAAAAGTGGTATGAGGGTCTAGGCGTATTCTCATTATTAAAATGCCGAAAAAGCGATCGTTCTGCACGAACACAACATTAAACCAGACATGTCCTTAAAGTGTCATTAAAATTAAACCATAGTATCATCACCACTAGTAAGTAGTAAAATAGTATGCCAACAAACTAGTAGCTATTACTCATTATTGCCACAAAAAAGTCGCTACTAAAATTTCTTGTTTTTTGGGTCGGCTCAAACGACAAAGTACACTGTGGTGGTGATGGTGATCCTTCTTTTTTGAAAAGGAGCATAGGAATTAATTGATAACGGGACAGGTTAAATCCAGTCAGGGAGAATTTTATCTAGAGAGGAGCAACAAAGTAATGCAATGATGATGTTTTTATTCCTTTCAGAAGAAGCAAATAGTGTCAGACCTTCATCGTCAGTTGCACTTTTCTCAACTCATCTTGTTTTTACCTGCTACTTTAATCCGATTCCGTTACCACTTTGCTTGGGTTGCTAGTTGTAACAAAACTACTGAAGAAATACGACGACCAACAAAAATTACATTGACAGCAACAGCACGAATCATCTCATTTAGTAGACAAACTTTCTTTTACAGAGAGATGATATAAACGAGTGGAAAATCGAAATAATCAGGATTAATAGGGAGGTGGAGGTGGTTTGGAAAATATAATATTGTGTGCTGTAGCATCAGGGCAACACTGCTTACTTTATGAGAACATGAACCTTTTGTAAAATGTAAAGCAGAGCCAGAAAAAATTCTTGTATACATATGTTGTAAGAAAACCCCCGTCCGTAGTTTATATAAACATATACAATGAATAATAATAAGCACAGTACAATAATGTATGTAACATGGTCAATATATATATATATATATTATATATGCAAACACATTAAACGAAGCAAACTCAGCTCACATAATGTTCCCATATTTTTAATGCCTGATTTGATCATATTAAATTGCAGTCGGCCGACAGTCTGCTGCTGATACCGCTAATCCCCCAAAGAGGAACAACATGCAGTGCACTGCAGAATGTTCAGGAAAAGAAGTCCATAAAAAACGAAAGATCACAAAACAGATGCAGCTGGCTCGCTCAAGAATATATCTTTCTTTTTTTGCTACTTCTTCACTGATTCAAACTCCAATCCAATCGAATATGTATAATATAAAATAAATGTTGCATACATAAAATATCCAATATTTCAAAAAATCGACTGAAAAGGTGCAAAACTACTTGAAGACTAGCTCAATTACTTGTTACTAAAGAGCATTAGAAGTCCCTGATTCAAAAATTTGCAAGTGGATCTCAATACCTTTAATATAATAACACTATTGTTCCTTGAATTGAGATACCCGTCTCTTCTTTAATTTTTCACACACATACACACATTTTTAATAGCAAGAGGAAAAAGGTCAATTATGCACCCTTCACAAGAAGAAAAAGCTGTTGCTGTTGCGTTGCATGTGCAATCATCATCAAATACGCGTTTTATCTTGTGCATTGTACATGCAAATCGTGAATGCAACTCGCAATCAGCTCCGTTGCATGTATCAGTCAAGAAGAAGTGGCTACTAAGGTGACACCAGAGGGAAACCCTGACAGTTAGCCATCTCTCCCAAAAATCACGGTGAAAAAACAACTTTCAAAGTTGGCAGACATCACAACGCAACGGCTACCCATAAAAATCAAAAAGAAAACTGAAGCGTTCTGATGAGATATGCGAGGTACACGAAGACCTCTAACCAGTCAAACCTCTATATCTCTCTCTGTCTCATTCCTATACCGTTTTATTAGGGAAGGGAACAAGTTGAGAAAAAAGAGATACTTTGTGTTTCTTAGAGATGTGAAAAGGGCTCAGCCAATATAACTACTGTTTCACATTAATGGATTAACCTAATCATAATAGTTGGATGATATGATTTATCATATTTTAAAGGAGACCTGTGTACCTTTTTTTCTGCCAGAAACGTATCATCATCTCAGCTTTTTATGCAGTAGTTGCTCTATCTCATATTATGTACCTCTACCCGTGTCATACTCTCAATCTCAACATGAGTTTTTTTGAGTTCGAGCCAATATTTTGCATCACTGAAACATATAAAAACCAAAACACAAAACCATTGTCATTCTATCCTCATGTCAGTCTGGTAATCCTCTATCAGTAAACCATATCTTATTGCGATCTGGCAAAACTAAAGTGCTGCAAGAATGAACTGAATTTGCTTATAAGTGATCACTGATCACCTGATCACATCAGTCGCTATACGATTCTGCTACATCAGCGTCAAGTTCGTGAGCGTCTGAAGTTCTCAGCCATAATGTACTCAGTTAACAAGTCAACGTCGATGGGTGGACGTTTGGAAAAACCAACTTATAAAAAGGCCTAACACTACCGAAAATTTTCCAAACATTACTAGCTTGCCAAGCACCGTATGAGCTTGGATACCACAGCGTCAGAACTTTGGGAGGCAAACCAATTGCAAAGTGAGCAATTTGATCTCACTTGCAGATGGGTATTAGCTAACTTTAACGTATTCTAAAAATGTATGTACGTTGCTAGTCACAATATTTTTTATGCACAAAGGTTTATATAGTTCCTTTGATTCATTTAAATCAAGGTGGTATTCGTTTCATTGAAATTATGCTAAACTTTATGCTTAATACTGGATTCCACAACAGCGTTAACTGTCAAAGACCGGAATTACGTTATGTGCTTCGAACAAACAACAGCAATTCTTTAATTCACCTGAGGGTTGTATGAAATAAGAATAAAGTAAAATACACCAAGTCTCTCATTTTATGGCTGACAGAGTTTTATTTTCTTTTCACAGAAAAAATATATGCATCTTTTGACTAATTTATGGATAACAAGACAAGCTTAAGGTGACAGTTTTTGAGTGCATTTACATCATATGATACAAATACATACGTTTGGGCCATTTCTTTGTCAAAGAATTATTACAATAAGGTATAAAACATCGAACTCCCATACTATCTATTAGTACTTTTAACAACGAGATTTGCAAGACGTAGAATAATTTGCTAGCTCATACGACAAAAAAGATTTATCAAAAAAGCAGTGCATACGTCGCTGAAACAGATCGTAGCCAAAGTTTATTATGGTGCTTGCGTTAAGATACAAAACTTATATATGTGTATACAGGGTGTGTTACTTGTATGGCAAGACTGTCACCATTGTTAGTCCTATTCATGTCATGACAAGGGCAAACTTTAAACCGTATAGGTTTTCTAACCACATGGGGCTTACACATTCATACTATCCTACTGTTTTACTGTGGATACATGGTTCGTATTTCATACAATTTCTTTCTCAAAATTTGGCCCTTAATTGCACCGCTGAAACTAAACCATCCATCTATATGTATATATATGTGATGTATACATCTTTTTATCCATAATGTGATGATAGTGTTGTATTTTACTGAATCAATTACATTGATATTTTTATTTTGAAAACCAAGTCTTACGCCGTTTGCTAATTCTCTGTTGTAAGTCAAACTTGTGGAAGTATGAATAAAATTACATGAATGACTTTTTAACGCCGTAACACTATACTCTTTTACCTTCTTTTTGTAATGCACAATGCAAAACATCTGCAACCAAGCTACCCTATTCAATCAAATCAAGTGTCATTCTTAACTAATTACATTAGAAAAAAATGGACATTTGATCCGGTAATACAGTCTAGTTAAAGCAGTTTTCACTAGTTGCATGAGCGACCCGAAACCTCGTTACATAAAAAAAACTACAACTTCTGGATGGAAAGTCCCAAAAGTGGTGTACAAGACAAGTTGAGTATATATATGCATGAACTTTGTTTATTATAAGGTTCAGTACTCACATGTTATAAATCGCCATTAACACTGTGCATATTACGTAGTCAACCATACTCGAGTTGTACTTGCAGAACGTTTTAAATTCATCTCAAAAATATCTTTAGCCTTTAAGAACACTAAAAATAGTTTCTGACTTCACAATCAGATTCAGTTTCAATCCGAACTACAAAGTACATGCTTTCATCATGATCATCACTATGCCAAATTGCTGAGTGAGTGCAAATCTTCTCCGAAAAAACGTACATATACTCCGTTCCGTCACTGCTCATCATACATAATATAAATGTATATATTTATATATGCTTGCTCCACAAGAAATACTGAATGGATGTGTTGGGGTACAAAAAAAACACACACGTCCACATATTATGCAGATGTAAAAACTTATGCACATGATATAAACTTTGTTCATTTCACCTCGTCCATATCTCACGCTTTATACCAATATGATGTGTGTGTTTGTAAGCATTTATAAATGTAGACTTGTGAAAGGCTTTCTACGTAAGTTTTTTCCTCAGGCAGTCTTTCTTTAGAGACCGCAAATATTGAGGGCCAAAATGCACTACATACATTTAAAATTGTTCAATTGCGGGGAAAAGTACTGCTCCCTAAAGCATTAGCAACAGCACGGCTTCAAAGTTGAAGCATTTTGTTTCAGATGCAGGCCGGAGCGAGAGAAGTGAGCAGTGAAAATCATAACAAATCAACATAGTGTACATAAGTGAGTATGCAATGTATACATACATAATATAATATACATACTTTGTGTGTGTGTGTGCATACATATCAGTATCACTTGCAAACATGTGCTAATGCAGTCAGCGTAACGATTATAGCAATATGGCATTTGCTGCTGTTTCTCGTTTCTAACAACGTTTGCTTTATGCCCAAACCATTCAACAAGACTAAGAAGAAAGTTAAGACTACAAACAAATCTTCCAATTCTCTCATCTTGTTGACTGGGCCGATACAGCTTCAAAGATCGTCATCGTATTTCCCCGGTGGTAGTTCACAAGACTATGTATGCACACACACACACAAAACTAATACTATGTATTATTAGTGAACTAGAAGAAAAGGAAGACGAAGGGTTGGAGAGATGAAGGCGAAAAATGTAGCCACGACACACGGCTCCTCAATCTCACACCGTAACAACCTCTTAATGGAAATGCGAGCGTAGCCCATGCAAACATTATATCCCACTAGTTCCCCGGAATCTACATCATTTTTAACCATGAAACCATCATATTATCACCATACCATGCATCACCACTTCTTTCCTTATATATCGTTTATCTGCTAAATCACTAAAAAAATACGAATGTATAAGAAATGATGTAGGTATCTACTTTTTTTTGTGGATTTGCCATGTTATATATATATGCTGTACTACTACTACTTCTGCTCAACTTTAACTTCTTCATATCTTCATAATATCTAAGTATAATCAATCCACTGTGCATTCTGGATGAATGATGTGATGTAACAAACAAGACACATGCAAGTAAATAAGAGCGAGCAAGAAGCCACCAACCAACCAGTTAGGATACCGCACGGTAAACTTGCAGTCATCATCATCATGAGTCTTTCTGTTGGCTCAAGCAGAGTAAGCAAAAGTCTTTTCGCCTGGTGCAACATTTTTTATGTTACGACTTTTTTTGCAACTACAACTAACAAACTGCTTATTACCATACGACCAACTCAAATCTATTCAAAAAACCCTTCCTCGCATCATTGATGCAATGCATATACAAAGATATAAGAATACAGACCTTACCTAAACTACATTATACATTTATCTTTTTTATTTTGTGAAGCCAACAACGTGTACTTAAATAATACGGATTGATGCGATGTGATGTGATGTACGTACGCTAATACAGAGACCATCACTGCAACAAAGTTTTTCTTATATATATACAGGGCGTAACCTTACATTATCGGCTAGATGAAAAACGAGAAGAAAAACACCATTCAAGATAAACCTCCATTTTTTCAGCTTTAGTAAATTGAACTAGCAAATCTCTCTCCTACATACTGACATTCACAAAAGTTACCGTCCTCCCTCGCAAGGGTAATGTGCCGCCCAGGTGCTAATTTATTCGATGAAATTCATATACACACAAAACCACACAAAAATGTTGCAAACGTGGACAAAACTCATTTTGTTGGGGTAAGTGTGTGGGCGAGAGGAACAATAATAACATCAGTGCAGAAAACATTTGACAAAAAAAATATGTCAAGTTGCGTTATAAACTGAGTGACAGTAAAATACCACACACTCACCGTAACTTACAATACTTTTAACCATCATGTCAAAATGGAGTGTGCGAACTGAAGAAAGTTTCGTAGGAATTATTGCGTTTCAAACATTTGCATTGGTAACAACTCTGGAATTCAGAGCTGACTTTAAACGGAACTTTACAGGCTGTATCAACAAATAGATGGGATAGATATGAGAATGCAGTTTATGTACAACCCATGTCAATTTTTATTTATTCAGTCTTAAACAAAAATACATATATACTCATGTAATTTCACAGGTCAGAACGGATGACAAAACTCTCCCGTATCAATTCCTCTGTAATGTCTGGCATCAATTATCACGGCTCAAGAGTGATAGTAGAAGGTTTATTTGTGTTGTCATCATTCTGATTTGATTACATGCGTGTGTATTTCACATCCATTGGAAATCGGATGAGAGCATCATCATTATTCATCACAAAACATTGCATCTGATCAAACTGACATATCTCTTTCAGATATCCTCCACTCCAGAGTATCGATTCGCAGTATTGGTAAAAGGAAAGTTAACGAAAATGAAACATCCTACATTCAAACATCCGAAAAATGGATTGATCGCAATGTCAATATGCTTTGGTAGCAGTGATTGATACTGATAATTCTAAAATTGGCTCATTACTCATTAAATTTTAACGTTATTTTAGCGTTAGAGCTACAACTGTGCCAACAAATGGAACATGCTACAATGGAATTTTGAGCATTCGTTCATACATCCATCTTAAATGCTTGTGAGCATATTCATTGATAAATGTTGTACCTTAGGAGAAAAAAAAGTATGCAGATGGTAAATAATCAATGATCATTCCACAAATACATAAGCGTGTCAGAGCGCAAGAATTAAATATTGTAGAGAACATGTTTATTGGCAAAACAGCTTTTTTCAAGTTTATGCATGTACTTGTCATCCTTTTTCTCGGAAATTTTAGGCCCAGATCTCGCACCACGAAATCAATGTTGACCGTCTAGGTGCCTTTGAGAGCAAAGTAGCTAACACAAATGAGCAATTCTGTCTGATTCAAATTCCTAGAAATAGAAGTTACAATCATCATCATATCTTAATCCGAGTTGTAGCTGTGTTGACTGCCAAAAGCCCAAACTGCTCTTGACAAGAACATGGAGCCAACATGTTTTTAATATCGTGGTGCCGGAGCTACCCCAATTCCTTAACAGAATTACAGCAATGGTAACAGAATAACCGATATCAAATTAGGATTATGGCTTGATCAGCTACTCATGACAATTGTCTTGTGTCTCTTCCTAAGTACTTATATTACATATTATTTCGCTAGTGAAAATGCCTTTGTCATTTATCGCCAGCATAAAATACAGCTTTCGGTTTTATGATTTTTTCGGAATAATTTTTGTCGCCATTCCCGAGTTCCGTTTCAACATTTTAATGTCTTTTTTGCCATAACCTTTGAGTTTATGTCTTGAACGGTTTAAACATTCAGGGATTTTTCCTTAGCTCTTCTGCAAAATATTTATGTACTACATAGAGTGACGCATTCATGTGTTTTCTTTCACCTGTTCTTAGTACTAACGCCTTGAGCTTAAACTTTTTCTACATTCAGCAGTCAGCTAAAAACATGGTTAGGTCTCCACCTGAGAGTCAACTTGCACCTCTAGCCTCATGTATAATAGCATAAAGTAAAGATCTTTGCGTGGCAGGAATACCGTTATCCACCCCCTAAATCACTTATTACTCATCTCATCTCCATACGCTTTTGCCTTTTTGCCTGTTGATTTAGTTTAAATTCGCAAAGAGAAGGCTAGCATCCATCCTAAGCATATCATAATTATCACATTATCAGATAGAATAAAATTTTCATGTTGGCGCATACAGTTTGACTTGTAGTAGTTTGACGAACAATCCTGGTACATTTAAACAATGTGTGTGTATTCAAATAATGTGCACACATGTGAGCCGCACAATAGAAAATTTCATCTTTACTCACTTGCATTTGCAAACACATATGAGGAGATCCACTTGTGTCTATGCATGTGTGAGATTGTTCAGTGTTCCGACAAATGATTGGAAATGGGGTACAGCTTGTGAATTGTGGTTCTCAATCTCAATGATGCAGAATAAGAAATGATATGATAGGCTACACAAGTGACTCATGCATATGTCAAGTTGAGAATCCACTGTACATGTTTGCTCCCGTTTCAATTCATTTCTACACAATACCTTTCAATGTGTTTTCATTTGTCATAATCACGTTTCACTCCTTTGCACTTGGTTGCATTTCGCTGGAATTTGCAAATTTTGAGGCACTGATTCCACTTCTGAATGCTGCTCGCGGTTAGTTCTACTTGCGTTTGCAGATTAACATGTTGTTAATAATCGTAAAGTGAAGCGTATATTAAAAACAGAAGAAAGTAGCAAGAAGGACAACTTTTGTTTTTGATGACAGAGCGGTATAATGGATGCGTGAGTTTAATCACGAAACATTAGAGCATGCTTATTATTGCGGTTTGATGACCGGAAATTATTGAGCCAAAAATATAGTGTGTATTGGCTTCGGCGCTGAAATATGATAAGACGAATTCATCAAAAACAATTTGAATTCCCTTTGCAGGTGCTGAAATAGGAGATAGATGGTTCAAAAGATCATTTGTAAAACTTTTATGGATATTGTCTAGCCAGTTTTCATATACCGTGGAAGACGTTTCCATTTCACAATGCAATGTGATATGATATGGGTTTGTTATAATGATCTATTACACAAAAAAAACGTCTGCAAATTTTATGCAGTTAAAGTGAGTACAGCTGCGACATTGGCAGTCAGAAGAAATCAGACACTAAATTTACTGAATGAATTGACTTTTATTCATACATTAGTTGGTACTTAGCATTTAATTTTATGTCTTTATCTTTTTAATCCCAAACTTATATAAATGATTATTGATTATGTTGCCATAAAAAGGGGTTCGCAGACAGTGCATTGCACTGTTACAGCTTTTTACACCAACTCAAAAGGGTAAACCTAGCTCGGATTGTTGGGTGTCAAGCAATGATTGAATGATGAACGGCATTTTAATTTACGATTAAACTAATAAATGATTGAATTGAAACTGAAAAATGTGTCAATGATGCACCGAAATCATACAAACTTTAAAATATCCTAGAATAAAATGATAAAATAAAATCTCTTTAACAGTAACACATATCATCAAGGGTAGCAACTGGATACTAACGTGTGAGGTTGATGTCAGCTATTTTGTTTTGTGTCTCGTCTAATTGTAAATCATGATTCATCGTGTGTAAGTCTAATCAGAAATCACGACGGAAGTGTGAGAGAAAAGTTTTAATTCTCTTTTTGATAATCCGTATCGACTAATAACCTTGAAAAGTTAAAGTGCAAGTGGTCGCGACAAGATAGTAAAATTCTAGACTGAAAGCGAAACAGCTCCATTTCACCAGAGCTACGTCCGTACGATCTTTCTACAATATATTATGTGTATGTTATTTATATAAATAAGATTATACAAGTAAAGGATAAGGATTTGAAAAAGCCAAATGGGGTTAAAGAATAAGCCTTCATTCTTAACAATTATGCAATAATTGTATTTTTATAGTGTCTAGTTTCATCTGTTGTTTAAACAAATTAATAAACCATGTTCTTTCTATCAGGATGTTGCTATAAAAAAATCTTTCATGAAAGAAGTTAAACGCATCATTATCTAGCGACACATATGCGACGATAGCAATTTGTTATGTCTGGAAATAATATTCATGCTCAAGAAGCAAACGCATTACGTTTAGTCTAAGCCATTTCCATGAAGTCATTAAGGATTTTTGTTTACACTTTAAGTACATAAATGTTTGTGTTTTTGTATTAGCCAAAAAAAAACTTGTCGCTCCCTGGATGAGGTTAAGGTTTCAACGAACGCAGTCGAGAAATTTGCAATAAATTGTAGATTTGCATTTTGGGTGGCCATTTAGCTGGAACACCTACATGTGGGGTAAAAGTCATAAAATTGAATGGCTAAAATCACTAGAGGATTAGTGTCTCTTCCAAAGAATAAATGGATATTTTCCTTTAATGTTTCACTTAACCTCAGTCACAAACAAGGGTGACGAATGATTGTGAAACTTTTGAACCGAGAACGGTCCAGAAAAATTTAAATCTATGCAAATTGATATATGTAGCTTACATATCAGCTCTCATGACTGTACCATATTTGTACACTTAAAAATAAATACATGTGCATTTTATGTCATTGTCTCAAATTATGTTTTGCGTATTTTCTTGTCGCCAACCTCTGTCGCCATCATCAAAACAGCTTGTCAAATTTGTTTTCTTGGCTCTACCGAAACCAAAAGTTTAGGATGACATCTCATTTAGTCATTTTTAATACAGTTTTTTTTTTGCAAAAACATTATCGTTATCGCACGAATATTAAATTTAAGCTTATTGCAGATGTGATGGAAAGGGTAAGAAAATGAATTATTCTAGACAAATGACGCAAGTACAGGAGTTGACGAAGTGTCTAGAACTGTCTTTATTCAAAAAGAATTTTGTCAATTTTACGGTAATTTGATTTGACGGGATGTGACCATGAAATAAATGGGAATTTCCTGTGTCAAGCTTAGCTGATAATTCCGAATCCAAGGAAAGTTGCAAATTTGGGAATTTAATAATAATGATTACTTACTTGGTACCCTCCTATGTTGAACTCCAGAATCACTCCGGGTTGTTCAGTACGAAACTGAACTGTCCAGTTAATCCAACAATGATAAGATTTACTTGCAAAACGCTGTAAATTAAACCTTGTCACGAAGTCAAACTTGAGCGTCAATGTCAACCGGCAAAATGTGATTTCTCTAGTTCAGTAATATCTTGTTGAATAACTCCATACAGTTTCTCTCAATTTTTCTTTTCTAATCAGTTACTGTTTCACTAAAAACCCTTCTTACATTTCTGTCCAGACATCTCTCAAATCATCTGTTTTGGCAATTACTTAAAACTCAGGGTCCCCACCATAACTGACAGTAGCTCAAACACAACTTTGGTGATGAGAATTGAAAACCGTTCAGCAGTCAACAAGTTAAGGATAAAACTGCAATTGCAAACATTCATGTAAGCGGTGTAGCTGTCATGGCACAAAATCGGTCACGTACTCTTTATAATTCTCCACTTAATCTTTATTTTTAATCAATGTTGCTACTTCTGACTCTTTAATTTGAATGATTCACATCGGCATTCATAATATTGTTATGATAATCAACTGTGTCTGTACGCGAAATTATTCAGTGACATCAGGAACACGGTTGTTCACACCGATGGAGCAGGAAGCTAATTAGCATTTTGTAGATTGAATAAAAAGATGAGTAGCTGCTGGAATTACAAATGATGCACCAACACTATTAAAATACCAGGTTCAGAGATGCATCTAGTCTGGTTAAAATATTGCAAGGGCACAAAGGAATGCACAATTTATTTTATTAATAACTTGATTGTTTCAAATCCTTTTTGCACAAATCCTAAAATTCCCTTTCATTCACAAAACAGTTAATCTCAAGTGAAATGGAAAGGTGTCATGAGTGGAATAATAGTTCATCTCTTCAAACAATAATAACAACTGTCCACTTTTACTTATTGCAATTGAATCTTTGTTTGTCTCGTTCTCTTTTCAGTTTCAGTTCAAATTGAGCAATTGGAAGAGTAATCAAATCAAAGTTAATTACTCACCTTTGGCTAACTGTCACTAAACTCTGAAAGCTCAATCTCTACTTTTCTTTTCGTTCGCTGTCTTGCCACTTAATTTAAATACAAAATTTGGTAGAGTACAATGGATAATATTATTGGTCTTATTGTCCACACACATAAAAAAGATTATCAACAAAAACTTGAATCAGTTATACACACATGTATGAATCGCTTTAACAGAGTCGTGAAAGAGAGATTATGATGTTTGAGGCACACAGATGAGAAAAAAAACTAAACTTACAACTGAGGATGAAAAGGAGAACAAAAGTAAAAAATAATAATAATTTTGTGTCTTTTTAACGAAATAAAAAGCGTCCTCTCTTCTGCACCAAACTAGAGTAACAGGAGCTCATCAACTTAATGAATCGGCAACAGCAACAACATGATGAAGGTAAGTGATGTGATGTGATGCGATGATGATGCTTGATCTCTTATTGTAGTATTTTTTGTGTCTATGGCTATGACTCTGTGTTTGTATACGCTCAGTTGTTGGTTTGGGTCTGCATTAAAACATGAGTTTGTTTGAGAGAGTCTTCAATGTATCTGTTTTGTCTCTGATCCTGTATTATGCATTTGATATTGTGCTCTTTCTCGTTCACTCGTTTTCACATTCAAATTTTTAACCTACACTTTCTGTCTTCATGAACGTAGGTATTATTATTAGGTATATATGATGTGTCTGCTGTCTACACACACACACACACACACACACACACGGAGAGCTTTGCTTTTAGTTTGTGTTGTGTTTTCTTTCTTACACCGCTTCCTTACTTTTCAGGCTATTTTTTCTTGTTCCAACCAAACGTGTTCAGTTCTTCTCTATGATGTTCTCGTACTGGATAGAATGGGATAGTCGAACTCTTCTCAGAGAGCGAAATGCTTGTGATTCTTCCCTTTAGTGAATGACTTGAAAAGTAACGTGTAGAGTCAACCAACTGACTCAGTATGGTTTTTGGTTTCGTCTTTGGTTCTCTTAGCGTTTATTTGTGAGCTGAGTAAATTCTCTTCTCACTTGCTGCTTCGACTACAGAAGACTTGCGACAAGAGCATACGGGAAGAGTGAGTAAAAAAGCATGCTTTTCTCTACGCTGAGTATTTACCATGAGTTATTTTTTTTGTGGAAAGAGAGATGAGTTCTAAAAAGTAAGACTTTTGGGACACTTTTTTTCTCGAGTTGTTGCTTAAGAAGACTTAAATAGCAAGATGCAATGCAAGGGGAACAATGGAAAAAATGATGATGTGAAGATGATAATTCTCCAGTGCTATTTCTGTAGTTGAGTTTGGCAATGATACACCAACTTTTTTTTTACTTCGCGTCTTCGTCTCTGTCTTCAGTGTCTTTAGTTCGCGTTTTTATAGCTTGATGCTTCAAGACAATCACACACGACAAAGGAAGATATAAGACAGGGTTGATGATGGTGGTGATGATGATGATGATGATGACGATGATGATAATAATGATGAACAAGAGGCCAGATGAGATTGAAAAAAGGAACCTGACTGCGAGTCTCCCTGTGTGAGTAAGTCAAGAAATGAGCGAGCGAGAGAGTATCTTCCACCGCAACAGCTCAACATACACAACAACAAAAAACACCAAGTTCAAGCAGCACTTTTTTTTTCTCTCTCTCTCTCGATTCCCACTATGAATCTCTGATAATGATGATGAATGCTGCAATTGTCTGCCGTAATACTTTCAGCTTGCTCTTATACACATGGATGTCAGTCGTCGACGGTTGGAATACTACTGTTGTAGCTCTGTTTTAGCTCAAAGGCATCATTCGTGATCGCTTGAGTATGGTGTTGTATGTCGCACGCATTGCATTGCATGTTGCATGGAACAAACAAGTAATGCTCCTTTTGCCATAAATATGGAACGCCCATTCCTTTCCCTATTGCACCATTGGATATTATACAACCAGACTGAGCGAATGGACTACTTTCCGGGAAAAATGATTCCCTTTTGCTTATGCCAGAGATCCCGGGAACGAACGGAACACTTTGTGTGTATTTTCATGCAATTTAATGATAAAAAGGAGCTTGTGCTTATTCAATTCATATATTGTGTGAGCGAGGAGCATGGCTTTATGTCAATACACATGTATGGGTGCGAGCAAGTGGAAAGTCGTGCCATAAACTGGCCATCTCTCTCTCTTCTTTTCACTTGTTTTCTAAGCACAAGTACCAACTGTCTCAAACCCATGTTTCCTTACGAGAAGGCAATACAACAATAATATCAGAGTCCTAAGTGAAAAGCCAAGTGAGCTAAGCGGAAAATGTGCGAGTGGAATGAAATGATATGGTGTGCAGGTTGGTTGAAGCGTTCACGGAAGTTTCTGCAAGAGTGGCAACACTCCTTCTGCCGGTACAACAAAGCGGTGACAGCAGAATCCAATGGGATCCTGATTTTCTTTGAATTAGCTGCCTTCAATCTAATTAGCATGATATATATGGTGATTCATTCATGTGCGTCATATCAAAAAGTGTATGGGGTACAAATTTTATTATGCAAAGACAGACGAGTTGTAGAAATTCTCAAAAATATTATACTTTCTTCAAAGTACTTTTGATGCATTTGATAATGTATTGAATGTTAACTGAAATGGATGATAAAATAATCACTCATAGGAATCAGCAACAATGTCACCATAATATCAAATTATTATTTTTATCGTAAATTCGACTCCCTCTTTGCGTACTCAACTTATTTAATATTTTTACATCCTGCGTATTCAAACCCAAAAATTATTCTATTGGTAACAAAGGCTGTAAAACCACTGGAAACTTATGTATTCATATTGCCCAAATTTTCACCAAAATCAAAAAGGTCTGAAATTACTACATTTGGTCGTTGAATTTAAATTACGTATGCACTGGATTTATGTAACCATGCATGCATTTTATCAAAGCAAATATTAGAAATAGACAAATGCGAGGGAAGATAATCATCATATTCATGCTTGCAGCCATCCAAGTTGTAATTTTAAACTCAATAGTCAATTCACTTTCCATTCATCTTCTTCAGATAAACCAACGTAACTGTGTGTTAAGAGAAAAGTCAATTGACGACTCACTTTCTTGATTTATACAAGCGTGAACTGGAGCTTGTGCATAAAAAATTATCTATGAATAAGTGGATTTTTCAAAAGCAATCAATCACTGTATATTTGTCTATTGCTTTGTCTCTGACATAAGAGCTTGTTGCGTATAATCTAATCTAGATTGTAATTCAATCGGTATCAATAATCCTCCGTTTTTATGCAACAATTTAACTTTTAAAGTTCTGTAATATTTCCATCCACTCAAGACTGTGTTTATGTAAAGTACAGGTACTTGACCAGTAGCCATATAGCCATAGATATGTACGCAACGCAAATACTTGCTTATACAAAATACTTGAAGGATACTAAAGTACGCTCCATCCTAGCAATAATTTAAATGGTATTGTGTAAGCTTTTTTTGCAGCAACTCAAAATCCTTAATATCCATAAAAATTCACATTTCCTAGATCACCAGTTATAATGCTCCATGCAATGGGGCTGTAGAGAAACCTAGGGTGCGTAAAGAAGGTACAAGGGTTGTACGGTTGGAGTATGCAGCCGGACGGAGAGTTCAGAAGCAGATTTTTATCACTTCAAATCATGAACTGAGCTGGACCCGAAACTGATAACGTTCAAGTAATTGCAATTCTGATGGGGGGATAGAGTGATGATGGTGTGACGAAGCTGGACCTTATGTGATGTTGTATGAGTTATTGCGAGGCGACGCTCACCCTACTTTTTTTCTGAAGATATGTAATATTATTTGAATGTGGAGGACAAAGACCATGATTATCCACACTCCTCTGGATCAACCAGCACGAAACGAGTGCATGAGCATGAATATTATTGATATCATACGTGAGCTTTTTCTAAAATCCAACACTTGTAGTAATGCAAACGGCAGTTATTGTTATATTATTGTATTAAATACAAGTTGGATTCATCTCTCTACTGCTAAAGGAATATACATTTGTTATAAGTAAAGAGTATCTGCTTGGATATTTAGCATAAAGCAGCAACTACTTACTGCAGGGCTGCTGCTGCATACATGCACTGATCTGCATTCCGAATCATCATGGAGAGACAAAAATTACGTGCACACAAATAGTGTTTTATTACTTTTCCAGTGTGTAGTAGGGTTCGTTTCTTTTATTTCATTATGAGTGTCCTTTCATTAATACGGAGAGTTGGACTCCATCCCTCAGGTTTCATTTATATAATATTATGCATGTACTCCGCATTTGGTGGTGGTGGCAGTGGTGGTGAAACAGTAGAGTGCACCCCCTAACTACAAACAATAGTGATTCCCTTTACCTGGCAAACGGACCAATACTCATGCTGAACCATCGTTAAAAAAAGCAACGGTTTTTTGTTCGCCTTTCTCTCTCTCTCTCGCTCTCTGTTCTCTCCTCGCTGGACATTTTTATTACCTGCATCTGCTCCCTTACGCAATGATTTTGATTCCTGAAGCCTTTTTCAGCTTACAAAAACCAACACACACGTATAATATGGGACTGCTAATGCTGAGCGTCATCATCATATCATCGCTTGGCCTTGGCTGAGCCATCCTCACACAGTATTCACGGGTAGGATGCTTTAAGCAAACGGGTTTTTTATGCTTGTTCCTCATCGTAAGTCCCCTGTTTTTTTATTTTATATCCAGTAGATAAATCCACCCTTCCCTTCCTCGTGTAGACTGCCCATTACTTTATCAAAATTATCTCACACAAGGACAACTGGTCATTTAAAAATACAACAAAAGTTTAAAATTACGAGAGAGTGAGAGAACCTTTGCTCACTTCCTAAAAGCTTAGTTCCATGATCATGAACTTGAGTGGATAGCCGGATAGTTGAACACAGCTTTTCTGGATCTCGGGGCACTTTGATCTAGCTGTTTGTAAATCAGTAAAGCAGACAGAGAGCAACTTGAAGCTTTAATGATATAGGACTCACATGTTAGAACTAATTACAATGATGTTCATACATCATATTATCAAAGACGCAGAACTTTTGTGGACTGCATTCAGCTAATATAATCATTTCTATGCTTGACAAAGGAAAAACTAAACTAAAATGTTTTAAGGCTACATTTTCTCTTGAAATTGAGAAAATTTGAAGGTGCAAACTTATCTAAAGATCACAACAAGCATGCTAGCTTGTTGATTGTTGAACTGTTGAAACAGAATATACTGTTGAAACAGAAAGAAACAAAATGCATAATAATCGAATAGAAAATTTGCATTTGCTTCTACTCTGCTGCTACTACTCATCTTCCTCTACTACTCTGATAATCTCAAGCAAATCCAGTGAAGTGGAGTTGAAAAATTTATGACAATCAGAGTGTTAAGTAAATTAACACAATTTTATGCAAATGATTATTACTTTACATGTCCAGGCAATGTGACGATTAATATTATCGTGTTTAAAGGATTGTATACCAGTCCATTAGAATTTAGGCTAGACAAAGTGTAGTAGCTAAAGCAAGTCTAGATTTCTGGTATTAGTTTATGCGGGGATGTAATCAGTTTGAGTCTTTTCTGTGTTAATTTTTTAAAAAAAATGGAAGTGCAAAGATCTTACCTGCTGGAGCCCTGGGTAGATACTTTCATACGCTGGTGGCGGAGGCTTAGCTACGGTTGTAGTATTAAGTTGTACAGAATTATCCTGATAACCACTTGGTAGCAACGTATGTAATGATGATGATGATGATGTATTTTTATACTGCCAAGAATTATATTGGATCGGGTATGGATCTTGGTTTTGATATTGGAACGCCTCCCTCTGTTGTTTTATTTTGCGTCGCCATTCTAACTCTTCGCCTACAGTTTTTCGCTTTATTGGCACCATAATATAAGTACTATCTCTCATACAAGACGGACGAACGAATGTGGGTTGATCCATTGTTGTCCACCTACAACGAGTATTTGTCTTTTCACTCTATAATTAGTATCACTGAATTCAATAGAAATAAATCTAATGTACCATTATATTCAAGGTAAATGCTCTTTATAGATGTATTAGTCACTGACACTTTGGCTCCACAATATTATATAAAACTATGAATGTTATGATGACGAGCAGCAACCAAAGTTTCAGCTATGCTAAACTAAAAAAAAATGTCGACATATGAATAATCTCCAACCAAATAAATTGAACAGCTCATAGCTCATTCCTGTGATGTGGTACTAACTTACAACACATTGAATTTTGGCGTTCTTACTTCGGATCTTCACAAAAGAATGAGAAGGCCAGGCGAGTAGAATGCTTAGGAACTTTGAATTTAATGGAAAATCGGAGTAATTAAAAGATAACTTTGTACTTCTTACATCTTCACATATTTTATCGGTGAGTTGATCAGCGCAATTTTTTCTCCGCGTCAAATGAGCGGAACTACCTGATGAGGTAATTTGTTTTCATTAGCACTCCACCACGCCAATTCCCCTTACAAAAATGCAGAAAGGTAAAGTTTTCTTGAAACCCTTTTATTGGCGTATTCACCAAAAATGCACTTTGGTTCAACTTTAATTTAACAGCTCACACATGTGCAACAACTGCCACCACCACAACTACCATCGTACCGTCGTCCTATTGAAATGAAAAGCAATGAAACGAACAAGAATTATAACTGCTGCCATTTAAATTATCACCAACTATGATCAGAATGGGAAGAAAGGGAAACGACTACGCGTTAGTCTCAAGCTCATCATGATACTACTGAAAAGAACTATGTAAGAGTTCCATGATTAAGATTAGAGATGGATTGCTACTCTTTGTGGAATGTGTGCATGCAGCCAGGTTAATTCTCTTTTTCTTTTATTAGCGCATCGACCATATCTATTTCTTATTATAATTCATATTGTATTATGAACGAGCTCAAACACCAATTCAGTTTCCAAACATCATAAATCCCTTCACAAGACGAAAGAACCATTCTTCCCACTTTACATGATGGACCGCTTCATTTTCTTGCAAATTGTCAGCAGATGCAGTTAGTAAGCGTTTGGTAGGAGAAAAGATTAGATAAAAGTTTTGTCAAATATGGGTAACATTTGAATAACGACGGCTTAAGAGAAGACAACGTGTGTGAAGCAAGAGGCAACATGGAATCTTGTCGTCGACCCAAACGCTAAGCAAAATAAATATCTGGTCGTGCCCACACTTAACCCAACGACAACAAGCTTAATATGCCTATAATGTTGTTGAAACGAAGCATTATTAGCAAACTTTAATAAATATGTGTACAGTACGGTAGCGCTGTATTAGCATAGAAGCAAAACAAAGTTGAGGGGATGAAAGGTTAGTAACTGCGACTGGCAATGCGATATGCCCAGTGAGTGAAAAGGTTTTTTTTTGTAATAACCAGATCAGGGGAAGGAAAAGAAAATGAGTAGTACCTGAATCCAAATGTGGATGAAGTGAGCTGGACGGGATGGATGCATGATTTAGAATTAGACGGTAACGTAATAGTTGCATGGCCACTTTTCTATTGATGATGTGAGCAAGAGGAAAGGAATTTATGAGGAGGGAAAAAGTGGAATTTTTGCAAAAAAAATATATAAAAGACCTCACATCACACAAAGTATAGTCACAGTTCACTTCCAAGTGTTTCTACCCTAGTCGAGAGTCCATGCAAAACAAAAAAACATGTAACATAGTTTATGCATTTCATATTTTATCGGCATGACATGACCACGTACATTAACTCCAATTCCAACCAGACAAGTGTGCACACTACTTCCAACTTGTAATGGTAAGCCAAACTCTTGTGAGCTTACTTATGGACGGTGTAATCATTATTTTCTTTGTATATTTCATTTTGAGTTCGTATCATTACAATGATGATGATGGTGTGTACTTCTAGTTGTATTTACTGTATGAAATAAAGTAATACGTAATTAAAAATTTTGCCTTGCATTCCATTCCTCACAGTTAGAGAAGATCTAGAAATAGCATCTCTCTTTCTAAACCGAAGTCTGTGAAATTGCCGACAAAATGAAATAAAAGTTTTACATGTGGATACCCATACGATAGTATATATTATTACAGGTTTCTTTTGAGTGACTGAGAATCGAACGAATGTAGTATTTGCATTTTTTCCCTATAATACTAGTTAAATATTATCAATCTTGGAATTTATCAACGGACTGAATGAAAAATGCGCAATTTACAAAAGGAATTCCATTCTCTCTGGCCAAACACACAATATCCATAGTTTTACATAACAGGAGAGTAGGTATTTTTTTGATGGTTTCTTTTTCGATGGATATTAAATGGAAAAAGCACTGGTTTATGTCAGAATTTATTATTGGTTTCAGTTTTTAGCTGTGGGTGAATGTGGTAGGTAGTCATAGCCGATAGTCTAGGATAATTTAATATCCCATACACCAAAGCACATCTCTCTTTCTCTCTGCAAACAACCATGAATCGTTGTCGTCGTCGTATGTTATGTGAATGTTGGATCATGTTGTTGATGATGATGATGATGATGACGACGTGTGCAATTCGAGGAGCTTTATGATCCATGATACAATTAAAGTTTGGGCCACTACTGCTTACTACTATTTACAAACTTACTACTTTGTTATATTGCTCAGCAAAAAAACAAGTTAGTACGTCAGCAGTGAAATTGATATAAAAGTAAGCCTCCTTTCTTTTGATTTTCATTGTGACTTTGTGTCTATGGAATTCCAAAGTTCATGTAATAGAACTACCACAACGACTGTATGGAGAAAGAACGAAAGAGAGAGAAAGAGAGAATGGAAGCTGATGAAAATATTCTATGACCATTAGCATGACTCTCGGTTACTTTTTCTGAGTTGTGGAGTGACTGGGAGCGTTTTCTTTCCAATAGAAAATGGTAGTAACGTAAAGTAATAAGGCACAGAGAGTTTCCTATGGATTACGGATGCATATCTTTGAGATTATGATGGAAATGATTCCCGTGTATATTTTGAATGACTGCGTTACTGCGCGGTTTCGGGGCAGTAAAATAGGGAAAAAAATCTTTATTCAGATCTAAACCACCACATGCGTTGCGTTTGCCTTTTGCTGTTTATATACAGTCCACTTACCATATCAACATTTTTATCATGATCAAAGGAATCAAATAATTTAGTTGGTATAATAGTATATCTTCACTTCATAATATTGTTTGGGGTAGAGAGTATGTTCCTATAAAATGTATGGGTGTACACATACTAATATATATGAAATGATAGCTGCAAAGATAGAACAAAAACTACGACTACTTACTTACTACGACTCAAGTTTTACTACTCCTGCAAACTAGTACATTTTCATACTATCTTTCCACAATATCTTTTTGTCTATGCAGCGACGTTGCTTTAGTAAAGTAAGTGCTTGTATGCAAAAAAGGGCCATACATAAAATTGAAGTAGTAATCAAATATTTAGAGCTGAGGAATGTCAGGAATTTAAGTCTTAAACAGACTGTCTGCCAAGGGATTAAATCAAATAATGTAATGTAATGCACTCAACTCTCAGTCATCCTTTGTCTTCGTGGGGGTATGCAGCAGTGAGCTTGACTTTGCTGAGCTCAGCTAGAGTTAGATCGAGAGAGAGAAAAAAAAGTATGGGTATATACCAGTTTCTTTTCTCTCTCTCTTCAAATCTTTCTCCTCCATTTTTCACCAGAATGACCACAACTTCCTTTTGTTCAACCGTTATCATAAATTTTATCTGTAGTCGATGAGACGATACAAAGCGATTTTTTTTATTTTGTTGAAAAGTTGCTGCTGGCTTATCTGAACATGAGTCGAATGAAAATAAAGAAGTATGTTTCAGCAGTATTTCTACTTGAAAATTTTAGTTGCCGACAGGTTATTATACACTCATTATTTTATTGTATGGCGTATGGGCTGTGTAAGCTAAAAGAAAATGGATTGCATATAATTACACGGAGGTCTCCTTTCATTTTGAAAATTAAAAGGATACCGTCTTGCAAAAGACATTTTTTTCTAAATTAAAAATCTTCATTCCAAACATCAAAGCATTTGATAAAATGATGGTTTTATTCAAGAGCCACATCTCAATAATGAATAATCTTCGAACATAAACCATATAGGTACAATGGGATCCATGTTCAAAATTACGTCCATAATAAATTTAAGTGCTTGCTGGCTACTTTATCATGAAGAGCTTACAAATTGAAAATGTACTTGCTTATAGAGATACCATCAACTAATAGACTTTGGTATAAAGTTTTGAAGCATTATTTGGGGATTTTCTTAGAATATGATAAGATTGATAACTTAAGCCTTCTTTCTCAACTTCCGTTCCTTAAGAAATGAAAGCTAAGAGAAAAGAAGGTTGAAGGATGAGACTTTCGTAGCATGTTATGTATTATCCAACTACTCCGTGCATTGTGTGGTAGTTGGCTTCTTCTATAAAATCCTGTAGCTCCCTTTACTTTGGCAGCGTATCACTTACCCCCAAATTTTGTGCGAGTATTTGCTAAGCCAACATAATATGACAATGGTAGTCGTCCAAGCGTGGCCACTAGCCTACAGCAAAAAATTGTTTATGTCTTCTTAATTAATTAGTTTGTAGGTATACTTTTCCAAAATTATCAAAGGGGAGCGTTATTGTATCAATGTGGTCTTTACTTCTCTAAACTTTTTGAACCAATGTAATTCCAACGTATCGAGGGGTTGTGTGCCAATTTGCTAGTTGGAGCATATACAACAACATGTGAGTGCAAAGGTGCAATACAAACGAAATAAGATCGTGAATATTTTGAGAACTCATTAAAAACTTATTATTACAATTCTTGATACTAAAAGTAGATGCTTTCCATTCTTTCCATTTTTATGTAAGAGATATCTGAAATACAAACATCTAAATATGAATATCTATATTTTGTTACAACGTGGTTTATGATTATTAAAAGCAGATTTTTTTTCAACGACATAAAATCGATAATTCCATCTAAAGAATCTCCTGCCTTTGTTTTAGTTAATTATAATTTGTTATAGAAACAGGTCCTTTTTTCCCAACGTTTTATCCATTTCTTCCTTTTTACGAATAGTTTTTATATTGTTTTATACTAAAACATACATTTTTATTCACACTGTTCATAATAACTCATCATCTTCACCAAGTTTCGGAATCTATAAAACCAAGCAACGGATTAAAAAGTTTCAAAAAAAACCATTGTATTATGCCCTTGCCGAAATGGAAAACCATTTTTATTATGTGTATTCTTGGCTTATGTTTTAGGTGTACAGTCAAGCCACGTCCGTAAGCTCACTGCCCCGTTCGTGAGTTGTACTATGTACCACACAGCTACTATATAGCATACATCCATGTAGAGTAGAGTGAATTCCAGCTTCATCATGAATTTGATAAAATCAAGTAATAAACTTACTAAACTGTTTATAGTGTTATCAATAAAACTTAAAATGGTTAAAATTGACCCTGAAGAGCTTACACAGCACAATTGAATATACACTCACAACGATATGATCCGTTTTTTAATTCGAATTATTTTCATTATTAATTGTATCCAAACCTGAAACTGAAAATAATATATATGTAGATGAGGAATTTATTCATTGAAAATGGTTTTCGAATTTGCATAACATTCAAACAAAACTGTTCCACTAAATCAAATTTCAATTACATGGTTCCAAATCTAAATATAAAGACTCTGCGATCATTTTTCTGAGAATGTAGATACGTGAGCAACGATCGGTTTAATTTTACCATAGAGTTTAGGGTAAAGTTGCTCCTCCGCGGTTAATATACATTTTCCTCTAAAGCAGATCTGATTCTGGATAGTCCTAAAACCGACACATCATTTCCAACACGTAAAACAAATATATCAGCAGCAGCTGTGTTGTAGGAGTGTACAAAACTTGACTTTTATCTAATGTTTTAAAACTTACCTTACAACAATCTGTATTTTGTGATTATCCATGATTAACTGGATGGGGAATTAAAACCATGCTGTGAACCGTCGTCAGTTTGAAGACGCTTATGACTGACAGATGCAGGGTGGACAGTAGAGTTTTCAATATCATTTTTGTATACAAACCATAAAAGTTTATTAGTGCTAGGGCTATGACGTGTTTCCCGTCAGTAGTTAAACATTATTATCTCTGAATTGAAAATAACATACAGGCAAATATAATCTTGGCTGTAACATTCGTGAATAAAGTTGCGTTTTAAGTGTCAGTGCATCTCTTGTCCACGGTGGCAAAACGTTAAGGTTCCACGTGTCAGAGATCAATTGCTAAACATTGTAACAATCAAATGTAATAATATATGCTGTAATTTTGGTATCCGTAAAAATAAAATTCTTCCTAGTTGGAAAAGGTATGATATTTAAAACAACATTGTAAGATAACAGTAATTCATTTCAATACATTAAATATTCATTACTACGTGCTTGATTTATTTTTTTCGATTAAGGAAATGTTTAATAATTTAATTCTAACTTTAACTTTGTTGAACTTTTGGACGTAGGGAAGAAGTTACGTCAACCGTCAGCATCGATAGCTGGACACTTGTTGAGAAGGAATCGCACAAAATCGAAATCAATTTAGCTTCAAGATGATGCAGCCTGAAGGAAAAATTAGTCAAACCCCCGGGGTCCATTCTATCAACATTGAAAAAGATGTAAGTTGGTTAGTGGTCAGGTGCACTATCTCTGCAAAACGTAGTGATGGTACAAATTTAATCAGCAATTAAATTGAGGTTAACGTTGACTTGATATTAATTTTTAGCTGGATTTGTTAAAGACGCCACAAGGGGAGGGTGATTTAGGCTCACATGTCGAAGGTGATTTAAGCGTAGGAGGATTGACTGGCACAAAGTCTGAATCCACAGATGGCGAATTCAATACATTAGATGAGCCCATCATGCAAACGATAGTATGTGCAATTATAATCCTTAAATCTATTCTCGTACTTTTGAAAATTATTGACATTTTATCTCAATTTTTACAATATTTAGACACGAGACCTGAAAGCTGTTGGTAGAAAGATGTTGGGTGCGCTTATGCCAAATCCCTCAAAGAACTTATTGATGAAAGAATGTAAGTTGTGTAGCCCTATTTAACAAAAATGTAACTTTTTAAAACGAATTTATTTCATTTAACATATATTTATAGGGGATTTGTGGGGACCACTGATTCTTTGCACATATATTGGACTGTAAGCACTTTTTTTCTTGCAAGTACTTTTGTAAATTGTAAATGAAAATGTTCTTAACAATGTCATTCAATTATTACAGGATGCTACAGGGTATGGATGACTCATCAGGATATCAGTTCACGGAGTTGTTCATCCTTGTTTGTCTTGGTACGGCAGGAGTCACCTACCATTTGATAAATATTTCTCATGCAACGCTGTAAGTTAAATGTTCAAGTGCAAAGAATTTTTCATTCATGGAAAATCAAAAGTTGTACATTTAGAAATGTTTTGGTTTGGTAGATCAACATTTCAGGCAATTTGTGTTCTCGGATATTGCCTTGGTCCACTTGCTGTCGGTGTCTCTGTTTTTGAGCTGATGAATTTATTTGGCTTAAAGAAAGACACTACATTCTTCCGCTTTCTGATAGTGGTTGGATGTGTCGCGTGGGGTACTTACTGTAAGTATTTAAATTTTTTTAGTATCAGTTCCACAATATTTTGTTGGAAAAAATGTGACCGAGAATCTTTGATGATATATTTTCTGTAGCGTCCACGAAAACTCTTGGTAGTACCGTTCCTGGGGAAAAGCAGTATATGAAACTTGCTCCCGTGATTGTGTACTTCAGCCTAGTGGGTATTTTAATATTCTATCATTCCATGCCTTATTAACGGGCATTTTAATTTATTTAACTGTGAGAGTCAGCGGAGCGTATGTATGATTCGAAACACGTTTAGAGTTGAGCCAGCTAATATGTTGTTTATATCTCGTATTCTATTTATGAACGTTGTGTGCTAACTTATATTATTGATCTATTAAAATAAATGTTTATTGTTGTACCGTACTTTTCCAGTTAAGTTGACACAAGCTTTCTTTTTTTCTTCTCCCTCTTTTAAGTATCTTTCACATGGCAAAGGGTAAAACAAGCAATTCATTAAATAAATCGGTGATGTAAGAGTGTAAACTTGATTGTAAAAGTGTAAATGAAACATTATTTTTGATCGACTGAGTATATAATGCTCCTACGTGATATGGTTGACAGATCTAGTAAATGTTCATATTCATATATTTCTTACATTATCTATATTTGTCGAGTGATGCAGACATGACGACGCCTGATACAAAAATCTTTTTGGACGTACTGAGATTGACACAACTATTATGTAGGACTATTACTTTACTACTTAACATGATATAGTTTGCTAAAGACATAAAAAATTGTTTCCACGTGGATGTTTTGCATAGCAGCAACAACCCATTATCACACCACCTGAACAAACTTAGAAAAAGCAGACGTAAATTTAACTTAGGCTGGCCGTCGACATGTACGCGACACAAAATGAACCCACTTAAAATTACAATACAAATAGTTTTGTTCTACATAGGCAAAACATACTAGTCTGCCGGTTTATGATGCAAGTTTTATATCATGAAACCTTCGTAATTCTCGTACATTTAAAAACTCTGTAACCCTATCGTAGCAAAATCGTTAAATGCTACAACTATTTCAGCCATCAGGCACGTCAAAGCATTAGAATGTAATTGGATAATTTCAAAACGGTTATAGTAACTCTGGATGCATGGTCAGGTTATATTAGCATTATCATTATTGGCGTGAGCATTTTCATATGATGCAACTACCCAGAAAAATATCACTTCTGAAATAATTTTCAGAGTTTAGCCATCCATAATTTTCACTTGATACTCTTCGAATTCCAGAATTGCCTAGAAATCAACTGGAACAAATGTGAAATCATTAATAACACCCAAACAAAAATACCGCCGTTTTGCAATTTTTTACAGTTTCCCATCAGACATTTATCAGCTTTCATTGGCATTTGCACTGGAATTAAAGTAGACTATATCTAAGCACATAATAAGAGGCATTTCATCTATACTTTTACATTAACTAAAAGGTTTATAGCTATGCCTTGTTAATTTGAATTATTTATATATTATAGAACTCAGGACGAGACAAATATTTCATTTTATTCAATTGAATTTAATTATAACTTCATTCTAAAAAGTTTTAAAGAAGACGTCCATTCCATGCAACAATTTAAGTACAAGTGTTAAAAAGTTAATGAAACATGTAGCAAGTATCCATCAGCTCATTAACCAAAATTACGATGATATCCTATCATGTCAGCATAAATACTTGTGCGGAGACACACATGGACATTTCATAACGTATCATCAACGGATTCAATTCATCTAAAAAATATAAATCAGTCAGTCTCACAGCGTAAACATGTGACACACATTTTTGTCTTCCAGATTGAATGGAAAATTTCCAAAGGAAGATCATATTGAAGACGCGTTGCTGTCCTTACAAGATTATCGTACGGCCTCCCTATGTTTATAAAAGAATGAGCATTAAATTAATTAGGCGTCTACCGAGGTACCGTTTATCGTCTATGGTCAGAGTTCAAACTCAAACCTAGTGACAGTAGGGAGGTAGCTCAAGCAAAATAAATATGCTAAAAAACCACCTCGGCAAAGCCTCTTTGTATGATGCTCTTATCAACAGGTTTTCTTGCATATACCAAGTCGCAGGTTTATGTAGCTTGTTCTAGAGTGCATCCTATATGTGTGCTGAAAAAGTTCACAAATGTCATAACACCGTTATATGGCATACATGTAGACGCATCCTACTTTTTATGCACTGGACGTACGTAGCCGGGTTACATGCAGAACCAGCACCACAATATATAGTTTCTCTTTCAGTATAAAATGTTTAAGAGACCTTGCCTTGATGGGAAAAGAGTTTATGGTTGTGCGATTACATATGAAGTTCAAGTCTTATTTTCATATAAACGCTGTATGGAACTGTAGAGTAGGAAAACAGGAAAAGCGATTACAAAACGAAGGTTTTTTTGCTCAATCGGTTGTTTTTCTTTTCCATCAGCACTCGTGCTAGTCTTATTTCAGTTCTCTCGGATTCGTGGCTTGTAAAATTAAGGAAGCGTAGAAGTATATTGATAAAAATTGGATTCACTGGAAAATTCCAAGCTATGAATCTGTGAATAAGATGAGTCACCACTGTTGATGGCTGTTATGCTTATGCGTAAAAATTGTTAACACTGCATTTTATGCTGTAATGACTACTTCTCATGCACTGACAGCTTTAATCAGTTTGACATTTAATGCGTTCTCTTCGTGTTGATGTGGATACTTGCACAAATACATTTTATCTCATTCTCGAAACGAACGAAATCAAAGCAATAATATCAGATTAACCTGCTTGTAGAGCGGACGTAGAACAGATATCTAACGGTTTTAATAAAAAAGTATCTAGGTTTATATTGGCATGCATACATGCATTATACTGCAAGTTCATTAATCCTTTCACCAACATTCTTCTGGTGACATACTCATCCTTCTGTGTACCTTGGAATAGCATGCTAGGAAGAATAAGAATGCCTCATTTTTCATTTATGAGGAAAATATTTCACAAACTTTTTTTTATTATCCTTCCAAGCATGTCATCCCAGTCTTTATGAGCCTTAGAGAACAAAAAACCATTCATTTCAACTCTCTATAAGGAAGCTGTCTGGAAGCAGAATACAGTGGAATATTTTATGAAAAAGCAATAATCATCTTCTGAAAGGAATTTCCTTGTGTTCAGTTCAGAGCAGAACAGAGAGGAGTTTTGTTATTGAATTCCAGCACTACCCCTCTCCCACTACTCCATCCTTCTCCCTTCTTTTCTTTCTGAGCTCACACAAGTCACTTTTTTTAATCGTATCATGTTAGTTTGACGATCTGCTATACAATATTGTGTAGATCGTGTTTTTACACAGATGCGAGCAAAAGATAGCTAGCTCTGCCTTATCTCGAATGAAACATGCCAGCCTAGTGTAGACAAGGGACAGCCTGTTGACATTGACATCATCACATCACCTAGGTTGTAGCGTGTATGAAAAAAAGAAAATGGTATTAGCGGAGATATATTACTAGTACACTCAAACTCCAGTTCAGTTGAAAAACTGGTAATAAAATGTTGGATTTGTTTACTTAATAAGTGAGATATGAAACGATAAACTAAGCTGACTTTAAGTGAGCGGCCCAAAAAAAGGGTAAAAATTGTTTTCATTTTATGCTGGTAATACAATTATTTTCATATCTTGAACATGGAAGACTTCCCGTATGAAGAAAGGTATTTATTACAATCTAACGTGTGAATGGTGGAATATTGTATCGATACTATGTGATATGATCCCCGTGTGCTGTAACCTGTAATATTGCCGAAAGTGGCACTTCATGAAACAGATTTGTCTGTCTTGTGTTCACTTTGCAAACTAATCATGATACAATCTCTGACAAAAAAATCTAAACAAATTAATGACATTTTGACATTGCGTAAACATACCTAATACATTCCATTACGGTTGATAATAATAATAATCCACTTATTCCAATGCTATTTCAGCCTTTCCCAATGAATAACTGCAACTGAAATATTTTCATTTGATTTTGACGTTGTCAACTCTTTTGCACAACCTTGATATATCCGTTCGGAATGACAGTTTGAGCGGAATACTTCATTTCCTATTCTTTCATGCTGGCAGAGAAATACGATATCCTCCTAACGCAACATCCGTATGACGAGACGCGATGCTCCCGTTGTGCTCTTCATATTATCAGAATCTGAAGCAAAATGACTACATATTATATTATGTATTGGTGTGCACTCAGTTCATTCTTCTTTGCTTTCTGTCATGTTGTGGGATGTCTTATGTGTGCTGCATTGAACAGTGTTTTTGCCTTACAATAAACGGCGTAACTTACTGAAACGTAAGAGAAAGGGTTACAGTCTGGCATGCTTAGGTACATAATATCATATCAATAACATGACTAGCAGAAGCAAAGCGGTCCATAGAAGAGAGGAAAATCTCCAGAGAATTTTAGACATAGGGCTCAATATGTATATATGAGTTTTCCTCCATATGGCACAATGAAGTAGTAGTCTGTGTGAATCCACAAGCTGGAGAAAGACGTCGGTCGATCTGCTCAAAAAATGTGTGGGCACTGTCACTTCCTCGTAGAAAGTCAGAGAGTTAAGTAAGACGCCCACAAAACAAGCATTCCCTACACAGTCACCGAAAGGTCGGGAATATTTACTTGCACATAGTTTCGCAATATTCGGGTGTTTTATTTTCTACTTTTCCTTTTACCAATCAATCTAGACGGCCACTTGTTTGTTCTTCATTATTGTTCGTGTGTACTAAACATATCGGAAGTTGTTTTGTTTATTGTGTGTATTGTCTAAACATAAAAGGTTGGTGCTAGTCATCAACTTTCTTTTGTGAAAAGTACTTTTGATTAGTGTGTGGGCCAAATGCCTGTGGTGCTGTATTAATTCAATACACTGAAGCAAGGGAAAGAATCAATTTTCTCCAGGTAAGATGAGTCATACGTATATCTATAATGTAAACACATACTCATGCATATATATGTCTATACTTGCAAACAACAGGTAGTTATTTGGGTGGTTATCCGCTTAAAAATCTAAATCATCAACACATTATGATGCATTATTATACATTTTGGATGTACTTTAAGTTTTGCATTACTTATTTCTGCGGTTGCAACTACTTGGCAACGATTCAGTTCCTTCTTCACCATTAAAATAATATAGAGTCGCATTAAAGGCATGAATGGGCTAACTTTTTGTCATCTACGGTTCATCATTCAAAGTTATCATATATTTTATTTGCTTACTTGAACTTGCTTACTATGGACTGCAGTAATGTTGGCGATTTACATGGTATACATTTGATGCAATTGAAGCGTTTAATGCTGATGATACCAACTGGGGTACAGCAATACGTGGGTTATTTTTCATGGCCAATGGCTTAGTAAATTTGATATCAAAATCAAATCACGCGTAGACCCATGGCATCGGTTTATCTTAAAACTTAAGATGACGTCGATGCTCTATTTATCATGGTCTTAGTTTTGTAACTACACTCGGAAAAGGAATTTGCGTTAATAAGATAATTTTGTTGAAGCTATCAGAAATAATTTCATTCATTCACTAACGAGTGATGAAGTTGCAATAATTCTTTTTGACAGTAAAGAGTTAGCGCGTGCATAACATTGCCTTAACATAGGTATTTCAGCAAGCAAATCATGATCTGTAGAATTAATCTTGATCACAAAAACGCTGTCCTTAATCAAATCGTAGTCGCCTTCCTTTTTAGTTCGGAATTTAGTACAAAACTTAAATATTTACTGAAAGAGACTGACCCTAGCTAACAGGTTTCCCTGTTATGAAAACCATACTATTTGCCACGATCTTTTTCCAGCAGGTTTACATTTCATCTCAAGCTAAAGCAACCTAAATGAAAGGCTTTCGTGTTAGATCAGTTGTAATTTAAGCCTTTTACTGGAATAAAGAGCATGAGATAATGATATAGTATATAAATCTATTCCTGATTAGCTTACAGCTTAGCCTTTTTAAATCTTGTTTAGCTGTCCATAACTATTGTCAGCGGATGTATTACAGCTTTGCTAAGTCAGCTTTATACTTAACGACTTTGTTTGATCAATCCCAACATGATTTATCACAAGAACATCTAGAATAGAACGAAAGTTCTAACAGAAATGTACATGTTACAACTGCATGTTCACTTGCAATCATACATATAGCATGAGTAAACATACATTCACATAAAGCAAGTAGCATATTACTACTGCTCCTACTCAAATTTACATTTTACAATTTACTTACTTAGGATTTCACATGAATGAATGCATTTAGATGAGATATAAGAAGATGCAAATGATTTGCCATGCAAGTCCTCATTCTAACAACCAAGTAAAATGCATTGTCGTAAGCAGCAGAATCCTTGTAAAACTCGATATCAGTAGCATTGAACGGTGGTGGTAGTTAACTCATGCTCACATATATATATAAAAGTATGAAGGATTATAAGAAAGAACATACAAAATGCATACATACATTCATATATGCATACCATATGTTTAGGTACTACTACTACTTCATAGTCAACCCCTATGTCATCTGAATATGCACGTACTCATGTATATATGTATCTATGTCATACCACCACCATACCACAAACGGATACAATAGGGACTGCTGGCCATCATCATCTGTGAATTATACATGCTATATGCAATATTTCAGTTGTGTTTGATAACCTTAAATTTAGGCACGCTGGAATATGTACTGCCTTGTTTCCGTAGTGTTTTAAAAAGACTTAATGTTAAATAAATAGTAACTATAGTAACTTATGCTTGCTATGGGAGCACTAAATCTTTTCCATTAAATTAGGTGAAAAGAGCACTGGTTTTTATATTAGAGTCACCCTTGAAAGTTACATATTTTTAGCTAGCTTGTTACTGTGTTGTAGGTCTGTTAAATATATTTATGACTAAATTAATACTCATCGTATATACTCCTCCTACATTCTCATATTGCTCAAGACTTATGATTGGCCGCTCAATTAAATGAAATTTAATGAATTTTTGTGACTACGTAACGTCAAGTTACATCTTTAAAATAGTTAGAAGCAGATGCTTGCTAGTATTATTAGCTAACAGGCTCCGCATTCAGAATTATTAAAAGAGAAGATTTAATGTTCACTTTAGTAGTGGTAGTGCTCATTTAGTTCAGTGTGCCTCTTTATGAAGCAAGGTTTTTTTGTGCTTCATGATTCTCGCCCACATTCTGCAAATAGTGAGTTGATGACGGGTGTCGTGAACTAGATGGGCTGAGGAAAATGAAGTGATGCCAACGTAATGTAATGTATTTGACATATGAACCTCACATGAGGTAGTCGTTAAATGCCAAGCTCATGACAAGCAAGCGAAGGCAACCAACCAACCGGAGTTGGGAATCAGTTCTATTCACAAGCTTCTTCAGTCAAATTTACTGAAAGAGAAGAGAGCACACGGACTGAATTTAATAACGTTTCGCTGTCATATTAAATTACTTTGTGTTTTGCGTCACATCACCGACAGGTAAAATTACCCATATCAATCTCATTCGCATTTTGCTTTCTAATTTGTAATTTAATTCTACCAATTTCGGATAATATATCTTCACCGAAGCATCTGGAAACTCTCCTGAGGTTTTCAATATTTCAAAAGCGTACATGTAAGATGGAAATTTGATTCCCAAGTTTGTACTCACCACCTGCTCAAGAAGTAATGGATTCTTACTTAATGCGTCACAAAATAAGTGATTTGTAATATCGTCTTGATTTTCTCTTCTAACCAAAAGTATATATTGATGGTACGTTCCATTAATTGGACAAAGACAAGCCATCATAGTCACATATTGAGTGAGTCACGTAATAAAAACAAGGTTATGTTTCACCAACTAATGATGTATTGTTTTTCCATGTCTTATGTACAGGTTTTGTGGAGTTTGCGATATAATTTGGAGCAAAACATCTTTTGTCAAGTATCAAATTTACCTCAGCACTTACGTAAAGGAACTGGCAGTCGTCTTGCCGTAATAAACAGTATTGATCGAAAGACAAACGTGATACTTGGAAGAATTGACAGCACATAGTAACTCGTTAAGGACGCACATTTCTTGTCTGGAACGTGAGTATCTATTGCAGCATTCAACATGAGTAAGGAAGAAGTGGAACCCCTTCTTCTTCAAACTGATGGCTCAGATGGGTAAATATCATTCTCTGTCATCAATTTAATTTTGTGATGCTTTCAAAGAGAAAAATGTTTCTTGCTAATTTTGGGAAACAACTTTCATGTTACTAATTAGAAGCATCCATTGGTACTAATAAAGTTATGATATGGTGCTCACTCAATTCCTTCCGTCTTTTTATTCCAGACATGGCTCGCAAGACTCTGATGAGCACATATACCCACACAAAAAAGGAGCCAAGACGTCGACAGTAATATCTCTGCAAAAGCCTGTTGCAGAGCATGATTACTCGATAACAGGAGAACACTATGATCCTCTCACAGAGCGTGACATAGAACATCCAACTTCGTAAGCAGATACTTATATATCCCTCTATAGATATGTGTTATGAATGCAATGCAATTGTAAAGAGTGTACGCGTAAGGCTAGAAAAAGTCTTAGACAATTTTATGAGCTGTAGTTATCACGAATTTAATTAACTTGTCCAGTCCAGTTCCAGTATTGTAATAAAAATTCAACATCCGATAACCCAAGAGCCAGCTACTCATTCTAGAAGGAAGTGCTAATGTTAGGTTAAAATTTATCTGTATAATGTCTCATCACGTGGTATTACTAGTGATGCAATTAGGTCGTCTATGGTTTTTTACGATTAAATGATTTTCTTTTTCTACAACTAAGGATAAAAAGAAAGGTTAATGAACAAGGGGGTTATTAGGTTGATACGCTGAGAATTTGTTTTTCAATCAGTAAGTAATGTATGTAATTATTTACTTGTTTTTTCTCTCAGAAACTGTGACACAATGATTCATCTTCTGAAAGGAAACGTTGGAACTGGGATTTTAGCAATGCCTGATGCTTTCAAAAATGCTGGGTTAGCTGTGGGAACCCTTGGCACAGTCCTCATTGGACTTATATGTGTTCACACTATGCACATACTGGTATGCAATTCAACCATTCACATTTCTTGCTGTTACACCACAAAAGTTTGTCAAGCTAACGTTAGTGACCTACAGAGCTGATAGGGACGGAGTAAAGTCTAATAAGCTAGTTTAGTAATGTAAAGCGTGTGCCAATGACGGTGGTATGGTATGTACTATTTCTGAAGCTTACGTTAAAACATTTATACATCGGAATGTCTTAATGGCAGAGAGAATTGCTCTTCCGCATTACCTACGTAGTAACAAGTTAAATGTGAAAAACAATATCTTACAGAATCGTGTGATATGTGTAAATTATTACGTACAAACTCGTAAGACGAGTGTAGAGCTTGTAAGTAACGCACGTGTCACAACCGGTCGTCAATAATTTTCTTAAAATAGCCACATAACCATGGATATACATGGTTAAGCAGTATAATATGCATCCTGTGGAAAGTTGATCAATGAAAATCAATGTACTTTTGCACTTATGACTTAACCCTTTTAACCCAACAAATCCAATAATATTCTAGTTATGCAAACACGAGTAACCCTAACAGCTCTGAACGTCAGTTAGTGATTAAAATTCCTAAGATGTTCCTCATTAATCACAGTGATAAACATCTCTTTATGGATTTAGGTCAAATGTGCACATGATCTATGCAGACGCACACAGACACCTACTTTAAGCTTTGCAGAAGTTGCAGAAGTATCTTTCAAAGTAGGACCACCTCCTCTTAGGCGGTTCTCATCATTTGCAAGGTATGAAAAAAAAGAAATGAAAAGAATTCCTATAAAAACCATGTTGTATTGTGTATAAATATTATGCTATGTATCTTTCACAGAATGACGATTGATGCGTTTTTGTGTGTTACACAATTGGGATTTTGCTGCGTCTACTTTGTTTTCGTAGCCCAAAATCTCAAGCACGTTTTTGACCCTTACTTGGGCACTTGGGCATTACAGAGCTACATGGCACTTTTGTTGTTGCCAATGATTCTATTAAATTACGTCCGAAATTTGAAGCTTCTTGCTCCTTGCTCTATGATAGCCAACATATTTATGGCTACAGGACTGGGAATTATATTTTACTATATCTTCCGTGATCCACTTCCACCTATTCATAGACCAGACTTTCACTCTGGGTTTTCCACATGGAAACAGCTGCCCCTTTACTTTGGAACTGCAATTTATGCTTTTGAAGGCATTGGAATGGTAATTTATTAATACGAAAATTCCATCAAACGAATATTCACTCGTGTTTGTATTGCTTCATATAAAAAAATATTAAAGTTCATAAATACTTGCAATATATTTAAAATATTCGGTATAAAAACACATATTTTTAATACTTTACAGGTCTTGCCGCTGGAGAATAGTATGAAAACACCTCTCGATTTTGGAGGTTGGAATGGAGTTCTAAACACTAGTATGATCATTGTAGGATGTTTGTACACAGCCGTAGGATTTTTCGGATATTTGAAGTATGGTGATGTCGTTGCTGGAAGCGTAACATTGAATTTGAGCCAAGGCGAAGTGTAAGACAAAAATTAAGACGATTACCAACTAAAAAAATATTGACTTTGAGACAAAAACTAACTAATTGGTTTCACTTGCTACTTCCTAGGCTTGCACAGTCAGTTAGATTGATGATGGCATTATCCATATTCCTTTCATATCCACTCCAATTCTATGTACCTATGGATATTATGTGGCCGTCGATAAAAAGTCGAATCCCCACTGAAAAAATGCAGTTGATCTCTGAATATGCATTCCGTACAATTTTGGTCGTTCTCACATGTAAGTCGAGAATTTTGATTCCGAATCGTGTACTTTACACTCAAAGTCATTTGAAAAACATAAAATAGTGATTAAAAATACCATTTCTGTTTTAGTTGCGATGGCTGAACTAATCCCAAATCTTGGACTATTTATATCACTGGTTGGAGCCGTAAGTAGCTCTACGCTTGCCTTAATATTCCCACCACTAATTAACATCCTAACAACCTGGAATGCTGGCTATGGGAAATTTCGTTGGGAGTTGTGGAAAGACATTTCGATAATGATATTTGGAGCAATAGGTTTCGTGGCAGGAACTTATGTCAGTTTAGAGAAAATTCTGCAAGGGGAAGCATCCGAAGCAGACTAAAATATATATATATCTACGTTAACTAATTAAGTTTGATCGAGAGGAATCCTCAAACGACGTAAATTTATATAGAGATTACAAAATGACGAAGTCTTCATGAAGAAGTACAATCTTCGCTGCAACCAAAAAAATCGGGAGATTATATCAAGTCTTCGAGATGTATTGGAACTGCTGACATTATATTACGATTTTATATATGTTATATAAGTTTAAAGGAAATTCTAAGATTGATCATTTGAGATAAGTTATGAGAAAGATTGAACTGATTTTTCTAGAGGTGAGCAGATCTGTTTTGTACGTACGCATGTACATGGTCATGAGATCGTTAAATTGTATTGTTTTTACTGTTCTTCCAATCAATCATCTACGGATTATTATTATTATGTATAATTGTTTACACGTAGGTAGTTCCAGTTAAAATGTTTCGTCAGGCATTTATATTTGATGATGATGATCATATTTTTTACTTCATCCTCAAAATTTTGTTTTGCATTCCAAGTGAAATTCAGAAGTGTGCTGAGGTACTTAAGCAATAGCAACAGTATTAATTTCCCAGAAAGTACTTTCTCAATTACAATAGTAATTTTTTAAGCAAGCATGAAGTAATAAGCACCATCATCACCGTTTCAAAAGTTGCCATTGAAACGGTATAAAATGCTTGTGTACACGCACATTGACGCACATTTTTTCAAACTCTTTTTGATGTGAATTTCAAACATTGTTCGTGTCTGCACTGAATTACACTATAGTTTTACGTAACTAATGTCTGAACGTTGTAACCGTTATATTGTTGTTATATTTATCACTGTCATGGTAAAGAAAATAGTTTAGTGGTGACTTGATGTTGAAGGAGGATGTGGATGCTGTGTAATACAAAAGTTATACATATGCTAGTCTCTTTTTGATCCTTCAGTTCCCGTATCCAATATGAAGATATAGTTGCCACCGCCTGCAACGTAAGAATGAATGAGTGAATGTTATATATATATATATATTTATCTGTATTTAAATTTGCAAATCATCTACAAAATTTATTGTGATATTTGGAAACCTGGAGAAAGCAAAATTGTGGTTGATAGATGATGAAATGGAAAAAATGTGTCGTGTGTAGTATTTCTACCATGTAGCTCATTATATATTGCCTCGTAGTTCGCAAGTATCTCACATGTATCACATATTATACCTGTTTAAATCGGTGTGCGTCGTTGTTAATCCTTAAAAATGATAATAATTCTGTAGCCTTTCACATTACATTATTAACTAACTTGATCTATAGATTGAGGTAGAGTTATATTGACTGTTCAGTCAAATGTTATGGAGTAGAGATACTAAGGCTAACAAATTGTTTTTGGCATGCAAAAACGAGAAAAGCAATTGTTATTATTATTAATGTCCGTAGCAGGAAAAAAACTCTTTGTTCGATGAGTTTAAATCAGAGTCATAAAAACTATGCTAAAGTTATGCTAAATCAGGGTGTCTATTTCGTCGCCAAAAAAAGTAACATGTTTTGAACACACATAGTAAAAACTAGTAGTACGCTATATAAATTATGTAATTGCTTATACTAACCCTTTCTGAAATCTGGAAAGCGTCTACTTGTGATGATGTCGTATTTTAATCAACTGTGATCAGCAAGGGGAAAAAATATTGATTCTACTGGAAAATCTATATAATATATTTAGGGTATACTTTTATTTTCTCTCTACCAATCACCCCCACATCAATTCTGTTGTAGAAACTTACTACCTTCCGCAGTTATATTAACTTATTTATGAGGCAAAAAATATTATTGCAATACCTTTAAATTAGGGATATTAAAACGTGCTACTGTGTAGTTAATTTAGTGCTAAAAATTGATGTATCTGAAAGAAATGCAATATGATCGGTTAAAATGTAGGAATATTTTGATGTTAATGCACTTTTCTGTGTGTGCGTTGAGTATGTTTCAACTTTACAATGGTGGTAATTTTGACCAAAGGTTTCATAAAAAATCCTTTAGTTAACCATGTGATAAAAGTAATGTATTGAGCTAAAATAGTATGTGTAGCGAGTTCTACAATCACAGTAACAGTCGTTGAATTCTTGCACCTTTTGAAGCTTGTCGTTTATCAGAGTGTGTTATAAAATGAAGATACATATTATGAATGTCGTGTCAGTGTGTTACAAGAGTAAAAGTTGTGATTACTATTATTAGAAATGTAAAGTTTTATTGAGTGTTTAAGCTACTTTGTTAATAGTGTACGTTTCATTTAACGCGATACAAAGCATCATTTTTTTCTTTTCTTGGTGGTCTATGATGTTATTATATCCTGTAAATATGAGTATTATAACCGATCGTTACGTAAAATGTGCTATACATCAATGTTTCAAGTTCGTTATCCAATAAAAAATCAAATGAAAAAAAATCCGAGGTTATTTGAGGTTTTAATGTTTTTATTACAAAATACAACCTATTCATTCATTACGGCATTCAAATAGAATTTAAATCATACAATTTTCATTGTCTCTTTTTTACATACAAACCTTTTCATTTTCATAAAGATGAGAACTCACTATACTTAAGCATTATTAATAAAGAAATGTGTATATATTTATAGTTCAGCTTGAAATACTGAAACTCCTACTCTAAGAGAATCTTTATGTAATAGATAATAACCATAAGCACTTGACAACTTTCCCTAGGACCCACAGCTACTTTTCTTCTTCATTATCAATTAAGTAAAATTAAATTGCTAAATCACCTACGATTATAATTTATCTTTTCAACATACAGTAAATTAGTTCAAACGGAATACAAGCTAAATTTACCGTTCAATATTTTAACACTACTGCATATATATACTCATTCATTCACTCCATCATTCAAATATAATTTGAAAATTAAAAATGAATACTTAAGTTTACCTAAAAAGATATACCAATTATACGACCAAAAAAGGAGTCCTATAACTTGAACTCACGAATACTTGCTTTGCTTGATGTTTTTTTCCATTACGCTCATCTAATTTGGTATCAATAAGTCGGGCTCGTTGTCATTAAAATAAATATTAAGTAAACAATGAATCATTAAATGATGAATTCTACTGCGCGAAGTTCAATTATTCTGACGATGTATACCAGTTAATTTCTTGTTTTTTAAAGATCTTATAGAATCAAAATTATGAAATGGTCAATCGCGAATTGAACTTAATCATCATCAGTCTCGTACTCTTCCTCTTTGTTAATCATTTTTATATCAAATGATTCTGGAACAAAGGTTCTGGATTTGTTCCAAAAGTCCACAAAGTGCGATGGCCACAGGCAGGTTACTCGCCCGTCACTGTCCTTGTACCAATTCCCAGCAGATTCATGATTCCACACCATGACAGATAGTTTTTCCTTCAACATTGTCATGAATTCCTGCTCTGCTTTTGGAGTCACTCGAATATAGTTTGCTCCTATATCTTTCATGTGAGATAGAGCGCTGATCATCCAAGCTACCTGGCTCTCAATCATAAAGATCATAGAGCTGTGTGCTGATCCCTGAAATTTTATGCATCAATTAGTGATCAACGAAAATATTAAATGTACAGTACAGTAATTCAAGAAAATCTAACACTGTGTGGCCCCAAGATTGTGAAGAAATTTGGGGCAGGGTGAGACATGACACCCAGGTACGTTTGGGGACCGTTCTTCTTCCACACGTCCATGAGGTTCACTGAGCGCTCCCCGAACACAGTAATCGGGGCAAAATATTCCTGTGATTGGAATCCAGTTGCTAGAATCAGCACCTTTGAAGAGAATACTTTTTTAGTGTATATTCAAATTTAAATATTTCCATGCTTAAAACAAGTATTGGTAATTTTTTCAAATAAGTTATTTCTTTCGTACATCCAAAGGGTACTCCTTTCCATCCACTGTTATAATTGATTGCTCAGTCACTTTAGCAATAGTTTCTGTGACCACCTCCACATTATCTTTCTGCAGAGCTCTATAGAAATCCGATGAGACCACAATCCTCTTGTTGCCAATGGTGTAGTTGGGGGTTAACTTTTCCCGCAACTCATCCGATTTTACTTGAATCCATCGCTGAAATCGGCTTACTCCAGTTGCTGTATCAACAACAAAACACCTCTTGAGTACAACATTTTATAAACACAAATAAACCAATGCAATAATTATGTATCATACGTACCCACGAAAGAGCCCAAGCTGTTGTGTCTGAATGACAGGTAGAGTAGTTCATGGAACCAGAATAGAGCAGTCCTATGACTCCATCGAACAATCGGTACCTTTTCAAATGCCCACTGGACACACTCCGGATATTGGAATTGTGCACGAGGTATGACGTATGGTGGATTACGCTGGAACAAAACCAGCTGCTTGACGCCATCAGCAATAGCTGGAACTACTTGAATTCCACTTGATCCCGTGCCTACAACTCCTACAGCTTTGCCAACAAGATCTACATCATGATTCCAACGAGCAGAGTGGATGAGCTCACCCTTAAAGTTTGTAAACTCATCGGGTGTGCGTGGCTCACGCAATATGCCAGACGCGTTAATCCTAAGTAAAACAAATGACATAATAATATTTGAGTTTTCTTTAGTAAAAATCATGCACATTGTATAAATGTATAATATAACATACACGACGTCAAAGAAGTTTCCAATGCATTGGTTGCTCCCGTTAGCAAAATATTCGACGAACCATTGGGCCGTAGTCTCCTTCCATATGATATTGGTCACAGTCGTGTTAAAATTTGTAACAGAATACAAATCGTGCTTTTTAGCAAGAGCCCGTAAGTAATCCAAGATTTCCGACTGAGGCGCGTAGAAGCTAGTCCAGTCTAAAAAAATATTAAGAAATATTCACAAAAGTTGTATACAGTTACAACTTAATGTATCTAAAAAAATTTATGAGTAGATTTTTAAAAGGTATAAGTTCAATACCTGATTTTGGGGCGAATGAAAAGCTGTACAAGTGGCTAGGCACGTCACAGCAGCACCCTGGATAGACATTTACCAGCCAAGTTCCACCGACGTCATTATTTGAGTCAATGATAGTGATGTCCGTGATCCCGAGTACAGTCTTAAGCTGTATTGCAGCGCAGATACCTGCGGGACTAATAAAGGAGAGAAACAAATATTACAAAGTAAAACAAAGCCTGTTTAAAGGACCACAAAAAAACGACAATATGATCCATGGTAGATAATCTTATCTTTACTTACCCAGCCCCCACAATACAAACTTTGGGCCAGCCTGGCTTTGATGACGCCATAGTTTCCTCTCTTCTCTTTTCCTTCCCTTCCCTTCGCTTCTACTCCAACTTTACTAAAAATAGTCTTGTGAATGACGTTGGAAATGTTGCGATACTGTAATAATTTAGCCGTCTTCGAACTATATTTAATCAGCGTCTTTTGCAATATGATAATAGCTAATTGAATTGAATTATCGAACTCTGAATACTAATGTATTTCAAATTGGACATTGAGGTATCGTTTAGAATAGAATGAGCTTGGTCGTATGAGAAAAATGTCTCTTCGCTGCAACCTTGCCTGAGATACGAAACTGTACAATAGCTGACTAATGGGTCTATAACAAAGATTGATTGATTAATAGACAATAAACCTATTAAGTGAAATTATTCGTTGAGTAGCAGTATAACACTAAAAATCAAAGCAATTATGAACACTTGAATTAAACAATGGCTAAAGTAGGTTGTATTGAAGTTCCACGTAATGCTGTCAATGACTCCCGTATGATAAATTCGTACGAACTTTCTTATGCGAGTTTGCCGAAGCTTTACTCTCCCCAATCAAGTCAATACGCACATAAGCTTTGGGTTGAACTGTTAAACACACGCACGTCAACTATAAATTTTGATGACACCGACTCACCGTATTTCTATGAAAAATAATAACTTCCCATATTCTGCGAATATCCGTAATGAAAAAAACATTAGCATAAAAGACCTAGAGTTGGTAAAGTCAATTTAAGGTTGTATAAACATAAAATCAATCTATTACGTAATTAAACCTTGCATTGTTCTTGAATACGTAGTTATGTATGTATTAAACATCTATACATCATCCTATCTCTGCTTACTAAAATATATCTGATGGGCTGTAAAAAATTGGAATTGTTGTTACTATTAAAGATGTACAGGAAAATGGATTGAGATAATCATAGAGGATACACCAAACTACATTTACTTTCCACTTGATAAAATGGCATGTTTCTATGTATATATTCTTCTCGACGTTTAAAAACTAAATTAAATGCTATTTAATGGAGCATCTTTCAATAATTCTATTCCTCTACATTCATCAGTTTAAGTAAACTGAAAAACATTCTAAACGGTGTAAAAATGATATTCAGAAATTGAGAACTCGGATATTACTCATAATCAAGCTCAGTTATGAAGCGAATGGGATCATACTTGATAGAAACAAGAGTGAACAAGCATATTCCATAAAGCATGATCTATGAGATGTGCGCTTATAGAGTGTAATACGTTTTCCTGGCTTTGTTTTTACAGCAAGCATTATATGACCACATTAGTAAAGAGATTCAAGGGCCTAGAAAAACTTATATGACAAGTGGTATTAAAAAGAGCAAGGAAAAATGAGCTCTATCACATTTTAGTAGCATTAAAATAACTCTAATGCATTGAAAGACTGGAGTTCTCTTCTGAGTTCTTCTCTACACCATAGCATAAACTTAAAATTTTTGTAGAGATGTAAAAAGAGCATTCTGAAAATCATGAAGGTTTCGTCAAGCACTATTATTACATAAGTATTTATTAGTAAAGGTTGTTCCATATATGTTTATGAAGTACATAAAACTATCGCTCTGTCAATGCTGACTTAGGCACGTACATGAGGCACATGTCTGTAAAGCAAAGATAAAATAGTTTCACAATAGTAAGCGATAATTTTTTCACAAATGCCATTTAAGATGTAAACAAGTATAAAGTTCAGATTTTTATTTCGCTGGACATGCATGCATTATATGCGACAGCTCAGATCATGTTTTCTTCTCCTGCAGACAGCGTTTAAGACAATGGCTTCTGTCTGTTAAAATGAAAAACAAAAGTACAGATTATGTTGTTATGACGCCTTTCTTCGTTTTCCAGTCGAAAAATAAAAGTATGAGCATGATTTTAACTCATATATGCCTCATATAAGTCACTGATATACTTGCATTGATATAATTAGGCACGTAAGCATATATTAAAATAAAATATGAAGTCGCACAAACTGAATTCTAGCTGATAAAGCAAAAATGAGTTTCAATATGAAAATACTACAAGCATAAAGTGTACGAATATGTTTACGAAAAAAAGTCTGAGGCTGTACATAAATATAACACCAGCATGTAAAGAAAGCCATTGCAAAACGTTCTGTACGAGCCCATTTCGTATTGCTTTCATCATGTTTTACTACGTGTGTTTGCAACATATAGAAAGAGATCAGAGTTCCATGAGCTTGATACGACTACCTAAAAATATTTTTTGTTCTTGTCTTTTCAAGAGATAAACTTGAAACACTTTCCTTTCCAGGAGAGATAGCGTGACAAATAAAATATAATCCTCTTCCTGTAATACATGCAAATATAGGTGAGTGGCATAAACCACTTGCATCACATTTTAACAATCAATAACACTCAAGTTATATGCAAAAAGTGCATTCAGTAGAGCTAAAAAAATAGCAAACCAAGTTCCAGCCCGATTTTTTCTAATAAATGTGCAACAGTGTGCAAGTCTCTTCTTTTCACACTTCTTTCTTGTGGTGTTTTTTTCTTTTCTGGTTGGTGAAAGTAAGACATACAAGCAGCCTTGATCAAAAGGAACACATAATTTCAACTGACATCTCTTGTATTGTACTTATCCTTAGTACTTTGTCAACTTGCTTAAAATTAGACGAACTTTTTAGTGAAATAATTGAACGTTGTGAGCAGCTACCATTCTCTCTTATTGTTTGTGGACAAAATAACTCATCATCAGCTCCGAACTGTAAAGGCAATACCTATAGCGGTAAGTTCATTTAGAATACCTGTAGTTATTTGCAGTAATAAAATGAAAGAAGCATCTCTGATGTAGAGGGAAATCATTCAGCTACATTTTTAATAGGAAGTGTCATTCTTCACCAGTTATCTACTCCGGACTTTTGACACCGTCATGTCATGCTACTTATAGATACTTGAATATCAACTCATTTGAAAACAACCAGTCTGAATAGATATAACCTTATTTCTACGTTTAGATTTGGGTACTATACTTATTAGCATGTTATATGCACTGGATTTACTTTTTACTTTCACCGATGTGTATTTCTAACATACTAGCTTTTAGTTTTTATACCTGGTGTATGCATACATGTGCGAGACATTTATCAAACAGATACAAGAACAAAAGGCATGCAATGACCTTCCTTACGGATGTGTTTCTAGTAAGCCTTATCATTTTTACATATCTACTACCCAGGTCCAATTGTACATGTAGATAATCTGGTTGTCGAGATAATATGCAGTTTATCTTGTAGTTCTCTTGAACAGACGCATAAAACGGTATGCAGTATTGCTTTTCGTTTTGGGGCATTATAAGTCCTGAGGTTATTTCACTTGAATTTTATATGACTTGTTTTAGGTAACTAACGATTCAAGCAACTAGCTCTACATTGAATGGGAATTGGTAGCTGCAGTTGAGGATGGATGAGATAAGTGTAGAGATTGTGGAACCATCATCGGCTGGCCAAGGTCAACATCAGCCCAACCAAAACAATGCACATGAGCTGTCCATGCTACAGAAGCAGTGTGAAACTGAAGTGGCAGATGCCAACGTCATGCAGCCACAGTTGACGGAGGCATCTCCTTTGAAACCCCTGGTAAACGGGGAGACTAAAATGTCTCCTTTGAAAAGTTGCTTCAGATTTTTTAAGCAATTGCTCTTGTTATTTTTCCCATCATGGATATTTGCAAAATTCTTCGGACACGCTGCAATCCCAGCCTTGGCGGACAACCTGATCCCACTTTTCTTCATCGGAAATGTGCCAAACCAATCAGCCCTTGCTCTTGCTGGACAATACACATTTGTTAGCATCATCGTTGAAGTAATCCAAGAGGGTATCGTCAACAGCCTTTTCTACTATGTTGGACGGAACTACACCATCAACAGGGAAAAGTCTTTACAAGCTTTCAAAATCTGTCTCACGCTCTTATTCTTTCTTGGCAGCGTTTTGATGATATTCATGATATTTCTGACTCCAAATTTTGTTAAATTGATTGATACACCGGAATCCATTGCGGAAGCAACACGTCGCTTCTTGTACACCAGCTCGTTTAGTTTTCCTATTGTACTGGTTAACGCCGCTCTCAGCAACTACTTGTTGATCACGACCAGCTCTTTCCTTGTGGCTGCACAGATTTCCAGTGTGGTAATTTCATTTTTATGTAACTTCTTTTTGTTTGGAACACAAGGACTATCCTTGCATTGGGGTGTTGAGCAGCTTGGGTACTATAAAATCATTCAGGCTGTTTTAAGCTGCACGAACAATTTTGTTTTCTGTTTGATTATTGAAAGACTTTGGCCACTTGAGTTTATTTTTAAAGTACCGTTACTCAAAGATCTTAGGTCCAATTCAAAGGATTTGTTCCACGTGAGCTGGGGAAATTTTGGGGACTCGGCTGTGAGAAATTTCTTTTATTTTGTGGTTACCCTCAAGTTTATCAATAATTTGGGAGAGGACGAGGTGGGTGCATGGAATCTTTTAAACAGTATTGTTTGGGGATTACTTTTGATCCCGAGTAACACGGTCGCGAATTACGTAAAAGTTAAGATAGGTCAACAAGGCACGAGGACAGTAATAAAAGCGGTTGCCCGTGAGTCAATTAAATGCCTTGTTGCGTGGTTGGGAGTTGTATCAACACTTTCATGTGTGTTTTGGCCAGTGTTAGCTGACTTTTTTGGGAAATCGAATGAGAGGGCACAGGAGTTGTCAACCAAGCTTTTGTATGAAATGGGATGGATTTTTATAATTTTTGCATTCAATAACGCAATGGATGCGATGTTTCTTGGAGTAGGAAAAACACAATTTGTGTTTTATCAAAGTTTGATTACAAATTTGGTTATTTATTTCGTTCCTTGGATTTTGTACCTTTGTAACGTAATCCAAGCATCATACTGGCTTGTAATTGGGTTATACATTGGAGGAATGCTGGTTGACTTTTCATTAACAACTTATTTTTGCTTTCATGTTTGGAACAGCATTCCAGATAACCTGGAGGCTGTGCAGTAGTCTCATTAGTAGAAAAGGTTTCATGTACTTTTCATTGTCAATGTATGAACTTTATGTGTACAATCTATACTTAGTCATGTAAATTAAATGTTTTAGTGCCATTTTTACAACTTTGTATTATGTTCCTTAGTATCTTATTTTTTTTTATTTGTAAGTAAACGTGAAAGTTGTTTATCTGTAGCTATTTATGTACGAGTTTTTGTCAGTTACCGTACAGGATTTACAGTAGGTTAAGTTATAATGAATAATGACATTCAAGTAGTCTAATGTCATTTGTAACATTTTTAGTTTTAGTTGCGCAAGCCCAACTTTCATGAAAAATTTAAGTAGCCTTGTAATACTTTTGTGAGTCTTACTAAAACAATGAATAGTTTCTTTGTGATTCGTAAGCATTTATTTATAGGATAGTGCCACGAAGAGCACATAGGAGTCGAATCTGATGCATGATCTTGATGTTATTATATGACATCATCATCACTAGCCTTCTGGTACGCAGGTATCATTCCTCATACTTTATTTTATTTAAGTTTGTCTTTTTGTTTTTATAACGGGTATTTACTATAAAATAAAAACGTTTCTGTATAGAAGTGCTAAAAATATCAATTTTAAAATCTTATGCTCATCAACATTTCGTTTATTTCATGCATATGATGATGATGATGATGATGATGTGGGATTATAGTATGATTTCTGTCACACCGTACTAGCTTTTTATCTGAAAGCACCTGTCGGCTCCTCATTTACTCTTCAGTGCGGCCAGTAAGTAAACCTGGTGTGAATGTTCATGTTTTTTCATTCTTTTTTTCCTACTATCAAGCCAGACAGTGAAGATTTTTATTCAATTTTACTGCAGCATACAATCTCAATCTTTTATGTATATTATACACATAACATCATATTGGTTTAGTGTAGCAATCTAGCTTACGATAAAACAAGCCTTCTACAAGCTCAACCTTTGATTTACCTATTTTAACTCTTTCTTTCACTATGAAACTATGAATTGCACTAACGTGCAAGCGAACAAGGAAAGGATATAATGTGGAAAATATACAGATATATGTAAGTAGTGGGAGCGTGAAGCATATATATGCCAACTCTTCTCCTTTCAATGAATAGGGTTACCTGTCGCACTGTGGTACTCACATGCATGCTAGTTTCATCCATGCTAGACGATTTTACATTGCATTGTTAGGTTTGCTTTGCAAGGTGCTCATGAATGCTTTCGTGTGTCCATGACTCCTCTCTACCTGTTAGTTATGTATTGCTTGCATCCGTTATGATGTTGTATGATTCATGAATTCGTCAATGCTACTCTTACTTATGTGTTATGTGCGTATACATGTAACTCTATCACCAGCGTATCCGTTGTGTGTCCAACATTGTTGTTTTTGATTTGAATATGTGGCTGCATTATTGCATTTCTTTGAGGAAACAATACCATTCGACTGTTAGTCATCCGCCCATCCTTCCTATTACTATTTGTGACATATAATCTTTTCATAGGAAGGTAGGATAAAATAAAAGTTAGTTTTGTTCACATCCTACATAGTTAGGTCTTTGATTGGTTTTAAATCGGAATCCCAAAGAAATTAACGGCCAATTATCCAGCGGTATACGGAACTGGATGGGGAATCTATCGCTTGAGATGGCATACTTGTAATTTGTAGTGAGGTAGATTAACATATTATGCAAATTTGTTGGACATAAAATGTCATTTTCTGCATATTTTACTCGTACATGCAAAGGATTTACGGATGAAATGACAGTGCTCCGACTTCCGCTCAAGTTTATCGAAAAATGAACTGGTAATATAACGTTTCTCTATCGTAGGGTTGTGACCGTTTGTACAAGTGGAAACAAAAGTGTGCGATTTATAAAGAGGCAAGAATTCACATTCTTGTGATTTATTTGGACAAAGAAAGTGATTTTATCAGGAATACAAGATGCATCGAGCACCCAGCATTGGAACTCCGTCCATTTACTCCCATACGACGACTAGATCAACGGGATTGAGATCTTCAAAATCAGTGAAATCTCTACACATACCATGGTATAAGCGTCCCATGGTCACCAACATCTTTGGATTTGATATTCAGAGGCTATCACTCTACACTTCAATTTATTCCATTGTAATTCCAGCATATTTAGCATACGTTTAATAAACTATCTAGTAAGGTAGTTGCATGATTCATTGAAATTATTCAATTAATACGAATCAATTATTTACGAATGTTTCAGTTCCTCAGCTTGTTCACCATGGGAATTTCATGCTTTGATATTTACTGCCTTTTCGAGGCAGCGCCAGGAAGCACACATTACGGTTACTATATCATTTCCTTCGACTTTGTTTACGTTGGAAACAGACATGGTGAGATATTCAGTTAAAATCCCATGATTTAGAATACAAATATTATTATAGTATTCATGGAATCCATATGTGTGTATTTTTTTTAAATTTTAGTTCGAAACGCTCTGATTACAATTGCGGTGTTTTCGTTGATGGGTGGCACAGCTCTCTTCGTCACAAGTATCATGCTGCTCAATGCACTCCGAAACGTAAATATTTCATTTTATAGATATATCATATATTTTTACAAAGAGAATTAATTTATAGCATCGATTTTCTATAGGAATACGAACGAAAGATGATACCCTGGCTCATATGCATGCTGGTTTTTGCAACCTGGAGATTATTGGCCTTCCTCTTTTGTGCCGTTGTGAATGACATGATTTTTGCGTACAATATCATTATGTGTTTATTCTGGATTGCATTAACAATTCTCAATTATGCTGGATGGGCTTCTGTCTATTCCCTCTTTTTGGAGCTCTCTGACCTAACAAAGTTGGAGGATTTGGCACATCTGAGGGTACAAAGCATATTAATTATTACATTTATTTTCTCTATTTGAAGTGATAACCATTTCTTAAATTAATTGTGAAATACTTTTTGTTCAAGATGGGAACCATGACATCCCTTGCCACCCAATCAATGGCAGGATCCCGTCCAACAACTCCACACAGCACAACATCGACCGTACCACTGCCCTCTTGACAAATTGAAAGTGTTCATATTGAATCTCATAGGTTTTGACAACCTTCCAGACTCAGTTCTTACTTCTTACCCGAGAAAATAATATTGAAATGTATAGGTACAATGTATGTAATGACAAAAGTTTTTCTGCTTAACTTTTAAACCATAGACTTTAATCATACATGACGCTAATGTTTTAAGTGTACTATATTATGAAAGTATCCAACAAAAAAAGTATATGCCTAAGATGTTATTCCTACCATAGGTAACATTTTAATGTTTAGTTTCTGTAAAATAATTATATTCTATAGTATCTTAGGCGATAAATAAGGAAACTTAGTGACCTATGTAACGTGAAGGTGAGAAAAATTATGTGGTTAAATACTTTGCGCACATTGCTGCACACTAGTAGAAAAGTTTAATGAAATTTAAATAAAGTAGTTAAGTAATTGATTCCTAACATTAGTTTTAAAATAGGATGACTTGTAATCTTGTAAAGAAAGAAACGTGTAATAAGGAAACCTACCGCAATGATGAAGTTAAGGAGTTGATGTTTTGTAAAAACGATTTAATTGCCTATGCAGAATTTTCTTTATTTTGTAACAAACCCAGTGAATTAAAATCTGTTTTAAACTCTACTACATTCACTCCGAATGCAACTATATCTGTTTACCCTTTAGCCTTTGAATGAAATCGCTTGCTGTTTTGATTTGTATAGGGAGACGGTAGATTTCTCAACAAATTATGTGTTCAATATCCCTAGCATTGGTTAAACTAATTCGTAGTAACGAATGACAAATATATTTTGATGTTATTCAATGTGTAACTACTATGATTACTACTTACTCGAAGGTTGTTGTTTCTGTGTTTTTATATTTTAATACTTCCATTTAGTTACAATGTGCTGATATGCTCCAGAACTTGTAGTAGGATGCTAACTACAAATCAACATTTGAATGAATTGACGCAGTGTAGTACATGTACGTTTCTAATTTTGTCCCATTTTGTAATTTTGTAGAGAGTTATAGGCAAAATGTAACATTTTCCTTTGAGTTGTAGTAATATACAACCAGATTAGCGTATGTATGAATAGAATTAAAGGTAAAAAATGAGATTCGAGTACAGCTCATACCGGTTGAATTAAAACATGCTTTAAAAATCATTTAGTGTTTATATATACAAATACCTAATTTTAAGTAAACATGTGCCAGGATTTTATAATTTCAAATATATGTAAATCGCAATTTGTGCCTCACTTGTATCATGCAAATTCAGTAGTTCTTTGTTTTCCTAACCTCCTTGATAATTTCTGAGCTTAAGTTTTGTACTTGTGAGAAAGTAAACGATGATAAATAAAAGTATATTTGTAAAACAAAGCTATTTTTTATCACTACTCTCTCTAAAAAAATCCAAAGGATTAAAAACTGACTTTTATAAATTACATAATATAGTATGATATTTTATAACTCTGCACCTGACATTTTAAGCAACATCTGCGCATTAAATTGGACGCAGATGAGTTCGCTGCATTTGAGTAGGTGGACATATGAAATTGGATAAGCGTCATGAAACAAAATCTTAGAATTCATCAGGCTTAGCTCACCATTTATGAGTATTCTTTTCAATAAGTAATACATACCGAACACATGGCTTCCTGACCCTGACATTGACATTAAGGAGCAGATGCACCCATTTAATTTTCCAAGATCATCATGCGTATGTTTTTTGGTTGTTACATCATATCACATCATATCACTGCAAATATGATTTGTTGGTCTGTGCTTATCACTACTCTGCAGGTTAAAAGGCCGTATTGATACGGCATTACGTATGCGAAATCCAAAGTTCAAGTCTTTCGTATTTATTGACTATGTGTAAACCACACATCTTTGTCAATGGTGATGTTTCTTGTGGAATTTCGTGCAATCTGCTATGCAGTACTGTAATCAGGTGTGTCAACTTTGCCCATTTTGAAGAGATTAATTGAATGATTTTTTTAAAAAAAGCAGATGTGATGTACTAAACGAATGCACAAGTACCTTAGTTTTTGTTAGCAGAGATTTTGTGATTCAAATAAAATGGTAAAAGAAAAGAGTTAACTGTTTGAACATTTGCATACATTGTTGTAATGTAATGTTTTGGGTTTTCAACATGGCAGTAAATCTTGGGCGCATGAAATAACATGGCACGAACTTCATGAAAGACTTGAATAATATATAGATCACGTCAGCAGCCCAAACTTTTTTCTTCGCTCTAGTCATCCATTCTGCCAATAATTAGCTTAAAACTGAAAAGAGGGTTGGTTGGTTGCTATCATCACATCATCACCATCATCCATTTCCATGAAACACGATGTGATTCTATATATGTTGCATTCAAAAATTCCATTTTGTTTTCAGGATTTAATCATACTGATGATGCGGTGAGATCAATATTTTGGTTTGAATGCATGACCATAAACATCCAAGATTTATATAATAAAATCTCATTACAAGAGTCGTGAAAATTCAAAGCAATCATCGTTTTATAGTAACTTAGCATATCATTACTGATCCCACAAACAAAAGCTCATTTTTCTTAGTGATTTTATTGAGTAGTTGTCGTATAATCAAATCATTGATCTCGAAAAACATTGTTCCATTTGGTCTGGTCTGATGAAGTCCCACAAACTGATTATATTTTCAATTGACTACAGCTTTACAATGATGTATTAATTAATTTTTTGCAGAGAAAAATACTCCATAGCTTACATCATCGTTATTTGGTGTCATATCATTTTCATTCGTGGTATAAAAAATGTGGGAAAGCCATCAAAATGGCTTTGTTGATGAGATTCTTATTCAACGTCAAATATTTGCTACGAATACATAAACAACATAGAAATGCACAAAAGATCGTGATAATGACTTTAAAATGGTAACTCTTCTCAAATTTATTTCCTAGATTGAACAATAGAACGTGCAATTTGACTCGCTTAATAAATGCATGTACCTTTAACTTGATGAATATACGTTAAAGTTGGGATTTCATGAGCCTAACATACCCCAACTGACATTGAGTTCGGTCAAAGTCAGAGTATTAATTTTGACGTGAAACATTTTTTGTATACGATACGCAAGGAAATGCAAAACACCTTTCAGTCTGAAGCCATAAAAACGGAAACCATACAACGAAGTGATCACGAAATCATATCATGCATTTATTGCGTTTTGGATCTCAATGAAAAAAATAAGAACTAGTTCGTAAGAAACAATTTTTTAGCCTTTGCTGTATGATGATGTGTTGCATGTTGTAACAACTTTGATTCATAAAAATGAGAAAAATTATTCATAAAAATAGTAATGGATTTTTATAAATAGATACGTGTTTAAACATATGTATGTGGTCCAAGTTTTTACATGTTCATCTACAGATAAGCAGCTTGACTTGTTTTTATTTAAAGACACGAGTAAAAATATAAAAAAAAGAATCGTATAGCAGGGTTTAAGAATGACGCAAGTCATTGCAGCACAGCTCATCTCCAAGATGAGCTATGAATGAACGGTCGTTAGTCGTTCGTGTTGTGTTATTATCTATTCGTTTCGCTTGCATCACCTACAACGCTATAATTATAATTGTCTTTAGGGCAGAAATGAACAGGATCAGGATGCTGACAACATTCAGACTGCATTGTTCCTCTTAAAGTGTGTGATGAGTAGTTTGAGTTGATGTAGTTTCCAATTGCCTCTAGAGAAATGCTTGGGGATGTCCACTCATTAGTAATAGTTATATTTATGCATCATTCATAATGCTAGTTTTTTAATAGATAAAACATCTTCTTTCCATGTAATCACAATGAACTTGCTGATTTGAAGCATTTTTTTTTTGAATGATTCACTTTTCCATGAACCAACGCAATGCTCTGACTTGCGATTTCTTTTCTAACAAAATGTAGATTGAAGTATTAAGTAGAGTTTTTTTTCTTGGTGTGGTACGTAAAACTCAAACCTGGGCATATAAATAACCACTCCTATTCTGTCATCTCATCAAGAAATGATGCACCACGCAAAGAAAAAATGATGGAAGAATTGTGTTATCGATTTTCTCTTGAAATACATGGCATGACTCATCTATCTCATCGTGTCGTTACAAGACTTACTCTGTTTATTGTTCTTTTTCCAGATGGGTGTAGGTCGTAGGCAGACTAGATTTCCACCTTTTTTCAATTATGCAAATTATCTTGTCGAAACATATGTGTATTATATGCATGCATCAAAATGGAGCATGACTAATAAAAGTCCAGTCGCAATGATATTATTTCCACTTGTGATCAAAAATTAATATGCGATAGTAATGCAAAAAACAAGTAACTATATTATTATGTATTATGTTGTGAATGTCATAGTTCACAAAACCGTACTGATCGTGTTAATTTAATAATATTTTCCTTGTCATCATTTTGTACACGTTTACATACATATGTAAGTAATAAGTTTAAAAATAGTATATTATGTTGAATATAAAATAATAATAACAAGATACGTGCTTCATACTTACTTAGAATAAAATTAAATGAGTCTTAACTTAGCAATGGTTGACATTAATATTTGGAGAATCATACAAAGACTTTTTATTTCTTACACTCATTTTCCTACTATATACCAATATCTATCATCTACAGAACTTCTAAGGACTGTTCAGGTGAAGCTAATAAACGCGTTTGTCTACATGCAGGATAAAATTTATTTATGGCTTCCTTTATGTACACATGATTAAGGCCACGGATGGTGAATAAAAAATTTGGAGTTGGGCATATAATATATCCTATGAGATGATGATGATGATGGGCATGTTTGGGTTTAAAATAAAAATTAGCCATAATGATAATCACAACATGAGAAATATTGGAACAACAACAACAACCTGGTAGTTAGTTAGGTGGTATATGGCATGTACATTCACAGAGCAGACCATATAGCTAGCAAGTCCGATGATGTGCGTGCTGCGTACGTGCGTGTAACATGCACCTTATACAAAGACATATTACATTAAGAATGGCTAACTATAGTAGGCAACAACTCATAAATGATTTTTAAGATTTGCATGAAACTCAGCATATTTTGTCATATCACGTTGATTCACTAATTGAACTAGCATTTTCGCTTCACTACTACTTCTTCTACTTACTTCCATTCACTCCAGAACTGGTATATACATACGATACAGGCACAAAGTTGGTTTAGTTGGCACCAAAAATCAACAACGAGCGTTAATGATAATTACTTTCGACATTCGAGACATAAGAGAAAAAAATCAACAACAACAACAACACCACCAACCAACAAAAGCAACACAGAAAGAGGTGAGATAAAATGTTTGTTTTTTGTTATATTAGTCAGACACTTTTTTAAACTAGCTGATAATCCTCCTGTGCATCAACATCATTTAGTCGCTGTTCATGGTCACTGCCAATGTCATATTTGTGAGCAAACTGGAATCTGAAAGGAATGAGTCTTGGCTGAATAAACCTCGGCTCCTCAACATTTTCTGGTTTATCTTGCTCATCTTCCAATGAGTTCAATTCGTTGCGCTCACTACGATCCACTGCGTTATCTTCATCTTGGGCTAAGGAGAAGTGAACTGCCGTTCCTGCGAGATCGTTCACCGTCTTATTCCTTCCGGAAATTGTAAACTCCTCCTCAGAAGATGACGATGGGTAAAACATTTCATTTTCGACACCATCATCATTTGATTCAGGGCAAACCACATTATTGCAACATGCTGGGTACGCTTTCGTGTTGTCCTGCACAACATAACAAGGAGGCTGAACCGCGGCTATGCCACAACTATAAAACAATGAGCAACAAAAAATAGATTTTTGAGTGTAAAGGTCAATAATCATCGTGTTGAGTATATGCCTATTAAGTGTTATTACCAAGTCACACCTAACCAAAAATTACCATGTAGATGGCTCTCTTACTTTGGTACACCATTTACTATTTACAGGTTACACACACACGCTCAAAGCGTTTCTACTTTAGGCTCATTTATTGCAAAAGATAAGTAAAAAGAAACCAGAAAAACTATACCATTAGGAAGCATATTTAGTAGTTGCAAGCTGGTTTTTGAATAAGAAGCAGTCGCGATAGAAGCATTAAATTTTAAGCTTATATAGCGCTGGGCACGCTTTATTTGAAGAATTAACGCCATAAAATAAGAATTTGCTTAAAATGTGCTGAAAAGTCAGACAGTGAGTGAGCTAGACTTATTTTGCAGTTCACTGTACGCCTATATTATCTTCGTTGACTAAATCGACATGAATGTCTCACACTAATACATATGCATTGTGTCCGTCTGGCCAAACCCGATTATACATGGTTTTTTTAAGTAACGCACGTACGTATTAAATCGAATGACGCCATATCCTCTTTACTCGTGATGTATTAAAAAGAAACTGAAGAAAAAGGGGAAAATCTTTTTGATCGTGCAATATCCATTTTTTCCCACCTGGCACGATCAAGCCGCCATGCTGAGATCATCAGAAAAGTAATTATCTTAAAATGTATGTTAAACTCTCCTGCAGTATGAGGATTCCCTGATTTATCGTCATTGAGGCAAAGTGAGACAGCTAAAAAATATAATTCGGACCAGCAGGATAAGATGCTATTGCTATGCTGTCTGGCCCAGGGTAGCTAATGAATTTCATAGATTTTAAGAAGAAACTAAATTCAATGAAAGATTAGATCTAGCAATAAATATTATAATGGAATTCCTGCTGCATTAACGAAGTGGTCCTTTTAACACATTCTGTCACCGGTACCGCTTTTTTATGACATGACAAATATTTGCCATTTGCTCTCAAAACAGCTCTCCAGCGTGCATCCCACGTACATAGGTAGATAGAGAAGTATATTCAATTTGTATGCTCACTGATCATAGATAAACCAAACAATCTCTCTCCATTTTTGCTTAATCCGCACGAAAAGCTAAAATATTAATGAGCTGTCAGAAAAGCAAGCTCATTTTTTGTGTCTTCCTCAACAAAAGATTCTCTTTCTACCCAAATGGACGTATGTAATAAAATCGGTAACAAGAACCAAATCTCATTTGAGAGAATACTTAATTATAGTCAGGAGAGTGGACCCGGATTTTATGGTCCGACCATCAAAATATATTTGGCATCTGTGTGCAGACCATGTTTCTCACTACTCCACACTAGACAGGATTGACTTATTATTAATTCCATTCAGACTATACTTTTACTTTATTTTGATGACCTCAATGTCTTCAATCATTACGCTAACCAGCAAAAAACCAGAATAATCCCCCCCCCCCAAAAAAAAATTAAGAAGCATATGTGTGCAAGTATACGGATCAAAGTATGCCTAAAAGTAAACACAGAAAAATTCACGACTTACGCAATTTCGTTAGTGAAATACTAATCCCATTTCTGAATAATTTCTGTTTGATTTATCAATATTTTATAATTCATAAAAATGGCAAACATAATATTTTGAACGTGTCAAATGTAAACAACTGAAATTACCAGTAGAAACGAGTAAAAAAGCTTAAGCGATTATTCTAATAAGTCTGCCATTGTCTTCTGAAATGAAAATTACTACATTGGATTCACTGCTTTACTTTAAAGTTACTACGTATTTTTGTGATTAAAAATGATAACCTCGAAAGATTATTTTCTCAATTTTCTTCTTTTCAAACTTGTCTTCTCTGGACTCAATAACTTTGAGTAAACGACCAGTCAAAACCAGGATATATATATAATTTTGAAGTAACGTCTTGATAAATAATCATGCTATTGTGCATATTTGCATTTGCATCATGTACAAAAGAGCAAATATCTCCATAATTTAATGAGCTAGACACTAATGTGATATGAAATGTGGAGGACGTCGTATGAAAAATGAGAAATGGACGATCTGTCGAGTTTTTTTTATAGTTAATGCCGGCAGTTGATATAAAAAGTATTGTTTGCAACTAAGTGTTAACAAAGGAATGAGAAATTGCAAGTTATTTTGTGCGAACTACTACTACCCTACAGAAGTACTTGCTTTGGGACGGGTTTGCCATATTTAGACTTTCTACCATGCAACCTGTCATCGGATACTGTTGGCAAGCAACCCTCTAATTTTTTCATTACTTACGACACATACAACTTTCAACGTTCCATTTATAATTATATCAGCCCGGACGCATAAATCCGACCAAGTTCAAGGCAACCTTATAAAAAACTTTATTGCTGATAAAGATTAGTTATTTCAAAGGGAAAATAGCAAACTATCCCCAATTCAAGTAAAACTAAAGCAAGCTGAACTTAATAGGATTAAAAATTAAAACCATAGAGCAAAAGCGTGAAAAATTACACATTTACTTCAAACCAAAAGGCTTAAAATCGATTGACTTACGAAGATTTCGTAATTGGGTTGTAAAAGTGTGAAAATTTTCCATTGCATGATTCAATAATTTTTTTAACCATAAATCCATTCAAAACTAAATATGACTCTTCCATAACGCATGCATATGCATATCCTTGTGGGTAAAAAATCACTTTGACATTGGATAAATGGTAGGAAATTTTTACTTATTCATGACTCGATTCTATTTGATTAAAACAACTTTAAAAGGATATTCCTATAAGATTGTGTAAATATTATTAACTCACACCATTTTTTGTTGTTGCTTCCAATGATTACTTACGTTCCGATTGTTAAGAAAGGTAGTACTATAGTTTTTAATTGTATTTCACATGAATGCTTCAAAAGATATTCATAGAAGCATAAAAACGGCACTATACTGCACCTCTCTGGCTGAAACATGCTATGCTGGTATTAACTGTCACGAAGTAGTAGTATCCACAATACTCATGTTGATTAACGTTTTAATCATATTATATGACTGTCCTTAAAGTAACAGTACGTGGAATATTTGAATAAATTCCTTAATCTCAAACCACAACAAAATGTGGTTGTGGATATGTTTACGGATGCAAAGATAAATCCTTTTCATGCTCACCATGAGCACACACACGTACTTAATCATACATACATACATTAATACACCTCAAAAGTTTTTTTCTGGTATTTTTTAAGGATATTACTGCTTCAAACTGCTTTTCCTCTCGTTTTAAAACAAGTCATTGCACATTTGTGAGTATTATTTATATTCCCATGCGATGCATTTACTTGACAAGTTATGACACAGATAAGGAAGGGAGTTATTTCTATTTTTTAATTTCAAGAATATCTTGTTTTTTTAGGCATTCCCAGTCCCATTTGCGGATATTGGGAGAGGATTCTAGCAAACCACTTGACTACTTGAAAAATGGAAAATAAACAGAAGCGAGAGAAAAAAACTATTGAAAAGTATGATTTAATTTGTAATGCATGGAATTTTTGTGTCCTAATGTTTAACTTTTTTAGTTTTTCCTTTTGCACATGAATATACCATACAACAGTCAACTCAAGGTTATGGTGGAAATTCATATATGTCATGATGATACAACTAACAAATGAGGAAAATGAAGCGCGTTGTTGGCACGTCTAACCTCTTATTAAGTCTTGGGAAAAAATCCTGTTTGTTTAAACATCAATTACCATTTTCCATCAAAATAAATAGTATTTTGAATGACTTGACTGGGCCCTAAATAGAAAAGATGCGTACTTCAGGTCAAGTTTAATCGGTAATTGAACTGTATGATGATATACCACTATTATCTTGTTTCATACTTTAACCAAACCTACTGCACATTTATCCCCTGTCAAACCTAACACTTCTATGAACGAACACATGGTCATTGTTTGTATGGAAGATGGGATGGTTATTCTGAGAAGCTCAACATGAAAGACATTTCTACGGGACAAGATAACCCAAAAAAGTCAGGAAGGATGATAGTATACCAATGTAATTTACAATGACAGTCACTATTATGCATATAGACAGTTGGTCATTCACGGAAAAACTATAAACAACTTGAGCTTGTAACATGTTATGATTTTGGCATAAGATACATACAACGCATCACAGTATTTCATGTACTAATAAGCATAAGCATTTGCATATTATTTGAGCGTTAGCTAAAAACGTCTATGGGATTTTTTACACACAGATTACAAAAAAAGACAAAACTTGGCAGAGGATAACATAACACTAAACATAACCATTAGCGGAAGGGTTTTATAGAAGCTATTAAAGAAGAAAGAGATCCGACCAACACCACACACATTGCCACGTAGTCGGCTATAGCTTTGGAATGATGACCAATTTGATTATTTATGTGTGACTTGTATTTACGCTAATTTTCTAGAACTTTACGTACCTTTCGTATGAGATCATAAGTTGGGAGGATGACTGACTGAACTTCTCACAGGTTGCTCTTCCACAACCTTCTAGTGACCAGAACTCTCCAGGGGAAAAGTATGAATCACTTTTGTCATTGTAGCACTGATCTGGATGACCTAAGATTAAAAAAGAAGAAAAGGTAACATGAGATAAGAGTTGCCAGCATTTTTACATATATGTACACATTCATGTTTGCAATACAATGCACCCGCTGCATCCTATTTGAAAATTCCATAATGGTTATAATATGAATCATGCAGGAAAAAAACTCATAAATAATTATTTCACTTCTTTTCTCTGCCTACGCGCACCCACAGGGAAACGTATGTATGGCATGCCGCCTAATGACAGTCAGAAAATAAGACAATAAGGATTTGCATTTACAACTCTGCTAATATAACAGAGATATTAACAAGTGGTTTAGCATCTAGTCTTAACAAGTCAAAATGGGAAAAGAAGACAAACCATTTGGACATAATTTACAATATTAGCGACCGCTAAGCAATGCCTACGCATTTTTTTTACCCAAACAAATTTAATTAGTACTGCGGTTGTAAACTGGGAGAAATAGGGATGACGCTGAACATTTTTATTTATTACAATTCATTAGTTCACTTTCGGGCTAGGCCCAAAAATGTTGATAAAAATTTGTGATCTCAGCCTCAGCATTCCACAGAAATTTGCATAAATTAGTCAAATGGTTTATCAGTGTAAACATCTACAATTCAATTTAATTCAAGTGACATTTTTAAAAAAAAAAATCAGGCAATGAGTGAAACTGGTCTACCCCAGGTCCCGCGGTCAGTGTGAAACTCATTTGAATATTGTTTTATTCATCCAACATAATTGTTGCCTATGTGATACCAAATTCAAGAATATTGGTATCCCTCCTGTCATTTCGTTGGACATTTTCAGATTTATTAATGACTGTTTGATTCTTTTCTGGAACTTTATACGCATGCACATTAATTTCAGTGGGCGTTATAAGCAAACCTTCAACACATGAGAAATGCCAAGGTACATTCACAATGGTGTGTGTACTGTCATTGTCATTTGAAGATCACGAGAATTATATCACTTCATAAAATCTTACTGGCGTCACAGGTGCCATTTACAATTCCATTTGGGAACACACGATTAAAATATATGACCGTTGGATGAAAAAAAACTGGTTGGTTATTTATGACTTTGCTTTACTTTATATGGGAATTCTTGGACGGTTCTACGATGTTTGACAGCATAGAAAGTAAAGCCAGCTTTTATGCTTGGTAATAATATTGCAATTTACATGGCACTCTAAAAACGACAAATTTGATTGCGTATAAAATCTCAAAGCCGGACTTCTCCTACGAATCTACATACCATTGCATTTATGTTATGAGCGACAAGTTAGAGTTGATATATATAAAAATATAAATAGATTCCATGCGACTAATTGGCTCATGCCCATGAGCCAAACTGACATTGCCCTTTCCAATCTCTCATAAATAACTTGTGAATTGAGAATCAAGCCCATGCACATGCACTTAGGTAGCGAGATATAAATGCAAAACAGTAGCGTAACTTACTCTCGTGAACTGTTGCTGGTCCCATGCCGACTGCAGCCAAAGAAACTGAGACAACTGAGAGGAGGAGGATGCCGGAATTCACTGATTTTCCAATCATTTTGAGGGTTTGAACTTATTTAGTGATTGCAATAAACTAGCGGAATAAAAACGTTCTAAAAACTGGGAACAAAGGTCTGCAATGTTGATATCTTTGTAAGATAGTTGTGGTAATAATATTTAAGCTCTTGGGTTGAGTAAGTGTAGTGATCGCTTCTTGGAGCAAATCTCTTATTGTCTTGTCCCTTCCAGAAAGGCAACTGAGCAGAAATACATGCTGGTCAGTGCTTCTTAAGTAATCCGTATTGATGGTGATGATGATGATGATGACGATGATGACGATACGATGAAGCTAGCTAAAAGATGACTGACTACACACACAAGGTGCAGTCACAACGGCAGTAGTTGAAGATCATGGCTTTGGTTTGGTTACATACTACCACGATGATAGTAAAGTTTACATGGCATGTGTGTACCTAATGTAAGCAGCAAGTCTTGTTTCAAGTCAGGCAAAGAATGATTAAATGTGCTCACGGGAAAATCAGATATGTTGATGACGACTACAAAACCTCCTAGAGGTAATAATGAAGATAAAATTCGTGAAACTGACGAGGGACAGCAAATTATTATTTAACTGTGATCAGAACCTCTGACGAAGGAGTAACGACAAGTACACCAGAAACAGGTTTACGGGAGTTTTAACTTTTTATTCTCGCCCTCCTTCCTTTGACGTCCTAGGCTGAGTGAGTAAGACTCAATTAGTTGTTGTTGACTCCTATTATTGTGCAAAAAAAATTGAATACCAAACGGCGACGATGTGGCGCGCCAGGCTACTCAAATGAGCATTCACCATTGTTGGATTTTAAGGAAGGTGCGCAAATATTGAGTGCTATAACTAGATCTCAAGATAACAAATTGATTCGATTCAGAATTAGAAATCGATGCATGCAACATTGAGTAATGGCAATTTGAAATAAAAAAACATCAAAATTTAAATTAATTGTGTTTGTAGCATAACAACATTATAATTTCTACAAAGCAGATTGATTGCACATAAAGTTACGTTTTTAAAAAGGTTGTTTACAAATGGTTAAGGACGCAATGTGGCTACGATGACGTAGACTGTTTATCTCGAGGTTATGCGAATCTCTACTTCCCATGCTTGTTGCATTATCATATCAGTTATATGAAGAGCCAAGAGTGGTTTGTGGTTTACAAGTAATAGCAAGAGGAACCTGACTTTTAGCTACTACTCGTGGAATACCAAAATGTCCACGCTAGTAGTAGCTTATTGGATGGTACATCGACATTAGAACAATGATGTACCCATGTTTACGTCATTTGCATATTTTCTAGGCAGGTGTTTTCGAACTGCTCGCGCAGGGGATGAGGATGGCTGAGGAACAACACAACAACTCTCTCTTTGGTAAGTACTTTATCAAATGGAATCTTCACTAGTGCTACGACTTTATTTTTTACTCAATTATCGGACGTCACTTAGGTCACTTATTAAAAACAAAATTTTACAAATGTTTTTTTTATTCGCAGTAAATAAATACATGTTTTTATTTGGCAGTCATTGTGCTCCGCTCGTTACAACTTGATCCTTTAGTATTTTATGAGCAAACATTTAAAAAGGGAGTAATTGTTATGCATCCTAATGATACGAGAGATGAAAACATCATGGCGTCAAATTAGGAATATTTTTGGTAAATAAGATGTAAAATGGATACAATAAGCACGTTTTTAAGGAAAAAATACGATTTCACTTTGTGACTCAAACGCTAAACCATGAAGGGCGACGTTGCCAACGATCATATTTCTCATTATTCATTTTCATACTAAAAGAATATAACAAACATGCCAGACAAATATCTCAGAAGAATGACTCCGCGTAACAAAAGTTTATATGTTTTACCATTTTTTTTGTAAGAATAAAGCTCAATGAAGATGGAGACATTTATGCATTATTGTTAATATATCATCATAATATAAAATATACAGTGCCATTCATATGCCGAGCCTCGTATAAGTTGAAGAGCAACTGAGATTTCCCAAAAAAGAGTAGCCAAAATCTCAACAGGAGGTAGCATTTTACAAATACCAGCACACAACCAAATTGTGATGATACTAAGCGTTGCTAATGGCATTATCAATGCCCGATATTCACAAAAGAACATCCTGGTTGGCCTTGCCTATTTAACATTTACGTAATATTAACAAAACTCAACGCAGCATCCAATCCATTGCTAAATTTTCTTGTGTGGATACCATGTCCGTCTTGCGATTTGGATGCATCATGAATCATATGCAAATATGTATGCCGAGTTTATGATAATTTAAAATGAGCATTCCGGTCTTTGTTTCATAAAATAAAGAGATTGAATTTAAAATGGAAAAGTATGCAAGGCAGTCTACATTTTTTGGAGAAAATAGCTAATAAAATGGTCAAGCAACTTGGCTCAACGAGCAGCAGCAATAGAGCCACCACGTTGAACTGAGAAATTTCTTTGCATGCTGCTCAGTAGAGTCTTGGGATGAGCTGGTATTTTTGTTTTTCTCTAATGCTATGCTGCGACTGCTTGCCTAATAAGCGTAGCATCCTTGTCTGCTGCACACCACACATTGATGATATACGGTCATTCCATTACGTCATCTTGTCACGGGCCTTCCCCGTCCTTTTTTACATAAAAATACACAGCTCTACTACAAGAACCGCAAAGATCAAGTCCTGGATCAAATTAAAATGAGTTTTTTCTCTAATATTAGAATCACCAACGTTCAATTATGTGATTAGAGGGATGGGAAACGTGAAAAATCATGAAGCGGAGAATGCTCATTAGGATAAAAAGAAAACTATATAGGATGGATTTATGCGGTACAAGCGTCATGAACCAAGATCACGATCAGTTTGCCGATGCAATATTAATGCAAACTTGTTTGTAATGGATTAAGCATGGGAATTAATAGTAGACGAAAGTGTTTTTGTTTCACAAAGGTCGTTGCCAATCGATAGATGGTGGTATTTTTTTTAGAATTGCAAATAATGATCAGTTCCCGTCGTATATTTACATTCACATATTTATTCCGCCTTTGATTTTATTTGCAAACTCACTTCTTCACTTTTATTAGGTTTCATAACATTTCTCATTTGACATTAAAAGAGTACGTAGCACGTGTACTTCAAATATCAATTTTGAATAAACTTTTTTCCCTAATTCAATAATGCAGTAATTTTTTCACAGGTACAATCGTTTTAGACATTGTGCTTGTGTTTTTGTAAATATTTATTATTATACATATTTCTTATGAATTTTACTTACAATTTTACTCAAACCAGAAGAGAATTCTTTGCTACAAAAATCATTGTCAGTTTAACACAGTCACAGACATAACACAACCACCTATATTTCAGACCTGGTAATGAATACGTCATCGCTGCTTTTGGAGTCTTCATACCATTACTTTTATGAAAAGTTTCCAACTTGTATCTGATCGAGACAATAGACAAATATTTCCCAATAGCCAAACTCGAATTGAATTTTTTTTAATGCAATTCCGAACATTAGCTTCGCATTTTAAATGTGCAAGTCCTTCAATTTCACGAGTTGCACACTTCCCATTTATTATGATGCTACTTTTTAAAAAAATTTGGTTGCATTTCAAAAGGTAGACACCAATAGGAGGATCAATCGCTGATTATTAAGACGCACCACAAAACACATTCATAATGAGATTATATATTGCGTAAGAGAAGAAAAGTTCATTTCATTAAGTATTGGTTTAGTAACTACCACTAATTATTACACATACTTTTAATAACATGGGTACAATGATCATCTGCTGGAAAGTACTGAATGTTAGCAAATCATTATCTATGCCTATTAAACATTCCATAATAAAAGATAATTGACATAAAATTGAAAGGTTTAGTACTCGACCTGTTTTAATGATCAGTATTTTAAACTAATCAAACGTCGTAATAAGTGTGAAGACGTAGCAGTTTATATTTGAATTCAGCAAAAAAATAGATTAGCATACTATTGCTTCGGGTGATTTATTGTGTTGATCACCGTAGCTTAAAATCTACAACTTGAAGTTAATGGATCAATAATTCTAGGTAAATAGATTTAAGAAACTAACAACCACTTTTAAATTATGAGTTTAGGTTAAATATTGTCTTTGTACAAGTTTATATACGAATAGCTCAATAAAGAATATTCTGGCACCAAACACGGCCCAGGAACTCATTTCGATCGAAGCTGAAGAATTATTATCAGAATTATTGTGCTTCATGCAAAATATTGTATAACCACTACTACCAACATAGCATCCAAATAACGAGCTTTAGTAAGTAGCTTTAAAAACTAAGGGTGTATGTAGCTATAATGTCTTACAAATATGTAATTAATTTTTTTCTCTTAGCCACTAATTTTATGTTGTAGTCTAACGATGAATCAATGAATAGTCCTAAATATTCCATTTTATAGCAGAAGGACAGTCTTGTTCTAGCAGTTCCAGTCAAATGACCTCAATTGTTCTAATAATACCCAATCCCTTTAGATATTAAACTTACATGATAATTTCTGCTATACTCTCTAACTTATTAATTGGATATCGTATTGTTTTTAGTTTTATGTTTTTACTGACCATAAAATTACGTTAGTTCCACACCATGTATTCTTCAAACCCAGTTCAAATTATATGGCTGCCAAAAATGGAAACCGTAACAAATCTTTTGACAATGACAATTCAGGACGGGACTGTGTAGTATGTTTGTTTGATGTCCACCTCACCATACCTACATCTAACAGATTCTATTAACTAGTCAACGATTAAGGTTAACCTACAAAGAAATTTAGCCAGTTTGTAAATTCGTATTGCTTGACCGACAACCTGTTACGATGAAAACATTTGGATGGGACTTTTCTTCAAATGTACTTGAATACATACAAATGGTAAATACATGTTCAATAGAATTCTGCTGTTGATACTAACTTTTGTACAAGTAGATAACGATTCAAGTTTATGAAAACTTTCTGCCTGCATTAATCGGTAATAGTAACTTTTCAGTACTTAGGAAGTTGTAATTTTGATTTCCTTGACACATCAGATTATCAAAATGAGTATATATATTATACTGATATTTGGATTTCTATAATTGCCAATAGTTGAAATGAACTGATTCTACATTCCATGACTTTAAATTTTTCAAACTTTACAAGAAAACTATTAGGGTACCTTATCTTCTCCTCTTGTATTTGAATCATTAATGTTCTAAATTAATGTTCACTCGCTCTTCTACTCTCAAGGTGATAAGACGTGTTTTACCATTGCAGCTAACAAATATATATATCTTGATCTACATACTCATTACCATAAACACACGCACAAAATATACGTACCTCTACTTCTTTAATACCTAAACCTCTGTTCTAAGTTGTAAGTTTTCTGAACATCTAAACCACAACCAAAATCATGCCTCTCGGACACTCCCCTCCAAGAAATCCTGCAATAGGTATGGAAATTTCTGAAAGTGAATCGGGTAAACCTGACCATTCAGTTGGCGCAGTTCCTTTCGACAAAGATTCACTTCAGAGCATCCGTACTGAACTGAAGAAACTCGACAAACTAGACAGAATCGAAACACTACTTCTTGGATATCACGAAAAAACAAATAAACGTCTTGACATTGTTGAAAGTGATAATGCTTATCTACGAAAAGAAGTTCAACAGTTAAAACGTGACAATGAAAGCTTGTGCAAAGAAGTGAGAGAAAGAAACTTAATCATCAACGGTCTTGCTGACTCCGAATTTGAATCTGAAAAGTCACTTCTCGACAAAGTGTGCCACATGATCAATGACATTACTGAAACTAACCATATAAAACCTGACATTATCTTCAGAATTGGAAAGTTCTCATCTGATAAACCACGACCTATTCGTATAAAATTTCTCAGTATACGCGATAGAGATGATGTATTCAATTGCAGAAGTGAAGTAGTTAAGCCAATCTACATCAACGCCGACCTCCCTTACTCAATCAGGCGCGACTTCAGTGCTCTCAGAGACAAACAACGCAAGCTGAATGACCAAGGGACTAAAGCTGAGATTGATTACAAAACAAGATCCTTAAATACAACAGATGGCACGAAATATACAGTGACTGACGGGGTCATTAATCGAAACCTGAAAGCTGCAGACCATGTTTTTACATACTCCAACCCTGCTCCTGGCCCTTTCCAAAATCGTGACCACACAACCCAAAGTAACAAAAGAGGACATGATGAACCATTAGTTAAATCATACTGTAAAAATCCCTTTAAGAAAACCAGACATGAACAAACTTCAACTTCAACTTTTTTAGACAAAACCAGCCTGCCAACCAACCACAACTCAACCCACCTACATCCTCAAACAACTTACAGAAATCATCAAAACCAAGCAACGAACGAGAAGTATGCAGATCGAAACCCAAATCATCAGGAGGGCCAGAAAAATTAATTAAAGGTTTGAAAATTGGACACGTAAACATTCAATCGATTAAAAACAAATATCATGTACTACAAACTCTTCTTGATAGGGAAAAATTCGATGTACTATGTTTATCTGAAACCTTTTTAAAGCCCGAACATAATCTAATTAATTTTAGAGGTTATCAAACTTTTAGAAAAGATCTGACAAGCTCAAATCAACGTGGCATTGCAATTCTTATCTCTAATCATCTGAAATATTGGGAAATTAATACTCTTTTCACATCCGTCAATACGGAGCTAGCCATAATTAAAGTTCAGTATCAATTCTTTAAAAGTATCTCAATAGCTTGTGTGTACCGCCATCCAAAATACACTAATAATTTTCTAAATGATGACATTGACATGTTATCTGACACATTTACAAACTTAAATAATGAAGGGAATGACTTTCTCGTACTTGGAGATTTTAACCTAAAAGATAACTCCGTTAATCCTCTTCTACTACACTGTGACTCCATGAATATAAAACAAATTGTAAATAAGCCTACACGACTAAATAAAATACTTGATCTCATTTTTGTAAAACACGAATCCAACGTACTCAATACAAAAATATATGATGCATCGCTAGCAGATCATCTTTTAACTCAATGTACCTACAAATATAAGCACTTAAAATCATGTGAAAAAAAGGTCTCTTTTAGAATATTCTCAAATGAAAATTTAGACAGATTTACGAAGTGCCTAGAACGGACATGTATTGAAACTCTTAGTAATTTTGACGATTTTCTTGATATTTTCTATACTGCACTCAATACATGTATCCCATTACTTACAAAAACACGCAAAGTTATGACTAAGAAAAAACACGTATCCAAAGCCACTAAACGTATCCTACGACAAAGAAATAAACTTTACCTTGTCAACAAACGATTTCCATCCACATTAAATAAACAGACACTCCACGTTCTTAAGAAAAAGCTCCACCAAAGTATTTTGGATGACACACGTTCAGAACTCAACACAAAGATAAAGGAAAAAGGTCTATGGCATGGTATTAATGACTGTCTTCCACTCAAACCTCAGGCAAATACTCTTGAAAACATGAATCCTGACTGCATCAATGATTTTTATGTAAATATATCCACGTTAGACATTGACAGCAACATACCAATGCCTAAAAAACCTAGTGATATAAACCCAAAAGACTTAAAATTCTCTTTGTTGCCGTTCACAACTAGGGATATAATAAATGCATGGAAACAAACAAAGAACCATAATTCCAAATCTCTTGACCCACTTGGTTTCAATAACAAAATCATTGACGGTGCTATGAACTCCATGAATTTTTTAAGAACAATCACTAGAATCTTCAATACCTTTAAAACCCACGGAGTGGTACCTGAATGTTTAAAAATAGCAAGAATAGTGCCTGTTCCTAAAGGAAAAAATCCAACATCTCCAAATGAAACACGACCCATCAGTATACAATCAGTCTTCACTAAACTTATTGACAAATGCATTTTTAAACAAGTCAATGACTACTTTGAACATAATAACTTTTTCTCTGATCACCAATTTGGGTTCAGGCGTAAGCTTACAACCAACCATGCACTAATAGCGCTAACTGACTACCTCTACGAAAACCTTGATCAAAATAAAATTTGTACTGTAATTGCTCTTGACCTACAAAAGGCTTTTGACAGCGTTAACAGGGATATATTAATTGAAAAAATGTCTTGGTATGGTATAAGTGACGACTTAATTAATTCGCTTATTCATGATAGATCTCAATACGTTGAACTAAATAACATCAAGTCACAAAGAAAATTCACAACCAAAGGCATTCAACAAGGTGCTGCTACAAGTAGTCTGTACTTTAGTATCTATATCAATGATATGCCAAACTATATTCGAACCTGTAAGAGCTTTCTATTTGCCGATGATACTAGCCTAGCTAACTCTTGTGACCCGAATGATTTACAACTCATGATTAATGATATTGAAAAGGCTCTCATAAATGTCAACATCTGGCTTCAATCAAACCAGGTTAACCTCAATATTAATAAAACCCAGCTTATGGTTATCTGTCAACCGAAAAATAAACAAAAAGTGAACAGTCTAAATATACTCATAAATGGTATTAAAATTCAACAGGTCGATATGATAAAAATACTCGGTGTCTACATTGACTCAAATTTAACTTTTAAGGATCACTGTAAATACGTAGTTAAGAAGTGCTATAAAAACATATCCATGTTATACCCTTTAAGACATACATTATCCTTAGAAAATAAATCAATACTAATAAATGCACATGTCCTTAGTGTACTTAGCTATGCATCCATAATATGGATGAATAACCTCAGCAAAGAATGTACACTGATGCTTGAAAAGGTTATGAAAACAGCAGCACGGTTCATTTTCAACAAGCGAAAATACGACAGTATTACTATGAATATATGTAAAGACGTAGAATGGTTGTTTCCTAAACGTAAATTTATGTATGAGTGCCTAGTGATGGCGTATATTACTAGTTTTGATATATACTCTGGCTACTTCCAAAACTACCTGGATTTTTCCAACACCACACTTATACAAACTAGACAAACTTCCTACTACAGACCAACCATTAAATGTAAATCGTACTGGGGTGAACGCAGTTTTAAGTATAAAGCTATATTATTTTGGTTTGAGCTTCCAAGTGACATTAGAACAAACAAAATCTACAGTATACATAAGTTTAAAAGGGCAATAATGTCCCATCTCCTTACCTTACAAAATTCTGAACGTATAACTGACTTAAGTGAATATATGTGTGATTTCACAGAAATCTTTGAAGCGGTGATCAATAAACATAATAATACCCTGTAACTTGACTATCAAATATAATTGTAAATGACATTAAACGCAAATTGTAATTCTTATACAACTTCACAGTTAATCATAAATATCCATTATGTATGTACGATATGAAATTTTTGACTAACAATGTATGTAATACTCTCATTTTATGACTTAAAATCCTATGTATTTCTGTTCTTCGTATATGATGATATGTCACATTAGTGTAACTACCCTTTGGGGGATCTAATTGACAATAAACGATTATTATTATAATACTACGACAGTTATGTATTTGTTCCCAAATCATACAATTTTTTGCAATATCATATTATGTATGTATGTATCATAAAAATTTGGATATAGCCTGAGGTGAAAACTGCATATAGCACAAGTTTGTATCAGTGTTGGAGTTTAATTTGGAATTCTTTTTAATAGAATGTACCTGAGGCTTTCGATATGAGTTCCGACTAGTGATCACAATAAATAGATTGTATTTCTGTGTAAATCTGCCAATGGATGAAAGTGCTAAAAGGATTGTGACGCATGCTCTTGTTTTGGAAAAGTGAAACGGTATTTCAAAAATATTTGTCTAATTATGTTGGCATGCAGTGATTGAAACTTTACCTGTGTTTGTAAAAAATGTGCAAAATTTCATTGGCAAGGGCCAACCAGTATTATTAAATTTTTCTGAATGGGTAAAATCGATTGCTCACCTGCAAGCAATTGACATTGTTGTGTTTGTGTAGCTAAGAAACTATCACTACACGTTCAACTTTCAAACTATACAGGGTTTTGGATAATTGATTTATATTTTTAGTTAATCGGAACCTACTTTATGAACATTCAAATATGAGTTGAGTAAAATGGTAGTAATAATTTGAATGTTTGTAGATGGTTGTAACAGGGATACAGCGCCTAACGTCTTGTTAATTCTATCAAATCCAAAATATTTCTTATGTCTTATAACATTATAGCAACACACCGATATTATTAGCCAGTAATTATTTTAAAACATTCTCCAAATCAAATTTTCTTATGTAAATATAAATCCGGTCTTAGCTTATCATTAACTAGTAGTTGGTTCTGAGTTTTTACAACTCCTATACATAAGTGCACTATATACATATTTCTGTTAAGGATCATAATATTAGATTTGCTGAAAACTGCACTTAATTCTACACTTAACCGATAGTTCACAAGTTTATCATTTAGTAATAAGACTAACAATATTTGACTCAGCACCCCTGATCAGGCTGCCGTAGCTGTATTTTATTGTTTGATGGCCGACTCTTTCTATATCAATATCAATCACACATCCTCTTGTTAGTATTTAGTCTTAGGATTATGGTAGGAGTGTTACATGCTAACCTATGATTTGTTTAGCATGTTTTGTAAGCACACACATTAAATGCTAACTTACGACGAAAATTAAATATTGGAGCTTATGCAGGTAGATTAATGGATCAACTATTAACTAACGAATCATATTATAGCAAAGTTCTGTTTATATTTCGAAGTTTTGCACGGACTCAAAATATTTATGTTGGATGTTACACATAATAAAAATCTGTTCGTTCAGATCAGATGTAGTAAAAAAAATTGTACGTCGTACAAAAATATTATCGTAAACTTAAGTACACAATAAGAAAGTTAGGGAAATAAAAAAAATGTCGAACAGAACTGATTTCGGAAGAGACTCAGAATTGGTACATAACGACGGAAATGAGTACAAAAAAAACTTAAGTAATACTTCAACCTTGGAATAATTCATCTTAAAATATTTACTTCAGAAAGGAATACAGTAAGTAATTGATTACAGCCGTGCCTGGTTATAAATTGCATTGTTTATACACCGTATTATTAAATTAATATAATTACAAATATTGTATTTTTTTGCAGCAACCAAGTTTCATTATTCAGTATCATCATCAAATTCAAATTATTAAAACTGCTATAAAGGTACGTTTCATTTAAAACTAACAAATGCATTTAATCAGCAGGACATAACCACTGTTAAACTAACTTATTTCGAAACACTGTAGCATGTAAAAGCTGAATGAATGTAAAATATAAAGATATTTATTCTGGAGTTTCTATGATGTTATTTTAGATAGCGAACAGAACTAACTTGCATAATGTGTTCGGTAGTAGGATATACATATATGTAAGTAATCAGAAACGTGCGTTTACTCGTTTTATATCGGTAGCCACTACAAATGAGAGAAAACCTCTTTCTCCCACTCCCAGTCTTCACGATAAGTTACGAGGATAGTATGTAGTTCAGAGTTTTTTGCTATGTACTAATTATCATAATTCTGTCTTAGATTCGCGTACAGTATTTAAGTAATAAAAGTAATGTAATCAAGTGTTTACTCTAAGCTAGTCTAATGTACTTATTTTTTTATAACAGCTTTGGGATAACGTTGCCCATATCACGTTTGTTTCGATTCGATTCCAACTGTCAGCTACATTTAATCAAGGTTTCAAGTATCCACAGTCGATTCATATTTCTTAAACGTTTAAGACAAGTACATGCCTTCATTCTACAACGGAAATCCCAACAAAATAAAAGTTTCTTTCAATCAGTATCTAGCAGATCGTCCAAGCCCAGCCTAAACGAGTGTCTTTTTCAACTCAAAATATGACTCCAGGCGAGAGAGAGCGTATTCCTGTTGAAAAAATGCAAATAAATTTTGATTTGAGAATTTCAGTAAACACACTCTCAAATGCATATCTCCATAAGTAGCAAGTTATATAATTTACCCAGTATCCAAATGGAATTTTTGAAACTTGTGCATTGACAATTCCCCATAGGCCCCAGAAAAAATGGGATGCAAGAGTAAAGGCTTCCGCTTCCATGATAATGTGCTCTTCATCAAACAACGGAGAAGTACGGAGAAATTCATCATCAGAGTCAGCAAAGTTGGCCTTGTATTCCTCGCGCAAAACAGTGACATAGCGACGAATGAATGTCATCTATTTAAAGAAAATAAAACAGAATTCGTCATATTAATCCAATGTCACATCAATTTTCTCCTGCTCTCTAAGATGAAATAATATATAAGCTTACTTTCTCTTCACGGGAGGGCAGATCTGAAGGAGTAAACGTAAAGTTTGGATAGGCCTCCACATTGTTGTTGTAGCTCCATTCGCTGAAATGATTAGCAAGGTCAAATCCACGGTAATTGTAGGAGCAGTACTCAAAATCAATCAACACCAACTTTTCATCTGGAGTCTCCCATTCTGGCCGAATAAGAATGTTCCCTTCTTGTAAATCATTGTGGGCAAAAACCACAGGGCTATTTTTCGAAGGTAGGTATTTCCTTTAGAAAACAAACAATTGACACATGTATCACGATTTAATACATAACATTGGCTCATCCCCTGATATCTAGGTACCTTATTATAGTACTTTAGGAGACAAAACTCCATCATGAGAAAACCGGTAACAAAATACAGTGGTTTCCTTTTTAACTTCAACTGAAATGCAAACAGCTTTCATGCACAATATTCATGGGAAATCCGATATTACGTAACTAGAATTGCACTTACTTGAGCCACATCAGTTCTGCATCCAACTTAAAGTCAATCATTATCTGCAATGTCTCTTGTGGACAGTCAGTCACCGATGAGGGATGTGTGAAGCATTCACGGACATTTGCCATCCACCTAAAGGAATATTTACCATTCTCATATAATACATCTGCAGGAATATTGAAAAAGCAATTTGTTTGGCAAACAAGGTTTCCCAAACGCTTCCGGTAACTTTCCATATGTACCAACGCAGGAAATAATTATGGTAATGTACTTACGTATCTTACATAACATTTGACATACGCGTATGAAACGTGATTGATTGTTTATTACCTTTCCATGGTCCCCCATAACCAAGATGGTTCCTTGCTAATAGGAATATTTAAGCCATGAATTTGGGCCGTTTTTTGAGCAATCAACAAGCTAAGTTCAGTGTCACGCAGTTCCGAAGTCAGTAAAGGTCGTGCCTGAAAGCAAAAACATGAAAGGGAAATTAAGTACATAAGTTGGAGGCATAAAACTAGCGCTATTCGCACGTACACAAATTCTAACACGGACAATTGTAATAAATGGTTTTGCTTAGATGAATACTGTTCTTACTGGAATGAATTCCTCCACTCTTCCTCCCGGGAATACTCCATAAAGTCTTGGTCCAAGTTTACGCTCGGACAATAAAGTGAAAATCACAGATTCTGTGATCAAAGATTCCAAAGCCCCTTCCCCATGTACCTACAATAGCGTCAAAGTAGAAGTATTTTAGCACGTATGACATGATAGTCAAATTCGCACCAGATTTTAACATAAGGTTCTACTATTTGCGTTGCTAACAACCAGTACATAAAAAGTGAAGCTGTTTGAACGTGAAGCGGTCAGACACAAAGGCCATAAGGGGCTTTCAAATTATATAAGTCGTATGCTTGAATAAAGAGTCACGAAGATTACAGTTTAGGTAATTTAATGTTTGTCAGGTTTTTTGGAAGATTAGCTGCACGGAATGCATGGACATCATAATATAAATTGTGTGGTGTAACGTGATGGATTAGAAAGGCATGTCAAAGGACGACTGGAAAGCAATCGGGAATATTAATAATTTTTAACATGCGATCAAGTCTTTACCTGGCCATAAAACCTGAGCAGAACCTGCACCGGCTCGCTGTGATGAGGAGTCAAGGACAAAGGAAGTGAACAATGGTACAGCCAGTTGCTCAAGCCACCACTGAAAAAAAAGAACAAGGAACATGTGAATTAACAATTAATATGCATTCAGAACTCACCAGACATCAAATTATCTCATTAAGCGGATGATGGAGGAAGAGGAACAATTATTATTTAATAGATAGGCTTCCACTGCCCAGAAGCTTAGTGAAAGCCTGTGAATGGGCATTCTGAGACAAATACGAGGAATTCAATACTTTCTATATAGGAATCATGAGTTCAAACAGCACTTCGTTGGGAAAACGTAGAGGAAGGAGTAAACCTTCATCTAAGTCATTCCCTTTGCAATTACATTCCAAACAAAGTGAATTTTAAGAAATCACTGAAGTATTAGGTACGAAAGGATAGATGAATTCAATGGAGAATGTAATACATAACTTGGAAAACTCCGTTTCATAATGGTACTAAACTATAAATTTTTGACCTTTTATTAGGAATGCAGCCATAAATGACAGGAAGGCATATGACCAATATTGATTTATTTAGCTTTCTTATGGCAAACTTGGGCTAAAATTACGTTCACAGAATTCACACGCTCAACGCTAACTTCATGGGATATAATAATACATTTTATAATCAATCGAATGCTTCGTTCCAACGTTTGCTTTGCTTGTCAATCGCAAAATCGATTACACGTCATTTCTTTGCCATCGTCACGTCACTGATATAGATGTACATGTATCGTAATCTAGTGAACTGTCTCGTTGCCAGTCTGTCAGCAGTTCTGACTCAGAAAACGTCCATCTCTAAACCAGTCCAATGCCCTTTAGTAGCTTTCTCTTCAAATAAAAGAAAGTACATTTCTACTTTACTTACTGGCCTGCATGTCACCTTGTAATTTTTTTGGGGGAAAGTGCATGTAGATTAAACTGGCTCTCATGTCAATAAACAAAATCGAAAGGAAGCTTAAGGAAACCTTTTTAGCAAATTAAATTTGCGATGTTGTTAAACACAAGAGAAACCCAATAGCCTTTAGTGATTGTAATGAAGTCATTAAAGTGACTTCACTTTGTATTTTTTGTATATTTCACTCACGAAATACAGTTATCAACCAGTTTTACTAGTAAATGGGATACCTGCGGTAAGCATAAAAGTTTTACCGCATTACCGCTGGGATGCAGGTACTTGAAGGTAACTTCCTTTTACTTCCCAACAAAGCTTTCCTTTCTAAATAATTTGGCTAAAGTTTAGCTACACTTTAACGTTATAAAACTTCCCAAATCGCTCTCAACTATTAGCTTAACTGACATTGAGCCAATTCAAAGGAAAACAAATATATAGCCTTTAATATTCTCTCACCGTCAGATAATAAAATAAATAGGGCATCTGATAGAGTATAAAACGTGTGGGCAAATTTCATTCCATTTATTTGTTTAATAGTCAATGGCATTGTCAGCAGATTACTTATAAATGTAGTCGACACTTGTTAAAAAGCTTCTTTTTTCTTTAGCATATCCTCTTTTTTGGAAATGTTTTCACCAGTAAAACCGCTTTGAATGGCTAATTCTTTCAAGACTTTATTAAATGGAGAAATTCAACTGTGAATACTGTGAATTGAGTAACAACGTATTTTTAGTAACTAGTGACTAAAGTATACATGGAAAGGCTAGATTGAAGTTAATGAAGTCAACGTGACTGAAGTCAAACAATCTAGACATTTAACGCTCTCCATTCCATGTTCTTCCTGCTAATATGTAAGCAAATATCCATGCTTTTTTGCTAAATTGAACAAAATCCATAAGCCGCTTTCTTCCCACGTTGTGCTTCGCTCCGTTAGCTATTGTTAGAGTGTCACTTGAAAGCGGTACTGTGGAAAAATCCTGAGCCGTAGGTAGGTAGAAAGCATTGCATTTCCAACGTCATGCTAGCTACCTATGTCTGGCTCCGACTTATAAAATGTATTGCTTCAGTCGTTTTATATGCATATCGGGAAAATAGTACATATATGAAAGCACCAAAATATTGATCGTTGCTTTAGTCCGGTGTTCCGGTACGGTATGTGAGTACTTTCATCTTTCCTTTTCAGAGAAAAGAAACAGAAAGCACATTCTTTTATAGCATGATAGGACAGACGAGTCAAGTTTGCAAGGGCAAAAGAGTCATTTTCATCAATTATTGCTGCTATGAGGCTGCTGAATTTACAATACTGCTTGTAGGCAATTATCTAAAAGTGAGATGAGGAAGTGACGGTGAAACAAAGAGGAAAATGTCATTATTTTACCTATTATCTTGTACTTCCACTACATTTATCAATGATTTTCTTCGTAGTCCATAACACCATTATGTATGTGAGTTTTAATCCTATTTCCAGACTGCGGCTGGAGCCATAAAGTGGCACAAAAATTTTTAGGCTTTAAAAGGAAAATGGAATTAACGATAGACAATCTGACAATACATCTTTTATGTCTTATTTAATCGAGCAAAGCAACCATTAACTAAAAAGCATATGAAGGTGACTCCAAAGGAATTTCATTTCATCCAACTTTCGACTTATGCTATATGATGGAATTTAATTTAGTTTTCTAGGAAATGCCTTTGTTTCATTACATTTGAAATCAGGACCAAGTTCAATTCCGTGTATTATGAATTCCCGCAAAAGAATTTCGACTTCCGGGTTTCTCTCTTTGAAGTCAAGCTGGATAACAGGGTATAAAAGTGTTAGCACTTTTTCAATTCAACCTGACCTTTAGGATTTCATGAATGCCATTTTTGTGTATTCCAACAAAAACGTTTGAGCTTTAGGGACTCAAATCAAAATTAAATATTATGAACTTCTCACGTTCACTTTTAAAATTTTTAGTTGACGAAAAATGTAACGCGGTTTTACTATGGAATGCATCTCAAATAAACGGCTTGCAACTGCAATCACCTTTGGGACCTTTTTACACAGTTCTTTATCAGCTACCATTAACTATACCAATCGGATGGTACAAGCATCTTTCGCAACCATCAAAAGAGAAACCAATTAGATAGGATTAAAATTCTTTTATTTAAAGGTTGCTGAACGATTATTAATAAATGGATGAATAAATGAGATCATAACTTTAACGATAAGTGCCATGAGTTCATGAAGCAAACTTTTTATCACTCGTTTAACGATGCACAGCTAATCTGATACATGCATTCGTCAAACTATTAACTTGTAGATGGCAAAATCACCCTACATTCTTTAAAACTACATAAAGGACCACTCAAGTGAGATGTCACAAATTGGATGACTAAGTCAACCAAAGCCGTTTCAAATAGCATCATAAAACCCCAATCCTTCAATTTTGTGCAATCATTTTATGAAGAATGTCTTTAATTTCCAGCAGTAAAAAATAATTGGGAATTTCTTTAAAAATAATCCTTTACTCATTGACATTATCTTGACTTCATAAATACAATAAACAAGGAGCCATCTCAAATGATGCGTTTCAGACACTGGTTAATAGATACAACGCTCTTTTTTAACGAAATGATTGGTGAACAAATGCCAAAATACCTTTTAAAGATACACGCAATTCCATTATTTCATGAATATGTATGAAGGCTTTGCAAAGCTTCTATCTAAAAATCATAGATAGTCAGCAATCATGTAAAAATAACTTGATCACTCAGCTCAGTAATTACAAAAGTATTTTAAGCTTGACCCTGTAATTTTCTTGGGCATGATATTTGGTTTGTTGGTACCAAATCAATAGTGCAATTTCGTTCTGCGGTCTAGTCTAGTCTAGCAAACTTCTATCCAGTAGCCTGAATTTACATATGACGTAAAAGCAATTCGTCGATGCAAAATTACACGAAAATACTATTATCGTAACTACGTAGGGCAATCAAACAAGCCAAGAAAAAAATCGACATTGCTACCGTGCCAATATTATTGATCAAGTTTGCATCAACCTAAAGTTGATTGCAGCTCGACTTTTAGAGAAAAAACAAAATGCATAATATAGTATAATGGATGCATTTATTTCTGCGAGCATGAATGATGAGTAAGTGCATTTCCAATCAAATAAACATGCACAACATCTACTTTCCAAATATTAGGTAAGTAGTAAAGAGCGGTAGCACATCATGGGCAATATCTGTAGATCGTGTGCATGTGAAAAGGGTTTCGGCGTGGATTCTATTTACTCAACGAGACTGATGAAAAGTGAAAAGATTAATGCATAAATAGGCAAAACTATTTTAAGATTTCATTGTCCGTCCGTCATTTTGTTCCATTTTGCCTTATGACGAAATGAATACTGGATGTTGTTTCACATCAACATTAGCCAGAAACACCTTGATAATATGACAATCGTATGAAATATAAAAAAATCGTACCTACGATCAATAGATGTGAAAAGAAGTCAAGCATACGTTCATTGATTGAAAACACCATTTCTTTCTATATTTATGCTGTGTTATTTCCATTGATTTATGCGCATCCACTCCTTTACTACATGTTTCTATAAAATATTAAACTATTTTTGCTGACGTTTTCTCTTGCTATGCCTGTTGTTGCCTCGCTCATGTAAATTTGTTGCATGTATTGATTTGCGAATGAAAATCAATGGCATAATGTAAAACGTGCATGTTCAAATAATGAACTTTCGTCAATATACATGAATAGAACAATCAGCGTGTCTTCTACAGAATTTAATCTGGGCATCTATTCACATTATTGACAGTAAAAAACGAAGAAAAAACCAATGTCTGCAACATACCATCAAAATAGCAAAATGAAAATGCAAAGTAGTTGCCGTATCTTCATTAATTCTCATGTTACTTTGGGGGAAAAGCTGCATTGAACATGTACAACTAAAATTATTATTCTCCTGTCATGTACTTTGAAGAATGGGCAATAAAACCAACCCAAATGTAAGGCTTCACTAGTTTGTAGCCGGGAAGCATGCAATTCGGGGATGGGAAACATTTACAAAACAACATATCCACAGATGAACCTAGTTCGGAATATGCTTAGAACATGCAGACCATTTCATTAAATGATGGTAGTACCATGCATGCCGGTCTGAAATGGTGTGCCGTTCCATTTCAGCTTTAATGCTTGAATTAAGTTGATCTTGGCTTCCATGACTAACACCGACTTTCCTTGGCAATGCAAGTGTTGCAAAACTAGAGTTGAGTGGTGGTGGTGAGCCGTACTCTGTACTTGTAGCAATAAATACACATACTTATTTCAGGCTTCTCAGCGTATTTGACAAAATGAGCAGTGCAGTGGCTTCCATTGGCAAAAAAAGTTTGCCACAAAAGTGCAAATAATATTTTTGCTTTGGTTTCTATTCGTATTGAAAGAATGAGAAAACGCTGTACCTTCATAATATTCCATTGGTAATAAAATGCATAGAAGAAGCAACTCAGAATGTGAATACTTAAAAAAAATCCAACAACAAGATAGTAAATACCTTCATCTTTTCCTCACCGAGAAAAATAGACTGATTAAAAAGAAATCCATTTTAACGACTACGTGACTAATATCATCAACAAAAAGCTTGCGCTGTTTTATAGTGTTTTACTAATCACCTTTAGACTAATGAACAAAATCCTCAATTGGCTTTATGGCTTAACTTGACAATGTGTAGGAGTTAAAATCAATGTATTGCATCCTGTTGTGTTTGGGGCAACTTGAAACATAATTCTTAATATGATGCTCCGCATTTTTGTTGTAAAATCTTTCATAATTTGCACCAATGCAACGTTTTTTAAATTGGACTTTCTTTATACCGACAAATAAAAAGTCTATTATAAGCGCAAAAATGAGCCACAAATTCTTCTTGGTTCATAATACAACCGGCGTTTACATTGACAACAACTAGCCTTTCTTGTGTTATGATGCAGTTGCTGATAAGAATTTAAAGCACTTAATTAGTCTCATCCAGTTAGCGAAACGAATGATTAAAACTGTGTGCCAATATTTGCTTCACATTTCATTACCAGGAAAGCAGAGAATTCCATATACGCCGATCTGTATCATACTTGTATACTCGACTATCAATATCTTATCACATTACACGCAAAAGTTTTTTTCTTATGCGTACAGCTATGAAGTATGCAGAATGTACTAACAGTTCTGAAGAAACAAACTATTTCAGGATTTGACTACTTCAAAATAAGTTTGAAGGCTATTTTGCATCATTAAGCCAGCTGGAATTTTACATCACCTTCTATTAGCTACATGGAAAATAACATACCAGGTAGTTAAGGTATCTACTTAAAATTCTACGAATTTGTCATCTATTTTTTGCCGAACCAATAATAATGGAACGTAGCTCGGTTTCTGCAGGTGCAAAGCAGTCATTATGGTAATTTTATTATGAATTTAAAACGCACTTCTGGTATATTTATTTGAGGAAGGTTCCTCTTGTACCATTCATGCAGTTCATTCTCAGCCCGAAGAATAGCATCAGCATGTTGACAATGTCAGTGTCAAACATTGAAGGTGTTAGTGAAATCAATTAGCGCGATCTTGCTTTTACTTATCAACAAGCATTCTAAAACCTTCATGATATTTATAATTTTTAATACATACATATCGGGCGATACATATTTTAGTATTTTTAATACATGTTATAATATGCGTATGTACATATTAGTTGGGTACATTACATACACTTCCATTTGTTGAGAAGAGTGAAGCCCTAAGAGCGGATAGAAATACAAGGACAGTGTGAAGTACAGCTTACAAAACTTTTAGTTTACCAACCACATACAATGTATATTATCGTGTGATATTATTTCCACCGATGTTGATGGGTTGAGTTGTAATGAGCATGCGTATTGTCTTAGATAAGAACTTATCGTGCCAGAAAATCATGCTAGCGTAGTCATTTACGGACGACACAGAATCATGTCAGCGGTAACAAAATATGATCATGACCAGCGTCATGTCATGCCTACACGTTATTTATCCGGCGGTATGCAAACATCATCATCAAGCAAGCATGCACTCTTTTGGTATGTATAAACTGTTATGATTGTATGAAGTTGGAACGGTCTCGTATAAAAATGTTTGTATCAAATACACACCACACGAGGAATTTGTACTGCCGGTCCGGTGTGTGTGTCTATCATGTATTATTGAACTTATATTATTTGCAATACCCTCTAAATTATATAAAATTGTCTCTGTGAATTGGGTTTTGTTTTTCTTACAACCAAACCACTTCCAACTTGTACCATCATCAACATGCTTGTTTCATTTAAATTTCCTGCAAATTGAAGTGCCACTCCTCCACCTTATAACTTTTCAAATTGATTTAGGGAAAAGCAAACAAATGCGAGATAATTTTATAAAACATTGTCATACTCACCTGACTCGTTGAATGATCAAGTCTTTGGAATCAATTTCTTTCCAAGCTCCATGAAGATAGTCTCTACAAATTCCAAAGGCCTTGGCTCGGATATCCGAGTTGGGTCCAGTGCAGTCCATGTTGACAGCTAAAAACTGAGTCCACTGCCGATGTGGGTTACCAGCTCCAATGCTACTTCCCGAAAGGAGTGGACTAATAACAGCCGCGTTATCAAGTAAAACCTCAAGATCCTGACTATTATTGTTGCTGGATGCGACGGGAGGATTATTTCCCCCAATATTTTGCTCCTCAGTATTATTGGAAGAACCAATGGGTTCAGTTGGACTCCGAGATCTTGAAGATGTTGACAAAGAGGATGTGGAAGATGCCGATGACAAAGAAGTTGAAGAGTGGGTTCTGATAGCCCCAGCTCGAACGACAGCTCCTTGAGATTTCTGATGCAGTCTTTGACGACCAGCACCACCAATACCAATCCCACTTTGGCTACTGTACAACTGATTTTCGTGATGAATCAATGATGGGCTCTGGTGCTTAGTTTGCTGGCCGTTTGTGGCAGAACTGTTTTCATACGGTTGATTACTTTGTTGCTGATAAGTGGTGTGATTGCCACTACTGGATTTTCTTGAGGTAAGACCGTTTCCTCCGTTCGCATTGGCACGACTGATTCCTCGTATCAACTTCAGCTTCTGTCTGGTCGATCTCATCCTAGGTTGAAAGAAAACAGTGAGTAGACACAGGGAACACACAATACTCTGAATCTACTTTATCATACGACACTCAATATATATATAATATATATCTATGTAGAATTTACTTGATGCTTGGTAAATGCATATCAATACCACATACCACAAAAGTATACACGCGTATGCTTATATATCTATCTGCTTTCGGTTTAACTTCTGATGAACATTTGTACATTTAACATTTCAATAGCTCATTCAATGCTCCAAATGAACTTACGAGCTGCTTTCGTGTTTATCCACATGCATAATGAACTTCATGTAAGTAGAAGGTTATTATTTGGAACATGGAAAATAATAGATAAGTCTTGTAGTACAGATGCCTGGTTGTAGTAAATGCTTAACTAACTAATGGGATGTTACACACATATAACTCTCTATACTAGCTAACATTAGATGTTCCCAATGTGCTTTCCTCCCTCCGTTCTGCTCTCGTCATCATCATCATAATTGGGAATCACTTTTTACTTCAGTTTCGGTTTTGATAATGCCATGCCTCTGCCAAAACGTAAAATGTTATATATATCGTTATGACACGATGCTGCTGCTGCTACTACATTTCGATGTAAGGGCATTTGCAACAGTAGCAAAAACACTCAGTTTTAACGATGTGCTTGACATATAGGTATTTAGATATTTATGGACGCTGGCATTGTGTAGTAAACGGAAAGATGTACGCAAGCCAATGTAATTACCACAATAATTAGGCACACTATCCCTACCGCATGCACGTCTGCTATCCTCATACATAACTATAATGTGTGTTTACCAATTTCTATCCAGAGTTGGCGCTATTACGTTATTATGATGCAAAGTAGTTTTGGGGCCAGGTTTATTTTGTGCAAGTTTTTCCTCTTGCAGCATAAATAGTAATAGGACGATATTGAAAAGGACACGTTTTAATATTTGAAAGGATACTTACCTAAGTCGTTGATTGCTGCTGAATTGACTTTGAAAATTATTATATCTGGTCGTCTTCACTTTCCGTAGAGGTTTGGTTGACGTTGGATTTAAAAAATCAACACTCAAACAGTCTGGTAGATTGCAAAACAGATGTTTCTCTGATTATCTCAATAGAACCACGAACAACTAAATAATTTTTAAAAGTGAACTTCTTGTTTGTTATCACACAAATCAAGAAAAAACTTTCCTCAATAAAGTCACACTTTTTCAACTCAATTTTTCCTTGTACAAACCAGTCGATTGACGTAATCAGTTTGCACTGCTCTGTTCCGTTTTTGTAAGTCAATCGTCAGTAGGTACCGAAATTGGAACTTTACTACTACTGGCACGATTTTCAACTTTGCTGCTCTCAGAGTCTCCTATTTCTTTAGTGTTTCGATATAAGCCCAGAAGTACCAGTACCAGATCTTTTGTACCTTGAAAGGGTATTACGAAAAACATAGGTCAGTTTATGCAACTTCATATTTCCCAATTTTATAATTGTGTAAATGATTATTATTATTATTATTGTAGTTATCTTTACATAATTCAATCCACATACATATGTACCAAACAAGGCAAATCATACGTTTTCAGGAAAATAACCTTGGCCTTAAAACTCAAACTATTTTTATGTAAGCGTGGTAGTTTTAGTGTGCATTGATGTTTATTTGTCTAGTTGACTAATCCTGTCTGCAGACGCTGTAGAAAAAGCTGAAGGAGGGTAAAAATTAGGAATAATGTGATTGGTTCTTGGGTCGTGGTGAGATTTTAAAATGGATTTTTGTAGTAAATTCGGGTGAAATGATTGTTTTTCTCATGGCAAGAACGGGAACCAAACCCACATGTAAACAGACGTGGGTTTACGATGAAAAAGAAAATATTTTGTTCAACACAAAAAAAATGTCTGGGACGAAAAAGTCGTCGTAGTATACCGACCGTGAATTCATACATCAACTCACAAGTTCATTCAGAACGAGTGAATGAATTTTGTAGCTAAACTGGATTTTCTTCCTATATTTAGAGCATTGATACTTTTCAAAGAATGTTTGTTGTGTGCATGTGTAGGTCAACGGAAAATAGACAACAAACATTATTGCAAACATGATGAGATGTATGGAAACGACGTCTTGAAGTAATCAGATCCTAAGCGGAAACTCTAACAGCTATAAGGTTGCAAAATACTGAAACGCAGATGCTACCCTAGTCTGCTTATCTGCTAGCCCGCTTTTTTTGCATGTAGGATGATTCTACGACGAAGCTGAATATGTGGTGTGGTGTAACGAAGTGAACAAATTCCCGTTGTTTTGCTTTGTCTCGGATGATGAGCGATGTTTAAAACTAAAGCTTCACCCGTAATTCAAAAGCGTATACTATTTTTTCAAGCAAAAATGTTTGAGAAAAACACCAGAAACCCGAATGCAAAGTTGGTTCCAAGGTGCAGTGCAGGAAGAGTCAGCATCGTATGATGGAGTGCTTACGTGGCTGACGACATTACGTTAAAGCCACGTTATCTTTTCAGTTTGCTTCATTTAAGTGTTCTACTTGAATTGCTACAAAGTATTTCCATAACCTACATTATGCTCCACTCTGGATATGAACGCACCTAAACCTAAAGGAAATGCATGGATTTCAAAAATGGGACTGAGTATTACACGTGTTACGATAATTACATACATCCGTTGGGTTTGTGTTGTGTTCCGTATAGCCTCCGTTTATGTTTATTTTTGAAATTAAGACTGGGTCAGTATCTAACGATAAGGTAGACAAGGGCTGAAGCAGCAGTAAAAAGTTACGATATGCGTTAGAAACTAACAGCTGAAAGCGTCAATCTACTATCAGCAACTGTAAATATATGCTTACGCAAAGTCTGGATTTCTGGTGGCCATGAACAAGCCAATTGTTCTATCTTCTATCTGCCTCAGAGTGAGTCTTGGCATGAAAGCGAGTTTTTGTTTAAACTAGCTTCCTTTCAGTAGCATGTACTGCAAGTTGGTGTTTGTAGCACTGCCCAAAATATTGATCATACACAGTACATGTGACAAGTAAGTATGACTTGACATACTAGCAGCTTTACATAGCTCCGTGTTTTATGTTTCTTGATTTATGAAAACGAAACCGATGTTTTACATTTCAGTTCTAGCCAAAAAAATCATGTCCACTGTCAGAAGGAGAGTGAAACTAGTTTCATCGGTTATTTTCTCAAAAAGCCTGCAATAATTTATGCGATGTCACAAGATTTTCCACTGCTCCATTTAGCTTACAATTAACCTATTTTAATATTCAACTCTAGAGTCACCACATAAAGGAGATTTTGAAAAACGGTCATGCAACTTAAACAAGCAAAGGAAATGTTTTTTTGGCCGAAATCATAAACATTTTAGTTGCATGCAAATCTTCATTGCATGCACGGACGATGAGTAGACTTCATTATATTACAAGAGAAATGTAAACTTGGCAAGAAAATATTTAACCTTAGTATCGGATTTTTTTAAGAGTGCGGATGGTGGTGTGGCACGATGAGGTAGAATGGCGTGGTGGTATGTATGTGACGTATCAATGTTTTTGTAACTGATACACGATTCTTAGAGCAACTATCACACACAATAATAGCTGTGCCTAACTACACGCATTGAATACAAGCAAAGTAAAGGAAATATAAAGGCTTGAAACTTACTTGCTACCAAATATACGAGCACGAGTCCTTCCTTTTCCACCTTCTTATTTCCTTCCAATATCAGAGGAACAACGTTGCTTGAACTGACAAAGCCGATAGGAGGATACCTTATTCTGTTGAGTTGAAATGACACAAACTTAAACTTAACTTACTTCTCAAAGCAGCCTGTCTTTAAAACAATTGCACTAACAGAATGTCACTATTTTCTAAATTTAAAATAATGCGAATGTATAGACGAGAGAGAAATAAAGGATTTTATAGTCTTGATCTAACAATTTCCGTTTTTTGGTAGAGTCAAAACAGAGAATTTTCCCTTGTGACGTTTTCTCTTGCATCGCCTGAGACGGAATGAGCAGAATATTCTGAATTAAACTGCTGAATAAAGGGCTCCCGTCCAAAGCACACACACACACACAAATATTATGCTGCTACAGAGAATGTGGTGGTGGTATGAATAAAGCTACTACAACTTTGCCTTGCCTTACTGGCTCTAGCCGTTGAGCATACAAACCAAAAAAGTGTTATACTTCTGCTTCGACTTATATGTATGTATTATTCACTTACATTCCTGGTGTAGGAGAGTTTGATATGCAGCTGGGTTTTCTCCGATCCTTTTTTACTTACTCTCTCTCTCTGCTACGTGTTTTAAGTTGACGTGAACATGCTCAGTGTTTCGCTCTGTCATAAGCACAGCTAGCGACTGACTGAAAGTTCCACAAAACGACACATAAGTACAAATGGCTATAGACATATGAAAGAACATGAACAGGAAAGACATTTGAAGCATACAAAAAAAGGCTTTGCTTAGCAATCAATGGCTTTATACTGATAGTTCTATATTACACTGGAAGCTTCATGCCTTTCCAACTATTTTCCAGAAGTAGCAGCAGTACCTAATGCAGTTGCTTTAATGCTGTAACCAAGTTTCATGATATGAGGATTATTACGACGTAGTTCCTTAATATGATATTCTTCATGAAAAACATGCTACTAAATATATTCCTGTATAATTTTTAATAAGCAAGTATACATATACACGCTTGAGAAAGTCAGTAGGAAAACATGTTAGTAGTGCTCCCGACCTAGTGTTTTTGCTGGGTACAAAAACAAAACCATAATACGTAATTGGATACGGAGGAGAAAGTTACATTTCGTTTTGGCATATGTATCACCTTCTATATTAATAGAACAAAACTTTTATTATATGTATAAGAGAAAACATGGATAGACGGAAAGCATCGCCCTCCAATCGACTACAATACCTGCCAACGTTTGCACACCCACCTTTCTCTTTCTATTCCATTTTTGTTGCTCGTGATACAGTTTGTATTACTACAAGTTCTTTCGCATCCAGTGAACCCTACGCTCTTATATAAAACCTATGTTGGGCTATGCCACTCTTAAAATATTCAAAGTAATGCTATACCTATGAGTATTACGTTGTGGTATATTATTACAAGGAACAAACCCAGAAGGTTGCACAATCAACCTACCCATTGTTAGAAACGGGTTTTTCAAGGCTTAAGAAAGTGCAATGAATTCATTAGGATGATCTTTACTCGTTGGACTATGAAGATCTTTGAACACATTTATAATCTTTTCTTTAAATTGAACTTCCTGTCCTGTTCGTACAAAAAACGTCATTTTTTCAATCATCTGTAATGTTACGATTTCATAACCCTTACCACAACTACTTGAAATGAGGAGTAAACCGATATGTCGGCTATGAAACACGGTTTTTCAATAGTCAAGCACATGTTTATTGCATGACTCCAAATTACCGTCAGAAAGCCGTTAATCCAGTTCCCAAATATTTTCATGTAATTTTCATCTTCCGTATATTTTTAGCGACACTGACATGCCAGTACTCAGTTGTAAAAGAACAGACGCGGATGTTAAAACTGAAACAGCGTTTTTTTCCTCATGTGCAATGGCTTCACGCTTTTTAAGCGTACTACTAAGCTGCGTTTTTTCACGTTTGATGCATGAATTTGAAACTCGTGAAAGCAGGGAGCTAGGAGCTATTAAGTATAATGTTCAGAAATGTATGTCTCGTAGTAAATACATTGACTGGATGCATGCGCATACTCAAAACTTCAACTCCAGTACATACTAGTCAGCACTCACTCAGTACTTGCATATTTGCAAAAGGAAGTGGAATCTGATGGCTTTTATATCCACGTTTTGTGCAGTAGAATATAAGAGCGGGTGAGCAGAACATAGAAAACTACTCATGCAATATTGCTCAACTCTTTGCCCAGAGAAATGCAGCACTGTAATGAAAAGGATTCTTCCAAGATATCGATTCAGCACTGAACGTGCTACCTAACTAAAGCAAAGAACTCAAGTTTATTGGATTGAGTTGAGTAAGTACTTTTTAGTAGGCTGGTTTTTTAAATACTATTTTGCATTATAAGCTTTATACACATGCATGTATACATATATGTACGTGTGTATATTAATCATCACATGACTAAAAATATGATATGCTTCTAAACGTATGATTTCCGTCACTGTTGCGTTTGCTGTGACTAACACATACCATATCTTTTAATTTAATGACTCAAAAGTTAAGATATGATATTTATCATTGTTAATTATCGAAATTGTATATTTTTTAATGACAACATTAAGACTTCCGTTCCTTTTAATGGAACTTTATCTCATTGCAATGTATCTTTTATTTCTTGAAGTGTTTTATCCTTTTAAAACGCGCAAAGTAAAATAAAACCCTGTGGGAAGTAAAGTGAAAACCTATGTTTCAGTCGGATATGAGTGTCACAAATTTATTTTCCATTTCAGTAGTGATTCATTGGTAAGAATGACTCACAAATGTGCACTTTTTCCTGAGTTGTTTCAACCAGCGTACAAGTTTCCAGAATACGAAATTTGTATTGAATTGAGGTGCATTTATAACCTGGATGGTCTCACATCGTTTGGCTTTACATGAAGATTCTTGTTTGACGTCATTCCTTTGTTTTGACATGATAAAATACATATTCTGGGATGGAACTAGTGAACTGTTGAACTATATTAATAAGACATCACACAAATATCACACCACAATGCAATGCACTGTCGTCCACCGCAATGCAATATTCGTATACACACCAAAAGTCGTAGAAGCAATATGCTTATCGATATGCAGTTATCTGAATATGCATAATATGTTGTTACCATAAGTGCATGCACTACTAAAATATCAAGTTGACAAGGCATACAAACAACATTCTTCATAATGTTACACTATGTACTATTGCACACCAAGTCTAGGCTCACGATACACCAAGAGACATAACCAAAGCCAAGTGGGGTTTTGTTTGAACATTCTTTTGCAATATCTGCTGATATGTCATTTAATTTTTTGGACGTTCTATTTTTGGTACGCATCATAAAACCCAATTTTTATACAATAGTGTGTACATGTTTACTTTGAAGACAATATTTCTTGCTCCAAAGCTGTTGCTACATTATTTATTTGTTTTAACAAGACTCATTATTGCGTAACTGTTTCATCAACTTGCATACTTCTAATCAAGCACGTGAATTAAATTAAATTTAGTATATCAGCTCCAATCAAACAAAATACATTATTTTACTTTCTACGCTTAACGTTTCCTTAACAGTATTGTAGCAGCCCATACAAACTGAAATGCTGTTTTGAATTTTAACAAAAATGAACAAAATATTGCTAGTTAACAAAGGCATCATCCTGATGCTGAAATTATTTGAGATTGATACGCATGCATCTACCTGTATTTAAAAGAATGATGGGCATATTTTCGGAGATGCGGCAAGACAGTTTTCAGAATTTCTTGGTGTTTTTTGTTTATTTTTATCGGTCAAATTGCCTGGAATTTCAATTATGATACTATTAGATGATGATTATGAATTAGATGTATTTTTTGAAAAATATTGGCTCACATTTCTAACACTATCTAATCATTAAAATGAGGCCAAATACTTATCAGCGTAATGTTCATTGTCAAGAGTGCTGATAGTGTATAATATCATATATTCGCCAGTTTCTTAATTGGATATTGAAACAACTTAAAGCTGTTAGTAGCCTTACTCATTGGTTGTTTTCCACTCACATAATCTGAGCGAACATCCAGAAGAGCTCACACACTCTGCTTGAGTAAGCCATTAAAGGCAGTGTAATCTCACTGACTCAATAGCCTTGACTATGCAATGCAAATGCATTATCTTTGTACATGTGCATTTTCCATTGCAGTATCTCTTGCTGTGGAAAAGCTGAGACGATTTTATATTAAAAATCAATAATGCACAGTAGATATGACAAGAAGATTTTCTTCTTGGTGACCTTGGTCATTCGTCGTTCGTCTTTGTTCATTATTTGACATTTCCAGAAGAGTAATATTACGTTTATATTTTATATTTAAGACAAAAAATGCATATTAAATTAATCCAGCCACCATAAATTAATTAGAGCCAGTAGAAGTATAAAATCTGCGTGAATAGCTGCTTTAACTATTGGTCCAAAAGTTTCCTTGATATTGATGAGAATGAATCATAATTTCTGTAACGTACTTATTCCATTAAAAATTATTTTCCGATCGCAAAACTGCATCCGTCTACGTTTTTCAATGATGTGTGCTTTGATGATATCGTAACTTTCGTCATATTCGGCAAATGCTGTTTTGCAGAGGAAGACACGTTATAAGTTTTGCCATGTTCAGTTATTTGTCAGTTGTAACGCGTCAAGAAAACGAAAAAGGGACTAATATTTGAATTTAAATATGTTTGAAACTTTTTGAGTTTTTTAATAGGCTTATATTACAGAAAAAGATGAAAGTTGCTAGAAATGAACCATGGCGCTACTCGGCCCACGTATATTTTTTTTCTTTAAAAAAGTATCTGACGCAAAAACAGGCCAGGAGATTGAGTACAAGATTTACAGCATCTGTTACATTAGCTGCGCATGTTTCCCACCAGCTAAATTTGGTGAATTAAAAGTAGGTGTTGGATGTTGGGCTGGCGTTGGTCTCATTTATTATTGGTATTCATTTATTATCGTATATAACGTGTATGTAACGTTAGAATGTTGTTTGAAATAGTTTTAAGTAAATATTGTCTTATATTGATGTTTCGATGCTTGCAAACATCTGCGGAAGGAAACACCCAATACCGTGACCTGCTTTGATGATAAACCGGGGTTCAGAAAACCTGATCTTCGACACGAAAAAACTTACAACGTAACGGTTTGCACAATATTCATGACTCTTGACGGATTCAAAATTAAAGGTACATTAACCTCCGGTTTGGAAAGTATAGAAGATGTCATTGTTTCCAACAATCCTGGATTTTCTGACAATCAAAGAGGAATTGAAGAATGAATTGAACCATATAAAAAAATATGCCTTCATGTGATTAGTAGTCCGAAGGATGATTTGATTTTTTTTAAATTGCATGGTAACAGTAATTAAGTAAAAAAATATGCACATGTAACTGACCACAGCAAAAAGTATAGAAATAAAGGGCTGAAAAAATGCAATACTTTTTTAAATGCAAAAGTGTATTTTCATGTGTTGGACCTTTAATACAGCCAGCGCATTGGATTTTTATGCCAACTCACGAGATAATTTTTCCTAAAAAACATAATCCATGTTAATGTCCATGATTGTGGGGGGCCAGAACCCGAGATATAAATAGTATTATGATAATGAGTTTCAAGAAAATAAAGTATCAGCTTAGTTTGAGCTATACTGCGCAGTTCTCATGTGTCAATAGGCAGTGAAAATTTATGTCTCGTGTGTTCGAGTTTGATATGGAAAGATGTACACACAATATAAGTATCACGGTTGTGCTACCTAATTAGACCATTGCTGCTTTTGTAGAAGCAAGTATCATGATATAACAAGATTTGAAAAGTAACCCATGAAATTCAGTCCGAGATGAAATGAGTGCTGCTTCAGACAAAAATATAACACTTTATATTCAGCCAACAGCAACCATGTCTGAGTCTTCTCCGAGATAGTATTTTTTTACTATTACTTTTATGTGCCAATAAACTTCATAAGCACAAATATACTTTTTTCATGTTTGAGTAAACACTCAATTTTCATTCTGAAATGTTTCCTGGTAAGTAGCTGGAACATCTTAACAACGAAATGTAGAGCGAACATCCCAGTGTCAAAATCCAGATGCATGGAAATGATTCAAAATTTAATTCCAGAGCGAGTACGGTTTACTTGTATATTATGCATCGTTTTATTCGAATATAATTATCTTCACATTTTCAAGCTTACATTATAATATAATGCCGAGTCGTCATCACTTGTTTGTAGTCATGTTTCTAGTCACATATGAAATTTAGCATCTACTCGACACACTTAACCAACCAATTTTATCGTTATTTTTATGTTCAAGTAACATTATTTCCTTCATAAGTATTACACTTTTTTTAAATACAATGGGGTTCAATAACAAATTGTACGGTGCATATTTTGCGTTTTTTTTCTTACAGTGGTATAACTCCAACAGAAAAGATAACGTATTATTATTACATGTATTGCATTAAATCGCAATAAATACATGCGCCTCATATGCAACACAAATGTTTGCGCAAAATATGTACAAAGGTTTCTTAAAGCTGTCATTAACAGAAGACAAGCATTATCTTTAAAAATCAGACAAGGCGAGAATACTTCGTGCTTTATCATATATATAAATGACACCGAGTTGGAAAAATACACAAATAATATGATGACGATGCGTCGTAATCGTAAAACAACATTTACTATTTTTTTTTCTTGTTTTGTACGAACTCTCGAAAACGTGCAAAATAAAATCACATATAACGTCTTGAACTTAGAATCATTGTTAATATTATTCATAATACACACCCATTACTTGTCAACTCTAGTTATAAACAACAAAATAAATCAGAATCCACATCAATTTCTGCACTAAAACAAGCGCCTGTCTATATCCGAAAAATATGGTTCGTTTCATAGTCATATAATAACACGATTTTTTTAATAAAATGACTTATATAGTTCCCTTTCAATTCAGGTGTCAGTTACTTAACTAAATCATGGAAAAGATCCACTTTTGCATTCAATTCATTGACTCAACACATCTTCAACATCATCAGCCTACTTCCTCCTCTCTAAAACATAACGATTTGAGAACGTTTCCATTTACATAATTCTACTCACACGCATACCTTCACGCACAACTGTCATATTGAATCTATCCTTTCTGCTCCAGTAGCATATTAACTCTTCAATCTTAACCGATATAACATTTTACTTTCTTCGTTCTCTTCCTAAAAATACTTTCCATGTGCTTGCTTCGGCTTAGTCCTAATGCTCTACAATATTTTTTCCATTACATAACATTATTTATAGTATCGTCTATATATTTTTTTTTGTGTGTTTCGCAGTCGTTATTAAAATATTACAAGACGACTGTAATAAATTTGATTTCCTTCAACTGAAAAATAGGAAGTAAAAGGAGAAGAGACCTTGCAATTATATTAGTAATTACTGAGGAAAACGTGACTGTGGCACGTTTGACAATAAAAGAAGCAATCCTGGAAAATAGGAGTTGCGTTCCATCTACACAATCTATAATTTGATACTTTAAGTCACTGATGAGATTCTACAAGTTTATGGCTATAGAGCTACGGATTCCCTATTTAACATACGCATTTAGTACACTATAATATTTTATAATTGTCGTCGACGCCCACCAAACGCCAAAAAATGGCTTGCGTGCTTGTCGACGTTACATCTCCGGTGGTGGTGCTTCCTTGCAGTGGACGGATAATACGGACGGATTTATTTAGGGTCATCTGTCTCCAGCCAGTTAAATGTTACTGTCTGAATGATGAGCTAATTAACTTATATTTACGTGCTAAGATATATATATATATATATGTACTGTACATTTCAATTAAACGTATTTCTAATCTATAGAATATAATTCGACAATTTCTACATTTCAAAGTACATGACTATTTATATAGTTTCTGCACATATCATATACGCAACTACTAACGAACATAAATCTACGGTTTTATATATTATGTCGAGATTCTTTATTTTTGTTTGCTTTCTATAGGAATGCGGAACATACTTCATGAAGTACTAAGAAACACATTTTTATACCATAGGACATTGCTGACGCCGTTACATACATACAAACCTTTACACAATGCATAATCGTTGTTTTTACGAGGACGACACTATTTTTTTTGCATAAAAATCAACTTCACTTTCCCGTCTCACTCATCACATACTCGATAGAAGTGGAAATTGAATTCAAAGAATTTGGAAATTGTGTCGTTCAATAAACAAATATTCTGCAAGAAAAAGATTAATACAGATATTAAACACTGTAATTTAATAAAATGGGACTTAAACGACTACTATTGATAAAATTTGAAAAATTTGGTTACCTCATAATCATCCAGATTAGGAGAAAATCTGACGTTGAACCTTGAGTACGGACTTGTGCCAACGTGCAAGGTGATAGAAAACACGTTATTTCCAGCCGTCTCAATAACATACGTATCCATACTTGACTTCGGGCTCGTGTGGTCCGACTCATTGTTTGCCACAACATTACTCATTCTACAATCTGGCTGCGAGTAAAACTCGTTACAAACCTGAGGCTTGGATATTTCAAATTTGGAGGAGAAGCTGGAAAAAAAGTACGATTATATGTGTAAAATAAGCTGTAAATTGGTTGAGTCGATGATTCTACCTGAGGAGAAAAAATTTGCACTTACTTAAACACAACTGAAAGATTCAGTTCATCCCAGTATTTGCTAAGAGGAACATGATAAGTTAGGTTGACTCCAGAAAAATATCTATTTTCTGTAGAGACACAGTCATGGTATCCTTTGGAGTTAATCATACAGTACGAAAAATCCAAACTTTGGTTTATGCTTTCTGATACAATGCGGATTGATGGCACGGTTATGAGTTTAGGAGCTAAAAATGTACACATTAATATATTTGTGTTATAATACTGAGACACCCTTAAATATATAAAGCATCTTCATTAATTTAGAAACCCTTACTATCTCTATTAATTTGACGTCTACGACGTTTCTTAAATTCCAAACCATTCTTGCTAACAGCATTGTTAGTCTAAAGGAAGGTTAAAAAATACATATCATTTATCATCTCCAATGAAATGAACACGTTTGGACACGAACATAAAATCATTCAAAAGATTACTTACAGGAGACGCAGACACAGTGTCCACGGTGCTATTGTTACTATTGTTAGATTTTGTTGCCGAGTTCAGTGGAGATCTCTGTTGTGAAGTGAATGCTCCAGTAAGAGAAACATGGTTCCTCCTTTCAATTTCAAAGTAGTCTTGAGGAACCTCTTCCAAATTTGTCCCAGGGCAACAGTACGGCTATAATAATACAAATTTTATGTTATAAATTTTGAAAAGTATGGATCACTAGCGAATTAACAAGATGGAGATTTTACCTTGCAAGGAGAATTTGCATAAGCTACTGTAGCTGGACAATGATCTGGTCTCCCTAATACAAGAGGTTTCACAACCGGTTGAGGTTGTGAATACAATGCATTCTTTACAATACTGGGTGTTGTCATTTTTGCGGGGATTTTCGAAGGTTTCGTAGACTGAGTATAAGGATGTGATGACGCCGCATGATAATGATTGAGAGATTCATGATCAGGGCGTAAGGGTGAGTCCGGAAATACATCATTCAGATATGGAGAACCGGGATGATTTATATATGCATGTGAATTGTTGAACAAGTGTCGAGCATTGTGATAGTATTCAAATGATGATCGTTTGTGATACTCCAGAATATACAAGGTAGCCATTGCAACCAAACTGTAAAGCAAATTGAGAGGTTAGCCCAAGAGTATATTGTTAGTATTGGTCACCCTTAAAAAGGTCAAGTCTTACCAAAATGCCATAATTAATACGAGAACAACTATCAACATCTGGACGCATCGATTTGAACAGAGAAGTTCTGAGACTCCTCGTACACGCGAATCTGATCTTACACTTCTCTTTCTCAAGGAATCTGTTTACATATCAAAACATTCAATGAGCTCACAGCTTTAATAAGCCATAGTTTAAAGCTTAAATTTTTACTAAAAATATTTTCAATTTTTACCCATAGTCGAGCTTGAATGTGCATCTCCACGTTGTATCTGAGTTATTTTTTCCAACTGATCAATACGAGTTTCAAGTTTTCCTGTCACTTTACATAGCTCTTTAACAGCCCCAATATTTTCCATGAAAATACGTTCCTATCATTGCAAATCAAATTTATTTATGTTGTAAGTTTCAAAAAAAACATTCACATCTGTAACAATTTGAGCTATTTAAAATCAACTGACCTTGTTGACAACAAGAAAGTTATCAATCTTTTGTCCGTTAGCCAATTCAACATTTCCAGTTTCCTTGACAGCCTCTGGAATAATTTTTCTTACTTCTTGGGCAATAACACCGGTATCCAGAGCCTCATCCTCCGCAAGGCCCAACATTTTTGCAAACTCCGGATTGTACTTGTAGCGTACAACCCTCAGTTGCTGCACATTTCTAAGTTGCTCTTTGGTATCCAACTAAAACAAATGTAAGAAATATTATCACCACCACTCAAAACTGATGCGATGCTTAAAACAAGTCAGTCAGAGCTCAGCGTGCTAATTAGCACTCCTGGAGTGCTATTTAGCACTCCACTTAGGGGTGCAAATTAGCACTCCAAGGAGTGCCGATTAGCACCCCGGAGTGCTATTTTGCACTCCTGGAGTGCTAATTAACACTCCGGAGTGCTAATCGGGACCCCTAGGAGTGCTAATTCGCACTCCGAACTCTAAATAAAATTGGACTATTTTTGCTCACGCGCATACTTTAGTGCTCATGAAATTAAAAATCAGTTCCTTAATCTAGGTGATTTTTGGGATTTTTACACCGTGGGACTTTTTTTTTCATCGTGGGAAACTTGAGAAATTTAATTTTAAAGTTCTATTCTAAAAATAAAAAGATTCTGCTAGTTTGAAATGAGGTAATATTTTTTTACTCTTCTCTACTGATTACTAGATGCATTCAAAACATGTTAGAGAAGAAACCAAATTTTATCTCGTTTCAATCGAGAACAATCGTTGTTTCAACCTAAATCTTTAAAATTAAATATCGCAAGTTGCTCACAATGAAAAAAAAAACTTTACACGGCGTAAAAATCCTAAAAAAGGCCTAGATTAAGGAGCTGATTTTTAATGACGCGACCACTAACGCATGCGTGCGACCCAAAATAGTTAAATTTTAGTCAGAGCACGCTGAGCTCTGACTGCAAGTGGGTAAAATAAAAATAAAAAAAATTTACCTCTGTAATATCCCTCTTTGCTCTACTATCACTAGGATGAGTGATCTGTCCAGTAATTTTACAATTTCCATACACAACCAAAGCTTCTTCGGGTCTATCTGTATTAATTCCAACTCGACCAGCATGATATATTGAGTCAGATGTGTGACCCTTTTGCCAAGAGAGTTCCATGTCACTTTCAAATTGTCCTGGATTCGATGCCTACATATTTAATAATCGGAGTGTTAATTAAGAATAGGATTATACCTGTTGGAATAAATAAGTAATGAGTGAAATATGCAAAAGTTTCTTACGAGACGACAACTTACTCTCACGATTATTCTTTGTGACGAATGAGCAACAATTGGATATATTCCACCATCCGTTGAGTGTGCGTTGAAGCTGACTACCAAATAGAAGTAGCGCTGATCTGGATTTGGTTTCCCCTTTTTCCTCATATTGTTTGAAGTGGTTTCATTAAAATGCAGCCGACCAACAGTAATCTTAGAAACTTGTTCACCAGTCAGCTCCATTCTTTATTTTGAAAAAAAATATTCATAGGATGAATGTGACATTCATAGCACAACTAACTTAAGGTCAATATGCAAACTGCTATATTTTCTCGTGAGCCATTCTCAGAATGCTGAATTGGTATAACTTACAGAACAGGATGAAACGGTTTTTTGCTTCGATCACTTTGTGACTGCTCAATTTTAATAACTTGATTTGGAGATTCCACCTTGACTCCGTAAAAGTGAACATAAAAATTCTCAATCGGCTTGTATCCATCAGTTGCTTTCACATACTTTGGCTCTCCCTGCGCTCTTGCATGACATGTAATCTGTAACATGGGCATTCAAAGGATGATTATTTTGCATTCAATAATTAAAGTATGATGAAATATCAATCAATATCTACTCAATTATGACGCGGTTTTTATAATAAATCACTAATCAAACTGAGGATGTACCTGAAAGTGGTTTTTCTTTTGGCAAACAAACGCGTCATCAGAGTTGGAAAAGTTGAAACCCTTGTCAGCATCCACCTTGTAGTATGGCATTGTTCTAATATAAAATACATAAAAGTATTACTTAGCTTAGCTGACAAGAGAAAGAATTAATTTAGCTTGTCATAATGTGAGTCACTTACAGTTCCTTAAATGCTTCATCCGTCAATGTGTGCCAAGTATTCTCTTGGAATGCTTGAAACTTAATGCACTGATAATTCGAGTCAAGGAACATTGAAGGATCACCGGAGAAATCAAAGCCATAATCATCATCCATCTGAGCTCCACTGTTTCCATTCGTACTATTGTTGTTTGAACAGTTTGAATCGGATGGTGACATTTCTGCTGAAAATCCTGCATCAAAAACAAACCATAATACAGTTATTCATGTAGGATTACACGATGACACTATCAAGTAAGTATTCATGCTCAAAAGGAGTAAGATCATACCTGGTTCTTGTTTAACATGAACCATCTTTCCATTGCTGCCTGCACCTGACCCAGAGGATTTCCTTTTCCTTCCACCCCTTGCTGACGAAGTGGAAGCTGAAGCAGGTTCGGTGGATGTTGATGGAGCTGCATGGATTGGTGTTAGTTGCGTATAGTACGAGACCAACGTTTCTCCTTGCCCCTGTTGTTGAACTGTGACAGACTGGGGTGTACCTCCTGGTGAAGATGACTCTCCAGCTACATGAGAATGACTACCTTCCAACGTTGTTAGAGTTGGATTTCCAGCAGGTGATTCAACAGATGTCCCAGCAGCCGTTGGAGATATTGGAATCAACGGTGGAACATGAATTGGAGCAATGTGAGGAAGTGGGGACTCCAATGCTTGAAGGTCATGCTGGATAAGAGGTAGGATGGTTGTTGCTGTTGCGCCACCATGTTGCTGAGATGTTGTGTATATTGGATGAACAAGGAGGTCATGCAGATTTCGCCGCCCATTTACATTTCCCTTGTGATCTAAAATAGAGGTCATGAATTGAACTCCTGCGTTTCATTAACATTACAAAATTAGAGGCATTTCCAATCTAAACTTACTTGGAGACCTTGAGCCCGGATCTGTTGGTGAATATGGAGGCTCTGACCCAGAATCAGGTGGGCTATCTGGGAGATTATGCCTATGATAATGGAATAAGTATAAATAAATGTAACGTATGCTGTCATGAGTATGTAACATATAATATGCTGGAAGAAATTGTCAAAAGAACACAAATGGAATCATTGTATGTATTTCATACGGCAGTGATCCTGCAGGATATGTAGTAGGTCGCGAGTTGGCACTCGGAGGAGCAGGTTTTCCTCCGACATATATTGCGGGGTCATTTGTAGTGGTGATGACTAAAATTCTATCTCTAGATGCTTGTGAAGGGGGTTGTGCCGTTACGTGTTTCGATGCCTCACTGTTTGCCAATGTGTCAGCAAAGTAGCTACAATTATAGATAACGGAGTTACTTTAAACAAAATTGTCAATCGATTAAGCGTGTAATATGCGTTAATATAAAATAAAGTGCATTCCTCATGCACAGAGTCTATGCATTTCTCTCACCTTCCATTGGCATCCGTCTCATTGGCAATGAAGTCTTCAAGTTGACTAAAATCCAGGGCATCATTATCAAGTCCTGAAAACTCCTCACGACCTGAAATGAAAGGAAAGACACAAAGTGTTACATTTTATACAGTGTGTGACCACCAAACAGATTACACGATCTGCAGTTGACCAACCCATAAAAGATTACAAAATGTTTGGTAACAGTGGCACCAGAACGCTCACGCATTGCAAACCAAACTCACATATTGGAAATGGTCAGAGTCGTGTCACCGTCACCACACCAGTATCAATTATGTACCGCATTACTCACCGTAACATCAATTACATATACCTTCCTCTACAAAAGATCTCAACTATCTCAAATACTTTTACGGCATTGAGAAATTGGGCTAGAGTAAGCAGTACTATAGTTCACATACGTATGTGTATGGACAGCGTATCAATGATCCTACACAAATCTTCTGAAAACCGCAATATCAGCATATTATCACAAAACTAACTTGCTCTGCTCAGCTCATGGTTTGAACTAAGCCAATATTATTATGAATGACATAATTACATTTTTATAACAACGACGCAAGGTTCTCGAACTGCGTATGCCCTATGCATATCTAAAATATGACAAAAAACGGGTCGCTAATTCACTAGAAGGTTGTTTCTCAAATTATTCCACAAATCTCAAGTGGGAGTAAGAAACTGAAACCACTGGCGCTCTTTGTTACATCTCCTGTCATGTCAAGTATAATACCTACCATGCATGCTGTGCTTCAATTTAGAAAAACGTTATGCAATGTCCACCAGCAAAAAAAAAGAATTTGATTGAGAGAGAATGAATGATAAAGAATCTTTGTTTACTGTATATATAATTCACTTTTTAAAAAATGTTTAAAAACCTCAAATAAACACAACTCCCCTAAGGCTCTGTCTGCTCAAGAGAAAAGCTACAAGCATGCGTATTGAATTTGTGTGTTGTGTGCTGCGTGATTGTTATCTATCATTTTCAAATAAATGAATGAATCAATGGAGGGCAATGTTTTACCCAAAAAACGTGCACCATTTTCCCTTTCTAAGAATTCGATCTGGTCATGAATTTTCTTTGAAAAAATCCTGATTAAAACTCTGCCGTCTGTACATGTCGATTTACAAATTGCAAAACATGTGCACCTACACTTAAGTATTGAAAGGTGTAGTCTAGTTTTTAAATTCCTAATAGAACTTGACTTACGGCTCTACTCACAAGCATAAGCTTTTTCAGTCCTGAGGAGCTGAAGGCTTAAAATTCCCTTTTTTAATTTAGAAAAAAACTGCGACACATCAAAATGATCGGCATCGGTAAGCATCACATCACAATGATTGTCTCTATCGACCATTACTTTCGTCCTCCACCGTCATGTTAGCCCATCCACAAGAAATGTAATGTAATGAGGCTGGCTTTTTGCTAACATGCATGAAAAATTCACCTGATAGCTTATCAACAAATAATTGCCGCTACAACTCAACATATTCCAATCCAATAGCCTTTCTCATCATCATCATCATCACCAATATTTGTGTTACAATCATTCGTTCTATGTTGCTTCTGAAAACTTGTACTGTAAACCTAAGACAATCTTTTCCACTAATTTGATAAAAACTCGCTTGAAACGTTGCATTGTTTGCCTATGCTATAATGTAACGTGTGTCTGTGTGTATTAAAAGCTTGACAGGAAACATACGGATTTTATATAAAAGCTGCATTTCAGACAAGAGAAACGTAAAAGAGATAACAATGAAATGAGTCAAGCAAACTAAACAGTGAAAAGTATATACGTGAGATACATATATATATGCAAACATAAATAAATATTTGGTATAACAGTAAAAATGAAGGAATAACGAGTCGTCGTAGACCTAAAGTATGAACGCCATCATCATCATCATCATCGTGCAAAGAGCTTCATCAAAAGCTGCTTCTTTTTTATATAGAAAATATCAATCAATACATAATGAAAAGGCTTTTATTTGTCCACTACACTGGCTGCTGGTGTCATGAATTATTGTAAAGACAATGAGCCGTGGCGAGAACAGGGATACATAATTATGATGATGGCGGTGTTGTTGGTGGTGGTGGGGAGGTAAGGTACCTAATATGAAATAAAAAACCCAGTGCTCTCAATTCAGAACAAATATATACGCCTCCTAACAAACTTTACAACTGCCGTTTGAGGGAGAGAGACTACCAGAGTAGGGTATTATCTGATCAACACGCGGACGCGCAAAGTGTAAAAGTCAAAAATATTATTACCTGCTCTCTTTCATCCCACATGAATATCTTATGTGAGTTGATTTACGGGAATTAATCTAAAAAACTCTCTGCGGTGCTAATAGGAAGGTGGCGGACTTTGCTATTGTGATGCAGTGTAAATGTTAAATATTAATCGAAAAGAAAAATTATGAAAGGGGGACGATGAACATGCTGATGACATCCACAACAAAAAACCCCATTATTTATGAGGGAGCCTTATGTGCAGTACAAATACAAAAGTTAGCTTCTGGTAGAATAGAGTATTTTACCCTTCCACCATTTCCCTAATTTACTCAGCAAACTAACTGCAAGCAAAGACAAAAAGGAAGTTATTTTTTTCATCAAGTGACTTTCGGTATGTTTTAGGTTGAAAGAACAAAAACTTTTTTTAAATGTATTTGTTTTACAGATTTGAGATTATATAAATTATTATCACTATTGACTAAATCATTATAAAAATGTTAAATAAGGTGCTGCATAATAATATTGAAAGGAGGCTGGCTTCAAAAAGGCCCAGAGGAAACTAGCAAGTCAATTAGAACTTTGATTAAAACGGACTTTTTTTCGAGAAAGTTTTTCTTTTCTGTCTTGTTATTTTGCTTCCTTGAAATAACGCCCTTCCAATAAAAGCCCTTCAATGCATAATATTGGTTTTTATCTCTTGTTCATGATAATATCATTTGAAAAATGAAAAATCAGTTCGAGCGGATTCATTATCTGTATCAGCACTTTTTGTCAGTTACGCTGACAGCGTTATTTTATACCACATTTATACAATATTACAACAAATTGGTCGATTGATATTTTATTATTACGTATGAGTGCACCGTGCGTGTGGATGTAAATTTGAAATTGCATCATGATGATTAAAAAGAGAAGGTCAGTCAAAACTACTTTATGTATAATGCAAGTATTATATCCGCATTTTTTACGAGAAAGTATGGATTTCAATTTCTTTAGCTTTATGCACGTACTGGTTTTGGCGTTAAAATACCATCCTAATAATAAATGGAAGCATCTGTACAAATCTAACACGAGATTTGAGATTAATGTGTCAAAGTCTCATTTTAATACGATCTATTCCACAAGTATTAAACATTTAACTTTTGATGATGATCTGATGCATTATAACAAAATAGTTTGAGCTACCCATGTAACCAAGTCAATCAAGTCTTAACCTAAACGAGCAGTTATAGCCTGACATGACGTTTCACTTTAACATAAAGCAAAAGTTAGCCTTATACCAATAGTTAACACTGAGGTGATAGCTCACAATTTTGGTGCGCATTTAATTCCGTACATTTGTACACACCAATGATTTTCATAAGCTAACTTAAGCACAGCACTGCTTATGGATTAAATAGCAGGGCGATAGTTCATGGATTTTTATACTTAGTACTAGCTACATGTATGCGCGGAATCTCCTGTTTCACGTATAGGGGCCTGAGCTCAGGTTTGTTTTAGGGTTTCACTGCTTTAACTGCTAATAAACTAATTCCTTTTAACGACTTTTAGAGATATCGTTGTTATATTCAAGATAAAAACTATGCTAAGTTTGCATTGGATTCTGATTATATACGGTGTAGTTTTTGCTGGAATTGATTTTGCACTCAGGAAAGTAATAAGTATATTAGGTATATATTGTAACATATATAAAGCTAATTTAAAATCAACAAAAAACAACAACGATAGGGGTCTTATGCAATACCCAGATGCTCATTAAAACAATTAACTAAACTTGAGATGAAAATACATCCGAATTCTATACACACATATACACTATAATTTTAGCGAAAATAATTTTAAAAAATATTACAGAAGTTTAACGTATTTACATGATGAGCCAATCTCGTCTTGTAATGACACTGGTCTTCCAGAAACAGCAGCAATTATAGGCACGTCTCCTCCTTCGTTTGCCATTACGGCTTTATCTTAAACTACCCAAACTGCACTCAATTTTCGAACCAATATCTTTAACTCTATCATTTAACGACAGTGTGGAATAAAACTAATCTTAACTGAACTTGTAATAAGGAAGTAATCCAATTCTAGAAGAATGGTTAATGAAGCACATCATTCGTTTTTAGGATTCTGTGAAGCAATTAATCATTAATCTTTTACAACCCGTATTATGGTTATGATTCACAGACTAACGTCACATAAACTCTTATACTCAGAAAGAAATATGCGTATTGTTTATTCCAAAATAATGAATCTGCTTAATATCTTAGCCCGTATTTATTAATTAGTGACAAATCCTTGTTGATTCAATAAAACAGCTACTAGTTTTGCTACAGTTTAGCACCCAAAAGGGGCATTCTGTTTGTTTCTAAGTCACTAAAAGACTACTACACAACGACATTCTCAATCGAAGACGTCTAGTATTGCCCCATCAATGATTTTTTTCACGTTTATTCGATCAAATAACTCTCATTCATCCATTCTTTATGAAGCTTTACAAGCAACCGACATTGATTATATAAATACATACACATTTTATATCTATGTAAAGCCGAATTCTTTTTATTATGCCACGCATATGATAAGACAGGAAGAAGAATAATTGCATTGGACATAATCTAATGCACGGGTCGTCCTCATGGTTGGGCCAAAAATGGGAAAAATTACACTGGCTTGAACAATCCAGTTTGCCCTACCCAAGTCCAACTGGGAACCAATCCGAACCCGGGATCGATCCAAAATATAGAAATAACAATTTCGGGTAGTAAGTCGCAACTGGGGATAAAAATGTGCTGAGCTTGATTTTTTATAGTAACAAGGTACTACACGCAGCCACATTCATGTCATGTCCAATAGTAGTTGGTATGGCAGACGAGTAGGAATCTTAACACAAGGCATAAATACTATCCTTGGCTTGAGAAAATTTGGAAAACATATCTACATTCGTAATCATCTAATACATATATATGCCTTACATTGGAAAAAAATGCACTTACAAATCAACTAACAATGATCATTCTCCTTTTTGGAACTGAGACAAGGATTTATTGGAAAGCAAATGGTTTCAATGCAAAAATTATTTGCGAGGAATGGGAAAGGAAACGAGCACACACAAACATACAATATAAGTAAAAGTATGTGATGTAGATGATTGAAAAAAATAATCCAGTCTCTTCCGACTGATTTGCTTAATGTGCTATCTCAACATCTGAATGGTGTTTGGATAACAAAGTCAACCAACAACCGTGGCCAATGTTTACAATCCATTTTTGTTCAATCATGCTGAAAACATTTATTTGGAAAGAATTGTCAGTGCTAAATAAATCAGTAGATTTTCCCCCTTTTTTTATTGTGCTGATATTTGTTCATGGTGGTATGCAATGCAGTCCGAAATAGATTTGAAAGGGCCATTAAAGGAATGTAAATCGTCATAATGACATTCCATAATTTTTATATGTCGCCTTAAAACTTCCATTGCAACATTGCTGATAGCAAATATATCCATTTTGTCCTACTAAACCGCTATCAGTAAAAGAATATTTTGGTAGCATCACGATTTATGGTCACTTAGGTTTTCATCGTCAGCACACTTAACTAGGTTCATGTGTGGCAAGGAAAGTAGCAAAACCTAAATACAACTGAATTAGTGTACAGTCATGAGCAATGAATAAGGAAGAAGTGACCGTCTGTCATAAATGTACCAGAAAATTACTCCTACATACTTTATCCATTATATTTACACATAACCAATCCCATCAAAATTCCATCAATATGCTAATGCGCCTGTGTTGAAATCGGAGAAAATGGGATAGTTTACGACGATGAAATGCGGACTTAACTTTTATGAGTTTTAAATTTTATTACGCTCTTGGACGCTATACTATTACAAATCGGGTAGTTTTTATGCAGGTTACAACATCTTTTACACATGTAATGCTGTTAATTTTAACTTTGTTATTAATACATCCCTGGTCATGCACTGCTCTTTGATGTTATATTTTGCAATCATAAATTTGACACGTAAATATGAACATGTTTATTAGTGTTTGAACCTAATATTGTATGAGTTCTTCGTGTGGCATATTGGTAATATTATCAACTCTGACAACTGCATGTTATGACTAGTTTAATTATGCATAGAGGGCATAACACCTTTCAAATTGAGAAAGGGAAGGGAATCGAAGGGGATAGAAAGGAAGTAAATCTATTGAGCAGGTGAATGGATGAACCCTCACTAAAAACTTTTGTCGCTGACACAATACATGAAGAAAGCAGCACATGCAAGATATTGTATAGCTAATGATAATTTTAAAGCTATTATTATTCCCAATGTTTGTTTCTGAAATACAATCAATATCCCCTCTCCATTTCAAAATTAATGACTGTAGTAATACAGCTTAAGGGGGAAATGAATTGGAATAATATGATTTTATTTTTACCAAATTCGTACAGTTTGAAATAAATGAAAATTGTATCATCGAAAGCAAACACATTGTAATCTTGGAATGGAATTCATTGCTCCAAGCTTCAGATATTTAACCCATCATTTCTTAAAGATTCAGATGCAGACTCGACATATTTTTAGTAATCGTGAGTTTTCAGCTTAACGCCTAATATAATGACGACTTCCGTTTGAAATTATGGTTTATTTCTAGGTATAAAAAGTAATGGTACAACGAGGATTTTTGATTAAACTAGTAGTCATTTAAAACCCTTTACAAGTGCAAATGTAATATACATCCCTTTCTACAGCTGCGGGAAGAGCGGAAAAGGGTGTAAATGTGTAGCTTCAATGAATGATACCACATTCATGTCAGAAATTTTCTACATGCAAATATATTGATGCTCACACAGACAATGGTAATAGTCCACTAAAAAGGAACTACGAATGAGGATGATTATTATATAAATATCATAATCGTCATCCAGGTAGCATGGTAGTAAACAGTACATTGCCCACAAATAACTCATATAACATGTTTCATGCATAACGGTGGAGGATTGCTGGCCGCCAACAGAAACAAATGATGCGAGTGATACGACATACGTTCAGACGTGCAGCTTTCCTTGTAATTAGTATTGAAACTTACACCAAACTATCACGCAACTTCATTTTTCATATGTGAGCACAAGTACCAAAAAATAATGCAAGAGAGCGAGAACACAAGAAAGACATTGTGTGGCATTCTCAAAGTCAGTTTTTACAACATGATAATAACACACTTGCCACATTCCTATCAAGTGTACATCATATTTTCATCCTGCGCACATGTGTGGAGGAGGGTGTGTGTAATGTGTATCGCACGTCATCGTCCGAAAAAAAGTATGCCGGAGGAAAAAGGATAAAGGCCGATTTGCACATGATTATTCTACGTAATCTTAAAGCTCCCCACCGCTACCCTAATAGGCTACCATGCTATGGTTCAATTTGGAAAGCAATCAAAAAATCAAGGAGACGGAAATCACGTCAAGAAGGATTCGACTTACTGTCATCAAAAAATTCGAGTAAACCAACAAAAAAAGTAAGCGTATTACCACTGCCTTTGCATATGAGCAAGAGCAAACTGTCATGTCTTATAGACAGTTTTACCTTCTCCTACAATCTCCATACTTTCCCTGATGTAAAAGTTGTAATCAACGTAGAAAGTTATTAATAAAATGCTAACCGACGGGAGTCACGATCATCTACTGGCCACGATATTATGGTAACTGTGGCTGGGTCTTCTTTTCATGGCTAATTCTTTTAAAAAGTAAGGGAATATTGGTGAACTTGCATTCATGAGAAGTAGCAAGTATTCAAAAAAGTCATTGGTTCGATTTTCTCCCCTTTTTTTTACCTGACATGTGAAAGCTGACTGTAGATACACACACTCAGTCAGTTTTCCCAACCCACATTAAAGATACTGTGATAAAAACAAGCTTGACTACATGCTACATGAAAATACATTGTTAGTTTTCTGTTTCCTTTATGGCAAATATATCGTAATAACCTGTCCAGTATCAAGGCCGAGGAAATAAAAGAGAAAAATGGTGGTAAAGTAAATACGGCTAAGGTCGAAAATTATTGCCTGGTTTTTGGGAAAAGCAAAGTTTTGATTTCAGTAGTTACTTTATGGTCAAGAGTAGACGACTTTGCATATAAATCGAAAGTTTATACAAAGCTACGGGCTATTACTTCTTTAAACATCTATAGTTCTCGGTTCGGCAAGCATACAAATAATACAATTATGCTGCCTACTTGTTCAAAGATACGTAAATGTGCTTGCGCAATGCTTTCTGTTAACTTATTTGCGAATTTGATAGAATATACAATAATATCTTGTTTAAGAGGAGCTTTTGCACAATGAAATATCAAGAATTCTTTTGAAGAAAAAAACACGGAAAAGTGTTGAGCCAACTCAACAGGAAGTTACGAAACCACCCTCCGGAAGCTTCTTCCATATATGCAAAACGATTTCTTTCAGAAACTTGCTTCGGAAGTAAAGATGACTGTGACTATATATCCATTTACTGTTCATGGTATAATGATCCCTATAACTAATTTTGTATCTACTGGCAAGTTCACAACAACACAAAATGTCTCAACTGATGTAGGTAACTGATAATTACATAACATTTCAAGTACAAAAGAACAACATTGTACAGCATCTTCCACAAAGAAAATGGCTCACCAACAACAAACAAAATCTAATAGTTATTATTGAACTAAAATAATGGTGAATTGGTTTGCTTACGAAGAACATAATGTTACTACACACACTTGAATCACACATTAGTAACATCACATCATCGTTATCAGATCTCATCGCAACAATAACAGTCATGTTTTCCTCGATCTTACCAAAAAAATGAGTCAATGCAAAATGCAATAGGTAAAACCTCTAACCCACCACCTACCACAATAATCAGAATGCGTGCATAGATCACTATCAGTTACATAAAATGTGAATAATAATAATATCAGCGAAAATTGCTTTAGTGAAATACAGATGGAAAATAAATTTTGTTGATGTGGCAACACATCAAACAACATTAAACTTTATAAAACAACCCTTTGCATACGTCCATACACAATATCACATTGTGGAATGGATGAGGTGCCTCAAATGCTAAATATGCAAAGTAAATATATTGGGCCTAGTACAATGCCTACATTTTTTATTTATGAATTAACGTATTATTAAAACGTTACACTCCAATAATTGTATTAATGTTTGCTAATGACCCTCTATATTTGCCATCCTTTGATTACTCAGCAAAAAATTTGTTTTACCTGTTTGTGAATCTCAAATATTTTGGATCAGTTCATATGACCAGTTAAAAAGATACAAAATTAGAACCTGCTATCCCAAAACAAGGAACTTTATTGAATGATTTCGAATCAGTAGCCCTCAATCCATTTAAACATGTGTGTTAAATTACTGCATCATTTAATCTTTAACAAAAAATTCATAAATTTATGTTCCTTCCAATCTCTTAACCAAATTTCATCAGAAAAATAAAATTAGGCTTCTCGTAAAATTTCATCATAAGAAAATTAATCTTGGCGCTTTACGTCATGGATGTTTATGAAAGTATATATATATTTATGTTTATAGAAAAACTGTCAAGAACAACATGAAACAGATTGATTAATAATGCAACTACTCCTGCAATTGCAATCTGGTATCTGTACCAAATAAACTATTTTTCTAATCTTATTAGTCCAGAGCATTAAACTAATCGTAAGTTAAAAAGGACAAAAATTAGATTGAGGATCTTGTCAAGTTTTTTTTGGATCTAACAAAACAAAGGCCAACGAACAACAAACACGCACCAATTAAACTGGGAAATTATTGTTATTGTAAGTCTGTATTATGCCTAATACGTATTTTATACACATTGTGAATTTAGTATTTGTTTAGATAGACATTTTAATACTGCATTTCACAATTCGGAAGAAGTCCAACAAGCATGATACCTATTCTTTGCACAGTCAACTTAGATTACATACTTCCATTGTTTCGAGAATGAGAGCAGTTTGCATTTTTTGTATTGTAATGCAATAAGTCAACATGATTTAATATCCCAAAGGATGTTTTTTTGACGTTGCTTCTTTTTTTATCGTAACACATTATCATTATTATTTTATTGCTTTTGTGCGGTGTGCACGGCGTATGATACACTACAAAAACAATATTATTCCCAAACATTGGTTTCGTCAGTTGGACACTCGACTCCATTGTGTTTATTGTCCAAAAAATGAAGGAGTGGTAAATATATATTGGTGCTGTCATCATTACTGCATTATGAACCCTCCTGTGGTGGCAAAAATGGAACGCTTACTATTACGCTGCACTACTACTCTCGCTGATCTTTAACACGAACGATTCCATTACACAGGAGTATTCTTTAGTTTTTTGTCATTAAATATTGCATATATTTATTTGGGTTTTAGTCATTTTGATAGTAGTCGCGGTTGACGCTATATGGTTGACTTGGAATTCACAGCTTGAAAAATTATGTATTAACGTTAATAAGGCTTCTAAAACATTAGTATACTTGGGTACATATATGAAATTTATGTTTCGATGATGCAATTAATACACAACAGAAAGAAAGCTGCAAATTACATATCCAAATAATTTTATGTGAATATATTATAAATGTACCATTGTTACAACTAAAGAGTAGCTCCAGACAACCAATCATTCTTGTCTACAAAAAAAACGTGCGTTAAGTTCCCTATCATGTACACCTGTATCATGAAAGGAAGATGAAACAGTAATAACAATAATAAAAAGTGAAAAGTCAGCCATAGATACATATCTTTTGTGTAAATATAGAGTATTCATCCAGCAGGGGAATATGAATGAATGAACATACATCTAATGAGTACCGTGTGGTTTGGGAAAGAAAGTAAAGCTGTAAATGGTATAATAACATACATATAAGAACGCACACTCCCGACTCGTGCCCATTGTCAAGAGGAGAAGACGCGAAAGTCAGGTACATAATGGGAAAAAAAGTTGGTTGGATGAGCAAAGCAGACCATCTATCATAGTTTGTGTGTGTGAAGGTCTGACGAAACGAGTGACTGCTGGAGTGTGAGGAATGAATGAAGGCCGTCAATACTATGTTATTATCATTTATTACTCCCTGCTCGGGGTTCGTCAACAAATTACTTTTGATTGTAATTTACTCTTGCCTTTTGCGACTGAAAAAAATCAGCAACGCTCACTAGTGTTTTATGTTCAGCTTACACAGTAACAGCAAACTTCCATATTTTTTAACTACGCAAAGAAATGAGCAGGAAAAATCCATCCTCCTCATTTTCGTTCGGCAACATTATGTATTTTCTACAATATGAGACTTTCACTCTTACTTTTTAGAAGCAGAACTTTATATTTTATTTGTACTTGTGACTTGTCCAAATAATGCAACAAGAAATTGATTCATATGAAATAAGAAAAGGAATGCCACAAATATATATAAACTGGCAGGTAGTCAAATCATAATGTCCTTGCCCTTGTACATTTTTTTTCAAAGTAAAAAGTGATACCGTACCCTACAAAAAATGGAACAAAAAGTTTGATACTGTTTTTTTTTGTGTTGTTGAATCGTTTAATTTTGTTGTCCCCTCAGTCAATCATAGTCACAATAAGATTGAACATCATCCCTCATTCATCAAATAAATAGGTAAAAATCAAATAAAGTATCATGGGAAGGTTCGTTCGTTAGCACTAAAATTTCCAGGTGTTTGAATGTCTTTAAAAATATGACATTTTGACTGACTTTGGGCATACATGGGAATATTTATTCTGAGTCTGTTGCTTTGTATACAATATCACAAAAATATATATTATTTTACAAACAAAATTACAAAATGCTTTCAAAAGTTTCTTGCAGTGAGCTAAATGACTGATTCATGCTGAGAGTGTATAAGAAACACAAAAAAAGATAATAAACAAGGAAGTGACACAAGAGATTACGTGTCAATGATATATGTTTATGATTCTTTGATTTTATTCAATGACTTGAATTTTAGTGTTTTTTGCCAAAAAATAACTGGGAATCATTTGAGGGAATCAGGAATTTAGACATTGTTTGAGGGCATTTATCAGCATTATACGCATTTATTGACTTAATGTTCAACATTTTTCAGTAAATGAGACCCTGCTTGGTTTCATCAAGGACAGTTTCGTTATGCATCGTTGCACTTTTTCAAGGAATGTCACTAAAGTGCAAAACATGGTCCTGTTATACTGCATGTATTTTATTGTGTATGTATGTAGACACAATGTTTCGTACAAGTTTTATAATTTACAGCAAGTAATGTGAAAAACTCAAATGTATATCAAACTCTGTCTGCACCAAGTCTGTAGTAGGACCGGCTACACAGGAATAAAGTATCAAATAATTGTCTTATACAAACAAAACAATCAGTGAAACTAAATAACATTGGCATTACGATGAAGAAATATGTGCATCCTATGAGTCTACCTGAGTGGTTCAAAAATAATGTGTCACTTTTTCTTAAAAAACAATTTTTTCATGATCATTTATATTTCAACGTAGATATACTTATTATTGGTATAATGATATTGGGTACGTTTCGAGGAAATTTGAGTAAATGGTGCCACATTTTATGAGTGTGGTTAGCTGTGATATGAGGCAGCGTCATCAACTGACAAAATCAGTCAAGATCTCCTTATGAAGTTCATTTAAGCAAAATTGCATGGAATTTCCATTTTAAATTTTCTTTGTCAGCTTTGTTAAAAAGCTTTAGGAGACGTCGCACAATGCGTATAATTTTAATATTTTATTAAAATTAGTTTTGAGGTTCAAGAATTGACTTGACTACATCCGAAGAAACTAAAGCTGTAATGTTTGATCGTTGTGCAACTTTAAAGCTCACTAAAGTGTTGTTATTGAAAATTTATCTTTCCAAAATGAACAGCAGGTAAAATTTAACTTTCCAAAACTTAGTAATGCCAATATATAATAAAATGCTTTATCAATCATTTGACTAAAGATTTTAGTGAGTTTTCAACGCAAAATATAAGAACGGGAAGTGTTACACGTTGCAACGTTGTATACATGAGGCTACCAGCGGACACCCTTACGGGGAGCCCCCTTGAAACTAAGGAATCACGTTGCTCACATCACTATGTATACTACATGCCCTTCAACACCACCAAAAAAGGGATCTGCTCGAAAAAATAATGGATGACTACTTTGCCCCTGCGACATAATGTATTTCATTTAAAATGATGTGATGACGATAAAACGTCAAGCAACTGAGCGCAACTCATCCAGAAACGAACAATTTACCCAAAAAAGTGTTAAAGATGAAAAGGGATCCAAAGTTGAATGAAGAATAATTGAGAGTCACTTACTTTAGTTATAAAAGATTTAAAAATGCATTTTGGTAGTAGACAAAGTGTTTAGCTTGACAAAGTTCACCTTTACATCAAATTCTCAAGATCAGGTTCAAAATTGTTCAAGCGTTGTAACGGTGCAGCAAACTTTTGTTATGCTTTTCTTGTTTTCAATGCTTTCTTGCAAATCATGGCGAAGAAAATTAAAAGGACAAGGATAACATAAAATAATGTCTATTTCAAGTGTTCATTGAAATCAAAACAGAATCTTGATAATTTAATTACATGCATTATGAGTACCCACAAACATACGTATAAGCCCTGCATGTATAAGCTTATAGCATACTCTAGCACCTTGTCGACACGTCTACCAAGTTTTTACAATCATTTCATTCGAAAAGTAATTTGTCAACGAAATCACTGATGAAATTTTTCATTACTATTACTGCAACCTCTTAGGGATTACCTACCTCAAATCTGGTACTGAAAGAGTATGATATTCGAGATGGCTTTTCCAAAAAAAAAAAAAAAACTTTTGTTACCGCAAAGTCCCTATCCTGTTTTTCAATGAAAATGATCATCATAACCAATATCAAACACAGAAGTGACAGTTTAATGGCGAGCAAGAACGAAGCAACCAGAGCATTACGTACGTGAACTAGGACGGCATTGTGTCTTGTGTCAGCGCACGAAACTTGTAAGGCAGACATATTATCCTTGCTTTAGTCACAAGTCACAATGTAATCCCAACGTGGCAACAAGAGAAAATACTTCATTGAAACTGACAGTGAAGATATGTATTTGTGTTTACATTGTTGGGGTAGATTGGAATGAAGACGCAGGATTTTAGTTTAAAAAATGCATATTAGAATGCTTCAACACATTATAACAAATATATTTAAGATGTTTCCTTACTCCTACCTTTTTTATGATGAGGGTTATTTTATATTGTACAAGTGTATCATCACAGAGCTTGGTGATAGTGCACCGTCACATTTTTCATTTGTCAGGTGTTTTCACGGAGAGTGGTTCCGTAAACGATACCAAAAAGAAAAATCAAGCGCTCATAAACAGCTTCAGCTTTTCCTTGGTTGATTGGACAGTTCCACTTTTTAGAATGCCTAATAAGAGTTTAGGTTAGAATGCACAACTGATTGAAAATTGCAGCCCTTCCTTTTACCATGCACAATGGTGCAATAGATAGATGGATAGGCTTGACATTGTTGCTTGCTGCTACATTGAAGCTGCCAGATATAGCACATAAACACAAATTTTTGCTGTTATTGTGTCGTACGTTTCGTCCTACCAAAACAACGTGCATTTAAATCGACTCAGTCATGCAAAACCAATAATTTATAGCCTTTGCAAAACTAGAAACTGTCAGCGCAGCGTACCAATTTCAAAGTGCATTGGAAATTTAGAACGTATTTTCACTCTCTGACGCCATTGCAATGCAGTTTACCTTTAAAAAAAATCCTTTCGGGTCAAGTTGCTTTCGCTATATCTAAGTTGAACGTACGGATCCAATTTTGGTAGTACTACCCGTTGTTTTATTCACTTGTAAAAACAAATGATTCAACAGGAAATGTCATTAATAGCTCATCCACCGAACATTTTCATTTACCCTCCAAGTATTAATGGAACGACGAGCAGCTGTAAAAAATTCTAAGGCGGACATCAGACTTTTTAAAATAAATTATTCAAAAAATGACATTGATAAGTATGATGACATGTCTAGGAATTGAATTACTATGAAACCCAGACCCACACTGTTGATTTACGGATGAAATTCTCATTTATTCCATCTTTTAATTTCACGTTCATTTACTGTACGAGAGGCAGGTGGACTTCTTCCTTTTTGGTAGGAGATGATGATGAGCCTATTAGTTAATAATTTATGTACGCAAATGAGAATCCCTAACCGTTTCTACCCATTACAGCCATCATAATAATAATTATCCTTGATGATATGATAAGTCCACCGATAGAAATATAACGAATCATAACACGTTACAACATTGTGGCCGTCAGTAGCAATCATAGCAGAACCTGAATATGTATGTATGTACTTTCATTCTTCCTTGAATGAATGCATGAGACACATAAAGGGCACGTTGGCAACATGCATTATTTAGGGGAACGAATGCAATTACAAGACAAGCTCTATTCATGCCTCCACTAACATGGAAGGGTAACGAAGAAAGGGGCAAATTGCTATTGTTGAATAATGAAAATTTGCTCCCTTAAATTCTTTCCAACTGATCGTGAGAACTGGACCACCTGACTGACTTGATCGAAAACAAGAAGAATAACCATTTCCTTTTGCTAACAATAACAATGCTGTTGATGATCCCCAACTTCTATGATATGTTATGAAGTTTCTGACACATGCATATATGTTTTTGTTGATATGTGCAATTAGATTTTATATCCAATACATTGGTTGGAAGTTGTAGTCGCGTAGTCCGATCGACATTGAAGGGAGAAAATGGTAGCATACTTTTTCCGTCAAATATCAAGCTGTGATGATCTTGTCATGCAATTACATACTGTTCAGAAACGACGTGCGTGGAAAAAACGTGAAATTTACAATACTGTACATCAGGTTACTATTAACTTGTCGTTACAGGTTTTGTGCCCATGTTCAACTTCCAGAATAAATTTTTCGCTTTCCAGTAATGAAATGGATTGCAGGTGTATTATTTTAAACCGACAAACAAAAATAATGACAATTTCTGAATTTTTATTTGATCGATCAGTAAAGAAGTTTTAGAAAACTGGTAGTGTTACCAAATATTATGCTTCACAACACATAGGACAAAAACAATTCTAACAACGAGACGTAACTAAACTTTGTCTACCTGTTAACACGTCATAAATTTGCTACAGCAACAACCATTGCCAACGTCATTTTTATGCTACCTTGATTCTTTCATATTACGTTATGTTGTCCTTATATTAGAAATTTACAAAGAATATAAAAGTCACCTGTCATCATAAAAATGGTTTGATGGTTGATAAAACCAACATGCGAAACCAAAACTCACATAAATGTTACTTCTTCTTTCTGTTATTAGGTGAATTTATTGATTTTGGATTTTCAAGAGTGTAAAAAACGTTTTCAATAATTTAGGGCACATTAGTTGTCACACGTTGCTACATTGACAAAGACAACGAAGGGCTAATGTGGAAGTTATGACTTTATTGGCACACTTCATGGATGCTTTTTAAAACACATCACATCACAAGTGATTCCCATTAACAATGAAAAATATCAAGATACATTTTGCTGCTTGTCAAATTGCTAACATTCGCAGAATTTTCAATTGCTCCATTTTCGACCACAATCAAATTTCTCATTACACTTGATGCATTTCCTAACCCTTTTAGGACACAATCTGGGTGCTAATAATTTGTACTTCGGGATGTGTGTATAGGTATATAATTTTTCTAGTAAATTAGCACCTTTTCCTTTAGGTATTCATGAGTCATGAGCATGCGTTGAGCTTGATATGCATAAGCTTCAGTTGTTGTTTTTGTCTGTGGTGGAAAGCAAATTGGTGCACAGGAGGACCAAAAACCACAATAAAAGTGAAACCTGACGCACTCATTTATCACTACAATCACAGAAAAGTTTACAGTTCAGTCACATTGATCAAGCATTAAACAAAACATTTCGTATCGTCATACATTTTCCAATTCATTGGCCTTACAAACATCCCAAAAATTTCAGTATTGTGAAGCAATACTAACACAAGAGCTTGGCTTGGTTGAGTCTGGGATTAAACCTCAAATAAATATGACATGCAACACAGTATCACAACAATGGCAATATTATTAGGTGACCCATATTTTTTCAGTAAAAGTCTTGGAAATACAACCAGCATCTAATATTTTGCTTGAATTAAATTAGAATCAAATCAACGTACTCTCAAGTCTTCTAAAAACCCTGCGGATCTGTATTATTTATTTTCTTAATAGCAACCTAAATGAAGTTCGTTCAGTCCATTTTCTGTATTTTGCATTATTCATTTGGTCAGTTGTTTCAAAAGAATTTGTATATATCATCATGGGCGTTCCTCTTGTTACCAAATAGTGAAACTGTTTTTGAAGTAAGTTTCGAGGTTCATGATTCAAATGAATTACTCACTATACGTTTCTTTAACAAGTGTGATTTTTCTTAAAAGGTGCTAAGTACATCTCATTTTCCAATACAAATCGAAAGTCATTATGAAAAACCTCAACTGACGTCTATGATGCAATGATAATCAGAGTTGGGAGCAATATTTTCAAATCTAAGTACACTCCTCTTACTCTTTCTCTTTTTATGCTAAAAACCGTAGTAAAAGTGTACAAGTTTTCAAAAACATGATACATCAGTCCATTTTATTGTGCACTTAAACGATAAAATAATAGCTTAAAAAATGGTAACAGTTGTTACATAGCAACGGCTTTGAAATGGACCAAACAGGATTCCTTTTGAGTGTTTTCTTTAAAGGTAATACGCACGGATTATGTAATGTAAGGAACACATGCATACAAAGTATGAAAACCCTATTTAACTTCAATTTTGAGCGAAGCTAATTTAAAAAAGCAGCAATAATGTCGCTCATTGACGGATACCTGGAACTCATCAACATGAACAATCGAAATTGCAAAATGAGTAGTGGTGAGATGACAGAGAGATGATAAAGAAAGATCACAAATTGTTGTAAACATTTTAAAGAATTCCCATACTTTGACCTACTTACTCATAATAATGATGATTAAACACCAAAAAACTGCGTTCATTTAATGGGGCTACCAATGAGCAGGAATTATTAAATTTTGTTTAATTTCAATTTTTAATAAATTGCTATGCACACCCCAAAAACAGATGTACACAAATATACATGTGTAAGATTAGCCACAACATAGATATTTTTGAATGTTATATGCATGCCCACAAATAAACATGAATGCGTGAGGAAAGAATAATTGGATTTGTACATGTCGCAGCTTCTCATGCACGCACTTGACTATTGTATCACACATAATTATTTGTAACAGATATCATCAGATTTCCTGCCGAAGCGTAAAAAATTATTTCATCCGTTCTTCATTTCGGCCAGAATGGGTCCAATAACCAAGTCAATAAGCATGATAAAAACTCGAGGGGTTATTTATGATGAATGAAAAACATAAATAGCTTGGCAGTGGGGAAACTTGATGATAGTATATGCAGTTGCAGTTGAAAGTAATGCATAATATGCTTATATGCTAGAGGCCTGCCGGTGATGCGTAACAAACAATAATCAGAACCTTGTGTATGGAATAATTATGCATTACATTACCGATTTTTTTACGTTTGCCGTATTTCCTTAAATTTGTGTATGCGCCGCAACACATGTAACGTAGTGTCTTCTACTACTACGCATGTATGAAGGGGCATGTATGTATGTACATAAATTAAGAAATGGGTATAATTAAATTATTAGTAAAAATAAAATCCCAAAGTGCAATACTAACACTGCATAATTTTTGCATGTTTTTGAAACACCCTAAACATGACCAAATAAGTCATTTAACATTGCACTGATCAATAATTTACTTTTTATGAGACATCTTTCTTAATGCATTTGTTTCACGTGAATGGGTAAAAAGCCAAAGCAGTTGATTATGCAGTTTTGAGTACAAAGTATATACTTATGTATTCTGTCAAGACAAATTGGTCAGCAGAAATTAAAGCTCTGTATGCCATTTTATGCCTTTGATAACGTGCACATTAACACCGTTTTCAACAGAAATTGAGAGGATAGAGCTCATTATATAATGCATATACTTATCTACAATTTAACAGCTTATAGCTACTGGATTTGCTCTGTAATTCGAGCAATCAGATAAGCACAGGTGTATTGCGGCAACAGCAATTTGATCGGATGTTGAATGTGGTGAAATACGCAATACCAATAGAATACACCTCCACACGTTCTATGCAGCGTGCCCCTGTCTTGTATAAAATATAATGAGTAAATCGAACGTGAACCACTGCAAATCCACTGCAAAAAAATATCATCATCAATATTCACTTCACAATGATCATTCGAGAGAGATGACTAACAGAGTGTATTGATTAGTTGAGGAAAATTGTTATGTGATAGCAAGCCCAGTAGCAATAAGCAAAGTGAGAAAATTGTAATTAATGCAGAATAATTTAAAGTTTTTTTTGGAGATAAATCACTTTGGTTATAATAATATTAATGTACCAACAGTGAAAAACTAATTCAATGCAAAGTCAAGTTGAGCATAGATCAATTCCAATTGCTTCTAGAAAGAGAGCTAAAAACATGGCTTATGCAAGTAGATTAAAAGGGCCGATACGCATACAAGCAATAGCATTATGCAGCCCTCTCACATAAGATATTTTTTATCTCCTGCTGTAGATGTGAGTTGTGATACGTTGAGCGTACCATAACCTAGGTATATAGTACGTAATTTGGTTCAACCATCTTTATTTTTAGTTAAATATAAAGTACATGAATATTAAAAGGAAGATTACGCAAAAGGGAAATGTTTTTTCATTAGCCTTCGCCTAACTATAGATTTGGTTGTTACTTAACACTCAAAAAAATAAGAATGAATAATTTGACGGATTACACTAAACTTAAGCACTTGCTGAGAGTCCATTAAGAGCGTGAAAGAAACTCATATCGTGGTCATGAAAATATATAAAAGATTAATATTAAACAAGTAACCGAATTAATAAGGATTAATAAGTAACAATCAGCATGATACCTTGTATAAGAGCGCTCACTCACACACAATGTGAGAATTAATGTATGCAATAACTGCGGCAATATCAATCAAAATAACAAAAGTAAGAGTAAATGCGGATAATGAGACTTCGCAGCTAATTGAAAACTCAGGAGCTCGCTTCAAGAAATGGAGCAAGAGCCTCGAAATGTGATATGTCTTTGAAAAATGTACACAATTTTGAGAATGTGTAAAAATATACAATCTAAATATAACTACGTAGCAATATGATTGTGAGCAAATCAGCGACTGGCTTTATTTACCAGCGAGTTTTTTTGTCGAAAATTTAGCAATGGCTGGTAAAAAAACACCTGTCGTCCACCTACATACATACTTGTACCATTAAAATTATGATTGTTAGCGTTGGCAAATATAACGCCTAACAATTTAGCCGTATATTGGTGATCCACTTAAAATTTTAAAGAAATTTTTATAACTACTAAAACTATAAATAGAATGGACACTGGCGTTAAACGTGTTTTTGTACATCTTTAATTTACAAATATAATAAACCTGACAATAGGCAGATATATAGGAACCTGCGATCTAGCATTTATGCTGAATAAAGTTAGCATAAGCTATGTGTCTGAGTAGTTCATTGGTTTAAAAAAGATTTGAAAATTTTCATAATTGTGGCTGCTATTGAGATTTTTTTCAAAAATTGACCTTTAATCGCTTATAGGTCACGCTGGGGTCATTTCTGAACTTTGATATTAGCATAGTTGAGTTTTTCTTGAAAAATAGCATCATTTTGATGTATCATAAGCCATGTTTTGCTATTAAAATTTTTTGACCTTGACCTTTGACCCAGTTACCGTTGACCGATTTTGCTCATCTTAGAACTTAGCCAAGAGCTTGACCTAAGGTATCGTTTAGCAAAAAGAATTTTTGAAAATCTTCAACGGTGTAAAAGTTATCGTGCGAACGGACGGACGGACGGACGGACGGACAGACAGACAGACTATGATCCATTCTAAAAAACCTGCTTTTGATTGATCTTCGATCGCAGGTTAATAAATACATACTAAAATTTTGTTACTTCTGGATATCACGTAACTTGGTTACACAAGAGTTTAAGATTATGCCAGTATAGGTTTTTGCATTTTAATTTAATTACGAATTTAAAATATGAATGAGAATATAACGTATTAAAAAAATTAAACTTCCGAATGGTTGTTGTAAATTGTAATAAAGCGATTTGTGAGGATTGCCAATACTTCATATTTATATTAAATTTCTCAAATTCTTGTTGCGAATAAAATAAGCAATATTGGCAAGCCATGACTTGACGACTCTCAAGAAGTGTGCACTATTTTATTTTCTAATTGTATGTGAGTTAATCACGATTATATTGGCTGATGATCTAAACACAAAAGTAAAATTCCCATGATATCCGCAGGAAACCTATAATTTATGATGCTCAAAGGGGCAGATACTACAAGCCCCTCTGGTACCTACTGTTCTCTTATCACAAAAATACACACATTCTATCATTCCAAGTGAGATGAGATGTTATGAAGCACGTGCTGTATCTAATATCTTTCAATCATCTCAGTTTGAAGTAGGTATTAACGAAAAAATTCTTCCGAGATTGCGTATTTTTACATACATTTTCATTCCAAAACTTAAATGGCGTGAACACGAGTCGCGCGTTCACACATTTCGTACGCGCATACTATTTCAAAAGTACGGAACGAGATCCTAATAAATTTCTAGAGTGAAATGTGACACAAATGTTTGAATTTAAATGCACTATAAGGCATTCATGCATTACATACGGCGAGTTATTGATGCTTGATAATGTTGCAGATCTGTGTAGATAAATACAAGCAGCAACGCTCAGTCACTGACTTCGAAATCTCAACAACAGTCCTTTCACTCGACTTCTCTCTACATTGCAAATTCTGATGTTTGTTGACACTGGGCAGTGCATACATACATACATACATACATAGTCTTCACGGATTCACTGTGCAGTCACATCGTCATATATTTTGAAGGCGCAGCTTCTATCGAGTTAAGAAGTGAATTTTATCTTATCAATGAAACCATATCCGTTTCCCTATTAATGAGAACATGGCGTGGCATGATATAAATAAAGTTTCATTCTAAATCAAAACTAAGGCTAGCAACTTCACGTGAATGCATTAAATTAGCATGTTTCTGGCGTTAGGCATGGGGCAAAGAAATACAACTACGAGGGATAGAAGATCCCTGTATTTACACACTGGTCATTCTGAGCGAACCTTCCTGTCCAACCTGCACGCGTCAAAAGGTACATACATTTCGCATCTGATAAATTAAAATGCAAGCGCACATTTGTGTTGTCTCCTAATTCAGAGACAGCAATTATCATTTCAAATTCCTGATAACTAGTCATTATGAGCTCCTGATAGACGCAGTAGATATCATCAAGCTAACACTCGAAATCAAACAAAACGACGATGCACTTTTTGCTTCCATGAATTATTTTTTGTTGAGCATACTCACTCAGTCGTGATTTTAGTATGCCTCGTCTCAATTTCACTTCATTTGCTGTATCTTAATGAGTACTTAGTTTGAATTACACTTCTAAAGGAAGAAATGAGATGCAAAGAAAACTACAAGCAGCACGTTTCTTCTTGTTTATTGATTCTCTCATTGAGATAAGCGCCACACCACCAAATGTATGACCAACATTTTGCAGGCAACTCGTTCAATATCTACTACTCGGTGACTTAAATTAGCTTTTCTTTTACGCATACCATATCCCCACCGTCAAGCTCAATAACTGACTGAAAATGAGCCACTGGGTAGCTAATAACAAGGAATGTCGTCGTATACAAATGAGTAATAAACATTGTTACTAATATGACAATGGGTGGTTTCGAGAAACATACTTTTTAATTTTATTTTCATTTCAGTCTTTAGGAATTTTACTTTATTTTAGTCACATCCCTACTTCTTGTGTACATGAGGAGCATAAAATGCTGCACACTGCATATCTACATTGCATAATAAATGAAGGGGAACTGATTCTGGTTTTTAAGTATTGAGTGATAAACTAGTGTAAATTCCACCACGCTTCTATTTATATTTTGCAGAAATTAAAATGGCATAAAGTCAGATAAACTTGAGGAACTGATCAAGCAACGAGACAAGAGTTGCTGTTGTTCTTCATAATGAAAGCTTTGATAAGTTTACAATGACCAATTTTACTCGCCTGAAATCAGAAAGTACTTTGCAAGTATGTTATAAATAAATCATTTCTATTCAAGCTGCAAATTGAAAAATTGCTTATTTTCAGTTATTTTACTGTAAAATAGAAACTAAAATTATTCAAACGATCAATCTGCATCAAAGTTTTTTATAATGTTCACTTGGATTTGGTAGACATGAAGATATTAAAAAAATTTCTGATTATAGTCATCCGTGTTCAATGCCAACTTAATGGATTGGTCTCCCACACAGTGACTTTGCCTGTCTCCCTAGAACATCTACTAAACTAGGTACTACTCACTACGATTTGAGACTCAGGCCATCACACAGAGAAGGGTCACTCTATGTGGATCCTCCAGTACGATATCACTTCCCTTGTGACGTGCTCTTAATTTAGCGATACCAGAGGATACGCGAGACTGTTAATGGTCAACGGCAATTTGCACTGTTTTGTTCCTTTGTTTATAGCATAATTCTATCGTTAATTCGATGTTTTCTAGTTTAAATGCTTTCAAATTAATATGTTGGTTAATATGTCGATGTTAAAATAATACACCATAAACTGAATGACATTGGTGAATTAAAGATGCCCTTCAAGTACATATAGTATAATTATATTTTCATACCTCATACCAAATCCGCGTAAATCTAATCTCGATTCATCATACACTAAAGAGGAAATTGTTTAGCATGTTTATTTGTTTTTACATAACACATGTATTAGACACACAAAACTAGTGCATCTTTCCTATTATTACGTTTTTGTTTTGCTTAGAGCAATCCCATCATTGTTGTTAAATTGCACTACAAAACTGCACAAACAACATGGTTGATGGACTTAAACTGCACATTCGTCTAATCGAACAAGAAACGCTCTGAGTAACAATGGTACAGAGACTGAAAGTATTTTCGTAATTATAGAACTCCGACGACGTAATTGCAACTTGGACAGCATATTAAACGATATCATACTACGTAAGCATGCATTACCTCATTAAGTAATGCCTAAAGTGCACTAAACCGAAAAGAAAAATACAGTTAACCCACATGCAACATTTTGTTATGCATCCGTGTAGTTTGCTCACAAATTTATCTACAAAAACGCAGTACTAAATGATGTGGTATAATTAATTTCTGTAGATTCTATTTTTGCATTGATTATCACAACATTTTAGTACTTAGCACTAAACTCAGATAACAAAACTTTATACCCATCATACTAAGTATACTGCTCCGTAAACATTGATTGCTTTAATGTGACCCAATTTAAGTACTACGGAAACGTTAATTTTTTTTATATACTTTATAGTTTTATCCGTACTCGTGAATTCATCCAACGAAAGTAAAAAAAGCGATGCCGCCGAGTACAGCATTTGTTTGCAAGATTATACAAGACCTAGGCCAATTTTAAACAAGATCATAATTAATTGAGAAAATAATTTTAACACGGTCTTCAAATCTGACGTGTTATTTCATGTTCATAGTGATTAGTTTTATCCTGCAGCAAGAAAAATGTCAGAATCTCCATTTTTATGTTGTTACATAACTTTCTGGACCGATAGCCCATTTTCCAGAATGTGGTTTTTAATACTTTTTTCTTCAAACGAAAAAATGTGGCATCTCAACTAGACATTAGATTTAATACAGGAAGAGAAAAAGTTGATAGCTTGTGTTTTCATTTAACACCAAGTTCTTGGTGTGCATTATTATTCGCAAATTTTTTTAGGTACTTTTGAGCTAGTCAGCAAAACTCGTTTACCGAACTAAAAATCTCCGAGTTGTAACGAAATTTCTGTAAAAATTGACTTTGTAATCTAAATAAAAATTATTCTAGCAGGGGTTCTACAATTATCCTATTGAGAATAGTATAGAACGTAGAATATGAAGTTTAGGTATTAAGTTTCCATAAAGCAGTCTAGTCAAGATCCTGGATCTAGAAAGGAAAATAAAACATTCTAGCGCTGAAGTATAAAAAAACTAGAAATGTTGCTCACATGCTAGATTTCTAGTACCACACGGTTATACGAAGCAAAGATTTTTTTGGTAGATTTTCCCACAACTATGAAACGTGGACGTGATTAGCTTATTACATGTGCCAGTTTAGGATGATCATATGTTAGAAAATAAATGGTAGCTTCCAGCTTGTCGTGGGAACTAGCCGTAACTAATTTTAGAAAATGCTTTTCCTATCCTAATCCTGTTGACGTGGAGTGGTATATAACGATTTAGTTTTTTTAGAATCAAACCCATCTAGAAGCGCAAGGAAAACAAAGATACCTACACTTCACTCCCACAATAGCTAGAGTCTCTTTGCTTTGCTTACAATTCTGATTACATAGTGAACAAAGTTAGAAAAAAATGCGTTTTATTACATTTATGAGTTACATGATAACTCTATGATTTCAGGGTCATTTATAGTTGGGCTAGATCAAAGTTGTACAAACGTAGTAATAGTAATCCCCACCTACAACATTAGAGCTACATTTTATTCATTCATTTTTTATGATTTTTTCTAGCGGTTCCACGATTTCTAATAGTACATCTCCGTGTTCCATTAAACTGTATTCATTACGAACCTACCTAAGAGGTTTCCCATTAGAATCTTTTGACTTAATACCTGATAAGTAGTAAGCTACTGCCTGGATTGTAGAATCTTGAGGAGTTGTAGAACTAAAAATAGCACAATTACCATTAGGTATTATGAAGATATGCTTGCCACATAAATATATGAAGATGAACAGCAATAATTTCCCTAAGATTAAAATGAGATATACTTGGTTTAGTGAACAGGTTACGCAAGCCGCCGCATTGGCCGTAAAATATAAAAATTCTGAAAAAATGTTGAATACATTAGAGTAATTATATTTTAGCTTTAGACCATTCCACGTTCTAGATTTTTTCATAGCTTTCAATCAAGAAAAAGTCGCAAGTTATGTTTGTTACATTAATTACAACAATATACGCTAATGCCTATATGTGAAATATGGATAAGTAGGATAAAAAAAACTAGGAAATTCTAGCAGAAAACAACATCTTATTTATTTTTCCTTTGCGGTAGGTACCTGGTTGTCCTGGGGTGGCGGCTGAAGCCCCTGTTCCAGGAGGAATTGAAGCAGCTTTTTGAAGATGTAATGCTTGCTGCTGATGTTGGGAATGGGGATGCTGTGGAGGCGGATGGTGGTGATGTTGAAGATGCTGACTATGGGGGTTGATGGGACGGTGATGTGTCAGAGTTTGGTTATGACAATACTCTTTATAATGAAAACTCTGATCCATTGCCCCGATTCTCCGACTTGCGGCTTAATTAGTAAATATTTCAGCACATATGTATGCTGTTTTTATAGGCAAGCTGCCAAGAACGACTAACTTCAAGGAAATACGTGGTTTATTTCTTTAGATGGAGTTTTTTAGCTCTAAACAGAATGAATTAAAAAAAACTGCTACTTTGGACTGATATTCCAAATTTTCTGGTTTTTCTGCGTTTGCAATATGTAAAACTTAAAATGTTCAACTGTACTTTGACACAGTTCTACATCCATTCATGAAAAACTGAGAGCACAGCACTGCCGCAACAATTTCGGTCACTATAAGTAAGCCTAATTTTTAAAGCCAATTTAAACAAATTTTAGTAACAAATTGACATGGACACAATTCAAAAGAAAGTTAAACCCCAGTGAAGTTCACAATACACTTTGACACAAAAGCCCCTTTTACCCCTATCAGAATGTAAGAAATTTGCAAAAAAAACTTTAATTTAAAACACCTCTTTGCTTTTTCCACATGTATAAACAATTTGTTTCACACAACGCGAGAAATATGTTCCACAAACGTGGTAAATCAACACACTCTACCTCACAAAAGCTTTCTCAGTACTATCCGGTGCCTCAATAATGGCTTTCACACACAAATCCATTCAAACTCACGAGTTCTGGGTTGGCACATGTATGTACGCTCCTGACACAACATTCACGCATGAAGTGAAGACGAAGAGAGAAATGAAGTTTTGTGGTTCCTCTACCAGAGTTTTTGACATAAGTCCTCATGACTTACTGACTGACTGAAGTAACTAACAAAAACTCTATATGCGTCAACCAACGTGTACGTAGGTCTCCACTCCGTCTCAACAACACATCTATAACGAAAATTGAATAGGTAATTCAACATCATACGCTACGGAAAGGATCTCTCAAGATAGATGAACATGAACACCTGCAATCCAATCTATGATATTATTACCACGTTATTATTACACGATCATAGCCACACACACAGCTAGGATCTTAAAACAAAAATGATACCAAAAGGAAACGAGCAACGCAAGTTAAAGGGAAGGGCTCTTTTTTTCACTTGCGATCACATTTATCACATCACATCACCTTCCCTAGATTCCATGTTTGTCTACGCTCAGGCACAAAACATACGATTGTGTTTTTTACTCTAGAGTTAGTGTTTAGTGGCAAGTACGTACCACGTTGTTGGAGGAGCACAATAAGAACGAATGAACCAACTGTATTGAGCGAGTATTGTAATACAATATATTAGATGATATAAAAGTTACCCTATGATTGTGGGGTAGCAAAGTAGCTGAACGAGAGGGTTGTTGATGTTGTTATTTGTTGAATAATACTGGAATTGCCTGCAAATTGTATTTCTGGAATAAAAATTGCCGTAGTCAAGAAATAGTAGTACGTAATCCAACTTTCACATGAATTCATTAAATGAATGCTGTTTCAATTAATCCTACAGACAACTTAAAGGACGGTAAAACAAGAGCATTGTGTAAGGTAGTCAAACTTGGTTTCTTTCTTGCATCTTGCCAATGATAACAGTAGTTAAATACAAAACAAGAGTAGTAGTAGTAGAGTAGTGGTGACTTGTAGTATATCAGTATCAGCCGTGATTACTATTACTAACGATAAGTAGTAGTAGTAATGCTCATGTTACGGCAGACAATTTTCTCACTTTAATCCTTCATTCAACACCATGCTTTAATAGAGCTACGCTTAGGCTTAAAACTACCTTTTATAATAAAGTTGTACTGTATTAACATATTTGGACACTAAAACTAGCTGACTTGCTTCTTGGTTTTTTATCTTCCTAGAATTTGCATCCTCTATTGTACTCACATGATGCGAATAGTATACCCCAGCTGAAGTACAAAAAGGGGTGTAATCTATATTACCTGGTGTGGCTAGCTTTTTCCTCGTATACTAAAAACCGTAAAAATCTAGTCTTAACTTAGAAGACTTCATGTAGTAGCGATCCCTCAGTTGCTTCGTTTTATGGACAAAGACTTAAACTGAAAGGCTGCTACATGGAGTTCCATTTGGATAGCTAAAAATGAAATACAAATCTGAAAAAATACAGTGTTGATTACTAAGATAAAAACTCAAACGCGTACATTATCAAATATATCTTAATAACATTAGGGTAAAGCGCAAATTTATTTTTCACGCCTCAAATCAATGCAGTAACAATGTAGGATTAAATATGCTAATATATGCATTCACCTTATTAAGATACCTACTAGTGTTGGTGTGTAGCTAAAAAATGCAAATTTTTCCCAACCCTGGAATACTTTTTCCTAGTTTCTCATGTTCTGCATTTGTGTATTTTAGATTTATTCAGGTTTTAGAACGATGTATTATTTTATCTGTCTGTAAAAATCAAATTCTTTTTTGGCAGTAAGTTATGGCAACAGTGGTCAAACATAATTCAAATCATCCTGAATAAGGAAAAAATTATACATTATCTATTATATTAAAACATACTTAAGATTAGAGACACGTGTAAAAATCCCATTTTAATTCAGGTAAAAATTTACATACAACATGTGAGGTATGATCAGATGGAGAAAGTGGGAAATGTAATGGATACAATACGGCATTCCAGCTGAACAAAGAACAGGTATGTTGTTCAGTTTGTCAGGATATTTATAGAAAAAGCATTTTTATTCATTTTCATTCCCAGCACCAACATTTTTATATATTCTCTGCACAAACCAAAGTTAAATTAGAAGGACATCTCATCTTACTTTGTATCCTCTTTAAATTATCCATATTTAAAGTGATTTACAAACTCAAAGGTAACAATAACAAATAGGTCAAGACGGTCAGGAATTCGAATGAGCGGAGAGTTGACAGCTCTACGACATTGATAGCCAATTGTCACTTCACATTTTTGACTTTGCTGAAAACATGAGCTGCGTTGCTGCACATATATATTTGCATCAACATAACTCTTTATTACGCAAATCGCTCTTTTGTGTATATAAGTAAGTAGGTACTCAAGTTTCAGACAATACACACGCCCTCAAACGCAACCAATCTAGCGTAGCAGATTTGTAAAGTGTGTATATTAAGTGCGTTATGGATTTATTACAGAGAAATAACCTTTAAGACAGCGGATTGTCTTTTTCTCTGTGTACCACAAGCCAATATATCTTACACATGAATGTAATGTGCTGTCTGAAAGTTATTTTGGACATGTCATCCTTTTTGCTACCAAAAAATACTGTAATAGTATTATCACGAACTTTTTTTGCTCAGGGTCATATAATTGAAATACACAGTTTATGCTCGATTTGCTCGCTGTTCCACTAGGAAATACATGACACCTGTATTGTACAATGCGTCGTAAAAATAATACCCAATTTCAAACCTACCAATAAGTGTTGTTCAGCGGCAGTAACTAGATTTGCACTTTTTTTATATTACAATCAACATAGCCATTATGTATCATTAGCCTTTTCAAACTGTCGAGATGCAAATGACCTTAAATAAATTGACTGCTGATTGATTTTCTTCTGTGAATAGAAAACACGCGACGATAGTAAAACTACAATCTACATACATATACTTATTTTTTGAACATGCTTGTAGTTTTAAGCCGTAGCCTACGAGAGATTTCAAGTTCTCACACTTTTATGCAATCAAATAAAAATCAGAATACACACGTCAAAGAGAACAAGCTCAAGATCAAATTCTTTGTGCTTTGCATTACATAAATAGCAAATCTTTCATGACACTATGGTTGAGGACGGTACAGGCGTTGAGATGTATACACACATTTGTCTTTCCATGACCATAGGAATCACGATGATGTGTACTTATTGTGTAGGGGTTTTTATATTAGAGATTATGGCATTACCACAGTGAAAGAGCACAATGTGACTAATTAGTCTTTTGTTTTGGTTTCGGTTTCATATCATGAAGCAGACAATTACATAACAGTTTTATCTAATCGTAAAGTAGCATCAAGTGAACAACTCAAAGCTGTGTAGAACCGGTGAGCTAATACTAATGGTAAACGGAGCATGTAATAAGCATCTTATCGCTACGAAAGTGGACAACAAATTAGATAGGAATAAGTAGACAAGCTGAAGCTGCCCGATTTCATGTTCACCCTCTCTCTGGTTAAAGTCCAACTTAAGGAATTGTTTCTCAGAATATCATGAATCATTTCACTTTCTTTCTACCCCTGATGCATTCTTCGTTGACTCGTCATCAAATACGACAGTTCTACAATGTAAAAGTGTGTTTTTATGAAAAAGGAGAAACCACGTTATTTACATTTGTATTACTGAGTCAGTACGGAAACGTTACTTAACACCTTTATACGTTTCATTTGCAATAAAAAGTCTCTGAATTCATTCACTAAATCGACATAAAACAAGGAAAAAACTTGCTTTGCACTTATGTACAATAATTTTTAAGGCTTTATGTTTTTGCGAACAAAATTTCATTTCATTAGTTTCCAGAAATTTCACATTTTTTAGCAAATACATAATATTGCTACGTGACTGATCATATAACGTTTTGCAAAATAAACAATCCCATGTTTTGAGCAATAACTTGTGTTGTCGCTCACAGAGTATTTATCACATGAATGCGCTCCACAACATATACAAGTACAAGTATATGTAACAGCGGTTTTTTGTCGCTAACATTGCATTGTCAATTGTGGCATGTTTTCGTAGCACCCCATCATGAAGTAATCTTTTTTGTAACGTGGATTATGGGGCTTTGTGAAAATGTTTTTGTTTTTTTGTGTGCTAGTGCGTCCACATAAATGTACATCATTTATAATTGTTATTACCCCATGGTAAAAGCAATTACCAAGTGGTTGTGGCTTCGTGATATGAGTACATATTGGCGACAAAGTGTCATTATTTCGTACCCTCAGCATAGCACCATTTGTGCCCACACGATCACACAACAGCAAATAAAGGAGGTAAAAGCTTTATTGTTGAAAGCGAATTAGAAACAAAAAGTCGGCTCATGCAACATGCATCCTCGGGTGCTCCCTCATACATTTGACAATGTACACGGAGAAAAAAAAAGAAAGTGGGTGTAAAATAATCTTAATTATTATTGTTACATTATTCTACAGTTATTTCATATAATTGTGAAAAATGTTTTCCGGTCCTATTATGAAAAATAAGTTAAGAATGATGACAGTCAACAGTATGAGTCAATGTAATGTAACAGAATTAATGACTTTATTTTATCGTCAAACTTTCTAAAAGGAATGGCAGCTTGTCCACTTGTATTGACCAAACCGACCGAGCTCCACGTAAAGCAACTGGAGAGGAAGAGACATTTCTTTATCAAAGGAAACCACAAGCATGGAAGCTTTGCCAACAGAAGGTTGAAATGAATATGCGCAAAGGAATTATAGGGGTAAAAATGGACCCATGCTTTTTTATAACATAGTAGTTTGCTTTTGGTGTACTATTTTATAACATAAAGGACTTTTCATGTTGAAGATAACAAAGCATTTTGGATGGAACTACTTGTATTATTTTTGTTTCTGAGCTTGAAAACTAACAAGACCATAATCACTGATCCAAGAAATGGTGCACTTCCTCTTTGATACAAACGGCGAAAAAGAAAAAAAATGTCATTGCTGTTGTCATTACTACATCTTACACCTACCCCAGTCTAAAAAAACCATAAACAATCAGGCAGACAGTTTTGTTATGAAGGTCTCAACTTTTTCTGAAGAATAATATGAAGAGTAACACATCAAACTACGAAGTAATCCTTCATGTTCAGGTCTTCATAAACTGCACATTATGTTTTTTCTGCAAGTCAACAACACAACGGTGGGATAAGATCAAATATATTAAATGGCTTGAATGACTTGACACAATGAGAAAAAAAACTATTGAATTCCGGATTTGTCATTATACCCTTTCATTAACTCGACAAAACTGTCAGCTGAACAACACTACTTCCTTAGTGGAGGACAAGGCAAAAGGGGTTGCTGACAAAAGCGTTGTGGTTAGATCCGCAGCAGACAAAAAAAACTAAAGGTTAAAACATAAAGACACTTATTTGACAATTTTATTGGATCCAATACATACTAACTTGGAGTGTGAGTATAAGTTACAGCAAATTTTTCAAATAAAGACGAAAATTTTGGCTGACTAATATGCATCAGTTTTTCACTGAATCAAAATAGTTTCATCAGCCTTCACGGTTGGACGCCGACATGGGAGTCTTATGTATTATGTATGTATGACTGAGCTGAGCGTGATTTTACTTTGATCGTACTTACAAAATCTTATGTTATATATTATTTTAACACTTAGACTTTATCCAATATGATTCCATTCGGTATTCATTGTACTCTTTGACTAACTATATAAGCTACGCCAACTTATGAATTAACTATTGTGACATAAGAATGTCTGTCTACAGATAATAATACTAAGATATCCTTAGAATTATGTCGTCTTAGAACGTTAATCTAATTGCCTTCCTTCCTAACTTCATTACTTTATCAAGCTGACGTTGTACATATTTTGTATAAACATTGTATTAGCTTGTTAAACTTTGTATTCGGCAGCATTTAAATTCCTTTGATTTTCTGAAGCAAAGCGTCGTCAGGAAACGAAAAACAATTTATCCTGAAGTAAGTGTCCACGAAACGTTTTACCAAGTTTAAAAATAATCGCATGTGGCAAATCCTATGCATTTTTTGTCACATGGTTGTACTTAATACATTAATTTTTTCCAACGGTTCCATCATTATTTCTTGTGGTCTTACATTGACATTGTGAATGTGTTTTTATGTATTGAACAACACAGATAAAATGAATATTTTACCTCGAATGAAGCCACACAGCAATGTGACAAACAGTTTTTTTGTAGATTTTTCACATATTCTATTTATGTATATGCACAGGTACCTAAGCATACTTCTCTTTGAGTTCCTGACTTACCTACATATTGAATGTCAAAGAATGATTTTGTGAGTAATCAATAAATATCATGGGAATCTGTACATTAGAAAAAATTATTGAGAACCTTCTGATACGTAAACACAACTATGAAGAATTTAAACTCTGACTTTTTTTTTTATGAATTAGTGATTTTATTGCCTTGTTATGAACAAGAATAATTGTTTCATCAAAAGTCATACGTTTCCGCCCTTTTACTAAAACCAAAACTTACGATTATAGTCAATAATCTTCTGCAATCTTCCTTGAAAGTTTTATTGCAAACATTTATGTACGGCATGTTAACCAATACTTTAGGAATGTGCTTGCTTGATAACTAGCTCTTCAATAGTTTGAGGGGAATTATATGTGTCTTTGTTCAAGGCTAAGGCTAAAAATTGACATTTTCATTGGTAAAAAAACATTTAACATAGCATTGTTTTCTATGATACTCGCGCTTTTTCACATCATTTTTCACATTGGCAAGTGTCAATAAATATGGCAAACCAACTGTTTAAAAAATAAATGAGCATCCTAAAATGCTAAAAAATACAAATGAATTATGATGATATTACTACAAAGAATACCTTCAGAACATGAGAAGGGCATGTAGTGTTAAAAAGCACATTTTGGTTTAGAAAAAACAGGTAGTGCATAAAATCTTCCAAGGAGCGGACCATTTACAAATTCCAATATAATTATTTGTGCTGCCCAAGACACGGTAAAATGTTGTATTTTTCAGCTCGTGACTGATCTACATTACGTCTTGCGTCATGAAATAAACCTTTTGCTTTGTCGATGTAAATGTATGGATTAGAAAATCTAGGGCATAGGATTATGCTGTATCCGTTAGTAAAACAAGTAGATCAATCATAGAGCAATTCATTTCCAGTTCAAAGAAAACTAATTACCGTGGATGCATTTACTCACACTAAGCTCGAACCAGTGGTCGATAGCAGGCTTTGGACTGGACTCATATATGCATACATGTTTTTATACATATTATTAATCACTATAAAACACTGTTTCTAGGTAAAATAGTTTTCCACGATAGTCTGTGAAAGCTAACTGACAACCATTTCTCGATTCTTCTCTTTCCAGGAATGGACAATGTCAACTGATCGTGGGTCTCAACTCAACAAAACCATGGCTGATGTCTGAAGTGGCCAAGCTTTCAGCCTTCATGTGAAATTGTTTGTAGACACAAAACGATGTAGCTATTGATCAAACTTCCGAGAGGGTAAAAATGTGAATCCTATTGCTGACTTCGTTATAAGTTATAAGCCAGCATTTTACTTTAGTCAGAGTCCTTCTAACAATCAATTCAATATGAGCCAGCAGTCAATTTTCTCTTTCTCAATGTATTTTTAGTATATGAAACAGATTTTCAGTATACTAAAACTGGTATTAAACCCTTTAACAAAGACAAAGACGGGATTTTTTTATTCGTAAATCATATTGAAACTGATTTATGGATAATATTTTACAAATTTTTGCATTTTTAATTCATAGGAATAAATTACTTTTGTTTATGAATAATTTTTTAGTAGTAATCAATTGAATGGAATGGAATATCTCATGATGTAGTCTCATATATGCTATTAACACATTTGATAACTTCCACGGAACCAAATGACGGGTAAGGTCAACATCAATCGGAGCTCTGACAGATTGATAAGATTACCATCCATTCAAACTCTTGAGTCTGACATGCTGACATGAATCATCTAATACGCATCGTTTCCGGCACTTTGTTAGACTACACGACTTCAATCCGTCTATATTTCTGGCTAACATTAAAGCTTGACTTTGAAAGTACCTGCTGCAATACTCCAAGTCGAAGTATATAGATAATATATGTTTTTTGAAAATTTTGGTAGAAATACATCATACATACGCTGGTCACCTGCGCGCACGGACAGAGCACGTGTGCCGACATCAGTATGATTGCATCTTTCCATGAAATCATATCAACCCTTTTCCAGGGAATGGTTAGAATGCAGTCGACAACTTTAAATACATGCTGATAATTATGTGTGAGTGTAGGGCAAACCTGCTGAAGAGTGTGCATAGGAAATGTAATACGCGAGAGAGTTGGTCATCATGATGTGTTTCAATAGTGCTCTCGCATGGGCACATATAGGAAGTCACTTTTTGTCGACCTCACACGGAAATAACACATCAAAATACGAGCATTGTTATAAAACGCATCATGCGATCACACAACAAAAATTCACGTATACATGTACTCATATATTAAGGTAGCATACAACAATCCACTGACATACAAAGCATTCAAACAATCGTTTAACTGTTTTCAAAGTTTTATTTATCCGGGTTAAGGGTTAACTACTTTTTACGTACTTTATGTTGACATTTTATACAAGTACTTGACTGTTGATCCGTAAAAAAATGAATGATTTTATGAAAACATACATGCTAAACATATTTCTTTCGATTAGGATCTTCCAGGAGGAGTTCAAAACTGTCCAAAATATTCATGTTTGTATAGATGAAGTAAAGTAAAGGGTTTGAAAGTCTTCAGAAAAAAACAAACATCAATGATAATACGAATTCATTAATGAAACGAGCCACAGGGCAGCTGTCAATTGGTGGCCAAGTAAATCTCACTATACCTACTCGGTTTGACCGTTTTAGTAATATGCATTCACATTAGAAATGGTACATAAAAAAGTCGGTTGAGCAGAGACTTGTCAACACGATGACTACTAAACTTATTTGTCGGAAACAGTTTCTTTGTACAAATGTGATTATTGGCTAGTAAATAGCTTGGTTAGCACTTCCGAATACTATCCTTCCAAATATGAATAAAAACAGAATTCCAGTCATGTTGCTTTCATGTTTCATGCATATATCATTAGAATTTTACATCGGATTCATACTTGACTCTGCGATTCCGCTGAACTGTTGACGTTACGTATTTCAATGATTGCAAAATGAACCAATATGAGCATTCACTAGAATAGAACTAAAATCATGTTTGTTGGTACCTTTTTATGTGTTTCTTCCTTGCGATGCCAACCAGGGAGTAACGATTGAAGTAACTACTAATTTAAATACGTAATTTCATGTACATGAATAAGTTATGAAGAAATTGCTATTGCTACGGTTCGTCACACTTGGACGAGGTTTTCGGCTCTGTACGCAACTGTCCGCGGGTATCCTCACATCCTTACAATTTGAAGTTGGCAAATCGCACATCAAAACACTCATAAAATTGAGGTGCCATCGTTCTAGTGTTTATCATATACTTGTAGAGGCTATTCACACTGATTTAAGCACAACTCGGATGGAAACTATATGAAATCATTGCATATAAAGAAGAGTTACAAAAGTCAAGTCAGAGCAGTAGTCATTGACGTGCATCATGAAATGCCAATAGCACTTAAAAATGTAAACAAGTATTACGTCTTCTTGAGAGATGTTTCTGTATGCTACATTAGTCAGAAATATGAAAATGATTCTTTGAAGTCTCATTCTATTCTGTAAGTTGGTACTTGTCAGTAGGTATTATACCCCTAAAATTGCAATAAAATTTTAACGTGATCGAACACCCTATAATTTCCTCACTTTATTGCCAACATTACCATTCCGTTTCGGGACAGATTTCAGACCATTGCAATAATATGTGTCGTACTACATATTTGATACTAGTGTGTAAGAACCTGATTTTTTCAATGTTTTTGACATTCCTTTTCACAAAAAACGTTGGTTTGAGATTTATTAAGCCTTATGATACACGAAAAACGGTAATACATTTAAAGTCAAACACGTTACAGTTGGGATTCTTTGCAATTCTCTTAAAGATAATTGTATGATTAATTTTTATGATAGAGCCTCACCACCTACATTCAATTACTCATTAAATCTAGGTTCTCAGCTTTCCTGTAATTCAAAATTAGAAGCAGGCAGAGCATCATGATCGACGAATAACAAAAACCCAATGTCGCTTTTCTGGGATGATCATTATTTTAGTTATTAAAGGTTTACTCATTTGCACTAAATTTTGAAAAATTTATCCATTAAAAATTGAGACAACCTAACATATCAAGAATGTAGTTTGAATTTAAGAAATGTATGTGAAAAGTTGTTTTCAGTTTACTGCAATGCCGTTCAAAACACACATGGCCTTATTTTTAGTTGCTTAACAATGACAATAGATGTTCTGCAAGTATAAGTTCATTAGGTCGAGATGTGTATTTATAATTTAAGAATGCAGCTACACCAACGTACTTTCCGTAATGCTTAAAATCGAAATGGTAATATTAGATACCAAAATTTTTGTGTCGTTGATTCAATGGCTTGGATCTGTACTAAGGGACAAATTCTGTATGTAACACAGCATTATGACCATTTGTAATTTTTATAAATATTGAAATTTAATACGTATGTAAGTGAGCAATTTCTGAACATTAAAATATTATTTTCATCTTATATTCATCACGGTGACCTTGACAGTTTCATCAGACATTCTTATGCCCTACGGATTGAATATTAATACATCCTTGAGACATTTGTCCAATAAAGTAACGAGCTATTTTAAGCAAGTCCACCGGAACAGAATTATTTATTGATAATTACATAAATCGTTTTTCCGATACACTTGAAACAATAATATACACATCTACGTCGTTTGGCAAAATATTATAGTTACAATTGAAGCTGAAATCTCCCCCGTGTTAATTTATTATTGTGTTGCCAAAAAATACAATGATAGTTAGTGAGAAACAGCTTGCAAATGCAGTGAGCTAGGAACTTGGAACGAATTTTCAACCATTCCATGTTTCAGACACGAAGTTCCAATAACATTTCTCATGAACTTACGTGTATATGTGTACAGAAAGATCATGAGATAGTAGAATTACTTCACTATCACAAAAACTAAAGCTACGTATTCAGGTTGTTGGCATACAGCTTTGTATTATATACAACTATCAAACTGGCTAAAAATGACGCGGCTAAATTTTCCTAATATGTATCAGAGAAGTCTACTAAAATTGAATAACTAATCGCAATATTTATTCTATGGAATGATGATATAACAAAATTTTGCAAGATTTTGAGTATCATGCTCAGCATGTAAGCTTACAACACGCAATGAATATGTTAGATAAGCTATTCTAGGCCAGGCATGCAAAATGAAACCCCACGGTTTCCATGAGCTGATCTCCAACCTAAAATAATAATATGTGCATATACGTAAATTTTTATTGATTCTTCTTATTCTTAAGTACCTAACATGAGTACATATTTATAGTTAATAGATTCGTTGCCACGCTATCAATCAATAGTATCTACAAACGATTGTGTCTCCTATCAAGAAGAATGCTGTTGTATTGCATTTGCATGTTGTTCATACTGGAAATTACTTTTACACCAATAGAAACGCTTTGACGAATAGTATTTTGTCTACGGTATCAAGAAATGATGGAAGTAGAATTTTGATACAGAGATACATCTTTGGAATTTAAATGGGAAAAATCGAAAGCATGCATTTCGAATTTGATCAATAATTACAATATTTATTTATGAGTTGAACACTTCTAAAACTATTTCAACGTAAAATGGTACTGCAGGATACTTTTTAGTTACTTTGAATTCGTAGTAAGACTCACTCTTTAGTCATCCTACGTGATTTGTATTTGGAATTGAACCCATACAATTAGAATCAAGTTCTCAGCTCATATATATGCACATTACATGATCATTTGTCTTCGCTTTATCTACAAGTTTTACTTTAGATGCACCTAATAGCAATCATTTATTGGCTTGGTGTGTTATAAGTACATGTGCCAGGTAGACACTCATTGTCTTTATCGTCATCTAAGCACTAATAGCCAACGAGAAGATGATGATGAGTTGTCTTACCCTGTTGCCAACTATGTCACAGGAGATTAGAGAACGCTGTGATGTGTTTTTCTCGTTGTTTATTGCATAGCTTTCTACTGGCTTAAAGTTGTTTAGTATAGAACGGTAAGGCTATAGCTATGTGAGATTACATGAAGGAAAAAAATTGGATCAACCCTACTGCTCCAACACTGCTGGGTTCGCATCATCAAAAGCATTCACATGACATTACATGCTAAGGGTAACCTTCAAACCATAGAATTTCTGCATAGGTAAGATCATTGTGTATTACTATAGCTATCGGTCGATCTATGGATGTATGTATATATCCTACGCTAAATTCTAAATGTCATCTATCATATCATCTTCTTCTTTTGCTACAGTTTGAATTAGCAATAAAAATATAATAAGATGAAGAGGTGAAATTTCTAGCAAAATAGATGTACGGGCTTGACCATTACATTCCGGACGGTTGTTAATCATTTTCCTACAACCTGGTTTCGCTGGAGTTATCAGAATTTCATTTATTTTGCACTGCATTCCATGACATCCACTATTCAGATAAGGTCCACATGAGCGTGTACATCTACGCCTTGGACTACTAATACATATTCTACATAAAATGAGTAATGGCTTAATAGTACCTTTTACAACATTTTCATTAGATTACGAACTACAGAGTCGTTTGACGACAACAAAGGTTGAGACGAAGGTAGTTTTTCTTTGATATTTTGGTTAGAAAAAACAAGTCATGTGGACTAAGAACTGCGATTCACAAGAACATATATGATCAAGGTCCATTTCAGGTAATTTGCGCCGTTTCAACAGCTCAGCGTCATTCTGGACTCATCGTGCAGCCTGGAAAACGATTCGGAATTTTTACTGCGTTGTAGAGTTGCTATAAAATATCCGTATAACAAAGCAATGCACTTTGGCAAAATATCCATGTGGTGAAGTTGCAAAAAGAATGGACATTGGCGAATGGTCTAGCTAAAGTTGACTCAATCGCTACGCCGTTGGCTGATTCCATGACATAAAAATGCATTCATCGTTGTCAAAACACAATAGTCAATGTTTGATAGGAATTGTGATGTGGATTATTGAATAAATGAAGCCACAGTTTGTCAGATTGATTACTATCAATTAAGCTACCCAGAAAAAAACAATTTATGATAAACTTCAGTGTATACTATGCATTCTAAGTGAGAGCCAAATTATTTGCAAATATTTAGAAGCTATTCCATCATGTCGACTTTGGATCAATGTATGAAGGTTAATACAAAAATCCTATATACATATCCTGGGATTTTCCGACCAAAATTTGACTTGAGGTGTTTATTGTATTGCATAAAAACGCAATATTTCAACCATCATAATCAGGATTAGCATTGTTCATAGGCTACAGCCAGTTTACTTGTATCTTTTGCGTTTTGTAGGTACATAAATTCTGCTGTTTGCATTTGTAAAATACTAGGTTAAAGTTCCGCTAAGCAAAATTTACTTGGTCATCTTGACATGCATAATTCGTTTTTTTACAAACATGCAAAATAACCGAATTGTAGAATTATGAATGATATACTTATGTCTATTTCGCTGAAGGGGAAAAACAAAACAAAATCTGTATGAACCGGATGGAGAGTACATGAGATAACGACATTTGAGATTGGGAAAAAAGATTACTATTTTGCATGGCACCTCACAGTTCATAGGTCGAGCTTTGCTCTTCATCCTACCATCAAGTTTCATCATCATGATCAGGAGCATCATAATCATCATCATCATCATACACAATACGGTATTATGCTCGTAAAAAGCACTCCCTCAATTGCATTCCATCAACCATAATGTTCATTGTTGGGGAGTATTACCATTGTCTTCTATTATATGAGTACACATGCATTTTATGCGTACGGAGAGAATGTACATAAAAAATCTTGACAAGTTCACCAAAATTTTTAGTACTACTAAAACTCACACGACAGTTGTAAGTACTGCCCTTGCTATAAATAAAAGAATAAAAAATATTTCTAGGCTGTGACTAATTCCACATTATATATATATTGTGATACAAATTCCGTTAAGTTCCGTAGGTTCCAAGGAAATACTAAGATTAGAGTGATATTAAATGATAACTACTTTATTAGCATTGGGCTAATCGCAGTTAGTTAATGCTTTCTAAAGTTTGAGAACGGAAATGATAATCTCTTAAATTACAACATTCGGATATGGAATAGGATCATTCATACTCATACTGCACAACCTCAAGTTCTATTTGTTTTAATAATCATTGTGAATACATATATTTTCCCTTTAATTCCTTGTGGCATCATTATAATTTCAACTTTAATTCCATCCTAGTCTACCACACATTATCCACCTTGTCGAAATATCAAATAAGTAGCTGCTACATGCTTTCCATTTGTATTTCTACATAATATAGCACACTTTTAACCAGTATGGATACTAACATATGTATTAAGCTGGCTTTAGCCAACGCCAACAATATGCATGTACTGCTAATCGTAAGTTCTAACTTATCTGACAACTTTCAACCGAACAGGTATTGAACACACAAGAGGGAACTTAACTAGCAACAACTTTAAAAAAAACAAGATGATAGCAAAACCCAGCAGTAGCAAAGCATCAAATCTACACACAATGCAATGGCAAAGAAGAGAATCAGCCCTGACAATGGCATTGGCAATGCAAACGGCATGACAAGGTTTTTCGTTCAGGTTGTATGGATTGAACAATGATGATAATAATACACATTTGAAAGAGGCAAGTAGTAAATAACACTGTAATATTTTGATGTGCTACACACAAACAGCATGTGTATTGTAAGTACACGCCGTAACGTATCGTTGAATTGAACGCGTAGTGTAAAGTCATCTATATGAGTGCATACCTTTCTTTTTGCTTGCTTTTGTTCCTGTACATGGCTCTTGGCACTGACACTTTTCTCCTCTATTCTTCAAAGCTTTTTGAATTGAAAGGCTCAAACACATTGTGACGGGTTGTAAAAATTTAATATGCGGTGTAGTAATGCTGGGAGCACAATAACAGCTCATATATAGTGCTAACCCTAAGTTGATGTATGAATGTATGCAAATGTATAATGGATGATACGAAGTGGTTTTTTTCTACATGTGTGAATGCCTCTCATCTTAGGCAGCCTCATCATCCACACCGTCATCAAACTTCTATTTGCTGATCTGCCGATGATGAGAAGTAAACTAATATAGTGTAAGTGACCGCAAGCTAGGTTCAACAGGTAGTTAAAGGGGGACATTGCATTTCTATGTAAGAATCTTTGCACACACAAATTTTTTGCTCTTCTGTAGAATAACTGAAGGATTGATTAGACATCCTAAAAAATTTACCCTTAATCACTATGAACGTACTCAAATAGACAGGTTTGAATGACAGCTAAAATTGTTGAGTTGTATGAGGATATTTTTTAGTTTCTAAAAGGGGTGTTTGCTGATTGAATATTTATATTCGTGATATTATTTTCATAACACGGGATCATGCAAAAAAAACACATTTGTATGGGAAGGCGCTGACACTCAAAGGAATGAAACCAATCCTTTTCGGTTACCTATAACATATTATACCTAACAAATAATTTTTATGTATGATCCAATATACAACACAACTTATGACCAAATTTGATGCTGGTGGCTAATATGCAAAAAATGACAAGATGAAGGCTCTGTTTATAAGAATATAATGGTTACAAAGAGTACTTCTGATTACCTTCTAAATCCAGAATGCTCCCCAATTCCAAAACTGTATCCTCATTATCTGATTCCGTCTCCATCCCATTGCTCCTTTTGCAGGGTAGAAAGCACCCTCACCCACATCAAATGTTATTCCATTAAATAGTCAAAGTCTTACTCATCCCTAACTCTTTCACTTGTTGTCTTATGGAAACCATTTATTCACATGGAACTTTTCATTCTAGTTCCAACCAATGAAACTTCAAACAATGCGTATTGCTTTCACATGCACTACAAGCAACTACGTAGAAAGGAAGGAGGAATTGTAGATTCCAGCGGACTTTACAGCAATTTTCACTAACCTCACTTAAACTGCACTTTTTGTGCTTACCACTTTTACCTTGGGTATATAGGTACAGGTATTATAATTAAGAATAGGATTATCGATACGATGTTTACCTTGAACATTCCATTGTTTAAATAATTCATTCCGGTGAGTGTCAATAATAGTGCTCCCTCGGCACTGCACAGACCTCGACTAATGATGTATTACTTTTGGAATTGTTATTGCTCCATATATTCAATGCATTCGACTGATGAGTATGGTTGAGATTGTGGCCAGCGGATTTCAGAGAAAAATCCTCTGGCATTTACCTGTTCCTCCGTCTCTTGTAATGTGGTTACATGCATCATGCACAATGCATTAAACAACTGTTGCTTTCTTAACATGTGGTGGTGGTAGTAACTATTTGGTACTGATGGCATTCTGCATAGTGGCTCATAGAAGCGGTGTGGTGTGTGATGATAAATAACGACAGTCATGCTGCAATGCTGGGGAGAGAAAAAAAAGTTGACTTCATGCCATTGTAGCCTTGTTAAGCAATGTTCAACAATGAGTGTATGATTGTGTTGTGCGTGTCTTCTTCGGTTTTACCTGTCTGCTGCTTCTTCAGAAGTGGCCTGTGAAAATGATCTGCTGCTTACTTAGTCCAAAGGATTTTTGCTAAAAAAATATAGTGGTCTGGAACATCTTTAGTTTGATCTAGACCAAGAATACCATGTTACAACTGGACAAATAATTGAATGTTTAAATTTTCGTTTATGTAGCTTCACCCTTAATTGCACAGCGAACAACTCATATTCGAAGCAAATCATACAGATTTTAATATGCGATGATAAAAGGGTCCCATTCATATGATCAGATCCACAGCAACTAGAGACTGTCTCATCTTAATTTTTTTAAAATCCGTTGTTGTTATTGCTTTGGTTCGTCATACCTGTTTCAACTTCTTCTCGTGCGCTTGTGATTCTCAAGTAGCTTTGAAGCCCTATGTGATATTATGTTTTTACCACAGAAAGCTTCATGCACTGACTTCTCCATCTTATTTCTCCACACAGTAACAGGTTTTCACCTTTCTCACTACTCATGCTTTGAGACAATCAATGAGATAGATGGCAATGCAACAAGGGCTGCTCACTCTTTGTCTTTAGTTTCGGTTATAATTTACGGAACATAACTTTTTTGTATAACTCCACGCATTTTATGGATATTATTCAGTATCATTATGTCGTAAAACTGTTGACTACATTGAAATTGAGCTGCTAATCCCTATCAACAGTTTCTACTGCCAGAAAATCTGTAATCACTAATTTTCAACCATTTCATCATTGCTTTTACTATACTTTAACGGGTAAAGCTGATGCTAAAAGGACCTTGATAGGAAATACAATATATATAGAAGCTAAAAATTGTATACATGGTCGCAAATATCGCAAATGAAACTACCGCCACACGCTCAGCCTGTTCTCATTACTATAATTAATTACCAATAGCCATGAGAACATTAGAGATGTGGGAAGTAGGTAAATATCATATGGTGTTGTTGGCTTTGGCTATGAACAAAACGTATGACTGCTAATGTAAATTTAGTATTGTACCCATTTCCATGTCAAAAGACAAATATAATTCATCACAAAGCCAAATCAATATAAAATCTTAAAGGAAACGATCCATTCTGGAGCAACATTCTTTCATACACCATAAGGAATTTCACGTATACCCTGATCTCAGACCAACCTTTTCACCAGTAGCGTGGTGGAAGCAACAAAGAAAGGGGATAGCACAGCGAAACATAAAACGAATACTCTATCATTGCTTCCTATGATTTTGCTTGGATCATTAGTACTATAGTAAGTGATGTGAACTGTGGTCAGCTGCATTGTTTCTGCAGTCTATCAAGCAGAAGTTGTTTTTGTGCAAGTGATTGATAATTGTGCAATTGATTCATCAACTAGTAGTAAACAATGGCTCCATTTCTTGTCAACGAGGACCCCGAGTCCAGAGGAATAGGAAGGTTCTATTTCAACCCTGAAGTTCCTGCGTTCGTACCTTCTCCTAATGTAGCGGTAGCCGGATTTACTCCAGTTCTTTATCTTTTTTATACACTATCATCATTTATGTTCTTAATACTTTTTTTTACTATGATACCCTTTAGGCGTTTCAGTTGAATGCCAAGGCATTTGAGTTTGTTCCAACTCTTCAGCAAAAAGTTCTTGCTGATGATTCAACTGATTGGGGTGAAATTAACGATTGGAATATGATCTTGGCCAATCGGAAGGTGCATTTTTTTTCAAATTTCACTATTATGAGACTGATGCAAAATATACTATCCTCATTTATGTTCTTAACACTTTTTTTACTATGATACCCTTTTAGGCGTTTCAGTTGAATGCCGAGGCATTCGAGTTTGTTCCAACTCTTCAGCAAAAAGTTCTTGCTGATGATTCAACTGATTGGGGTGAAATTAACGATTGGAATATGATCTTGGCCAATCGGAAGGTGCATTTTTTTTCAAATTTCACTATTATGAGACTGATGCAAAATATACTATCCTCATTTATGTTCTTAACACTTTTTTTTACTATGATACCCTTTTAGGCGTTTCAGTTGAATGCCGAGGCATTCGAGTTTGTTCCAACTCTTCAGCAAAAAGTTCTTGCTGATGATTCAACTGATTGGGGTGAAATTAACGATTGGAATATGATCTTGGCCAATCGGAAGGTGCATTTTTTTCAAATTTCACTATTATGAGACTGATGCAAAATATACTATCCTCATTTATGTTCTTAACACTTTTTTTTACTATGATACCCTTTTAGGCGTTTCAGTTGAATGCCGAGGCATTCGAGTTTGTTCCAACTCTTCAGCAAAAAGTTCTTGCTGATGATTCAACTGATGTGGGTGAAGTTAACAAAGGGAACAAAGTCTCCACCAACAAGAAGGTGTATTTATTTCAAATTTCACTATTATGAGACTGATGCAAAATATACTATCCTCATTTATGTTCTTAACACTTTTTTTTACTATGATACCCTTTTAGGCGTTTCAGTTGAATGCCGAGGCATTCGAGTTTGTTCCAACTCTTCAGCAAAAAGTTCTTGCTGATGATTCAACTGATGTGGGTGAAGTTAACAAAGGGAACAAAGTCTCCACCAACAAGAAGGTGTATTTATTTCAAATTTCACTGTTATGAGACTGATTAAAAGTATACTATCATCATTCATGTTCTTAACACTTGTTTTTACTATGATAACCTTTTTGGCGTTGCAGTTCAATGTCAATGCAGCAGCGTTTGTTCCGTCTATGAAAGACAAGCAAAAATCCGTTACTGAGGATGTAATTGAAAAGGCAGAAGTTAACAAAGGGAATATAGTCTCCACCAACAAGAAGGTATATTTTTTTCAAATTTCACTGTTATGAGACTGATTAAAAGTATACTATCATCATTCATGTTCTTAACACTTGTTTTTACTATGATAACCTTTTTGGCGTTGCAGTTCAATGTCAATGCAGCTGCGTTTGTTCCATCTCTGTCTGTGAAAGACAAAACTATCGCATTGAGTGTTGAGGTTGAGAATTGCCAGTGTGCTAACAAGTTCGAGTACATCTCAACTGGTTGGAAGTGGTGGAGAGCCAGATTTAATGATGGTCAAGTGGATGAGCGGAGTGGATCATTTGCTGATGACTTGAAAAACTTTACGAAGTTTTACTTATGATTAAAATAATGTTAAACCTGTTGAAATAAAATAACGTTAAAAGTTTTTGTTCACTTATATATAATTTTGATATCCAAGACAAGTATGTGTGTAATTAATAAAACTAATGCTTGTTGAAGTTAGTCACTCCATACCCGGTGTATTTGGTCTTAATTATATCTGAGTACACAATATTTTTGAATAAATTTGATGCACAACAAATTTTGGTTATGTGTGAGATTGGAAAGTGTAATTCATGTCTTACTATTAATGAAGTGATCAGTTAGTTATGCCTCAAATTAGTCGGCTACTGTTTAATGCTGCAGTTTGCTATTTGCTGCCTCGAACATTTTACATTATGTATCCAAATGATATAGCACGGGTACTTTCAGTCCATTAATAATTAAACTTTTCTAAATGTTTTTAGCCAGATTAAATTTACTCGCCCTAAAATTAAGTTTTAAAAATGCATCTAAAAAAACTTGGTTGTACACTTTTTGTTTAAATTTCTTCATAATTCTCTACGAGAGGAGGGTGTCGGCTTTATTTCATTGCATAAAATTTGAAAATTGGAATTTAAACTTTGCAACATTATAAGTACATTAACTTATTTGTGAGGAACTGATTTATATAGAAGATTAATGGATTGCGAATTACTACAGCTGCAACAATCTGCGACCTGCTGATAAAAAAATTAATTTAATTGTATTGCATACATATAGCCTTCTAATGCCTTCTTATTCTATAATATACTTAAAAGTTAACTCACCCTCAAGGAGGATTGTTCCCGTTTACTCAATTACAAGGTGGACCCAGCGAAAGCCCGGTGGAACGTCGTCATCTTCATCCTTCTTTTTTTTCTCACCATCCTTCTTCTTTTCCTCATCCGGCTTCTCTTTCTTCTTGTCTCCGTCTTTCTTGGCCCCCTTCTTCTTCTTCTTCTTCGGTGGTGAGTTGGTAGAAGATGGAGACATTAAATCAGGAGTCACTGATGGTGTCCGATTGTTCTGCTCCTCATCTAGTTCCTCAGCAGATGAAACAGGGATGTTGAGATGGCGTCGAAAATGGCTAAATTGTTCGTAACGGTCAACGTTACTAAAATAAAAATGTATTTAAAACAAACTCGATATATGTGTGACGTGGACGTGGCAAAATAATCTCCAAATATGATTTCAAAGGAAATTGAAACTTACAGAGAAGTACTGTTACGAGCCAAGTCATTGTGCAAACGGAAGTTAAGAATATTGGGCACTGCTGGTGGAGCACTACCAGCATTTTCCCCACGAATCCTTGAGAAGGTTCCAGGAGGTATCAGGCTGTCATGTCGATTTAGAGGCCATGGTCTAGGAAAACACAAATATGACATTTAATATTAAACCCTTTCTAATAATTTTGTTGCACTGAATAAATGCTCAATAATAAATATTCTTTACAGGTCAGAATTTCCCTCAGCCATTTCGCCAACTTAGTTTGCTCAGAATCACTGAAAAATATGTTGCATAAGCAATGCAAAACTCAACGCAAAAATGGTGATGATACCCGAAAGATATCCTACCAAATGAAATAACGAACTCCTTCTATTATACTTGAAAATGTCCTCAATAAGATATACCACAATTCCAAGAAATCATATATATCGTATTTGGTTTTACATATAATTTGAGTGCATACTGTGAGCATCGGAACAATGCTGGTATAAAGAATATAAAATTGCCATATTGTACATGCATCACATATGCATGTGCAATATTATATCTCACGTACATAAGATATACATAAATTCGCTACCGAGCCTGGAGTTCACTAGTGTCAACCAAACTACGGCATGATGAGGAGACAAGTAGGTACTGGAAGCTTAAAATTGAAGCGAACGTCTAAATATGAGCTATTCAAGAGGTGAGGAACATTGCTTTCGTTGATAAGAAAATAAATGAGTCAGAGGCGCCTAAGAATATGTCTCATAGGAAACATGTACTTGCATGGCATAATGCGAAGTTATTACAAAAGATTTGCACTTCATGTTGATGAACTAGGACCAAAGTCATATACTTGACTTTTTTTCTGTTGCGAATGGATTCAGAAATGGGTGAAAATTTCCTAAAATCCAAGAGAAGCTGGACACATTTGTAGAGCTTCTGAAATTCATTTTATTGTAAAAAGTACAAAATTTGAAGGACCGCAACTTATTTGTCTGTATCAAATCACGTAGAGAGCCAACATCCACAAAAAGCAAGAAAGCTTTTCAGATATATCACAATGCTCATTGCATGTACGTCAAATAGTTATATGAGCAAAATATTGTCTTGTTTTATCATGGTAATAAAAATTAATGGGAAGTAGAAACTCAAGTGTTAAAACGAGCAACGCTCAATTTCATGTCGTGAACAATAACCTTGTTCTCGCAGTTTTTAATCCTCATAATCAGCCTACTGTAAATCTATATTAGATGCATGGCTCTGAAAAGATATCATCTTCTATCTCAGCTTATTCCTCATGACTCCCTTAAGGAATTGATTTACCATCCTCAGAGACATTCAGCATTTGAATTAAGTTATGATATTTATATCAGTACATGTATTATAATAGTTTTGGTGAAGAGCATGCGGAAGATCAACAAACTGATTTTTTATTAATTAGGAAAAAATGTATTTTGACCGATATTTTAGTTGCATTTCAGCAAGGCAAGGCTTGATATGGAACATCGATAGATTATTCAATCGTAATGTGAGAAATTGAAGACGTCAGTACAGCACAAGCTTGGTAATTTAACACCATGAATGACATCATGCTTCCTCATTTCTCAACAAAGCCTTTCTATAGGTGAGGCGACCGTAGTATATCTTATAATAAAAAACTTTGGTATCTGAATATACATACATGTGGATAGTCAATCTGATGATGAATATTATCTAACGGCAGCGAATTCCATGCATTTACAACGTATTGCATATTATATGAACACTACGCTCTGCTTTACCAAACTACTGCTTATATTGGACCAGAGTAAGCGTTCAATTATACCGTACACCCGTCTGGTAGTGTAAAGTGGAGCGATCCTTGTATACTTTTCCATTACTCAAAATGCTCACTCAATTTGGCTTACCGAAGCTGCTACAGTTGATTGTTTTTTTTCTCATTTTTATGTGCCTTCAGTAAACGGCCCTTTCGTCATGTACACCGTAAAAAGAATGCGATAGTTGAAAAGCTATGTTATGAGACAAATGAAGCTATGTATAAATGTGGTGTACGTTTCTATTGAAGATCATGTCAATATATAACACAACAATAATTCATAATTTTAAGATTTCTTTTTGTGAATCACTGAATCTTATAAATAGACCAGAATGAAGAAAGAAAACATAATCATAAATTTCTCGTTACGTTCCTAGATGTCCTTCTATTAGTTAGCGAATTTCATAGTCTGAAGTATAATGCAAATGCAAACAAAGACTTTAAGACTGTAATCAAGTCATCATGGAATTGGCTTGTCTTGTCGTTTTATGGTATGTGTCCGTCCTTTCCTCATGACACAAGCGCAGAGGATTGTCCTGCTTTCTAAATAATTTTCATGCCATTCTGAGCCAGTGCAATGACGGACGGCAATGACATATGAATCAGCTATTTCCGGATGAAAATAATTCTTAATTGTGCTCAAAACAAAACTATAAACATAACAACTAAAGTAATGCAAAACAACCCTCAACATGCTTTTCAATAAAAAAACATTCCTGGAAAGTCTGACAAATTAATTATAGCTTTACATCTCAGTGTTAGTAACGTACATATGTAGATACCTTCATGAGTGATGGCACTGGATGGATGAATAACGGAAGCCGTTGGAAATGTGTTGTGAGCTTTAGAGTGTAGAAAGTACCTTGAAACTTTATATGTCAAAATGGGATTTACCTACCAGAAAACTAAAAGGTCATTACGGAAACTACGTGCGTAGACAAGACGCAATTTCCTCATGAATGCAATTTGAACACAAAAACATTTTACTTCGAAACACAAAAACATCAATGCGTGCATTCAAATCCTAAGCAGCAAGGTATATGACCGTTTTAGATTAGAATGTACAAAAGTTGTCCAGCTAGATTCAGTATTCGGCATCTCCAAGTTGCATAGTTTTAATCTATCTATATTATATTTATAAGTCTTTCTGATGCATTTGCATGAGATAGAAATCGAGACCTGGACTCCAAAGAAATTGCAGACAATTAATTAATTTTTGAAGCAGAATAATATTATTTGCCAATTAAACCCGCTCATGTTTGGGAAGCCAGCATTATCTTTTCTACCATTTACTGATCAGCTTGACATTTAGACCGACAGAGAAACAAGAAAATGTGTTAAAGTAAAAATTCCACTATACATATATGTGTATCTATCGAAATGAAGGTATTTTAACATATTTGTTTGCAGTGATGCAACCTATGATTAAAATGTTTAAAAAACTAGGCTCGTAAGGACGTAGTCATTTATGCCAGAGTTGCGTGTGGCCTGCGGAAATCGCTATGAATTAAGCTGGATATAAATGACTGCAGTTAAATATTTTTCTTCATTCCAATGCAGAACTTGTGTTCATTTAGAACCAACTGATATTACGGTTTAATACTACATTTACATTACAAAACATACTTGTATAGTGAAGCTTCGAAGTGTTTTCGGATTCAATATGGAAGTTATGAACGTCCCAGCAATTTCAGTGACATTAATGGCACTGGTTTCAGTTCTGGTATAGATTTTTACTTTAACACCAATTTCATCAACATTAGTATTTTTAAATAATTTATACTGTATCCCAAATTTTTAAAAAAAAATAGACTTTTCAGCCTGGAGAAACTCTATCTATTCCGTTAAAGCCAATAAACGGCTCTGTACTACCGAATTTGGAATCTTTGGGGCACAACAGGATGAGACGGGTTGGTATTTGTTGCGTTCCCATGATACATCCACATATTTTAACCAGAAAAAAACAGAAAGGAATTGGAAAACTGATTTCCATAAGAGACAAACATAGAAGATAAAAATTTTATCCGTGTTTGTTTTCAGAAAGCCCCGTCTGTTCCCACAGCACCTTTGGATCCAAATGATAACATTCATCACGTTTTGGATGAGCTGAACTCAATATTGGGAAGTGTTGGAGGCGCCGGTTCCGGCTTGGTCATGGGACTCACTGGCATTTCCATTACGGATTGTGGGCTGTCTGTTAAGGTATCTTGTCAAAAAGGCAAATGTTTATGCTAATTTGCTTATATGGTTAACTCGCTTATGTAAATCACTTTCACAGGAGGAAGACCTTAGTACAATATCTTGCGCTCAGTTCTTGGATACAATTTCAAACTGTGACTCACTATCTCATATCAAACCCTTGATTCAGCAAGCGAGCAACAAATACAAGAAAAAACCTAACTCAAGAGCACCTTGTTTCTCAAAAAAAGGCGGAAGGAAAGGACAGAAAAAACGAAACTAAGTAGGATGTCCTCAACCCGCACATTTAAAAAAATTGTTTAGTCGTAGACAAAACTGAGAACAGTTAGATAGTATTATTTATCAACACAGTATGCCTTTAGTTTAACAAAGGGATTATTCTATACACAATCAATATTGGTGTCGCATAATGCCCCTAATGTTGCCTTGTCATTCCAGTTTTACATTTTTTCCCATTTCTAGTAGCAAACTAAAGCACTCTTAACAATTTATAGAATCCAAAGATTTGCAGACAGATGCTTTTAAGTTAGAATTGGATGATGTTTTTTTGGGAAATATTTTACACCATTACTTATTATGATGAATAAAATGAACAAGCATATAAAGTTTTATAAAATACAATGCATTTATTTCCACAGCCTACAAGTTTATTTGGAGACTTGTAACTTGTTTAATTTATTCCATTACGCATTTATTTTTGCCCAACACTGTACAAACACACACTAGATCTCATTACCAAGATGATTGTCATCTATAAAATAAAGCATTTAGTATCAATCTCAAAAAAGAAATACAGTAACTGTGTAGAAAAAAACATTTTTTGTGTGAAGTGAAGGGCGCTGATTGGTTAAACGTTTGTAGTGTACGAATAAATTATTGATCTAGGATGAACTACTAAGTATAATTTGTCCAATACCTATTGACACAATATCACAAAAATTGTTTTTATTGGGTCAGAATCATAACCAACATAATTTAAACTGTCATGACAAAACGAGAACCTGTATGAATTTGATTAATGAATGTACACACGAGGCAGTCAAATCTTTGTCAATGCCAATTCTATTCTTTCGATGGGAGCTGATTTCGATATGCAGTAGAGGAATAAATTTCATTCCCTAGTGGCATGCATACACTTTATGTCTTGAAGATTGTTGTTCGCATTGTTGACATCATCATACACTGCAACACGTTTCCTAAGACAATACTATGACAATATTGTGCATGTATGCACGTAGCATGTACTACTGTAAGCTTGCAAGTACTTTCTTTAAGCCAATCGTGCAAATGTAGCGCATGTACTTCTAGAAACGTACTTCTTTGACATTTTGATGAATGGATGTAACTAATACTGAAATAATATCAGCTTAACTTTTATACAATTCTGGTCATGTCAAGAATAAAGAAAAGAACCGGTTGACTACAGACAGGAGATGAGATGCTTAAAACTGTTATATGAAAAGTTCATTGGTCCGCTCCTCTCACAATCAGCTAAGGATTCAGAGGCACTAAATTACTAAAGCTCATTGTGATTTTTCGCCTTAAGTTGGTAACTTGTATTAAATTTTGTCAACAACCACTAACTACTAAATTCATTGACAAAAACAGTTCCCAGACGAAAATGTTTCTACAACGACATGCAGCTACCAAAGCAATTGTCCAGTGTTTGACTGTTTTGCTTCTGGTAATCGGAATTGTTTCGGAAGCGAAGCGTGTGTGTGGGCCGAATCAATTCCGTTGTCGAAATGGAAAGGGTTGTGTGGCAGGTTTGATGACATACATAAAATGGAACAAAAGTAGCATTAATGTTTAATCCTTTTGTAACGATAAATTTTCCATTTGAATCCTCCCAGCGTTGGACGTTTGTGATTCTGAGAGACATTGCAAGGATGAATCTGAGGAAAATGTGCAGTTTTGCTCCGGAAATTATTCTAATCTGACAAAGAACATTGAGCAGGATTGTGCTGCTGGAATGTATCGTTGCAGATTTGGGGGTTGCATTACATCCAAACATTTATGTGATGGTCGAATAGATTGTTTTGATGGTAGTGACGAAACAAATGACATTTGTCGCAAGAACAGGTATGTAATTTGGGAAGAATAGCTTTGTGTGGGAAAGTTTTACATTTTTATAATGTTTCGTTCATTCTATTGTGACTTTTTAGATGCCTAGGCAAAAAATTCCGTTGTGACTATGGAGGATGCATAAAACTCAGTCAGCAGTGCAATGGCAAGGTAATTCATAAAGTTTAGATTACTCTATTCTGTACATAATGTTTAAAATAAAAGATTGTGTTATCATTGACTAGGCGGAATGTCCAGATGGTTCCGATGAAACAAGAGGCTTGTGTGAAGAGCATATCTGCTCTTTAGGATCTTTCAAATGCAATTATGGAGCTTGTATTCCAGGAGAAAAGGTTCGTTTAATATCAATACTTTTAGTGCATTATGCAATTGTTTCTGCAATGCAGTTCCACAAAATTCAATCATTTGATAAATGCCAGCTTAGGAATATCTTGTTCTGACAAGTCTTACAATGCCCTATAATGTGAGATATTTTATTGTGTGTACGATACTTTGGTAGAAAGAATCTTTTCGCTAGTGTGCGTATGAGTTCATAAAAATCAGTGACTTAGCTAATGCAGTGCAGAACAATATATACCGCAGGAAATCTATGTTGACTTTTACAATAACCACCATAATAATTGTTTGTTTTACTTCGTTAAATCACAGGTTTGTGACGGTAAACATGACTGCCTGGACAAATCCGATGAATTTAAATCAGCCTGTGATGGTGATGCTAATGGAAGTGACAATTCTACCGATTTCAAAGTTCGGAACTTGAACTTACAGCCAAACTATTAACGTCCTTGCACGATGACACCACAGCCTTAATAACTGATGATGGAGACACATGCCACATATAAGTAAAATTAAAATGACACTATTTTATTTAAACTTGTAAACCAAACATACATGATAAATATATGCAGATCTATTATAATAAAATTACTATGAAACGAAAGAAATACAAGGATTACATCTAAGCAAGAGCATCATCTCTGTCTGCAATATACTGCTCTGCCATTTCAATACTGGCGAAATTGAGAAAATGGGAAGGTCGATGAACTTCATGATAAAATTCCTTGGGGTTGGCAAGTACCAAATCATATTTCATTGTGGGCTTGTGTCGCACACCCATAAAGTTATAATTCCATGATCCACTGGACGGCACCATGAAGAAGCCCAAAAATCGGTCACTCAATAGCATTTGCACTTTTTCATAATGTGATGGTAAATAACCCTTGGGGTTATTTCCCCGATCTGTGTTTTGACGTCCCCATTCGTAGCCACTAGAAATATAACACAAAAATTGTAAATTTCAAACTCATGTTTAATGTGAATACCGTGAATTCAATGACATGGGAGAATAATAAAGCTCTTTGTTTACCTGGGTGTCAATTTGTACGCTGTCAACGAGCAAGATCCGGGAGTGAAAGAACACGTCATAATAACTGACTTTTCACCATCCCATTCCGGATTCTCAGCCATAACCCTTGCATGCGTCGTGATGTCTTGTGGTGCTAGCTGGGGTAATTCATTTGGTTGCGTATGAATCCATCCAAGTGGTTCATATTCTAGAATTAAAACGTAATATTCATTACACTTGATTATGGCACATGGAATATATTTAATAATTTTACATTTGAGCCTAAGTAATCTAAATGAAATAGATGGATACCTTTGAGAAGATCATGTTGGGGTAGCATGATAGGTAAATGAACAGTCTGGTGAGTTCCCCATTGAGGTGGTAAAACAATACAACGAATTTCTTTGACTTGAGGATTGTCCGGTGGGCTTGATCCATACAAGTATCCCGCAATTTGTGCACTGTTTTCCAATTAATACAATGATATATTAATGTCATAAAACATTAAAGGAACTACATATATTTCTTCCAAGAATACATTTAAATATGTGTGAGCATAATAATTAACTTACCGTAAATCTGAAATGATGACAAACTTTCGTAGCAAGTTCTTTGGCAAAATGTACGTGAATCCAGTCTCCTTGATGTCATCGGATGAAACATAAATGTGATTAGTTCTCAAGTGAAGATTTGTTGCAGATATAGATCGCACACGCCATTCCGTTTTGGAGGAGAATGTTGCAGTTTCATATTGAGAACCAGTGCTGGTAATGATCTCATCTCCGTGCTTGTTAACGGTTCGCGTTGTTGTAACAGTCAGTTGGGATTGTTCCTTGCTTTGCTTCTCAATTTCAGCAATTTGTTGTCTTTGTTGAGATGGTGCAGATATTTCCATTCCCAGTAGAATATCTCGAATCTCAGATTGTGTCAATGAGGCAACATTCACGTTGTTCTTCTTTCCATAATCAGCAAGAATCAAATCCTTCAATTGAACCTCAACACGAATCCATTCATCATCAGTAAGACTGGGCCAAATGTGATGGGACTCTGTGACAGTAGTTTTATCAGGCTTCAGCACAACCTTTGTTCTCTCATTGTTAACATGAAGGGCTCGCAGGATCAGGATGAGTCGAGAGAATGCAGTGTAAGATGAAATTGTCTTTAGCCAATCATCATACAAATTGAAGAGAACCATTTGTGGTTCGGTAGCTTTCAAAATCAAGTCCCCAAATTTCTCAACTTTGAGACAAGCTTGGAATGGCAACTGAAGTTCGGAACCTTTGATCACAATATTAGGGAAATCAAGCAAATGGACTTCCAACGGATCCAACATACCTTTCCTGGTAACAATAATTTGTTTCGGCTGCTCCTCAACAGGTAATGATCGAATAAGTGCAGCAACTTCTTCAGCAGTCTTCCATTTTGCAAGCTGTCCAAGACGCTTTTGACCTGCCCATACGCTAGTGTGAATGATTTTAAGGAATAGCTGTCCAGTTCGAGGATTAAAAATGAAAATTGCCCCATTTATTGGTTTTGTTGTCAAGTTTCCTTCAAATGTCTTGTGAATGGTGACACGATACACATTGGTGTCATCAACAAACCAAATGATTTGGTTGGAAAAGAGCTCTCCATAGTTTTGTGAGGAAAGGTAGGGTTCAGTAGGTTCAGAAGAGTAGAGCTGGAGTGCCTTACGAATTCTTTCCCTCAGCACGTACAAAGCTGGATTAGCCTTCATAATCTTTGCCATTGCTTGCTGGATGAGTGGCTTGCTTCCCGGGAACCAGTTTCCAAATGCGCTATGCAAGTTGTATGCCAAGTCAATAGCAATGAGGACTCCAGTTGGACTAGGATAAATGGACATGTTGTCTGTAGTATAGTCCAAAAATTTAGCTCGGGCATATCGCTCAATATCATGGGAATCATAGTCTCCCCAACGTAGCTGAACGTCAAGCCAATACTTTTGTGTTGTTGTACTGTCCATTGTATCTTTAGAGTCTGCAAGAAGGGAAGGTCGGGAAACATTCCATTTGTATGCTGCGAAGAGAAGGATATCAGCGCATGATGAATTCATCTTGTAAGACTTCCTAGGATGAATAGTTTCCTTCTGCACTGTTTCAATTTCCAGCGCATCCAATTCTTGATCAAATACTTGACACAAGTCCATTATCACAGACTCATGAATTTTCTGCCACAAATGGGCTCTGAAGATTTGAATGAGGGAGATTTTCAGGGTTGGGATTTTCCCGTGCATGAATATTCCGGTTAAATCCAGTTGTACTTGGAAACCAACGTAAACGTTGGCTCGATTAATGGTTGGTGACCACCACAATGTAAATCTTCGGTTAGGAATTTGATTTAAACCGGAACGTTGAGCATTTGTTAGCTTTTTGTATTTCATTGACTCTTCGAATCCAGATGCTTTCTCCCAAAACAAACCTTCCCATGTTGGAAAATATGTTCCTTTGAACAGTGTATGCTCTAGAATGCCTTCCACTCCACCCAAAGCTTGAATCATGTCAGTTCGGTAATTGTTTAGATTCCAAAGCTTGCCATCATGACGTTGATGAGTCCACCAGAATGGATTTTGCTTCAATACTTGATATTGCTTGAACTCTGTTCGAACACGCCATCCTTTATCATAAGCAAGTGTGTGACGATCTTTTTGGAAGAGGGTGTTGATACGAGGAATACCACGATCCCAACTGTCCTCCAAATCTTCTAGTGTCAACCGCCGATTCTGTGCATTTGCTTCTTGCCTTTTTAACGCGTATTCTGCCCACACACGCTGAGAATCAATGAATTCAGCTTCCCATGGTTGAACATATCTGTACAGGTTAGGAATGAGTTGATCTTCGTCATGGCTCATACCAGACCTGAAATGGGTGATACCCACATCCGTTTGTTTGCTCCATCGTAGATCAGATTGTGGAATCAAGACGTGGCCCATTGACAACATTCCAAGTCCTCCCAACTCCTTTGGCGTGTAAAATACTACAGGAGGAAATCGGGAAGGCATTTTTGAATTGAGTCCAATCTTGATACGGGTTTGAATCTTGTTTTCGCATTTGACAAGAAGGTCCAACAGCTCTTGTGTGTTAACAACTGCTTCTCTAAAGTATGTCATTAAGCCAATTAAAGCGGTGTTCCACTTATTGACGATCTTGGTAAACGTAGTTGACCCTGATGCCATGAGGATTTGACGGACGCGATTATGGAACCGACTCATAGATTCATCATCAACTCTAAGAAAGCATTGAGCGGTTCTCTCCTTTGTTACTTCATTTTGCAGATTCCATACCCCATCTCGATGAGTAAATTCTTCATGCGTGGTGCGACACTTTGGAAGAATACGACATTCAAACCCAGACATGTTGAATAGCATATTTGGATTGTCCTGTGAACAAAAAAACATGCGTTTACTACTTTAAAGAGTGCAATAATACTGTTGAAAATCTTATAAAAATGTTTTAGGGAAACCATCCACTCCTCAGTCAAGTCATTTCAAAACTTACCCTTGAATAGACGCTGACAAAGCTATTTTCCCACTCAATAGTTGTCACTGATCGTGGTAAACGATTCTTAATATCCCAAAAAACTGCACGACCAAGATTTACATCGTGCTTCATAAGTCTCATCCTTGCATCACGTGGCCAGCATTTCTTGTTGTTGTAGCCGACAATATTTTCATTATTCGGGTCAGGATGCTCAGTCAGGTACCTTTGAATCAAATCTTTGGCCTCTTCTGCACTAAAACGAAGCAGAATATGAACTCTGTCTACGTATCGAATAAATATTCTGATAGGATGCGCGGATTCAGTTGCCACGTCTTGAAATGTGGCAAAGTCGTTGGGCATTTGTGGTGGTCCAGCCATTTCTGCAGCTCTTTGGAGACCCAACACAAGTAGATCCAGGACAAGACCGTAATACTGAAATTAATATAAAAAACTTTATAAATGTGACAACCGTGAAAAAATTAAGTGAAGCTTCATATTTTTTGTTAAATACCTGGACAATGAATGATGCAAATTGGAGACCTCTAATAATTCCGTAACTGTTCGTGTGATTCATATCTTTGTAATTAATGACAATGTTGTTCTTTGCTGTCATATAATCAGCAATATTATGATCCACGATTAAGCGAAGCAACCTATTCAACAAGGTCAAGTCCATCTTTTCATAAACTTTTTCCAACTGTGACTCCAACAGAACGTTACATTCTCCCTCACTAGTGTCCCAGATTTCTTGCAAGTTATTTATTCCCTGGCAAAACTTGTAGAGCAACAGTGGCGATGGCTCACAATCCGCTGGCTTCACCCATGGTGGAAACAATCTGCGTTTATCAGCCTCATACCATAAATATTGATCCAAGTATGCATCAGTAATTTTCTCAAGGGGCTCAACATCGTACACAGGTACAAGGTGAGAATATAAGTCCATGAATTCTATTCCGACTTCTTTGAAAGCTCGCTGAGTTAACAAGTGACGCTTAATTCTTGACAAGGCTTCATGAGGGTTGTCATAAGCTTGTTCAATCAAACCCAGTTCCTCTCGCTGATTCTGATTTAATCGAGACTTGACACTGGAAAGTATTTTAAAAATGTTGTATTGGAAAAAAGTTGCATAATTTTTTTTGTAAACTCAAAACGTTAGAAAAACTCTACCTGTATGCTTCCTTTAATCGCTCCAAAGCCAAGATGAGTAACTTTGTATCATGCTTGTAGGAAAGTGGCGGGAAAGGAATAGGAGAAAATCGACGAGATTCCAGCCAATGCACAGTAGTTGTATAAATAGCAATAGCTTCTTCGGGGGAAATGTAAGGGCCGTCCTTTAGATAGTTATGCTGTCGTTCTTGCTCTGACTTTAGGTACAAACGCGTCAACCGTCCAAGATTCTTTTTGCACACTGTTTTATCTACAGTTGCGCCTCTGCGAATTCGTTCTCTGTTGTAGTGAGCAGTATTGGTCCACCAATCAGATTTCATTTTGACGAATCGTAAGATCATGTTTTCAACTGGTGTAGGCAATCCAGGAACTTTCCATGGAATATTTGCTTTCCAACACCTCCAGGCTTCAGATAAGTGCTAAAATGAGAATGAACAAGATAAATTATGAATGAGTTAAACTCAAAGTAAAATCTTTGGATTTGAAAGGCATTATTGTTATCATCCGTACCTGCAAAATGGTTTTTGCTTTGTTCGCCTTGATCCCTTCTGGCATCATATCAACGATGTCGTGCATGACAGAAGCACGTAACTCCAAATCAAAATGACTCTCAACTCTCTGCTTCGTTACAGTCTTTGCAACTCCCTTGGAATGACGACCTTCAAACTGTCGGGATAAGAGATTACCTAGCCATCTCTCTAGAAGTGGGGTGATTCCTCTCAAGAAAAACAACCAACATCTCCATCCTGGTGCCCAAAACCCACACCCTGGTCCCTTACCAACTGGTCCCTAGTGAAACCATATATTGTCAACGTCATGTTGTACCTGTCTATAATTATTATATGACTTGGGGTTTTAATTTGAAATTATTATTATTTGTCCTCTTTGTTCTTACCGTGTTGAATCGATAGTATATCACATGCTTTAAGTCTTTGCACATTCTAATTTGTTTCATCAGCTTATACTTGTATCTGTACATTCCAGTCAACTGTCCCACATGAGCAAAGATGTACTGCATTCCATCAGCCAGTTGGAAAGCATCAACGTTATTCAAACGATACTGGACATGCGCATCTACGATTAACTTTGTTAACCGAAGAATTTCTCGACACAAATGGAAAGCATTCCCGAAACGGGATTTCTTTCGCTCTTTTGTGGTAAGCGTTTTCACAGGTTTCAAGTTGAAATTGTAATCCAAATGCAAATAATTCAAATTCTTTCGATGAATCAACAAGTTCAGCATGTTATAGCCCTGCCGACACACCTAAAAGATATCCCACACACACAACATCAATTACTACATGCAATCAAATCAAAAGAAAAGTAATGCTCTAAAGTTCATTGAAAAAATATAAATATCTTACTTGTAGCCCAGTCTCAACCCAATCCAATGTGGTACATTGAAAGAATTTTGTTGCCTTAAACGAACGGAACAAGTACCGCTTCTTCTGTGGCTTTGGAGGTCTATGTTTCAAGGCGTTCAAAACATAGTATTTTAGTAACTTTTGGTAAGAAACCCTAACTTTAACCGGTTGGCCAGGAGGGCAATGTTCCTGAAAATAAAACAAGTTGACAGTTAGATATTCGGTGAGCTAAGTAAGCGCTTGGCTATTAGAGGTTAAGTTTACCTTGTACCACGTCTTAACCAACGGAATATCTAGAGATCTTCGAGTACGACCGGATCTCATATTATATGGGCGAGGAGACCATAACAATGCAATTCCATTTGCTGTGTTGTCAGTATATAATGGAAGAGATGAAAGCAATGGCTCTACGAAGTCTAGCTCAAAATCATCGCTCTCGTCAAAGTTATCTTCCAGAGACTGGAATTAAAACAAAAGACTAACATAGCACCAATGGAATGTTTATTAAATTAAGAAAGTTGGGTTAAGCCAAGCAAAATACCTTGACTGCATGACGGTGAGAAATTGGGTTAATGAGCGGATCGAAATAAAACGCTGGCAAATCTGGATCCTCAGTCTTAATAAATACCACGTTTGGGGTGTGATACCTGAAGATAAATATGTTTCCAATCCTCAACCATTTCAAGCATCATTATCATTATTTTATCTAAATGTAAAAAAAGGTTTTAAATTACCAGATAGCGTGGACATAATCCGGCATGTTGTTGTACAAGAACGGAAAAGCAATTCTGTATTCTGTTCTTATAGGTTGTCTGATAATGACTTTATTAATGTCATTAAATTCATTCCAGTCTTCGTCACTGTTCAACACAAAAACATTCAATTAGAAATTAGTAATTTTCATACATTTTCATCTCGTCAAGTATTGTTTTTGTCACTCACAGTTGGCTATGATCTTTAACTAAAGGTTCAAACTTGGGCCCACCAGGAATTGCCATGTTCAGTGCTTTCGCTGTGAAGAAAGCTTTCAAGTCAAAGAGATAAAAGTAGTTGTCATCCACTAAGTCAGTGAGCAACTGGTTTGCAAGACGATATAAGGTGGCCATCATGGGCAACTCTAATTGCCATCTTTTGTACGATGGTCCATTAACGAATTTCGAGTCAGAAAGAGGTTTATGGTCATAAAACCATTCTGCCACTGGAGCATCCTCCTCCGCATCCAATTCAATTTGAATTGCCTCTAGAGGCTCAACATCAAGGATGTTATCAGCATAGTCAAGGGGAGGTTCTTCATCGTCAAACGGTGGAAATCGCATTCTCTTGAAATGCCTCCTGTCTCGTTTCTCTCGACGCATCATAATCCACATGCTCCTACAAACAAGTGGAGAAAGTAATGGTAATTAAAACCCTGGTTGCAGATCATTGTCAATTAAGGTATGTACATTATTGTCAGTCAGTCATATTTGCTTACCCCCATTGTGCAATATATACAGGCTCGATGACCCATGGGATTTCATTAACGAATGAAATTGCGCCAGTGATATGATACAAGACTTTTACATCACGGATTTGCTCCCATGGCATCGGCATGTTTTCAAGCAACTTCAAGATTGCATGTGGCATGTATTTCAGAGCACCAAGGTAAACTCTCTTGTCATGCCTGTACTTTCTTGAGCTCATGTCTCCATGATCTCGGATAATTTTCCGGACATGCTCCGGTGGCATATCTTCTTTCTGAGTGTCCACAAATCCAAACTTTCTTTTATCAGCATAACGTTTCGTTTGCAGCTGTTGCCACTTCAAAGCTGTAAAAAAGCATGCTCTGTTTCATTAAGCATGGTTAGCAAAATAAGATTCGCATGAAGAAAAGAAGGAGCATCGTTCATAAACTGCTAGACTAGCTAGCTATCTATAAGCTCACCCTTCTCCTGCTTTTGATCTTCCGAAAGCTCATTATCATAAGTTCCTGGAGCCCGCATCTCTTCAGGATCAAAAGGAGTCGTGCCAGGAGGAGCTATATCTTGAAACTTTAACACAAATTTGAATTATCATATTATAATCCAAAAAATATCTAATTAAGTCAATACTTGAAACCAATGCGAAGATTTGCTTACATCCATCATAGCTGCTTGTTGCATTCCTTGCTGCTGCTGATGTTGTTGCATCTGGTAAAAATGTTGACCTCCTCCTGGAGGTGGTGGCATTCCAGGAGGCATTCCGGGGGGAGGAGGTATCATATATGGAGGTGGAAATGACATTTTAGCGTTGTTCACGTTTTTTAAGTGTCAACCATGTGTTTAAATAGTATGATTTCACCAACAAATGTCACTATTAAAGATCACATTTTATTTTAAACTACTAACTAAAACGGTTGCCAAATGTTATGTTACAATGTTAAAACAATTGTGTAGTAATGTATTACTGCTTTTCGTTAAATTGGGTCAATTTATTTGTTGCCGTATAAACAAGTGTTTATGGCAATCTAAACAAGGACACATTAGGGATATAAAATTGCGGTTTTTGTATCTTCCGCCGCTTCAGAGTACCCTTTCTCCAACTTCTTTGTGTATGTAAAGCTGTCAACTCTTTTGTTCAGACGTAGTATGCATAAACCTAGCGGTAGTGTGTACTTAACATTTTCGATTGAAGAAACTCTTGTCATGTGCCCATGGTCTTTTTCAGCCGTCAGAAGTCTGTACTTGGTCGTTTATTTTTTCTACTCTAGACTCCAGATATAGTCTTAGTCCTTAGCCTTGATCCTTTACCTCATGTACTAAAACCTAACAAAGAATATTTCAATAGTCATAGAAAAATATTGATGGAATGGCATATCATTAACCTTTATTCGCTTTAGCATTCGATTAGCTCGGTTTCCAAAGGATTGTCATAGCGTTCCTCATGAGTGAACATAGTCCATAGATGCATTTACATATCTCAACTTGATTAGAAACTCCTGTTCTCAGAAGTTGACTAGACTGCATAAAGAACTAAAACTGGCATGGTTGTTCTTTTTCTAAAAACTCATAAATTGTTCCAAAAAAATATTAGTAAAAGTTAAAGCTGTTTTCCTTAATACAAAAATCATCGAGTTCATTAATACAAAATTATCATACAGTTTCAAAACTTTATTCGCCTTTGATTTGACATTCCTCCATCTCTCAGATATAATAATTATTTCAGGCATTCATTTGGAAATACTTTGAAACTATATATCTCAAAAAGTTTAAGGGTCGGGCTAAAGCATACAGGTTGAGGAAATGGTTTTAATTTTCTGACAACGAACCATGGAGGTTTGGAAGTTATGAGGGTCATCTCTGAAAAGTAGACAACCGATATCTTTTGAAATGGCCGTTTTTACCTTAATGACTTTGGAAATAAGATAAAGACCAAATTTTTACTTATTTTCCTTCACACGTTATCATCACATGTAGGCCACAACAATTGTTGTTGTTGTTGTAGCATTATTATCAGAGGTATATCTTAGGTAGATCACCAAACCATCATCCGATGTGTATTATTCATACCCAAACAAAACAGTTTTTTTATGAAGCCGAACTAAATACAAAATGCTGTGTCAGTTGTTCCTTATTCTATGAAAGCTTAAGCACATGATGCTTACAGCCTTGCTCGCTTCCCTTCAAGTCATCTACCCTTTCCAAGGTCCACAAACATTGGGAGGAAAAACAGATCGTGGATGTTGGTAAGGTATTGGGATATGGTGTGAGAACGAAGTCTTTCAAGAACAAAGAAGCATGCATACACCGTCTGCTCACATTGTTGTCACTACTCCGTTAACAATATTTTCCGCAAGAGCATGATGATGATGAAGATGATGGTAGGAATGAAAAGGGTATCCCCCAGAAAAATGATATTTTTTTTCTTCAAGAAAGGGCCATATAACAGGTGGATATTGATGTGTGATCCACATCTTTGTATTTGTGTGACGATGATGATGTTTTTAGAGGGAAGTGGTCTTTTAAAGAATACTCTTTTGAAAGAAATAAGATGAGAAGAATTATGACCCTTTTAGGATGGAAGAATGTAGCAAGAAATAATAAGAAAAGTCCAGACCCTCCAGACCTTGTGAATATCTTCTTGGTGAGCTTGACTTAACACATTCCGTCTCTTTTTTTGTGTATCATCATCCATCCTGTGTAGGAAATGCAGTCACGCATAACCCTTACTACCTCAAGTTACCACTAAAAAAGTTGGAGGTTACAGAAGTACTTTTTAACGCAACACTTGGTATAACGTTTTGCTTTTCTTAATTCCATGCAATAAGCATCCTTTTCCTCCCTTTCAACATATTTCATAACCATGAGATGGCTTCATATCCACCCTCTTCTTGAGTGCTTATTAAGATTACTTTATTGTCATCGTCACATGAAACGATGGTAGGGAAAGTACCTGTGCAACTAGAACTCTATTGTTCTCCAAAGAAAACATCGTTAAAAGATTGGGCGAGTCGGTTAAAAACAACGAATATGCAAATTAAACGTTGACGGTGCACTTGGTAGCATGGACATTACGCAAGTAGCGTCCTGATTTTCAAATGAAAATATAATTTATCTGGTCATCACCAAGAGTATACTCATACTCCAGTCATCATAACATCCTCATCTAAGCTTCCACCCCAGAATATGTGTAGCTCACGTAGCCGTGGCTCATAAAACATGCTTAAATTTTAGCTTTTCACAGGCTTGATGATGAAATCCTCAACATCTATAAACCGTGACGGAGCCCACGTTACGTTATCACCATGTTATGCTTCAGTGTTTTGAAAATCTTATGGAGTCGTCTCGGGATTTGTGAAATTGCTCCAGTTCTCTTAGTTGGATATATTAAAGCACATCCACATCCATATCACACCCGATCAATAGGAAAGAACGGAAGTAAATTAGTCATAAGGGAATCAGCGGACAAATGAAACTCGAATCTCACATTAGGTGTGAGTCGAGTACGCATCATGAAAAATTGCGTAGGCTTACTTGGCTGTGACTGTACCCAACATACGCACAGGCATATTGATAGATATGAATCAGTTTGCTTAGCTGCAATGCAACATACATTTCCAAAGGAAGGACTTTAAACAAACCTTTTCTTTCATTGAACAAACTGTTCCATTCTTCTCATCCAAGTTTTGAGATGGCTTGCACATAGTTAGCAAAGCGAGTTCAGCTGACATACAAAAATTATGATCATCAATCATGTAGTCATTGTCACGTTATAGGATTACTAATCATAAAAGTATTTGCTTCATTGGAAATCATTGACATTTGACTTGGCAGGCACGCACTGCTTATTCAACTAACACAGAGACCTTACATGCATACAGAAGAATCGCCACAAAATGCAAGATCAACATGTTGACATACTGACATGCACATAAAAATTGTTCGATGTTGTTTTTCTTGTAAGGCCATAGTTTAAAAGCGAAAACATCTTGAGCAAGAATTTATGGGTCTAAGTGAGTCAGGGATCAAAAGGCTACAAATTCAACAGTCAACGAGTATACATGCATATACGTAAATACTCATTTTTTAAGCCTTGAAGCATGTTACATAGAATGCTTATAAAGTTCATTGAGCTTAGGAGCTTTTAAATACGTACATTATTCCAGAAATGGGAAACATTTTTACAAAACATTATGAAATTTGATATAATTTAAATTTTAAGTCAATGCAAAATGCAAATTTCCAAATAAATTAAGCTCTCTCAATTATTGGATTGGTGGTGGAAAGGGGATACCAGCTAGTATGAGGTATGTTATAAATAGTGACTGGAACTTTTATTGCCAGAAAATACTCTGCTCAGTTGTAAAATACAATAATATGGAACGATAATTTTATGCGTGAGTAACATGTGCCCTTTCTGGGAAGCGTAACTTTATGTCTTTTGACTTTTAAAGGGTGATGCAAGACACAAAACATGAGTGTTCTTCCGAAATGTTATTGCAGAGTGTAAAGAATGTTTTTTTGGAAAGTCTTAATCGTCAAAATTCTGGTCAAATACTTTACAGCCCATAGATTATTTCTTTATGTGCGTTATGTCTTTCCGGCTAGAAACCCTTTTTTTCTTCCATTTTATACTCATGAGTAAATGCAGATGCACTGAAAGCAATGGTGCTGGAAAAGATATAATAAAATGTGTTTATGGAGTGCTGTATTGCTGTATTGGATTGGGAGTGTTTTATTCTTACTGGGATTATTATTCCAACGAAAATAACAGAACAGAGAAAATCTCTATTATTGCAAGTTTTAAAAGAAGCTATGGTATTAATCCTTAAATGCTACATGATACATCTAATTTCATCTTATTATCATCATCTTGCAAGCAGAACATTAGCATTCCTCCAGTTTAGCTCATCACACTCATGATAATCGAAAATAGGTATTAATCTATAAGAAATTGGATATCTCATTGATGAAATGAGGGGGAAAACGTGACAGAACAAACTGTGCCTCGGCCATAAGTAGTTAGTTATTAGTATACATTTATTATTAGGGTTCCTGGTATTATAAAGTTGTGTTGGAATCTATAAACTTGGTGTTGTGATATACCCACCATCTCTTTGTTCCTTTCCAATAGTCTCCACTCTCTGCTGTACTCTAGCTGATAAGATGTGTTGCACAATATCAGTAATAAAGATCAAGCTCAGCTCAACCCTACCACAAACAAAAACTTTGTCCGTCAGTATTTTTGTGATGCCTTCTACTTCTAAAACGTGAATTAGTGCAAGGAAACAGCAGCATTTTTTTTTTGAAAATGCAAATGACTGTCTATCTGTTATACAACCATCACGTATTTTTTCCAATTGCACGTTCGGTAAGCAATTGAAATATTTACCGGACTGAAATAAGGCTAACGCTGACTTTAACTGTTGCTGCGCTCCAGTCATTTGAAGTTAAGGAGTGAAGTATATGAAAATTTTGAAGGAATTCAGACGCATCATTATTCTTCTGAGAGTAAAGCATCATTATTACAGACAAAGGCGAAGGATTGAATTGAAGAAGAAGCCAATAACAGGAAAAAAGGTTGTGGATGAAAATGCAAAGAGTAATAGTAATGAAGAACAATCAAGGTATCATAATATACAAATGAAAACACACTTTATTGCTCCACAATGCATCCCTTGAGTTCCAGGCATGTGTGAGCAAGTAAACTTATGGGGAGCTTAGGCATGTGTGCGTCTACCATGCTTTCAAGTTTTCAATGGGATATGCGGGCAGGCACTAAAACTTTATCAGACTCTAAGCTAATATTTCTTTGTCTTCCTGTTGCGGTCATGAAAAAGAAAAGAATAAGGGGTTCTGTTCAATGGATCTGGGAACTGGGCTGTATTTTTACGATATGGAATGGTGGTGCATGTGATTTCATTTCATGGGAGTGGATGGATGCTAACAATTTACATCCAATACTTATAAGGATTCCCTTATACCAATCTGAGAGCTGATGGATCATCATGAGAGAGAGAGAGAGTCGTAATCATCAGCATTGTTGAAGGAACGTAAGTTTGAGGTAGGGTGGACCCATCCTGTTCTCTCTGGTCTGGTGAGACGAGAGCGTTATGGGCCTGCCAGGGATTTACTGTATGCACATTTATGTTCTTTTTTTCCTTTCGCTTATACAAAAGAGATGAAGGATCTCCTTTATCCAGCATGGACATGATCATCAACATAACAAAACGTATTACATAAAATGCGTGTACTTGCTTACTCTCTAGCATCTAATCTAGGAAAAGGACTCATTACTTGGGTTACGTGTACGTGCTTTACAAAGTAGTACTAAAACAGTTTAAGAACCAAGAGAAAAAATAACCCTGGATATTTTCATTTTTATTACACTCTCGACTATGCAGAAACGATGAATGAGAACAAAGAAGATGTAAGATTATATTACGTCCTGGTGGTTTTTTGCTTGCATGCCGAAGGTAGTAAATGTCAGAGAGTCAGACGGCTTTTCATTTTGGGACCCTTTTCGGAAGGAAGGGACCACTGACATGGTATATGGCAATATTTATGGAAATTCACTTCACCGACAGATCTAATAACAAACTATAAAGCTCTCTTATCCTTCTGTTCCCACTTAAGTCCACTTATATTAGTGAGTGAACCATTTGAGCTTGACAAAAAAGGATCCCTTCTGCGAAGCCTAACATTTACATCCCGTTTGAAAAAAATGACTGGTTTATTAAGCCAGAAGGTCTGGAGAAGAACAAAGCATGCTAAAAATCCTTTGCAAATAAGGAAGCCTAATGAAAATCAAAATGTGGTGGTTGCAATGGCAAAAACGAAGTACATTTGGACTAATTGGTAACTCGATATTTCATGCTTGAGATGAGGAAATTTTGGTTTTAAGCCGAAGCATGAAATATTTCATACGTGTGGAACACAGAAATCTACCCCATTTTGCAGTAAATCTCAGAAACCGTAACATGACACTTGCCACCAAAAATATAGATGGTTTCAGTATCCAAATATTTACTAATATAGCAAAAAGCGAAGCAAAATTCTAGCAAAAGTAATTACTACGTTACAGAAGCTAAATTAAACCGGAACAAAGTCATGATTTTGCCATATGCATAAAAATATGTACATCACACATTTCTCCCAAAATATTCGATGGTTCTCGTAAAAGCAAGCTTTTGCTAATGCTCCATCTTGGCCATCATAATTAGAGCTTCTCCTGCTCATCATGGAAGTTGTTTCAGGTTCCGTCTATTTATGCCTCCGACTTGGTGCAAGTTCCAAAAATCTAGCTGGTGATGATGGGATGGTACGGAACTTCCAGAACGGATACCATTTCCACATACAAGATACAAAACTTAAAAATACGTGAATATTAGTGAAGGGTGTCTTCTAATATCACTTTTATGATGGGGAGCCAGTCGTTCGTATTTATGTTTGTAGTGGAAAAGCTGTTTTTCCTCTTTTATTGAAATGAAATGACTTGGTTCGGAAAAAGGGAAGCTGCTGATAGCAGCATTCAAAATTCTGAAGAAACAGAATGGAGCGGTTCTCGGGGTGAGAACGGGAAGTAAGAAATGTTGACTAAAATATTTTATTACATGTGTGATGTGTGTTTGTGTCAGTTCACGTTTTTGTACCATGCAACTCGCTGTATGTATGTACTTATGCGTGAATTGGAAATGTAGAGAACATCCGTGATTCGAAATTCTCGCCAGTATAAAATGTACATATGCCTAACAACTATTATATTTTGTTTGACGATCATGCATGCTCTCTCTATCTTCTTGTTCGGCTTGTCCTCTCACACAAGCATTCACAAATTGCATTCACCATTCACTTTTTTAAGCCTGTACATATATAAACAGAGACACATGGACATGACATAACTCCTGCACTACATGTAATCATGTGGAAGTTGTGCTCTGTGTGTTTACGTAACAGAATGTTATTATATTCAAGGGAGAGGGTGAGAGATCTAAAGAGGGTTGCTTTGCTCCTACCATTTGTGTTGTGCCTGCATTTTGAACCCTTAAAAAGGGAGAGTGAGTGAAACATGCAACGTGCGATGAGATAGCCATAGCCACCGTTGCTGTAGGTTGGATGTATGTTATAACAACATACGATCAGATTATATAAAATACAAAACTGGCATCAGTTTGATATGGGCTAGACAAAGGCATGGCATTTTCTAGCCATGAGGAAAGTGCTTTTGCTTATGCATCTGATCAGATTCAACTTTTCAAAAAGGAGCTACTCATTTCCAATCCATTTATAGATTTCCGACTAGTTGAGTGAGAATAGCCAGCTCATTTCTATTCTATCTCTTGGGGATAGTAGAAGTTGGTCGACGATATTTTTTTTTTGTGAAGAGACCTGACAGACAACAAGCACAACGCAATGCAACACGGTGACCATCATCATGATGACGGGAAATAGGCGGATTATAATGGGTTGGCGGGCGGTTGAGCCGAATTAAATGCTTTGAATTTGAATACATTTTGATCCATGTAAAAGCTCTGCGATGGCTTCTGAAACAAAAACCCTGTCTTTCCCAATTGCTAGAAAAATACTGACAAAGTGATGAGCAGGAGGTAAGCTCACAATGCAAAGTAACATCAACTAAACAAGCCAGATGCTCAAGTAAGGTCGTGGTTTTGCTTGCGTTGTTGAGAACGCCTACTCTTCCGAATTAACTTAACAACGTGAGTGTGTGTACCTTCAGTGGCGAAGGCTGAAGGGCTAATACATACCGCAAAATACTCCCACCTGCAGCGATATCACGCTGGAACACATACAAACCTAATTATTGCTCAAATTCAAGCCAAGACGACACGATCCTCTAAAATTTACATTGGTCTTAAACTCACATCTTGAAGAATTCTTTCTATCCAGGCACAAAAACCAACGCTTGACGAGCCTTAGCATATGAACGACGACATGCAAATGTGGACATAGATTGTGCGCTCAGCCCATCAATCCTTTGAAATGGTATTCCTTTTTCATCTCTTGCCTCTTGGCATATATGATAAAGCCATGGTATAGATTATAGATTAGCAATCAGACAAAGGGTCTCCTCTCTCCTCCTTCTCACATCCACATTATCTCCCGTCACACTTTATAATATTCTTTTCCACTGCCTTATTTAGGAGCACATCGTTCCATTCTCTTGCATTCTTTCCTTTGCCTTGCATCCTCATTTTATAGAGTATATTATGTAAGCAAGCAAGCACGCTGTAGCAATATATAGTGTTCTCTTGCTCGTCATTCTTTCTAACCCTCTTTTTGCTTCATCATAATCATCACATCACCATTCCTCTGTTTCACTACAATCCAAAAAGTTAGATCATGTTGCGTTTATATAACCCCATCAACCATCATGATTCCGTTTAGGTACACACGTATACATAGTAAATACCTACCTATGCATGCTCCTCCAAAAAAAACTACCTGCTTTTGCGGCTCCCGTAGAATATATGTATATATCGTATCCGCTGGTCTGGTCTGGAACCTGGAAAAGAATACTTGACACATGGAGAGAATTTATAAAAGTATGCGCAAAGTAAAAAAGGGTGTCCTAAAAGCTATAACTGTTCCCGCACATTTTATACATCCAGGTATGATATATGTTTGTAGGGGTGCAGGGCTAAAACACATTTTCACAACGTGTCCACTCACAACAACAAATTCCTTCCCTCATTAAACCTTTAATTTTTTGTTTGTAGCGATTTAATATCATACATATTAAGTAGCCTACAGAAAATAAATGTAAAATAGTTTTGTCGTAACAAGGAGGGAAAATATCACCACATCTAACAAAAAGGTATGCATAGCAGCCTGTCAGCCACAGTTGAGAACAAAAGGGTTCAAGCATGTGAAATCGCTGGAAACATGAACCGGAATGAGCAACTTTATCATGCTTAATGTGGAAGAGGAACATGCAGGATTTGAAGAAAAAAAATTCATTAGGCCATTATGTCATTAGTATACATACACATAAGCATTTACGTAGCAAAAAGTTGTCAAAGGAAATAATAGCAACAGCAGGAAATAGCATAGGAGCCTATGTACCGACGCTACAATTAACGTGATAAGGCGCTCTTTCTAATGGAAACCTGCAACTGTTGTGTCAAATAGTAAAATGGCAGACAGACGGTATCGCCTTCAAGATCAGTTACGTCAGGGATCATGGTTAAAATCATGCAATATGGCGAAATGAATTATACATAAATATTATTCAACCTTGCCTTTAACGAGTCTGGAAAAATATGTCACATTTTACGTACACATCACATTACTCATCTTCCTCTCATATATTCCTACCACTTGTAGCTTTTAATGGTCACAGGTTTAAATCCATAAAATGGCAAATGTCGGTTATAAAATTGCATCCTTATGTTATGTCACACTTTTGTAGCGTCTAGTCGCCGTTAAAACAAGTCATATTTTATTTATGCATAATGTATATATTATGTACTCTACATCAGCACGACACGTCTATATTGTAGAAATATATGTGCATATGGCTCAGACTCAGCCTAATATTTTGAGTTGTGGAGTCTAAAATCATATTTATGTTTTTGAGTGTGGTGTTTGTGATAATGCCGATGACTGTTTATTCAGTGATCACATACAGATGACGCATTCATAATTCATAAGCATTAGAAAGAAAAAAATATTGATTCTCGCATTCTGCATTTTGTAACGTTGCTATCTACAACTACATACAGTATAGGAATAGGATCATATTTAGTCATCTCGTCTACTCGACGTATGTACATATAAGTATAATTTACACATGATAATGGCCAGATTTGTTTTTCCTTATTCATCATCACCAGTTGACTACGGCATGGCAACGTACCGGTATATTTGTCCTAGATGAAATGACTACTTTTTTATTATCTTTTGATACACATTATTATTATATGATTGCTTGAATATGCAATGGGTGTTTACGAAAAATTCTAGAAATGAGATGTATGGCTAACGGCTTGTATCCAGTGCGATAAAATAGTAATCATAATAGTAACCAAGGGCATTACCACCATCGTGCAACACCAAAAAAAGACATTATATAGCAACTTGCTCAATACTTACATTATACGGAAAAGGAGCTCATGAAACTCTAAATCTATCATAGTGACACAAACATTACTCAAACCCAAGTTTTGTTTTCTAATGTGCAGAGTCTAGTGGAGGAAAGAAGTGACATAAATGGCCATATTGTGTGAGATGAGTGCTCAGGCTGAGCTGAAACTGAGCCTTTAAAAAACAATTGCGTAGCATTTCCATCGTATTCCACTGATATTACAAAATTATGCCTCCATTATTATTATTTGAAATCGTAGCTTTTGAATGAAACTCGACTTTCCGTCACCATTAGGTTCAACATTTGATACTTGTGGCTTCAAACAGGCTTGTGCACCTTTTTTCCTCTACGAAGCTGTTAATGATAATATTCATTGTAAAAAATAGGATGAAATTGTCAAGAAAATAATATCACCTTTCAGACTATCATGTCTAAAGGTATCAATATGAGAATAGTATTACCATCTCATTACTGAGCACTATCATCACCATATCAACCTCTTTTCCCTCCTGTACCATCCGTTGTGCGATACTGATTGACTGGAAAGGAAAGACGCTTCGTGTGTCCTCAAGGATATTTTCAATGAGAAGGATATGAGAGCAGAAAAGAGTAAACGACCTACACCGATGACTGTCGAAGCTTTATGGAAAGGAGATGAGGTGAGATAAAATGGGTATTGAAGCTTTGGCAATTTTTATTCGCATTCATATTCTTAATATAAGACGCGGACTACTCTATCAGATTGTCCAAAGGCACATGTCTCCTGTCATGTTTGGCAATAATGCTACAAAATTTTCACAACTCTTTTGCAATCAAGAATCAATCAATTGAATAAAAAAAGGAAAGAAATAGTAGTTCACATGAATATCTTTTTAAAAACCTGGTGGTAGGTGGGAAAGTCTGTTATAAAGACGTGATAAAGTTTTTTAAAATAAATTTTGAGAGGAAACAAACGGCCATATATACCATCGTGCCATTGTTGCAATGTAACAAAGCAACCAACAAACATGAAAGCATTTTTACTCTGCCACGTTAATGGATGTTCATGGAACGTGGTGCATTTTGAAGTGCTCAAATAATAGCCATCATATACCTACCATATAATACCATGATGATGGTGCACCATGCCATACTTTCATGTTGTGCCTGTGGCTTTTCATTTTTTCTGTGTTAAGAATGTACATATATAGTGTACAAGCTAGGAGGACTGTAGCACTTACTTAATCATGATGTGTATTTTCACACTGACGAAGCGTCTCAGATATAATCTTAACTGCAGTTTTGTACTTTTCTTTGTGTTACATTTCAATATGATTTGATGATAGCAAAGCCAAGACAGAAAACAATTTGAATCTGGACAAGCAAGGGTTTAGGAATGAAAAAAATTCCATGTATCACTTTATTCTTTGTCTACGAACGTTTTATATGACTGGGTTGGCTGGCCAAGTTCCCTTTTTAAAACGCAACTCTTTTACATTTCCAATGCTGAATAATAATATACTATACCACAGAAAGAGGAGAGAAAATGTGCAAAAACATTTTGAGTTAATGTATTCTTATGTATATGAAGAATATTTTTTCAGCCACGCCACCATATTAATTTACCATTCTAAGTTGAAGATCATGCACCAAATTTTATTTTCCTATACTTGCCTCTCTCATGTTTTACAATGAAGATGATGGGCAATAAATAAAGACTTGTGTGTTTGTCTTCCTTTTGGGTTGAAAATGATAGCTCCGTCGACCATGAATCTCAAACCCATGGTTTATATCCCAACTTGAAATTGGTACATAAATGTTATTCAACCTCCGAAAAAATTTCCTGCTTATCTCTAACATATGTACGTAATGTAATGTATGTATGTTAAAAGTCTAGCCATATTATCTTTAATTGGGATTGGTTGTCACATTTAAAATGAATAAAACTTCAAAAGAAAGACATATATATATGAAGTTGAGCATCTTTACATCACATCCCATCACTCTGACGTGAAACAGAGACTCGTGATAAAGAAGCATACAACAAACTCCCAGCCTTGATAAAGTGCAGTGACTGGCAGTCTTGATCTTATTTTTGTCTTTTATAATTTTTATAATTTCTAGCGTGGCAGAAGGTAGGTAGAAAGTAGAAGTTCCTTTTTTTGTATTATACTGAAATATCATGGTACAGTGCAGCTACTATTACATTTTGGACAGAACTGAACAAAATCTTTGCTTGTTATTATTATTTTGTCATTTGTTCACTGGAGGCAATCACCATCCGACCATGCATTTTACATTGATATGTCTACTTAAATTACCCTTTTGTGAATGCAGTGCAGACTGAAACAAGTTGGATATTTGATGTATTGGCTATTGTTATTATTTAACATCAAGATGAAGAGGATCTTGAGAATGCAAGCTCTTGAAAAGTGTGTGCTGCATACGGCCACTGACTTGGTCTCTTGATGAGTTTGCATGACATAACTAACTAAGAGCCTGTTGACTTGTTCTGGAGAGTGAAAATCATACGACACGAATGCAACGAGACGTGACATTATGGTACTTTATTAGAACTCCCTCTTGATACCATTGAGAAGCAGATGCACAAAGTGAATCTTGTGCAATTTAATCTCCAGCGGAACTTGCAATTCAGTTAAAAGTATAATGAATTAAAAATGCAGCTTGCATCACCCAACCCAAACCACTCTTCTGTAAAGCTACTGTCAACTGTTGGAAAAAGGAACTTTCGTATCCGCTCTTGCTGAATATCTTTGTTATGTTTTTGTATCTGCATTCGGTCGATACACATACACACAAAGTAGAAGTTTCAGCATGATGATCACAAAAGCAACCTCACTCATCTTCAAAACTAATTGCGAGTCCATGAACTGAACAGCATGATATTTCAGATGACAACCGCTGCGCACATGGTGAGTTCCAAGAGATAGATCCTCATCCAACAGCCAACCAACTCAAATGAACATGCATATTATATCTATCTACTTACTTTATACATGCTCAAATAGAGAATTTACACTTGTAGCAAACTGTCATGCCTAATACAATCCATCTTTTGTGAATACAGAAAATTGTCACTGAGCGCTTTTAGTTGCCTTGTCACATATAACAACATTTCTAGCTCTATATAAAGCACAAAAATATGCATTTTTTGATCTTCCTTTCTATTCTGCTAACGACAACGACTTATAAGTTTTTTGGGCTGCAGCTCTCTTTGCATCTCTACATCCTACTACTAGTGTGGATCCTCCCGTGCCTGGTTCGGGCCCACTCGTAATTTACCCAACCAAGATCGAATCCTAAGCCGACTATGACTGTATATTACATATTATACAATGTGTTTGAGAGTTTTGTCAGTAAAATAACACATCCCTACCCTATTTCCCAGATTACGTTCATCCACAATCTCAAAGCGCTTTCCAATCTCTCTCTGAGAGCCATTGTTATGATCTGCAATTCCCAGCAGTGAGCGTAAGGGCGAGCTCTGCATCTTGAGTCTCTAATTTCCTTTTAAAGTATACTTTACTTTCCCTTTTTTTTCAATTTCCTGACTCCTCCAAGTAATTTTGACTTTTTGTCTATAAGAACTCTACACAAATAAACCTTCTCATATTTTAGGTAGTCCTTCATCCTTTCCAATACTCAGTACGTTGAAGATTACAACATTTGGTGATTGGTCCACCACAATATCCATCTTGAGATTTGTTGGGCAATTGAAAACTTGTGGGATCAAAGCGTTGAAAATTCTGGAATATTGTGGAGATGACTTAATGCACAAAAGTTTGAGTGTTTGGAAGGATTTATACTTGCAAAGCGGTTGCTTAAGAGCAATGAAACGTCTTTCATTGTTTCATTAATGGTCCTGAACAATTAAGTTGCCAAACCAAAGCACCATGGGTATCCGCTTGGCGACGTAAAACCAAGCTAACATTTCATAAAAACAAAATACTCAAAGAAGGTTGGTCTTTTGAAGTACTGGCCTGTCGTTTGACTTGTGGATTTTATTTGCATTCACCATAGCATAAGACTTTGACAATCCTCCAGTATATAGTCTACTGCAAGGTGGTTCTCATCGTAAAGATATTGGGCAAGTATCTATCTTAAAGTGTGTATGTACAATGTAATCATATACTACGTCCACGGAAAAAAATATTCGACGCATGGAAAACGTGGTAGGGAAGCTTGTGCTCACTTTAAATATGTAAAAAGAGGACTGGCTGGTGCCTATTCCCTAAAATGATACCGCAGCCCAAGCTTAACATCTCGGAAGATGCTGCTAAGTTGAGTGTAAAAATCGAGCGAAATTTTTTTTAACAATAGCCCACCTCGTGACTACATTCTCTCTGTCGATCAGATTTCGTGAGATGATGATGATGATGATCATGATCATCATCATCATCATCATCATAGTTGTTGGTGGTGGCGGTGACGTGGCTCCAACTATGCCAGTCAACCCAGTGAACAACAACAATGCTCTCTTTCTCTCTCTCTTGCTCTCTGCACATGGCTTGCATGACCATTGCATATATGTATGTAGACTTTTGCGTTCGGTTCTCATTGTACAAAAGAAGGGGAAAAGGGAATCTCGCTGCTTTTGCTCACAAACAAGTAATAATGATGATCACCACACCACTCCATTGAAGAGTCATGGCCACGGTCAATCCCATTACTTTTCCCGTCTACCATTACATCACATTATATTTCAACATGCTCTTTCTTTGTGAGACAGATTTTTAATACATACACATTTCCACTTTTTTTATTGTTTATTTTCCAAGCACACATGCACAACTTTTCATGAAAAGCTTTTCAGATCATGCAATAATGACAGTGATCATGACAGTAAGATTAATCGGAAGAAGAGTGATTCAATTCATTGTAGGAAAAAAAAGATGCGGGAATGTCAAGGACAATACGAACCATTCAACTAATACACATGTGTATTCCATTCAAAAGCATTTACTCATCGATTTGGAACTGGATTATCGATTATCTGTAGCAGCCTAAAACTTTGTTAATGATATCCATCATTTTCATCATCATCGTCGCTTAGTCTGGTTTACTTTATGTAGTTGAATGAAAAGTAGGTAAAAGTTAATGTGAATTCCTACTAAATACAATGCTGATAAGTTTTACAAGTTGCTTGCCATACTGTAATATTCACTACTTGCAGCTAGAACAAACTGTGATGTCAATAAACTATTACATGGATTCCAGAGTTGAAAGACACAGAGAAATCTTCCATGCATATATATGCATGTAATTAGCTTAGAAAACGTCAAAATAGGGCATAAACCAAATCAATACGCGTAAAAGAAAAGGTAACGACGACTTGACAGAAAGACATTCATTACTTTGACCATCTTTTGCTGTTGATTACGACTGACAAATGATGACAGAAGAATGTTCTCCTCTTATGTGCATTCTACATATTATTATATGCATAAGAAAAGCTATCAAGATGTACTAAATAGTATGAACGGCCCATGACCAATTTGACAGCAAAGCCTCTCCTGTCAATTTCTAACATTCTTTGTCTTTGTAGCACATGGATGTATGTATGCATACAAAAGATGCCTTGCTATTACAATTTTCCATGGTAGGTATTGCCAGCCATTCCATGTGCTATCGCAATAGTATTGAAGTGAATTTACATGTGGGTAGACAACCAACCGACCATCCACATGGTTGAGAGTAGCAAGCTTAAATGGGGATTTCTGTAGATACGATATACGTACACAAAAAAAAACTACATGAAGTCATGCTTTCAGGAATAGAGCGTGTGTTTTTGTGTAAGGATAAAATCACGCTGCGAGCACATTGTTGGCTCCGCATCCAAGAATGTAGAAACTAAGTCGAGCCGAGTAGCATACGAGTGAATGCTCAAGTCAACGGGAGTGTAACGTAATATTATCATCTCTTTGAACGTAACAGAACGTAGACCTTGCAAAGCATAACGTTGTTTTGGTGGGTCGTACCTAGGTTATTTGGTATAGATTGGTACATCAAAATGATCTCAACGATGCGATAGAAGGCAGACAACGTGTAGTGCCTCTGCCTGCGTAACCAAACATCCTTGTGTAACCTGCGATCATGGTGATCATGATGATCATGATGATTTTCAGATGAGATGCTGGCACTTTTCGGCCTATACTTCAATCCAATATACACAGACATTGTTACGTTACCAACTCCAGCATTTTCCAGCGAAAAAACTAAAAAATCATTTCAACTTCTACCGTTTCTGACAACCTTTGCGACTTCTCTTAAAACAAAGTTGGTCTTAGGAGTGTTCCTGTTCTTTTCTCTTGCTTTCATTTCGAAATGCATGTGAATGATGTTGATGATGATGATAATTATGTGGGTTTTGCTTTATATACTATAAAATCCCATCTCTACAAAAGTGAATTCCTTTTTTAACGCTGCATCATCTAGTATGTATGCACGGTTGAAATGGGGAAGCAGTGATTATTTTGGTTAGCATTGCATGAAGCCTGGTTCCTACAGAGTGACACTCAGCTCTCCCATCACATCATTACTCCATGACGAATTTGACTTGATACCCCCCAAAAACCTTTTCAGTCTTGTACGTCCATGAGCTCTACTAGCTTCGTAACATTTTCTGATAGTCTTGGATATATAGATAGTTGCGAGTCATGCAAGTATGTAGATTGAAGTGAAAAATTGTCATCCCGAAAGTTATTTACCTTTTCCTACCTGCCAAAAAAAAATGAAAATGAAGACGATATAGAGCTGGAGTGTACCAAATAGCCCTTGTTACAAAAAAAAGTTTTTGCTGGTAACAAAAAAAAGAGTTGAAGAAAGGAGTAGGAGGAGGTAGAAAAATTGAAAGTTTGATGATGATAATGTGAGTGAGCAAGCAAACTGATGCGGTTGATTTTGATGTGAGTGAACCATCAAAGGCAAGAGGGTATATGAAGGGCAAACGAGAAAAATAAACGGGCTATTCCCCATCCTATCACACACACATACACATAGAGATATGCATGTAACCATATATATCATCTCTCTATATACTTTACTAGCGTGGTTTGTAGTTGAAAGTAAGCAGAATCTGCATACAATGTACTGATACATTCACGCATTCATGCAAATCAACATCTACTATAAAAGCTAGCAGATGGAAAGACTGTGGCTGAGAGACTATCTGAGGAAAAACATAATATAATTTCCAAGAGCCAAAGGCAAATAGCACAATAATGACTGATAGAAATGGGAAAATAGAGGTGAAGCAAGTAAAACAACCTCAAATCCACACACAATCTCTACAATACGTTCTATCAGAAACGTAGCATGTTTACCACAGGTAATGTACATACCTGTGCACATACAAAGAGTTATATGAGCAAAACAAGGTTTAAAATTTTTATCAGGTTGCATTATGTACCGACCATGCTTGCTTCCTTTTTGCACAATATATTAAAACTAACTAGCCAACAATATGATACGTTGTATTGTGTTTTGTTGTGAGCAAAGTTAGTAAGAATGTATTATAATCCAAATAATAAAAAAACAGTAGAGAATGATGGAGGAAGAAGCAAAGAGACGAGAGATGTGGAGTGGAGGGAGCAACAACGCAACGGAACGAAGGAAAAGAAGTAGAAGCGTTTTTTTCTGGTATCCCTTCTCTGCCTTTTTGGAAAACTAGTTTCATACTTTATTCTAGGCTCTGACAAAAACAGCCTGAGAATAGGAGTAACATTTCATATCCGACACGTTAACTAGTAGAGCCATGCAATCATGCTTTACGGACACATCTCCGATGATGGTGAGTCAGTCAAGTCAGTAACAAAACAAATCGTAGTCTCATAATATACAATGTTAGACAGCCTAGAAGCTAAACTTCTTTCCTTTATATAGTTATTGCACTAGCTCATGGAAGCCGCATTGTACTCAAGCACGCATGTGATTTTTTCTCTTGCACCACGTTGGCAGTGCTAGAGGTTGTTTTCAAAGTCAACAACTGCTATCAATCCTCCAGTATAAGCTTACAGTTTTTGGGAGTTGATTTCACCTTCTAGTTTTCCTTTCATTTCCATGTGGAGCAGAATGGGACAAGTTGTGAGTTTCAAACAACTTCCAGTCAAACTTGGTTCACAAGAGAGGAGACTTGTTTTCTATTCGTATTATTATTGCAATTGCCAACTTCCTATCCTAACAAAGAAGCAAAGCACGGATTAAGAAAGGAGGGAGCTCGCATTTTTTCTACCTACTCAATCCTCATTTCAATATGGTAGGCCGTTGGAACTGTTTGAAAATAATCACAAGTCCAACTTTTTTTAGTATCTAGCCGAAAAACGTGTCGTTAATAGCATGGAAATAAAAGTTTGACGAAAAGCAAAACCATGATGAAGTTCAACAGTTGAATATTTGATAATTTCCTTGGTAGCCTTCTCCAAAAAAAACTTTTAACGTTAGGTGCATTAATGTAGACATTGAAAAATTGAGTTAAGAATTTAAGATAATATGTAATATTCTCTCTACCTTCAGAATCAATTAATTCTTATGATTTTGACAAAGTTGACAATAAAAGCCTCTAGTCATAGTTAGTTGGATATGTCAAGTCTGTTCCCTGGAATACCAGTAAGGATGATCGATGCATGAATGTATTGTAAGCTTTAATTTAGATACTAGCTTTAGGCTTTTCTTAAGAAAAGTTGTAATGGGGATTTATTGGAATTATTCATAACACGGATACATTTGCCTGTAAGAAATTATAAAGAACGGCTTATAAAGCAAATATCCGGTTATGCTGTTGACCTGAGCAGGGTTCAATACACTGCATCGTACCGGAATCGAACTATAAATCAAAGCGATTTGGCTTTTAAATTAAAAAGGCATAAGTACAGGTGCAAGTATAAGAGTTGCTAAAATTTGTTGATGCACTAATTTAGCATGAATCAATAAATACTTGCAAATAATATTTTTATAAGCATCCGGTATAAGGGTGAAGAAGGTAGAAATCACAACGATAAGCATAATATAACTAACCGTAACGTAGTACATATTTCAGCATTTAGTTCATAAAGTTCACTCAAATGTTTAATTTGGTAACTCTCTGTTAAGGATGACAAATAATAGCTCACTAACTCTTGTACATGTTACTGTAAACCATGTAAACCACTACAAAGTGACCCTTTTCATGAGATTGAGTTAATATATATTATGTAGTATGAAATTCAAAACTACATTAAAAAATCTCAGTTCTAAAATACATTTTGGAAATATGTATAGATTATTCTGCGTAATTTTTGCTACGATTCTACAAATCGCTTTGAGAAACAATTCCCCGAAATTTGCCCAGAAACATCATGATCACATAGTACATATTATGCATAAGCTTGTTTTACAGAGAGAGAGGACAAGCAGGTAATGTACATCTACAGATTTGGTTGTGGAGCTTACGTAAGTTAGCAACAAAATAAGGTGTACAGATCTACAATATGTTTGCTGTCAATGTCAGACAATCCCCAGAATTTCCCTACCTCAACTCAACTAAAGTATATGCATGCATATATACGTTTACCAGTTTGGAGTGGCAAACCCTACTACAAACCAAACCCTACAAAGCTTCTTGGAGTTTTGGATCCGTCCAGCCACTCTCTCTCTCTTTTTCTACATTACATTGGAGTTGGATAATGTGTAACGTAATAGGTATTACTCATGTTCTGTTTACATTACACAATGATGTGTTGAAGTTGATTTCACACATGTTGTAAATAGGTACGTACACATCAGATTCATCTGCATTAGGTATACCATGTTTATAAGAACGTGGTTATGACTGACTATCCCTCCAACGACGTATGACTATGATATTATGATGATGATGTGAGATATGCATTGCTTATTTTCTATCAAATGTGCAATGCGCTTTTCTGACAGAAAATGACAAGCCATAGGTCACACTGACCTCCCACCACGTTAGACATTATTCTTGTTGTGGCTTCCAATAAAAATGCCAAATTTAATGTTTAAACCTATTACATTGGATTATGCCCATTCCCAACTATAATTGCCTTTCAACTTTATTTTTTTTATTATGCACTTGGTTAATCTTCGGTCGATGTGATCTTCTGCGGCGGCACAAAGAACAAGAGAGTGATGTTTACATTTGTCTTATGAATGGTTGGACATTATTTGATCCAGTAGTAGTGCAAACTTAGCAGCCTAATGGAGACCACCCACTTCCTAGTATTATTTTTAGTATTTGTCAATATCACTCAAAATATCGTGTGGAGACGAGCCTGGAGCTCATAGTAAATGTTGAACGGTAATACTATCCTCCTCTCAATTAATCTTGACGGAAAAGATGTAATGAAAGAACTGTCGCATTTTATTACGCTCAAGTCATCGAATAAATCAGTACATGATATATTTTTTTTTATTCTTTCCTTTCTTTGTGGAAACCAAGTTTTTTATGCACAATATCGAGTGACGTGGCTCAACCATAATAACATATATGTACGTAGTTCGGAAAAACGTTAAGTTCTCTGCAGATACGTACTGTCATGTCATGTAGAGAGGAGAGTACTCTCAACCAACGATATCTCGCATGCAGGCAGACTAATCTTCATGTAATTTAGAACAGAGAAAATGTTAGCTCATGCATACCAAGTACGAAGAAGATGAGAGAACCAACTTTTCTTCTCAAAAGCATCAATAGCTCATGAAGTAAAATTGTTGTTGTGATGTGATGATGATACTACGATGCTGGTGCAGAACACGTATATCAACCAGATTAGAATGACCAACTGGTATGGTATTGCATACGATACACACGTGTACTGTCACATGCTTTCTGGTTTGGAACACCATTTTCTACTTTGTATATCATGTATACTCTTTTCTCATGCAGTAATGACAACAAAATTATTTTACCAAAAAAATATATGTATTCAATACTTTCTTGAATTCGATAATACTCCCAAAACTGAATTATGATGAGATAATAAAGACTAACAATCTTAAATTCATGTTTGCAGTCAACTAACCTTCATCTCTGGCTGGAAAGGATTATCATTGCAAACTAACAACAAAAACAAAACAACTCTTGTGAGCAATGTATAGCATTCCTCCATATTTTGAATTTGCATGCACAAAACCCTAGGTGATTTACAATTTAAAAAACCTTATATAAATTCTTTTTGTTTTTGAACGTTTTGCATTTGAAAACAAGGACGCATTTCAATTCAAGGTAGTTGCTAATTTGAATATACTACGTACTTCTTTTGCTGTTCTCAAAACAGTAATGTTGGATATGTATAAAATGCAAAATACTTAGGTTGAGTCAGTGAGGTCTCTATTGATGTTGGAGCAGAATACAAACTAGATTCCGGTTTGCAATTTCGATGCTGAAATGAAGTCACATGAAATCATGGAAGTTTCCAAAACATGCAAATATTTAGTCAAAGCTAAAGCATGGTTTCTTTGTGTCTCTGAGAACGTGTTCGATCCTTAAGTAATACATACATAAATTGAAGCATACTAAAAGCTGTATTCCTATTTCCACAATGGGATGGCAAGACTGTTTTATACTTTTTCAATTTCATCAAACCATTTGCTGTTTCAGGAGTAGTACAGCATAGTTTTTCGAAGCGTATTTTACGTTACCTTACAAAGTTTTCCTTCTAGTTTCATGTCGAAGAGGAGGAGAGGTGTATAAGTGGATTGAACGCAAAATAAGGATAAAATGTTCATCCGTCCGGTTGCCGACCACGTCTTATGTTACGTCTCCCTTCTCCCGCACATCACTTGCTAGGAGTTTGACTCACTCAAGCTCTCAAATTGCTCTTCATGCTAGGTTACTATATTACATTGCTCAAAGCACATTCATCTCATCTCTCTCTCTCTTTACTCACTGCAATAATAACATTATATTATATATGAAAGTACATGTTTTGCGTGATGTACATTACTGTACATCAACCAGAAAACACTGGTGCTGATTTACTATATTACATAGCTTTCATTTCTGAAGCTGGCTATATTCTTGTACCAAACACATGCACGTTTTCATTTCCCATCTACATCTCCATTTTATGCATATGGATTAATGATAATACAATATAAGAACGCATTTCATTTCATTCCTCCAGCAGTTCACCACATCACATCTCATCTCCTTTGCTCAAGCTCTCAGCACTGACATAAGAGCTGGGGCAAAATACAGAGAGAGAGAGAGAAAATTTCTACCTATTTGCCTTCCCTTCCCCCATCCACTACTAAGTCTATGTAAGTAAGGATGCGATGCAAGGAGACACAAGCAACGTGCAAAAAAAGAAGAAGAAGAGAAGAACCAAGGGAACTTCACCGAGGATGAAGAAGAACTTGCCAGCAGCCAAAAGCCATTCTAAACCTGCCTTCGAACCAACAGAATACTTCTTTCTCTGAGTTTCTCCCTGCCTACCTCATCTACTTCATCGTCATCCCATCACCATCATCAAGCTCCAAGAGGAGCGAATAGGAATGGTAGAGTTGTTGGTGGTGGTGGTAGTAGTAGTAGTTGGAGAGCCAGAAAAAAGGAACTTGGACGAAAGAAAGAAAGAAGGAAAAAAACTAATACTACACTGTTGTATACTTACTTCTCTTTCTGAATCACATCTAGTAAAAGCATGCTTTGTCCTGATGATGATGATGATGATGATGACGATGATGTTGAAGCCATGCTTGCTTGTATTTGTATCCCATGATATATAGTAGGAAATACAAGTAATGCAATGTAATGTCATATAAAAAAACTAAGTTTTTAGTGGAATGGTTGTGCTGGCATAAACAGGAACGGTTCCTTAGTTAGTTTCCCCTTCTCTTCCCTTATGCTCTAAAAGAGCATTATGCATGTATATTTCCTTGTTGTGAATGTATGTATGTATGTATATATTCCCATCTAATAAAAAAAGCATCGTACAAGCAAGCAGGCAACCAAAGTAAGCAAGGCAGCAACACTTTGACTCACTCGCCAATTGTATTGTTACGACTTCACTGTTGATGAAATGAACTCTTGTGTGCACGTAGGTAGCATGAAAAAGCATGGATCGCATGTGTACGCGTATATCTTGCAGCTAAGAGCTACACAATATATTGGAGGGGACTGTACATGTGCTATTCAAATACACATACACACACACACACACACACACACACATACTCATACGTAAAAGATGTCTTATGGCGTGTGATTGTGTGTACCATGTTGTGTTGACTGTGCAGGCTCTAGGCAGCTCCTGTCAGTTTCCATGCAGTAGCCAACGAGGCCGGATAGAATGGTATAGGAGTGGTGATGGTGCCACGTGATCAACACTAATTAATATATTACTACAATTATTATTATTACCATTTCTAAATATTCTTACAATAATAAGCAAGGTACAAGAGAGCAGCATGAAAAGAACAAACGTTATTGAGAACGCCATGCTTCTAAACTAAAAACCAAGATTCTGGACAGTTTCACACATAAGTTATATGAAAACATTTTTTTCTTTGTTCCTCTCACAGAATTACCCCCAACTCATATTGACAATTTCCTGAGCAAACATTACAAAATTGTTGTACGGGAACAGAAACATAAAAAAGTTTTTAACTGTGGAGAAAGTGATACAGTGTGAGATGTGCTTGTGTCAGTGAACATATTTGATGCAGATAATAAAACTACTTGTCAAACTTTGGACCGAATGTCAATGACATTGCATCAATTCAACATTTTCCAAGAACATAGTTTGAGGTGCCTCATGTAAAAGGAAAATTATTCTCCATTATTTGCCCATCCTGAGAAAAAAATTTAGATGCCACGTAAGCATTTTTATTGTAACTTCAGATTTAAGACTGAAAACTAATTGTACTCAAATATTGAAAATTGTACATAATTAGTACGTCATCAATTGGTACTGTACACTCTCATAATTCGTCTACATAACGAACCTCATTTTATATTCCCCTTGAAACTGAGAAGAAATAACATTATTGAGGAGTCAGTTTCCGCTTAAAAATTCTTAAAGCATAATATTTAAACCTGTGTAGCTTTCTCCCTGCCTTAAAAAAGTAGAAGACATTAAGCTGAGTGATAAAAAGAGACACATGTGTCAAGGAGAGCATTGAAATCGAATGTCACACGTTTTTTCAATCTGAATGAAACAGTTGGAGTAATTTTGCTCAGTGAATTATGTGAATGAAAGTTTTTGTTGGCGAACCTTTGTTGCATTATTATTGCATTGAACGTTGTTTCCATTGACTAAAGTTGAATTCTTTAGCAAAACACCATTTAACATTTGGACAGTGAGCGAGCAGTGAAGCGTCTCCGTCAATCGATTGGCAACGTTTGCTATATTTACCCCCAGTAAGATCCTTTATAAAATATAAATGTCTACTCATCAACATAGCACTCTTGTTGTTCATTCTCGAAAACAAGAAATTACTCTCGTCATCAACTCCTTCTCCATCAACAACAAATATTCAGCTGAATCGTCAACTTCCAATCAGAAACAATTTTTATAGCAATGGCGATTTAGCCTCACATGACATTTTATCTATATTATTTTTTGGCCTATGAGTGAACACAATCAACATGGCTCAGTAACACCAAACCACGTTTCCTCTACCCAAATACCTGGAAAGGATTCTTCTATTGCATCAAAGAAAGTTAGAGAGACAGAGCAGCATCACGGAAGGATTCAGACTGAAATGAATGATTAGACAACGTCTGTGCCAATCTGATATTACAAAAGGAAGCTTGAAAAACAACCTGATTGGAGAAAACAAATAGTTCTTGTATAATAAACTCTCATCTTCCACACACACACACACACACACACATTTACTCACTCACCAATTCTTCTGGGTTGAACTCAATTAATTAGAAAATAGAATTATATTTGTGGATTTTGCAAAGCAAAGCCGAAGGAGATAAAAAAACAGTTTGATGCAATAGGGAATAAACTTGATGGTTATTACCGTTTCCAGTAAACATCACACCATCACACCGTGTTAATAATAGCACCAAAAATTTCCAACGAGCATAATATAATAATCGTTATAATTCAAAGCATAATATTATCATTTGTAGATACATTCATTTTCATGTAATGCAATAATTCAACTATATTCCATTCCTGAGGATACAAAACTCAAAAATATTGCTCGTAAAAGGATAGATGCTGAGTGTAGGAACATTGCATTAGAAAAGAGCAGAGAGTTGCCTATTGTGACCATTGTAGTAACAATACTGACAGCATCATCATCATCATCGGCAAAGGTTTAATTGCAAGTTCAACAGTGTCTTTGACAAATACTACCATACGGTAGTATCCTCATCTTAGCTCAAAGCAAAAACAAGCGCAAGAGACAACAGCAGCAGTAGCAGAAGAACATTATTATCATCATCAGCACAGTTATATTACAACTGGAAACTACTACTGCTACAATCTTCCTACATCCCCATCATCGTCTTGGTAACATTTTCAAGTCAGTGAACATTCCACCAACTCAAACCTTACACTAACCCAACCAACTCGCAGTTGGCTGAACGTATATACATCATCTCGTCAACTAAAACTCTTCTCCTTCCACCAAAGTTGTATGCCTTTATCATCATCAACAGCAATAACAACAACTCTGCTACTACTACTAGCAGTGCAGTATACTGCCTTCATCATCATTTTTTATTAAAGTTGGAAAAACTCTGCTAAGTTAAACTCAAACTCCAAAAGTTCAGAGCTGACACATACAAGGATCGTTGACAGCCGAGAAAAATTCCTTGAAACCCACATCACTTCGTCACCACACAGCAAAAAGGCACGTTGAGTTGAGAGAGGAGTAGGCAGAAATCTACTTTTAGTCTTGTTCATCCAAAAACCAAGTAAACTGGACGGTCTGCAGAGTTATAGATAGAGGGAGAGAAAACAACTGCAACATCCTCATCATCATATCAACAAAGCGGATTTTAACTTTGCATACAAACGCAGTTAACAGCATCAACATCATCATCATAAGTGAAGAATTTTCGTGAGCGTCATCATCATCATCATCAGCTTCATTACTGAGTCAATGTACACACTGTTGAGAAAATTAATGCCTTCTTTACTCTAAGCGATAAGCAAAAAGCAACGCTGTTTTTGTATGGACATAATATAATATCACTCCCCCAGACACATAAACTTACTACGCAGAGCAAGTGAACGAACATTATACAGCAACTGTGAACAAGTGGTAGCGTAATGAGAACTTGAGGAAACTAAAGTACGTAGTACTCTCTCTGTATATGCACGCACGTTCCCCTTGTGTTTATGACATTTTGATGATAGTTGTCGGATCTGATACATGAATGAACTTGCCTTGATGACGACGCTAAGTTCAGAAGAGTTGCATTGTTGAGTTCAACTTTTGAGTTTTTTTCTTCCATTGCAAATAAATACACTCTGTTGTAAAAAGCAAGGGCAGACAGTACAGTAGACAGACTCTGAGAAAACTTTTGTTTTAAGACAACCAACTAGATTGTATGTACATGTGCATCCTATTTTGTATAAGATAAGACCACAGCTTTAAAAGGAAAGCGTACGTAGCTGAGCCTACCTAAACACTCAAATCGTCAATTCTCTGCTTTCACTGAAAAATTTACAAACGAACGTTTACATTAGAAAAAAAAGAAGGGGAAAAGAAGTAATCAAAAAAAACCAAGTGGAATCTATAAACCAAAGAGTACAAAATATTTTGACTGCATGAAACTACTAGTAGATAGTTGATTTCTTTTCATGGGGAATTAGACATAATAATATTAATTTAAAAAAAGGAATAGTCGGTTTTTCCTCCATTTGTAAACTCCGATAAGATTTATATGAACAAACAACGTTCCCATGAAATGAATGACAAATTTGCATTATAATTAGAGACGCTTTGCATAATCTAAAGCATAACTGAAAGTTAAGAGAAAGAAAGTTGTCTTACATGGTTTTAATTGCCGTATTGAAATTGAATAATATTTTAATATCTCATAATTTACCTATTTAAAGCTTTATTATAAGGTTATGTAATGAAATGAACATTTTGGTAGCAGTTTAAACAAAGGCTTTTGTGATTTAAGGAAATAAATCAGCAACTTCTTAATGAAGTGAAGCAGACTTGCAAATGTGAGAGGTTGTTTTGAAATAATTGCTGCTCCGTATTTGATTAAGAAATAGTAATTGTCAATTGTTTTCGTAGAGCAATGAAGGCTACGTGATTTCAACTAAATTAATTTGAGGATTCAGTACTTGCTAAGTTGTTCTCCAACAAAAGTGTTATAAAATTAACTAACTTGCATAGACAAACTGATTCAGTAGACATTTATGTGTATCATTAAGTAGTCCAGCTTCCATACTTTAAGACATTCATTGGAATCGGGAAGGTAGGCACCTTCTTTCCAAACACCTTCTTCATAAGAAAATTTGGAGTCAACGTCATCGGAATAGCCAAACGTTTCCTTAACTTGAACATTGAGAAAGAATCCCAAGAAATCATCTCTTTGAGAGTGGAACTAACTTTCCTACATGTGCTTTTAAATAGTGCTACATCAGAGACACTACATAAGAGAGAGAGAGGGCCACATTATTGAAAAACCTTGGTTTGCAGCTGAATATTGAAAGTAAAAGCAAATGTGAAGGAAACTCTTAAAAAGTTTGGACGGTGGCCCAAAATCACTTTTGAAAAAACTCTGGCTCGAGTAAATCTCCATGTGTAATAAGTGTATTAGCGCACATTTTATACTCTCCGCTGTATAAACAACAACGAAACGGAAACAAGGAAGGAAGTTAAGTAGCACATTGCATTGATTGCATACTTTGTTGCATTCTCTTGCTCTCTCCCTACTCTCTGTGGGCTCTTTTGCCTTGGTCTCATCTAAGATTGGTGCATTTTTATCTACACACACAAAACTACAATCTCAGAGTAGGAGCAACATCACCAAGTAAAAGAAAAAGAAGTATCAAACGTGTATACGTTTGCTCAACGTGGAAAGAGATAAGTAAACTTTCAACGTATCCAAGTTAAGGTCAAGGGTCTTTCTTTTTTAATCATCATCATCATCAACAAACTGTGGTTTGGTCGAGAATACTTCAAAAACTCGAGAGAACCAGCACCGGACAGGGTCAATTCTGGAGCTTATAGTAATGAGCCCCTAAATCCAAGTACAAGAAAAAAAGAAAGCATCGTTTGTTTGTTCGTACGTGCGAAAAGCTTGTAAAGTACAGGAGATTTGGTGTGAGTTTTTGTTGAAGCTAGACTGGGAAGGAATCTCTTTCAATCAAAGTGTTTTAAGCAGACATCGGCTTCCTTATTTCAAAACTTTCCTGAGCTGTAAGTTAATAAGCGATAATTATATATTTATAAGTACGAATGTATCACACATTTACAAAACTTTGTCCATGCGTTCCTATCAGTAAAACTTTAGCTTTTACATAAAGTATAAATATATACTCCCTCGTTGATTATCATTTACTAGAAGCGGCTGAGCAACAGAGGAGAGAATATATCTTCATTCAGAGAAGGCTGCTAAAGTATGATGTTAAACCGTGGAAGGAGATATTTGGCGAACATCTGCAGCAACTAAAGAGAGCAATCAAGAGGAAATACGAAACAAGTAACGTTGTGTGCTCACACACACACACACACGTTGGTCACAGAAAATTTTGGCAAGCTTATTATATTGCGAACTCTGAATACACATCATCATCAGCAAGCATCAAAGGAATACGAGCAGCAGCAACAGAGAGAATTCACACAACACAATAATATATTATATTGTATCTGAACACACAACGTTAACGTTTGTATGCGCAGTGCAACGGTATATGAACACGTATACGTAAGTAACGCTCTTGCAGCAGCAGCACACACTTTGCGTTTCATAAGAAAGTAAAGGAGCCCAGGCAAAGGCAGGTCAAGCCAGGGGATTTTATCGATAAAAGAGTTTTATTGATCAACACGAGCTAACCACGTTGGCTGGGGAAGCTCTTTATTTTTTATATGAGCTAAAGAACGGGAAACAGAGAAGACAGAAGCTGCTGGGAAATTTTTTTGAGAGACTTTCCCCCTGTGTGCTAACCAAGCTTTGAGAAAAAGTTACCGATTGCTACACTAGTGCTATAGCAAGCAGCGGCAGTCGCGTCCACCGTTTTTCCAAGAGGAGGACAAAGTGAAAAGTAATAATAATATCAGTTAGCTGACTGACGTGCCCGTTTCTCATTATTAAGTGATACTTGACAAAAAGCAATGGACTTTAATTGATCTATGCAACTACATTTTTTCCATGGCATTGCATCATCACCACATTGCATGCAAGTTCAACATTACTTCTTTTTTGAACACACGTCCTTCACAAATTACCGTAGAGCCTTTTTGCATCCTGTTGCAATTGTCTATGCTAACCATTTCAGGGATTGTTGCTGAGGATTAAATTGAATGTTATCAACTTTACGGATGAATTCAACGTGGCGTTTGTAGTTACAAACAAACACTCGACAATTTTTTTAGAAAAAATAACTTTCCATTTTTTAATTATCTTTAAACTTTTCTCACATGTGGAATAGCAATTTTTGGAGAGTTTACTAAAAACTTTTTTGGAAAACTTTAGAAGGAAGCAGCGTCGGAGGCTGTCGTATTTGTTACTGAGAACAAATTCTTTCGTCATTATTGTTCTTAGTCATCGCCAGAGTCGCGTTGTTTGCTAATTGGTTTGTTTGGAGATCTCATCTCTCAGCAATTCACCAAGACTTACACACAACAAAACTTGTATTCTCTCCACTTACTCTTTAATCAAAGAGAGCAACCCATCTTAACTTTCTCCTTCAAACTTTAAAGGACTCTGTGAATGTTGACCTGACTGAAAAAAAACAAGATTCCAAAAAACATACTTGACATTTGACTCTCTGAGCAGACGTCATCATCTTAGTTTTCCGTGAATTAAGCATTACGGCAATCTCCGTCGTCAAAAACATATCTGCAACCCCACAATTTTAGTAAATCAGTCAGTCATTCATCATCACCATCATCTTTTTTTTGTGTGGTGAAAAAAACAAACCGGTGGTCCAAGGAAATTAGCTGAAATTCATCTACTCCAATCAAGGCAACAAAAAATTATTATAATGGGACTGGAAACACTTCTTGAGGCTGCAAAATTTCTGGAATACCAAGCGGAGGTTGAAGCACGTGGTAAGTATAATTTTCTCCTTCTATTCCCATGCTTATACATAAATGTGTTGCTTGCTTCTTGCTATGTACGCTTCTTCCCGACGCGTCATATACATACTTGGAAAGGATCCATGACTTGTATTCAAATGCGCGTGTACATGTAAAAGCTTATACCCAAATGCGCATTTGTATATATAAGCTGGAGAAGCAGTATATATCCAGAAATGCGCAAGCTTTTGGCTTACTAAATACTTTGCTCATAGACATGGACTGAATACACGCTCTCCTTCTATTGGATTTTCAGTACTGCAACGTGTACTGTTAAAATGTTGTAATATATCGAGTGTAACGTAACCCCACAAACTTTATGCAATGGACGTGCCTACGTACTTACTCACTGCATGCTCTTTTCGTTTCGTCCAAAACGGAAGACCAAAAAGCACTCCAAGCCTTTCCAAAGGGGGTATTATTCATAGGCTTACTTGATATTTTCAAAAAGCTTCATCCACATCGTTGTTTCGTGCCTCTAGTTTGACCATGATTCCAAACTTTTATTTCCAATCACATGCTTTTGCATAAGCATGCATAAATGTAAACGTTATTAAGCCCACGTACACACTGCATAAATGTTACATGACATCATATCATCATCCTATACACAACAATCAACGTGCAAATCTATTGTAACTCTTTACGTTACCATGATATGATTTTTACTCATTGACATTGCAGAATTGATTCTATTCAGGAAAAACCTGGTGTGAGTGTGTGTGTATATACACAGCATGCAATGCACAATATACACGCATGGATCAATAACAGTGAATTATCTCATATTTTTATCCTTAAGAGAGTTAGACAGGTCAAAAAAAACTACTGCAGCACATGTTTTTACTTACTCACGTGGTGTGTTGCTATAAATACAAAAAAAAACTTTTTATGCATTCGTTGACTCGTCGTCTAAGGACATTCTCAGGTGTTCACCTACAGAAAATGAGACAAACAGTCATCGCATTAAATGCAGTTTGTATCCTTGATATGTTGTCGTCCAGACGTGAATGAGAGAGATGCATATAATGTACAAGTATTACTAATCCATTAATTTTCACTGTTTCCCTCATGAGAGACGACGGAATGGCTGCGACGTGGCGAATGATGTCATCCTTTAAATTTCGTCAATATTTTTGCCTACCAAAAAACCAACTCCCAAATTACCATCACATTGTATGTAGTAGTAGTATTCTTATCATCATTACTCATTTGGTTATAACCACGTATATATGTCGTTACTTGTTTGCTCTTTCAACAACAAAAAATTAAACTGTGTATGAGTGTGTGAGAGGGAGTGGAAAAACGCTCAAAACTATTTACCTCACTTGTAGTAGTAGTAGTGGTAGTGTCAGTCTTGTCATAAAAGAGAGTAGTAGTAGTAGATGTAGGTAAGAAGAAGTAAGTAAGTATAGTTGTGGATGGTTTGGTTGTACATTCGTCAAGTATTAAGTCATGCATTTCTAGTTACCACATCCTCTACTTCGTACTCATACCTGCTTATTCCCTCTTGAAAAAAGGTTTTTTCTTTCCTTAATTAACCATCTAAATCCTGCAAAAAGAAAGACACGTCGCTGGTGCTGCTACATAATACCTAAATGGATGAAACACAGTTGTAGCCATTGGAGGGCCAGTAATGCAGTCTTGCTGACTTGAGTGTAAAAACGATACGATCAGTAATATGATGCTCATTTAATGACAATGATGGTGGTACAATACTCACGTAAAAATTGTGAATTGGAATGCTATTGAAGGAGTGAGTAGTGCCACGTATGCAAGCCTTCTCTAAGTAAATGAAAAAACCACAAGATCATGTGTGTCTAACGCTAACTTTGTATTGCGCACAAATCAGCTTACTGTACTTTTGCTTGTATAAGTCATAAATATTATCTTCGCTCTTGTTCATAATGTTATCATCATCCATCCATCCTCAGGTTCACGTTAATTTTTGAGTCAGCAACTACCAGCACTACTACCAACCAAGAAGTATTGTAGTTGCATGCATCAGTCTATTTTTTTCATTGTTATCATTATCATCATCAGTTTGTATGCATTAGTGGTAGGTTGTTAGGTGTGCTTACAGAACGGTGCAAAGTGCACGTGGTTTTTTAACCGTACACATGCATACAAGTGCTTTTTGTGTGATGTACTTATGATGCTTGTATCCATTTCTACTACGTCCTCATCTTCATCAGCATTCTGTACTATCACCAAGTTTATTTTTTTGCTTGTACCTTCACATCACAAGCTGAAGCTGCATTTTTATGCAGTCATACATTTTTGTGTCTTGCTTGAACTGCATTTATTAAAAGGTCCAAAAATAAAATAAAAAAGGAATGAGCTGAGCACGTACCGTATTATTTCCAAATGATGATTCTATATTATCATGACATCGCTTTGCAAAGTGGCTCCTAAAAAATTTGCGTAGATGTAGTTGAGAGATAAAATTGTCTGTAAAAGAAATGGATGATAGCAGAAGCTCGCTCTTAAAAGTGAGGAAGTTGTTGACGAATAATACTAATGATTAGGTTTGCTTAAAGTAAATGTCATTAGATGACCTATTTGTTTCAAGCGTATTAATTTATAAAGTCAAGAAGGGGTTTCCAGTCTGCGAATTTTACTTTGCGGAAGAGCACGACTCTTCTTTTCATTAACATTTATTCAAGAAACAACATAAATTATACAAAAAAATTACTAGCGTCAATTATTAACATAAATTGTTTCTCGTCGTCTTTTATTGTAAATAAGCCGTTGAACTGTTACAAACTTCATATTTCTCAAAATGTAGAGCCAATTATAAAAAAATCAATACCTTGATCCTCTGATTCAGAAAAGTTTTTGAGGGCGCAGAAAAAGAAAAAGTATAACACGAAAGGAATTGTAGTCCAAGTACTTTTATTTATAGGAGAGCACGAGGTACAACGACGAGCTCATAAGATGACGTGGTGTCAAAGTTGATACATTGTTGTGACAATACTTTACGAAACATGAATAAAAGCCAACCACAAAAAATAATTCCATAGGGAATGAGCTACATTAGGCTAACCTACGAGTACACACTTACTTACTCGGCGCAACCCCACGCTAAAGGTAGCTACATGATGGTATATAGAGACAGGTTGGTTTGGTGGTGGTAGGAAATGTTATGAAAGTACAATGTATCCAATGATGGCACGCAACAACAGGCACTTACCTACACTATTTAGTTGTGGTGTACCTTGTACAAACTTTGCCTAGCCAAACATGCAGACAGAAACAAAACTTTCACATGGATCGCGCCTTGCTATTGTATTGTACTATTCCCTGTCATCATTAGAAGCAGTAACACATAGACTTGGTTAGGTATCATCATCATCATCATCATCATCATCACATTATTTCAGGTAATGAATTGCAGTGCGGGGCAGCTCACAACGCAAGAAAGTTTATGGAGATGGGCTCTTTGTAGAGTCCAAAATTCTTGCTGCAGACATAGGATTTCCTTTCTTTCTGCGGTTGCTAAAATCTCGAATTACACTTGGTGAATTGAAAGGAAGCAAGAGGAAATTGAAGTATAAGTTATGTTGATATGTCGTAAATTCCCACGTCCAACGTCGCTTCAAGTCCAGTCCTATTTATGTGAAGAGAGAGAGAGAGAGAAAGAGAAAGATTATACCGAGTTGATAGTGGAGACACTCATTTGACAAATCTGTTTTTAGGGCTGATTGTACAGCAATACGGCATTAGCCTAAGGAACTAGAGATGCTTGAATCAAAAGGGAGGCATGGGAAAGCATGTGAAGTGCAGTAGAACCGGAGTGTTTCACATAATTTCGTAATAAGGATGTACATTCGTTGATGATGATGACTTTAATCATGATGAGTACAAATCTCATGTTTCTTCTCTCATTTTCCTTCTTATGTCACTGCTATAAGAATGACTAGAATCGTAGCTGTAGAGTGTGTGATACAAAAAACATCCTCCTCATTTTCTACCTTTTACTAGCTACCTTTCAGGAATTTTATTCTACGTGGTGTGGAGCTCGTTTAATGCTTTCATAGCAGTATTATAGAGCCGCTGTGTGCACACACGTTGTGCTCAATATGATAGCTTACTATCTGTCGGTCTAGGAAAATTTTTTGTGTTGCAACTACAAGCAACCGCATGCGCTTCGTTTGGCGTTATCTTTGCCTTGGCTTGGAGAAGCACATTTTGTGTAACTGACGGAAAGCACAGAACTAAGCATATAAACTTTGTACGCTTACAAATAGATGTACATATTTTTCATCTCATCATATCATACCACTGTTTTTTTCGTCTTGGAGCACATTGGCTGCCATTTATACAATACTTTACCATGTGTATAAACATTCCTTTGGGATTTTATTAATGCAGGTAAACCAGCATACGTTTCAATCTATAAAAAAATGTGTGAAGTCAGTGCTGCTAGCTCTAGATATAAAATATTTGAATACACTTTTTTTCTCTCAAGACAAGAGAGCCAGCTATATCCAATAGAGAGACCAAGTGAGGAAAAAGCACATGCATATTTCTGCTACTATTACTACTGACAGAGAGCATGTACATGACGCACATGTGCGCTCTTGATGTGAAAAGCGGGGAATCAATCTAAGCCGATAATTAATATATCAGGTTTATAGTCAAAAATATATATTAGGTAGCAAAATGCTATGATACTTCTATAACGGGCCTGAATGCATGTTGAATTACGTTATGATATTTATTACAAAGCGGATCTAACCACTTGAAGCTGAAATTCCATAGAGAATTGTTTGCATCACACAGTTGAAGTGCTAAACTTCCAGTAATATATGGTAGAGCCCAATACATACATACAATATATTGGAAAATGAAATATGATTACAAGGCAAGAGCTCCATGATATGATTCCATGATTATTTACCAACGATGGTGAACAAGAGTCTGTAGGGAAAATGGATGCATGTGAAAATACAAGACGATAATATTTGGCAATATGAGATGCACATAGTATTCAACATATTATTCATTCGTGAATGATCAAGATGGAACAACCAGGCGGAGTTAAGGATGCATGGGAAAGTGATCACATTGACGTGTGAGTAATTATCAGTGCTTGGGTACAAACTGTGAGAGAAAAAAACGAAAGCAATGAATATTATCCGCTAACCGCACGGAACAAACAGCAGATGAAAGATTAGACTGCCTACATAAAAGTATAATAACAGGAGGTAAATTACTCCATGTGTATACTATTATATGGGATGATGATGATATGGTGTTCACATATGCTAATATATACAACTCTATTTTCCTCTGTTGTTCTAATCAGATCAGATCTGTCTGTCAAATTCCTGTAGAGTTTGACAGCATCAGGATACATAATGGGCACATGGTGTTTAACTTTTTATCTTATTATTTTTAAGAGGGTACAAATGTCATTTCTATTTATGGGCTTTACTCTCAGAATGCTCACAAATGTACTGATAAATATTAGTAGTAGTAGTAGTAGTAGTAGTAGTAGTAGTAGCCGGCAATAGTTTTGTATTGTGTACACATTCAAGGGTGCAATTACGCTCAACATGCTTTTCATCAAATTATGATTGATTAATAAAATCACGTCCAATTATATTTTGGGCTCCCTTTAAATTGAAGTAATTGAAGAACATGCTGATGTAAAATGAAGCATGTGCTTGTAAACAAACCAATTCAGGATTTGTACAATAATGAAAGTATGTTGTGTTGTTGTGAGCAGTGAACAATGCATTTTGTTTACAGGTGAGCTAGCAATTGTATAAAATTGTACCTTTTTAAAACAAGTAAATTTTGTCGGCAGACATTTATGGAATCATGTGGAAAAGAAATTACCTCATTGCAAATAAATCATGAAATACGTAAATTACTTTAAATGCGTGGACACACGTACATCCAAACACTAGTGTTTGACGTAGATATTAATAAGCTTTCTGGCTCCATACGTCCATTCAATACCATATTCAACATCTCACACCAGAGGTAAACGACCATGTTAAAAAGTGTAGAAACCTGATCTCTATTCATGCAGAAATGAGTCATATCTTAGAATGTAGGAGGCATAATGAGGTGGAACATTGAGGTGAATAATTTTTTTCAATGTGTGTAACATCACATGCTGTTTCTAACCAATTTTATTGTGTTACCTGTGCCGTATCTTCCTATTATAGTTGAATATAATTCAAATCAACCATTATACTTTTGCCTTTCTCTCAAAAGTTTGGCGTAATGTGTTGTTAAAACAATAGCAAGTGAAAAGCTCACATAAAGTTTTTGTCGTTCCGGATTATCGAAGCCAATTCATAATCAATAGCAGTGAGATTAAGAACGCTGTTTATCGTCGTGCACAAGATGGGATAATGCCTTTGTAATTTAGCTTTATTGCAATTTACCAGTTAGGAATTGTAAGCATATGAATGATTAAGTAGAGCATCGAAAAGCTAAAAAAAACTACTAGCCGTGTTGTTTCCTCAACGTGTGCGGTGTGTAGGTGAGCATAATCAAACATATTGAACATATATAATTGTTTGGGGGTACTAAAAATAGTATCATTTGATTGGTACACTTGTTACAGACGTATGATTTAGATTATAGCTACAAAAACAACCCTGTTTATAGCTGATGTTTGTTTTATACGAAATAAATGGGAAAAACTAATTGGTAGCAGAGATTGAGTCACTGTTGAGAACATATTGCAACTAGTAATGACTGAATAAATCACTATCTTTGTATTTGGTGCTGGTTCGGAAAAATAAAGATATCGTTTTTATTATCGATGACAAATATCGTGTTACGTTATCAAATCCATTTCCTCAGATTTATTTGCCTTTGTGAGTTGGAAACAAAGGGCGTCAAGATGCCAGCGTCATCGCAATTTTGTATAGAATTAAGTGTCATTGACTGGAGTTTTATATCCCATTAGCAAATGGGCAGCATTAGTTTAATTAGCTGGCAATACGTAATATAAGGAATGTGATAGGTACATTTTAAACCCCTACTTTCCATTTAGTTTTTCGCACATCTTTTGAGTAGTTGACGTTCCATGAAGCATTAAAAATGGTCCCACCATATCCTCTGGTTTGATTTTGTATCTTGAGCAACACACAACGCTATGTTATGTGAGAGTATCGAAACTAGCCAAGCAGCAACATTCGTCCCTCCTTTCTTCTAGTGATGTGAAACGACTTGAGAGCGTAATGAAAATGATACATTGACACAAGGTGTAGGATGATGTGCCAACGCTCAAAAAGCCAGATGCCACGCTGCTTGACTTTTCTGTTACTCTAAAAGGAATTATAATATTTGTGCTATGCTGCTGTAATAATTAGTAACTCCCAGAATCTTTTTCTACCTTTGCTTGATACAGCAAAAAACTCGGCCAATGCCAAAGCGCCACAGCTACCAGTTAGTTCGCTTACGGCTTTCGACCACGTAACGAACGCGTAGTATTATAACATAACACAACATAACGTTTATTTATCAACGCTGATACGGCAAACCAAGCAGCCATGCTTCCCAAAGCAAGTAACCGGTAGGTAGACAGGGAAGATTACACTTTTGCGAGTTCCTTGTTCAAAATAATCCCCAATGCTGCTTTCAAGTTTCAGATGAAAAGACATGAAAATACACAAATATACGCTAAATAAAAAGTATTTTCTGTTCTATATGTGATGTGGCAAAGCTCGTTTAGCTCTTATATAAAGCCAACACACACCTCGTTGAGTAACCCCAATATAAAGTATATAGACATAGACATGCGTACTACCCATTTTTGTGTGATCTTGTACCTCCACATCATGCCATGCCACCACTTAAACCACGACATAAGTTTTCTAAAGAGGAAAGACCTGTAGAAACCATTGAAGGGAACGTGTATTGGTTTGGATGGAATACACTCCTTCACAGTGGATGGAAGGATGGAAACATACCTTAGCTTCGAAAATGAAGTAAAAAAAAGTCTATAAAAGTCATTTGGCAAGAACTCATTTGAGCGGAAGCACTCTTACCAAGTCTACAGCCCAATACTGGGCAGCTAACTATAATCATTACCGTCAACGTTATGATGCCAATAATAAGTTTTTCCAAATCTATCACGGTGTGGGGTCGACAGTTGAAGATTTATCGGGATTTTCTTCGATGAGATTCTTTAACTTCAAAATCATTTTCACTTCCATTACAACTTACATAATAAAACCCATGTTCACTCAACCTAATATAAAGGAGCCGCTGCAGTTTTGTAATTACTTCTTCTCAGTAATCCCTATAAAATGCTGAATGTGTTAGACAGCTCATTATTTGATATACACCATCCATTTGGAAAGGGCTTTAGAGTTTTTATATTTGTCATATCCCTGTCATCACGCCTACCATGGATATTGGCGGCATGGTGATGATGCAATGGTAATAATAATCTTTGTCTAAAATAATATTCACTTGGTGTGAATTTTTCACGGGTTTCTGCTCAAGACACATGTATTGCTTAATATGATTTTAAGAAGGAAAAGGAACAACTCATTAAACCTTGCTACATATTTAAAAATTCATCATGTCAAACGCAGTAAGTAGTAGCAATCCAGTACGGTTTAATGCTGCACGAGCATCGTTCAAAATACGCATTCAGCACAGATCCCCTGAAGTAAGTGTAAGTAAGCTCACCAATTTCTTATAACAGGAAATAGGCACATTTCATACATACATAGTTCGATCGAAACCTTTTCCCATTCCAGTTTAGTAAGGCGAAAGTATCTACTTTTTCAACAAAATAACCCGTACGTTTTGAAGCATGCAATCGTCCAGGCTGAAGAGGATATGATATGAGAGCACATGCCACAACAGCCCAAAAGAACTCTTCCTTTTGTATACATCAAAGCACCTTGATGAGAGGCCGAAAGGTTGGATTAAAGTTTTAGCTTCGATGATTGTGAAAATTTATGAGTAGGAAAAAGAGAATTGTATATGAACGAATGAATGCAGGCAACCCATGCCATGAGGTTATTTCAGCCTTTCAACAAAAGAAAAGGGGAAAACCCGCGCGGAGCGAGTGGAGCTATGAAATTCTCCATTGGATTCAGAACTGACAGTAGTATCGACTGAATGCCAATGAATATGTACTTAATACTGGTGTACATAGCAACACCATGGGTCAATTCCCAATTTGCTTTATCAAAAAGGGTTTGCAAGAGAGCCACGAGCCATTCTATCTGCTCATATTAATCATAGAGAGGTTCATAAATCTGTCGATGAGAGAACCATTGTGAACGAATATGAAAGGAATTCTAAAAATCATAAATGTATGAATGATTGGAAACGATTTTAAAAAGAGCTTTTGATTCGACCAGCAAATGCTTGAACCAGCTCAGCGTTTCCATTGAGGCACTTATGCTAGACAAATTCCATGTCAGCATTGAATTAAAATTAAGAATTATTTTACCTTTCCTTGCTTGCTTCAATGTTTTTTTAGTATGGATGAAATTTTTTGTTGTAGCTAGTAGATACACAAGAGATGATGCCGGGGCTACGTCAGATGAAAAACGTTATGTTGCTACAGTTTGCGGAAACAGGGTTAAACCCGTAGCTTACCGGATCATCATATCATTATACAATATGTCATGCTCTTTTAATATTTTAGCATCCTGTGCCCGCGTTAAACTGTATCTTTGTAGAATAATTGCAATTTGTGGTCACTATCATCATGAGGATCACATTTTTAATGTGGTTACTCAACTTACGCTCCCCATTTTCCAGTAGTTTCGGAAGGAGATCACACATTTTTTACACTTTATAGACCACTAACTTCATGTACAAGTACAAATACAAAGTATCCTGATGTGTGTAGCGTATGCTATTAAAAAATGATATGCTGCATATTATTCCGGAAGTTGAAAAGAATTATACCTGAGCCAGTTGGAGTAAACATGTTAAAACAAGGATATTATTGAAATTCCGATATCACTACTGATATGACCGTATGTACTTCCGTTGTTTTTTAGTAATCTTGTTGAGGATCTTCGTTTCCTCGTAACGTCTGGCTAGATTAAATAGCATTGTTAGTTTGTAGTTATGTTAAATGCATTATGTGTGATGTTCATGATGTTTTGAAACGTGGCAGTAGCTTTGGTCACGCATACTTGATTTATTTTATTTTTTTACATTTCTGTTTCTACACTACTGGAAACACCGGAGACAGAGAGAGAGAGGAAAAGAAGTATGCTTCAACGACAATGCAATCTATTATTACAATCAGTTTCGATCATAATCGAAAGAAGCACATGGGGGAAAGGTACACGTGGCCAGTAACTTTGGTACATTTTATAGTATGTGAAGGCTATACCAACCTACATTCTTTACGTTAGCATTACCAGGTGCGCCACTTAAATCCGTTAGAATAGTCCGGAGTGAGCTCATGCTCATACAGAATATGCAGAGTAGTAGTTCACTCATTAAATATGCATTGGACTTTGTGAAATTTTAGGTACAAATGCATGTGGCAGACTTGTGCTCTTACTTTTAAAAACAAAAGCCTAATCAGCGTAACCAAAAAGAAAAATGGAATACTTAAAGATACCGGGAACACAAAATGATCTAATACAAAGCTTTCAAATGATTCCGGAGAATTTGTTATTAATAGTGGAAGCTTTTCTGGAACTGTACTCTTCAAGCAAATCCTATCTTTAATTTTGAAAAAAAAAAATTTAAAACCATGAAACGCCCTTATAAAAATTAAGTGTTATGAGTATCACATTTCCGAATCTTGGTACCGATGATACTCCGTTGTTCACATATCTGTTAGATTTACTTTGGTTTAACCGATTCCAAACCTAAAAAAATAGTTTTATGATTGAAAGGGTAGTTGACATAATATAAATTCATCCTTTGTGCATGAGTGTCTAGAAGAACCAGCAATCAATAATACTTTCATCATGTGTCAAAGAGAATCAGCAATAAAACTTGACACTCCGGCATCAGCCCAAGAAATTTGTATTCATCTCCATTTGTTTTTTGTAATGGAGCTCCCCTTTAACATTGTTTTATTATATTGTTGGCGAACAATAATGTTTGCATATATTGGAAGGTGGCGTGGCTTTTTCGACTTATAATGTGTTTTCTGTGTGTGCATGTCTAGCAAGCAAGCGGTACATGAGGATTTTAAGCCCAGTTTGCTGTCGGTTTTTTTGTGCTGCCATTTACATCCACTATAAATCCTCCAAGCATGCCACGTACCACACTACTACTGTTGCGTTTTTTTGCGTGCTTTCGTTGTTAGCTGCTGCCTGCTAAATGTTGTATGTAGCCAAAAGGAAAAGTGGACGGATTGGTGTAGAGCTTGTGACTAAGCTTTGCCGTGGGAGTAGCACATGGGTAAAGCATGGCGCCCTTCAACTGTGAGCAACAAAGTCATAATAAAATCTCCGAGCAACGTCCTCTTTCTCTTGTGGTCATATTGTTGGAGTTGGAGCACACTGAAATTCACCCTCCGCTGCCATCATGCCGGTCGACTTAACATTGCCCTCTCTGTGTTGTTGCTCCTTTCCTTTTGCTTCACTGTTAGGGCTGCTACTGCTTACTTAATAGATGTGTGTGTAATGTGCATGCATCCTATATAAAATGAATTCACGTAAAAATTCCTACAAAAAATTTCATTGTAATCCTTATCGGCCCGTATACAATGTATATTATATGAAGCATACAACGATCAAATTCCCCATCATTTCAGTCAGGGATCATTATGAAACATATTCACTCCCTTTAGAGTTATCCAACAATTCTTTTATGGAGAATTTTCTTCTCTCTTGCTGCTTCCTACCATAAGTTTGATAGTACGACAGAGAGCATTGTGAGCAACAATGAAGAAGGCAGGTTTTTCCCCTTTTTCCTAGTTAGCAAACAGCATCATCCTCATCCTCTCCCATGCTGCCAGTAATCCAACGTCATACAACGATGGGAAACAGTCGGAATACATCGGCCCCACAGTCCACAAGCCTTACTCTGTAAACTACATTGCACGTTGGTCATATATACTCAGCTACAATGTGTAATGTAACGCTCTGTTATAGAAATAATAATATGGCTGAGCTAACCAAAGAGGAGTCGTAAATGGAAAAAAGACGGTCCCCGGCATCGCCATCATCAGCTTGCTTGGTCCACGCACATGCTACACGCTTTCTTTTTTCTCACTGTTCAACTTGTATTCATGCTTCACAAACAGTTGAAGATAGAATATAACATGTTTTTTGACCTGGACGTAAGTACAAACAGGTTGTGTAAACTTGGTAGGATTTTTTTTTGAATCTACAGATGTTTATAAACTGGGAATCTTATGACAAAATGCTTTTAACGCAGAATTGTACATTTTTTACAAATAAAATGGGAAAGGAAAGTATGATGTTGCTGTTTCTCAGTTATTTTAAGTAAAGAAAAAAATTCTGTGTGACAACGTTATTTTACCATGTCCTTACGCTTTTATTGTGAATACGAAGATTTGTGCTTTCCTTCTGTTTTTATATCACACACACCGTTCTCCGGCACTACTCGTTCTCTTTCTTCTCTGTTTATCGACCTTTCTCCAAGTTGAGGGAACGCGAGGCAGTTACCCATGCTCGCATTAGGTTGACGTGACATGGTGTCGGCTAGAACAGCGTGTTGCTCTCAACTCAAGAAAGCTCTTTTTCCCTTTACTCACACACATAGGCATTTGGGCCCATGCTTCGAGGGAAAGTAGGGAGAAGATATTGGAAGGTGTTCGTTTTTTCCTATCGTGTCTCTGAGCAATGGAAGAAAATCTCCTGATGTATTTTTCAAAGAAATGGGAATAGCTATGGGGAATGGAATTAAGGTTGCGTTTTCTAGGTCTCCATGCTCCTTTGTCCCTTCTTCCATTGTACTTTCTGCTCTGCGGCAAATGTAGCTAACCGAGTTGTCTGCATAAGAAAATCTTAATTTCATAATATTAAAAATAGGTAGTCTAGTGATAAACTACCCAATTCATGCTTCCTACCCGGTTTTGGATTCCTATTTGACTTTGTACAAATGTATACTTTTTTTTTTACATAAATGTTGTCTAATTTTATCCGTAAAATGTTCCTGGAATGGCGTCTTTCTTTGGGAAAAATTCCCTTTTATTAGCTAGTATGCTGAAGTTCCCCATAAGATCTTTTGACTTGTGAAATCCTTCTTGGAATTAGGCCCAACTGTAATTACAAGCTGTATGTTTGATTTATATTCTCACTCTATAGTTGCTTTCCAGCTTCCCTTTGGCAAAATGTTTTTTTATCAGAGGGATTTTGTTGCATGCGTGCATTCCTCTTACCACCATTACAAATGCACGGCCATGTTTTCCGGCAGTATGGACGTGGTGGTGGTGTACTTAATGTACATAGTTGAAACAGTGTCCAAATGATTTAAGTCAACGACGGAGAAAAAACAGGATGGACAGATTACGTTTTAGTTTGATTGCATGACATGTCGTGAGAAAATGAGTAAAGTGGAAAGGTGTTCATTGCCTAAAGTAAATCAACCATGTTATGGAGTGCATTTCAACCCATGGGAATATGCATGCAACATCCCTTCTAATAACATGTGTGGAATTTAAGCTAAGGATTACATCCTTAAGCTACCAAACGCTATATATTACTGTGTAGCAAAAACAAGAATCGTAATTCCTGTAATGACAAGTGGTATTAAGTAAGCAGACCGTAGTAGTATCGATATTGCTGGAAATAATATTTCATGATGTTTCCACTATACAAACATTTAAAACCACTGGCTGATACGTACGCTTTGGATAGCTTAAGTTAATTACTTGTTTTACTCTGTTGGTTTTATACACTGCATGTAAAGACGATTCAACAAAGGGTCCATTTAAAAACTAATTTTATTTACATTAACTTGTCCATGTCTTTTTCATATATTACAATGCAGCTGGACAGCATAACAAATGCCACCCTCATTGACAAAATGTTTATGCAACGCAAAAGATAAAGAAAGAAAATACAAACGTTTTAAGGTCTAGGGACTACTTCTTGCTTTGTTGGGTTAGTATTTCAATGTAAGTCCCAATAAAACTGTCATTCTTTACATTATTTACGAGCAGGGAAGCTGTGATTCAGTATTTTATGACGTTTGAACAGGGAGCTAATTTCTCAGCATCTTGTCTCAACGTTAGGTTACTACTTCAGTTTATGAAGAATGCAGGAAAATGCATTTTACTTTCAACTTGTAGTAAAATGATGAGTATTGTTATGACCAGAATATCTTCATGTCCTTCCTTACTCGTGGGTATCTGTCAGTATCTAAATGGTTTGTAAAATGAGCTCATTCAAATGAAAGAAACACTAATAAAAATTTGGAATTAGCTCAGCAGGTAACGCGGTTGAAGTAATACTGATATATATATTTTTTTTGTCTGTTGAAGGTTTCAAATGTATGCTTCAATATCAAACAGAAACGCCTTATTCCAACCTTGAGCGTGTGTCAACGTGTATATGTGGTGGTGTTTGGTAGCTAAGCAAAATTCATCAGATAATATATTGTTTTTCCATACAGTTGAAATATTGAATACTGAGATACCAAACCACTCATTTGTTTGTAATTCCACGAGAATTTTTTTGTCTTCAACACTATCATTTAAGCTTTATTGACTTGTGCTGGAAGAGGACTACTTACATGTAGGTACTTTGCGAATAAAAAGCTTTCCTTCATAATTCGTTAAAATTAGGCGTTCTTTGAAGTATCGATTTTGTATACCTAAGTACAGTTTGAGTCTACCGAGGGTTATACATAGCCATTCCTTTCGACCTTCGGCAATAGGTGCCACATATACCTATAAAACCGCAAGCTATAATCAGGTCTGAGGTTGGGTCAGTCGACTATCGAGTACGAGCGTATGTATGTATATTTGTATGTATGTATGCTGTATCAGTAACATAAATTACGTAACAAGCTTCAAACCTCTAGTTTAATACAATCTGCAACGTAGCATCGATTTCAGTTCATTCACAGCAGAAAAAAAATTATTGCAACTCAGTTCCGAGAACGTCCTCTGCTAATCTTCCCCAACTTAACTTGTCATTTTATGTAGACTATAGAGGAGGAGGCTGCTACTACTTAATAAGCACTAAAATTTAGTTTATCTTAAACTAAAGACTGCTTCTGCTCCTCCAAGAGAGAAAGTGAAATGTTAGGCATGGCAACAAGAACGTGTTTCGGGCATGCCTAGTGTCAAAGTTAGGATGAGGCTGATGTGATAGTACTCTCTCTCAATTGAATAGGAATGAACTGGTTGTAAATGTGTTGTCCATTTTTACTTTGATAGTACAATGTTCTGAATAATATAATGAATTGTTCATGCTTTGCGGGCGTTGTTACCAAGTGGTGTGTTACGTGTGTAAATTTTAGCACGATGTATTACTACAAGCGATAGGAGTGCGATTAGTAGTTTGATGACTCCCAGTCATTTTGGATGGGCATAACTGGTTAGTTTACTTAGGTTGAGGATGCAGGGTTGTTTGGTTAGAGTTGGTCTAGCTGTTTTAGAAAGACGGCGGATGCGGGGCCAGATGTCGAGATTTTTTCCCTTTCGTTGCCACATCATCACCACCTATATATACTTTGGTACGATATATACCCCAATCGATTTTAATGTGGATGCTGAATCAACTCAAAATCCGATAAACTTTGTAATAAATATCGTGTTGCTTACTTTACATATTATGATAGTAATAAAAACACATTAAAATACGTGGATTATACCTACCAAGCTGCTTCATATCAAACTCTATATGTTGAAGTGTACAATTTCTCCTTTTGTAAGTCAGTCAGTCACTCCTTATATCGTTCACTTGCTCCAAACTGGAGGAAAAAATTCTGGCGCTGGCAAGTTTACATTGGCTAGCTTGCATTTATGATTCCAGCAAATGAAAATTATAGATTGCTTGGTAAATGCTCGGGATTCTACCCTTTCATACATACATTTATATTATTTCCACATGGGAAATTTGTAGGCTTGCATATACTTATATGTTGCGCATGTGGTACTGGTCCAGCGTGTTCTTATTGTGGTTAAAAAGGCTGTGATTAACCGTGTCAGATGATTAGCGCAGTTTCCAGAATGTCTTGAGTATTACCACAAGACATGTGGATTTATCATGGAAATGGAAAAAGTTCAATGTTCACCAATAAATATGTATGTAAGACATAGGTACGTAGATACATACAAGAGAAGGTCGCATTAGATTCGCATTTGGCTTCTTTTTGTATAAGTTGTACCTGAAGAAGGGAATGGTTTCAGTAGTAGTAGTAGAGCAATGGTAATCCATATGAATACTTTCTGTCCAAGGTGAAAGTGAAATGGATTCATATCCATTCACGTGAACCCAACCGATACAATCAGTTACTCAAATAGATCCAATGTATATATACTTCAAATGTAATCAATATTTGTTTAACTATTTCTACAATTTCAATCCTATTTAACATTTTTATATGCGGCATAAAAATAACACTTCATCTTATCACAAGTGAACAGGTCATTTTGCAGAGGAGTTGTAGTAGTATTGCACATTGATTTCATATTTGTACAGTAAAACCAGCGTCATCGCTTCAAATTTCCTACACCCATAATAAGGACATGGAAAGAGTTCGTACACTTTTTTACACAACGAAAGACCAGCGTTTACTGAGAACCAGCAGCATTGATATTGATGCGCATGCATTTCTACAGCTCCGTAAGAGTTTTTGTGTAGCTCCCACTTTGATATCAAGCAAATAGAATGTATATAAAAAAACCAGCACGTATCCAGATTCTGCACACACATTTCTATGTGTGTAGGTATTATATAAAAGTATACATTTACATGTGTAAAAGGAATAGCACCAAGTTTGCATGATAAAAAATTTGTTGTAAAAGTCTACACAATGTTAGCAAAAGTTCTGCCCTCATGTCATGTGCCTCCTTTGAGGTTCTCATACAGTGGATCTTTAGCATTAGTTGCAGATCAAAAATGTGTTTGCACACATAGTACCACTGCCAGTTATCAACATCATCAGCAAGCAGAAGCAAGAGCAGAGCACACCACGCTGAATATGAGTTTACCAACCAGGCTTTGTCCACTGACTGAGTTAATGACCTTTGCAATTTTTTTCCTTGCCGTTTAATCCTTTCTAGTAGTTGGTCTTTTGCGAAATTAGATTCAGCCTCTTTGGTCTTGTGGTGTGGTTTTAGCTTATTGAGTTTCCTTACTTATCAACACACTTGATATGTTAGCAATAGTCCAGTCAGGAGAGTAGGAGCATTTACTACATGTGGAATTATATACCTATAAGCTTGCTCTGGTAAACAGAAAAAAACCCATGAGGAGTTGAAGAGACGTGCTATTGGATGATATTTTTTTTCTCTACAAAAATACCAACTGTTGTAATTTAATGTGATACAATGTATATGTGGTGTATGAAAGTATGTTTTCACCTTACTTTTCCTTCGCATAACCAACCTCCCAGATTCAGTTATGTATAAATGAATTTTGTATCAGATTTTTGTTTTGCACACATGCACACACATTTAAATCCCATGTAATTTTTGAGAGACGGCTGGCTATACTACTCAACATGTGCGTTCTTTCTGTTTTTTGCGCATCATGTTGCAAAATAAAATGGCAAAACTTCACCTCAGACCAGGTTACAACTACAACGCAATTTGAACTGGATGAAAATTCGCATAAGAATTCATGAAAAGTTCGTTGTATCCTTGTGACTGCACTGCCCTTACCTTGTTTCCTATTCACTACTTAAATGACACAGTGGTAGTGATGGAGATGGTTACACTGTAGCACACTTTCATAGATATTTTCATATGCCTAAAATATATAGGCTCATAGTAGTCTTTGATGAGAACATTTTTGTGTGTAAATACTACTACTAACGTTGATTATACACCAAATTAGCGGATCAGTAAAAGAATCCAGTGTAGTGACAGTGACTGAAGCATTCATTGTTTCGGCTGACATTATCTATCGCTGATAATATGTATTTCCCAGCAAATCTTGATTTTATTGTCAATTGTATGTAGCTCGTGTGATACACCGCATATTTAAGAGTGTGATGACTTTTTATGTTTTGCATATTAGGTCATAACACTCATTTCTTGTATTTTAATGATAATATGATGCCACGTTGTGTTACAACTGACAAAACTTAATTTCCAGTCAATCCGGTTATTAGTCGAAAGCTAATGTTCAGATATAAAAAACACTGTCGTCATCATCATCCCCTGATTTTCGGGTTTAAAAAATCTGTACCCATCCCTCGCTTTCCAGATACTTTGTGTTATGTGAGGTGGAAACTAATCATTGTCCTTATTACTTCCACCGTTTTACATATCTAAGAGATCTTTCATGCACTGGAAACAATTTGGTCAACCAACATAGCTCTACATTATTTTGATTTTTTTATTATATGGGAAGGAATATTGCTATAGCTAAGCTTTGCTGGAGGCGATATAATTCCTTATACGTAAATTTGTTCATAGCCGGCCATATTGTGGTGATCATAATAGCCTCTACATGATTGTGATTATTACATACTTCGATACAGCAAGTAAGAACGAAATTATGAATGTTATTGTTATGATGTATTATCATCACCGGAATAAGTTTGCTGCAGGACAGCAAAAAATAAATCATTTGAAATGTGGTGTATGTACATTCCAGGATTATTTAGCACAGAGGGGATTTGGTATTGTTTGCCGGCGTATTTACCTGTCTCATCAAAATTAGGCACTTAGCTCATGTACCGAAACGGCAGTGATTAACATTACGTTTACGTAATGCACATTATATCTGTTAAAGAAGTGGAAGTGTATTATGAATGTAAGGTGCGTATACCACTTATACGGTCAGACTTTCATATTTTGTAAATTTTATTTTATGACGAATCAGTAAAATATCGAGAGACAAATGATACATGAAAATATGTATTAGTAAGTGCTCTACACGTATGAAAATTTTCCAACTTACTGACATCCGGATTACTGAGATATGGGCAACTTAACAAAACATGTCAAATTTCAACTGTATAACACTTATACGGTCAAGTACTAAATTTGATCTTAAATTTTTGTTCATTGTTATGACATATGGTAGGCTCATTATGATCGTCGCCATTACTCATTAGTCGCATAATAACACTATTCCGAGAGAAAAAATTCTAAGCTGGGTGGTGCTGGCGGTCCATTGTTTCCCGTGGAGCACAAATTTTGGTTTTTGTTGCATAATTTTGCAGTTAAGCAACAACCATACGCCCGAGATATCTTAAAAAACTCAGGGCAGACTCTAGTTCCTAAGTGGGTACTCGTAAACCGAAATCCGAATTCGGATGCCAAAAAATAAAATGATTTTCAATTACGGTTAATGGTACTATTGAGACATTTCGATGAAAACGAAGCCTACACCACCCACCCACCTAAATTTTTTAAGCTTACTAATGCAAACTTATTCTTAACAAATAGGAACGTCGACTCATGTGGCCAGCAGTCACAGATCGGCACATCTTTGTTTTGTGGCACATACAAGGTTATGACTATTTGTCCATTACAATGCTGTCAAAGCAAACATTTTTTAAATTAAATATATGGCGTCAGTAGTCATCCCTTGATACTAGATAGAAACCAAATATGCTTTAAAACTGTTGTTATGCATCATTATAGCGTTTTTTACACCATGCCGCATTTTTGAAACCATTCCTTTTAAGTTTCAAAAATTTCCTTGCTGAGACTTTCTATTTAGTACGTTACTACAGACTTGGATCACTTGTATGTGCCACAAAACGTAAAAACTTGCCGATCTGTGACTGTTGGCCACATGAGTCAACGCTCCTATTTGTTAGGAATAAGTTTGCAGTAGTAAGCTTACAAAAATTTAAGTGGGTGGGTGGTGTAGGCTTCGTTTTCACCTAAATATCCCAATACTACCGTTAACCAAAATTGGAAATCATTTTATTTTTTGGCATCCGAATTCGGATTTCGGTTTACGAGTACCCACTTAGGAACTAGAGTCTGCCCTGAGTTTTTTAAGATATCTCGGGCGTATGGTTGTTGCTTAACTGCAAAATTATGCAACAAAAACCAAAATTTGTGCTCCACGGGAAACAATGGACCGCCAGCACCACCCAGCTTAGAATTTTTTCTCTCGGAATAGTGTTATTATGCGACTAATGAGTAATGGCGACGATCATAATGAGCCTACCATATGTCATAACAATGAACAAAAATTTAAGATCAAATTTAGTACTTGACCGTATAAGTGTTATACAGTTGAAATTTGACATGTTTTGTTAAGTTGCCCATATCTCAGTAATCCGGATGTCAGTAAGTTGGAAAATTTTCATACGTGTAGAGCACTTACTAATACATATTTTCATGTATCATTTGTCTCTCGATATTTTACTGATTCGTCATAAAATAAAATTTACAAAATATGAAAGTCTGACCGTATAAGTGGTATACGCACCTTATGTATGTATGTGTATAATGGTGAATGCCTAAATACAGCTGGTTAAAACATGGACATGAAGTTTCAGATAACGATTAAGTACGGCTGTCGTGATGATGAAGATTATGGAATTGTTATTGTGTTCATATATCTGTAGTGTTCATTCTTATGTACTCATTTATGATGCCCGTGAAGCATGTAGCTCTAAAGATTCAATGCCCCGGGCCCCGGTTTTGGAGGATGCTGTACTGTTTCTCATATCTTAAATATTGTCTTCATGATATTGCTCAAATGGTCTCACGGTCACGACTAAAAGTCCATGGCGGCGACGATACTGATGACGACACGGTGTATGGCTCACGTTGTTGCTGACAATAATCATGGTATATCTTGTGCACACGTGATTGTTAGAAAACTCCATATTGTAAACCACGACAGTAATATACCTATTATAAACAACGCACATAAGATGAAGCCCATATACCTATTCAAGTTATGTGGTAGCTTCTTCCACCCGAATTGTGTTGCATGCTATGGAGAGAGCTTGGATCGAACAATCGTAACAATGCTGTGATTTCACATTAGAAGCCAAGCCATCATGAAGGGATGTCGCTTGAAAGTCAAACCCTTCCAAGCGTGTAATAAAAGTGGCCAACCCCACAAATCAGAAATGTGCACGCTGATTCTAAACTTCTCTATCTATTGATACGAAGATAAAAGCCGGCATGAAATTTCCCTGTTGGTCCATAGGAGATGTGACTTGTTAAGCTGAAGACAGCTCATGACATGTGCATATTAAAACAGTGTGCAAAATTTATAAGAGCTTTGTAGAACGCTTCTCATTCTCATTTATTAGTAATCAATTTTTTCAGCAACAATGGTGGAACCTTGAGTGGTAAAACAGACCTAATATTTTGGGGATAAAAATGTATATTTTTCTATTTGATTTGGCTCACATTCTACCGTATTCCACGTGAAAGTAATTGAATTCATACCGTATGATGTTATTAAACAATTTCTGAAATTTATCCTTGAATTTTCATATCGTTGAAGGAAAACTGAAAATGATATTGAAAGTGCTATTTTATATAAACCCATATTTACCTGGTTTGTAACAACCATGCCTTTTTTCAGAGTACATGACGAAAAACGATGTAATGGGAATTGCACTTGTGTTTGGAACTGAACACTGAACTTGGCTGACTTTACACAAGGTTCAAGGCCAATTTTGAAGCGTACTTATGACGATGATAATGATATACTTGGTATTGTGTGAGAGTACATGCATGCAGAAGCGTGCAGCACTGGATCATTATAAAGCATACTTACGTTACGTAGATGATGGAATACTGAAAAAGTAGCATTAGTGCAAGATCATATATAGTTACTCATAGTTATATACGGGGAACCAATGTTTGTGTTGTACGGTGATCAATGATTGTACTATATTGGTCGCTTTGTAATTGCACATTAAACTTTGCGTGGAACACATCTTTTCAAGCAACTTGTTTATTTATAGTGTTTCTCTTGGTATTTGGCTTCTGTTACTTACTATGTGGATTGGATCATGGCATCATGTTGATACTCCGATGAGCCCATTCATGTTGCTGAAAAAGAGCACATGAGTTGTAATAGTTGTAACTCATACAACTTAATTTTCTGTATAATTATAATAAAATCACATGAAATTTTAGTGAGACCCTTTTTTTGCCAGCGCATAAAACATCACATGGAAAGCCTCTGTAGTTGTGTCTTTGTAGGTTTTCATGCATTCAATTTGAAAGTAATTCAAAATATATGTATAAACGCAAGTTAACTTGCTGATTTGATAAGTTAAATAACCTCTTTGGAGTACATTCAAGGATGTACTCTGAACTTAAGTAGTTTTCTTGGTAATTTGCCTTTGTATTCACTCCAGTGCTTTGACTTGGCAAGGAAATTGTTCCCTTTTATCATCAAGTGGAAGCCCTTCAACTCAATTATTTTTATTGAATAAAGTTTTGAAAATAAAATTGGTACAAAATCTTATTTTCGCCGATCTCAGCTTTAACTCAATTCAAAATATAGTGATTTGATTTGATGCTCATATACTGCTCAACGTTTTTTCCGCCTTTTATAAGGTATTTGACAATAATAAATAAAATCAGTCAGATTTTGAACAAGCCTTAAGCATCCGTTGATTGCCTTGATGGGCAATCATTTAGTTTGGATAGTTAGATATTTTACCAGAACTCTCACCTAAAACTCACTTTTTATCAAGAGTCATCATAGATATCCAATTTTATTAACCAGCAAAACGACATTTAGCTCGTAGTCGTGTTGAAGAGGCTCTTCTAACTCGGTACTATTGCCACTTAGCAGCTGTTTCATTAGACCAGTCAAGTGATTTTTTAAAAACATTCTCAATCAGCACCAACACATGCCATACTTTATACCATCTTGGTTATGATGATTTTATATAAAAATTCACACCTACTTTATATGCATACGTAAACGATTTATTTATCCAGATCACTCAAACCTAAATCCTAATCTCTCAGCATTTCAAGACAGGATAATTAACTTTTTTCTTCTTCTTATGAATGCTTCATCGTATGTTACTCTGGACAAAGACCTTTGGGCCGTGCTATCAAGAGGATAAATGAACTATTTGTACTAGTGTCCATTCAAAGGTTCTAGCTTGCTATGGAAATTTTTAGGAGGTTGTAGCATGTTTTAGAGAGATACTAACGTAAGACCAGATGAAAAACAAGATCTCACGAATGAGCACACTTGAAGGTCACCTTGGGTCTTTGAGTACAGGGTAATGAGTTAAATGTTTTAGGATAAGTGATAATAGATAAGCGTCCAAATGTTAATAAGAAAAGGGGGCGTGTTTAGCAAAACTCAAGTACAAGACGTAATATCTATTGTAATTGGTTTATGCCGACCGACTCCTCTGTCGAAAACAACTGATCTGCCCAACAGGATATTACGTGAATGACCTCTGGAGTTTTAAAGAACATAATATACTGAATGCTATTCGTTGTAATAATTTTCTGCAGTGCCGGCCACATTAAATACACCTATAAATACAATATTTCTACATAAATCACAGGTGATCTTAAAATTTAGTCTGCAAATTTAAATTGGACATAAGAAAGGAATGTAGGGTGGTATCAGACTTCCCAGACAGAAAACTATTTTGAGTCTTCAATTTTATTTCAATTTTGTCTCGGTATGGCCGAAAAGCTCAGGTGTTGCGCTGGAGAGATATTCTTTTATTACTAGACATAGTCAAAGTGTGATATTTTTGGAAGTAATATAATAACGTTAAAAAAATTTGTGGTGTCCAAATACGTTTACGATCATTTTATTGCTATGTTTAGTAATCATTTTCTCAAGCTTCACTGTCTTGTAGTAAAGAAAGATGTGATGGTTCAGAGTTATTTTCACTCCCCCAGCTTGTGTAATCCTTTGAAAAGCTTTTATGCTTTCAAAACACTTTTTTACGAAGATTGCTAAATGTATAAAATTTTAATGATCTTTTACAACACTCAAGCTTACGCCTCAACGCGTTTCGGTGTTCATCATTACAAGCTTTTGTGTTGTACTTTGACAGCTTTTACACTCCTCTTTTCACTTTCAAATTTACATACGTACGAAAATTTTAATATACTATCTGTTTTCATCGGTTCGGCGGAGTAAAGCATAGCTAACTTTACATCATATCAGCATCATCATTCTTTCAACTCCAACATTCAAAAACTTTGATTTCGATTTCAAATTCATTCCTATAAAATCAACGTCAAGCTTGGTGTCATGTCTGCATCATTTCAGCTTTGATATTTCTATTGAAGTCAAAAATAGCAGAGAAACATCATGTCATTTACAATATATATATACAAGAAGCATTGAGACTTGCACAATTTTCCGCCACTGCTGACAAAATTTGGACACGTTGAGGAAGAAGTTCATAATATTAATATGGATGTAGTACATGCAGTGGTCCGAATCATTTAATATTCATGTAAAAGTCCAACACCAAGTTAATGACCTCATTTCCTGCTACTTTTACGAAACATTCAACGTCGTGTCACCCACTGCTCAGAATTTTTAATGGAATTTTGCAATGCAACTCCACGTTTTAAGTCTCACATCTAATACTACTATGAACAGTGAGTGCCGGCAGTTTGTGTAAATCATCATCATATAACACAAGTTCCGCTCTAACTTTGCTCAGTTTCATGCACTCATGTATGCACGCCAGCAAACTAAAGATAACTGAGTTGTGACTAGCTACGCTGCAGCCATATAAGAACGGTAGAAAGGCAGGATTTTGTCATTCATACTTACTGTTAAAGATGAATTCAGGATGAAAGCATATTGTGTAGTGTTTAGTTAGTACTGCTGTGGCAACAACTGCCACTCCGGCCTCTAGCTTTTGTTTGTTCTGTTGCTTCTTTCCTGTTTTTTTCAATGTTATGAAAGTCAAATCTTGTTTACAATACATTGTACTCACTACACTTAATATGATGGAGAGATGCAGAGCCTAGCTTAGAGTACTACAAAACAGATACGTGTCCGGACTCCGTGGCTCAACAAAGCTGCGATAGATGGCTGTTCGGGGAAAAGAATAGAATGTGTAACTAATTCGAATTTATGTATCTACGTTTTCTTAAATTGATATTGATGGGGGTTTACGGACGCTGTACCAAATATGACACAATATTTTGATGGATCATGGCTGGATGCTTGAAGTTTTTGATGAGGTTATTGCCAATGCCGGAATCTAAATTGAAATGAATGCTGTTGGAGAAATTTTAGAGATTGGGATGTCGTAGAGAGTCAACTTTGTATTTATTTGGTAATCGATTGAAATAGGCGTACCTAACACGTTCAAATTATATTTAGAAGCTTATCGTTTTCCGTAATATGATGTACCTATGATTTCATCCAGTTTGTGGGATCCAAATTGCCTCCTCCTTTCTCTGAGAGAATTTGCCCAATGGGAGAATCACTGCCAAGAAATTTGCATGGCAATACTTTTTGTCGAAAGCCAAAGTGAAAAAAGATCCCTGACATCCAATTGCGAAATCAAGCGACAAATTTTATTTTTAGGAAAATGCGAGATTTGCACGGATGATGATGGCAATAACATCACACTCACCTTTTTCTGCATCCGTTTTAAGTTAAATTATTCAGGCCCCGATGTATCTTTTTCTTTAAAAAAATAAGGTCTACTACTCACGATCAGTGAGATATAGTAAATTCTTTCAGATATTTATTGTTGCATGCAAAATCCGTGTTAATATATAGAATATATAGTATGGGAATGATATCTCTAGTCTAGCTAAGAAACTACAACCCAAGTTTGATTGCAAATTTTGGCACTTAATCCCTTGCATTTTTATAGAACATGCAGAGTCTTAATGGTGTGCTCATCGTCATCGCCATGAACAAATGACTTGTGCAAGATTATAAACAGTTGTTGATGTTGTTCCAAAGCATTGCCTTTTGCCGTCTCGTGAATTCTTTGAAATCCCCTGAATATCGCATGATCTTTTTGACGCTGCCTCTTTCTCTGCCCAATAGAAACAGAACAGTTTCACTCGCTATCAAGTTCAAGAGAGATTTTTTTTTGTTGTTACCCTGAATAACAGCACGTGCTACACGTCCTCATTATTATGAACTTTATATTTATTTCGTATAAAATGTATTACAATGATGTCTTTCCTCATTTCCGGCTTAAGTCATTTCCTTCCAATTAACATGCTTTCTCTTTCCTCTTAACACAGGCACTTAAGGAGTATTGACAATTTGGTACAGTTTACATTTCTGCGAATATTTTTATTGGCGAACTTCAGCATTTAGTTTCAAATAGCTATTTTATTATTAGTAAAGTCTATTGAATGGAATAAATGTATACATTTGGAGTTACATATCGTAAATTGAATCATTCAGTTAGAAAATCTATGTCGAATTCTAAAATCATGTGGCCTACAAAGAAACAAAATGGACATACGAAACATGACAAAAAAACATGTGAAAGGAAAATGCACCGCTTTGGGTATTGATTTTCGTCCAACCACAGACTGTTTTTTTATGGTTTGATTGGATGTGGCAGCAATTTGAAACTAATGACCTAAATATGGAGTCTCAGGTGAAAGTAATAAAGCAGCATCCTAATTCATAAAACATCAAATTAGAGCATGTGTAAAATGAATTAAGGCTGAAATTAAATTACTTCATGCATGTTTAATGAGCTCCCGTCTAATTCACTTTTCTCTGTTTGATATCGGTGCGCATCAAAGTGTATTCGGTTCTCTGTCGTGCAAGCACTACCACTCCTCCCTTTCACTAGGGACAGTACTAACTTACTACAACTTTCTCCATGTGGTGCCCTTTTTCGAATATTAGATTTGCACTGCTCCTTCCTTTCCTGTCAGCTATCCGCATTAGTTACTCTCGGGGACAGATATCACGAAAGACATTCAGCGCAATTATAAAACAACCTTGTGTGGCAATGTTTGAAACCAAATATGTATATTTTGAGTCATAAGACCAGCATTTCGTGCGACCGGCCACGTGGGACTTTTTTTTAAGGATCCCGTTACATTATAATATTATATAAGCACATATCAAATACCACTTAGGGTATAACCTTCCCCGTTTCCTATTTCAAATCAGTCGTATTATGTAAGTAGCATTCAAGTACATTTGCAAAATGTATGATAGATTTACAAGTATTACAAAACACGTCGTGTCTCTCAGTTTCGCATTATCGCTTTATTGGATATTGCTAGAATTCATGATGTGTCTCAATACCCTGGTGCATGAGGTTTGAGCTCGGATGTGAAGTTGGATATAAGTCTAGCTTTACAACTTTTTGCCTGCCACAAAATAAAACAAAGAACAAATGAAACAAATGGAATAAATTATTGTTCAACTGTACTTATTACACTAGTTTCATGTATTGCTGTAGCCAAGGTACATTTTTTTGTTACAATTTCATGCACATTGTGTAAATATGAAAATGAGTGGAAACATTATATATCATATTGTTGGGTTGTATGTCTATACGCATTATTCCACTTTTTTACTAGCTGTGCGAACATGCAGAGTTTTCTGGAACATGCATAATATCAAAAAATCATGACATAACAGTAATAAGCTGTAACATGTAAAGCCTCACTGGGGCATTTGTCGACTATATGATATGACATGGAATTGAAACCTTGTGACATAACCACAAGTACCCGTACTACTAATGTATGTATTTGCTCATAAAATACATATATGCATATATACGTGTGCAGCCATGCTTTTCCTGGCCTATCAAATGTCAGGAAAGAGCATGAGATTTTTACATATTTTATTGGACTACCACTCGTGTCAGAATGTGGTACAACAATTTTCGATTAGCTACTATGTATGCGCTCACAGGAGAAAAAAAAAGTAGGCTACGTTACATACATACATATATACGCTATGCCTCACTTTCTTGTCATTTTGTAGTATATGTCGTACTGGAGGCAAAAGGAGAGAAAAATGTGCTTTGCAGGAGAAAGCATTCAGAAACATTTCCTCTCATGTGTGTCATTGCATTTCAGTTTGTCAACTCGAAAATATTACCTCTGCGACTTACTCTTGCGTGAATGGTATTGCTGCTTTCTACTTTCCACTACTCTCCTGATTAGCTATTACATTGCCCACTTTTATTACATTTTCCTACTCCAGCAATTCCAAAGATGTATTTACCCTTTTCGTGATCTAACTCTTAAATGAGATTGTACAAGAATCACGAAATGTAGAACACGGTAGAGTGGAAGGCAACAGGCAGAATGCAAGTTTTAATAATAAAAATAGAACTGATGATTTCATCTTTTACTCCAGGCACATGGAAGTCATTCAGATGTGAAAGCTAATTTTATTTATGCGTACTTGATATATACATGTGTATCATAATGTAAAATCATTCTACAAATTGCTTTGTGCCAGAGACAGCTCAATCTCATCAGATTCAAGGTTCATTCCAGATCATCCAGATTTGGTTACAAAAATACTGAATTTCCCCAATTTTAATTTTGTACGTGTTATTGACACTTGATGAAACTTTTCATTTGGTATGCAAAATGTGAAGCTATAAATAGGGTTTTTGACCGGATGACAATGAAATGAAATCAACAACGAGTAGAAGAACCAAGCAGTGAAGTATTGCTTAGTCAGTCCCAATTCTCAATAGCCCAATAACATATTTATTAAGATAATACTGGTCTTGATTTGTCACATTCATTCACTATGTTGGCTTCCAACATCTATTTTTTCTCCCTCTTTTTCTGCTTCTGCTGCATCACACGATACAATGATATGTAATCAGTCGTACCAACAGCCTTTGACTACATAATAAACCGAAAATGTTATTACTTTTTATCATCAAGACTATGACCTCATCGCAAGGTTAACGTCAAGCAAACTAAAAACGCAACAGATGTACTATGGGATTGAAGCTCTTCTCGCTTTACTTCATAAATGGATGTGTAGCATGTTCACCATAAACTAGTGTGTGTGTGTGTATTATTTGTCATTGTCAGTCGAGCATTATTTTTGTACTCAGCTGGAATTCATGTACTGCTGCCCTGCTGCTAATCAAGACCAAGTTGTGAGTCCATTATAGAAAATTCTATACTTTCTTTATTTATTCGCTCAAACATGTTTGTTTGCAAGGAGGAAGATACTGATACAGCTCTGTGTTCAACTCATGTCTCTCTTTTGTTGTTAGGTACATTTTTGTCACTCTGTTTATACGATGTAATGACGTTTATACGTTGGATATAATGACTTATGCAACATGTACACAGAATTTCTTGTAATATGGTTTGCAACTTTTGACGAAGACTACCGGTAACTCGCAAGAGACATCTTTGGGCTCATGAAAATCTGTACATTCGTTGGAAAACTTGAGCTGCTGCACAAGTGTAACTTGATTTGCGAATTTGGCTTGAAGATCTGCTTGATAAGAGAGGAACCAGAGCACGTATCTAGAATTTAAGATTAGCTTCCATGATTTCGTTATCCTTCACCATCTTCATCAAGAAAGAAAAGGAGTTGGTCCAGAATTAAATTTGTATTTGAAATGTTATGTGTGTGTAGAACAGACTTCAAATACAGATAGAGGGGAGCTCAAGTATGTGCTTTTGCAAGCTGACGAGCACATTTATTGTCTATACTGTAAGACAACAACAACGTCACATAAAAATCCTTACAACAAAAATTCAAAACAAGTAAAAACCAACTTCTTAATTTTTGTAGTGAGAGAAACATTTGAAGAGCTGCGGTGTGGTGATGCTTATCAAGTAAACGTAGAAATAAAAATGAATGCATACATTATAAAATCCTATCCAAGCTTAAGTCCATTCATGTTCATTCACCTCAACTGGCTTGTCTACACAAACAAGGTATGTGTAGATATACTTAGGTAATAGTAAGTATACAAGCCAGAGGTTTCTTTTTAAATAAAAAAGCCCAACACATTACATCCTACAGCGGGTCTGGTTTTTAAGTACGACGGCAAAAATGTTTCGGGATGGGAAGGTTATCCTCGAAGCAATCATCCGACTGGTTGACTTAACGAGAGAACGACGACCGAGCAAAACAATAAAACACTTGGCCGTGTTTGCATCAGCTCACATTTTCGCATATAAGAGGAGAATGAAATCAATGTTACAAAAGTGTTTCTTCTTGTTCCTTTAACATTGCCTCTTCTTCTCGTCCTCTATGCGAATAACAATGCGATGTAATACTTTGCCTGCTGTTTTAAACCCATCCATTCCTATCATACACAAAGGTGTAACTTGCAAAAAGTTTTAGACAATAACACGTAAACAACATTGAAATTTATTCTCTAACAACAAGATTGTACTCTAACAGTCATGATGATGCACGATATAGATCCCCCTGCCATTGCCATTTAACTCGGACTGGGACGTATTTCAGTTTGAATTGCATTTTAGGAGCAATTGTCGTGACTTCATGATGAATATATGTGACTTCACCATTAAAGTCAATGTATCCTTTCTTTATTAGAGGAAAAACATTGACCAACGTGATGTAACAACTGCTCCACATGGTAAACCTTATGCATACATTATATACATACTTACATTTATGAATACTACATGTGGCATCGTTTGGCAAGCTTTGTTGCAAAAATGTTCAGTTCACTCATACTCTCACCATATTATTGGCTCTCATTTCATCCCATAAGTTTACCATATCTACTGCGCCAACTGCCCTTTTCTGGGAAACCATTCTGGCTGAAGTTCATACGTACGTGATCTGAACTCTTTCAGTTGGGATCTATAGAACTAGTACAGTTTATAGCAAGGATCTAAGTCAATCAGTCAGGAGCTGAGCAGACCTAGCAATGCAATGTCCTTAATTTGCGCTTCCAACAATGTACAATTACACACTATCTATCTATAGATTCCATTTGAGGATGAAACACCCTAATACATAGCATTGGGATTGAATTGGACGGCTTCTTGCCTGCAATCAATGTCGTGTCATGTCACAGCATGATTTTATGGGTCCCAAATCTTATCACATCAAATTATTTTTTGGTAGAATTATGGGCGACAGTAAAGTTGACTCTTCTTGGCAGCTATGTGGCAGACATATTGCTAGACGTGTATCATTATATTATGTACCATTTATGATAACAGTGTGGCAGCAGGCAACAAGGGAGAAAGAACGAAGAAGAAGAAGGAAAAAATGGTTTGTCGATTACACACATGTTGAATATAAAAATCATTTGGTGCACATACGTTCATGTAACAACACCTACTTTATACCTTGAGGAGAGAAGATTTGTACACGGATTAAGCAAAATGTAATAGCTTTTGCACGAAACTTTGTATTCATGATAAGTACATACATACATAATAATATGTGCATTGAAATGTAAAGGAGCGGATACACGGGATCCGAATAATATATAATAATACACCATACTTATGTACTTATACTTACTTATATGCTCTATATTTTTGCAAATGTTAGAATGAGCAAATCTAGAAAATGTGAGTATGGCATGATGCTTGCTACAACCTTGTCTACCTATACCTATATGATGTTATTTTGTGTGTATATTATGTGCAAACCACGTTCCTTTTCGGCAGCAGGAGCAGCAGCAGTAGTTGAATGTACTGATGAGATTCTGACGAAGAAGAAGTCTTTGCTGCTTTGGCTCACCGACAAGAACTGACATCGATTAGCTTCTGCAACGTTGTTGTGGTGCTCATTGTGTTGGTTTATTTGTTTTTGCTGCTCCTCATCTTTTCTTCGTATTTTACAATTTTTTTCTTCTCTTGTTCTTGTTCAAGTACGTGCATCTTCCGTGACGAACTGGGTGGTTGGTTTAGTACCTAGTATTTGCTATTGCAAAAGTTCGTTCCCGGCTGGAATAAGTACAACCAGTTTTGTTATACTGTTTGGATCCTTTAACTTTCTCCAGAGACTCAAATAAATGGATATAGTTAGCATAATAGTCTGTCAAAATACTTGGTTTTAATTAGGTGCTTAGATTATATTGACCTGTGGTGAGGGTTTGTGGAAACCTAACTGCATTTTGTGGGTCCGGTATCGTTCTCATTTTTGGAAGGTGATTTGGAGATCGTTAAAACACACATTTGCTCTCGAAATTGGGCCAGAAAAAGTGTCTTTTTTTGTGAAGGTATTTAAAAACTATATTGCATGCGTATGTTGCTAAAATGTATGTATATAATGTTTCAGTTGTGCAAACAAACTGATTTTTTGTCGGCTGCTTACTGAATTCAAACACACTTTTTTCCTCGTGTCATGCAACTCAATAGCCACCTTGATCCCAATCCATTTAAACTAGCAAACTATTGTAAACTCTTATGCATACCGTTTTCTTTTTATAAGTTTTCCATTTTTGCAATCCTGAATTTCCTTAAACATTTCTTACGCGGCGGAACAGGAGCCCAGCCTAAATTAAAATTTGATTGTAATCCAAGGTTACTATACATACTACAAAGCTACTCCATGTGCGTCATGATTTTGCATAATGGCAACACAAAAAGCATTTTTTTATCTCATAGCTGCTGAGCTGAACACTAAGGATTTACATCATCGCAAAAATATTTAATATTCTCCTTTTTATGCAAAATGAAACTTGTTATATCCGTACATGCAAAATCCAGTTCAAATCTAGAAAAGGCAAGTTTAAATGCGAAATGTCTCTGAGAAGTTGTACAGCATTTACATTTCATTTGCTGCTTAGCTTTTTATCAACAACCCTTTTTTTCCTTTGTTTATATACTTTTGGTAGCAAACACCTTAACATCGTCGTCATATCAAATCAAGTCCGCATTATCTACCAACCAGTTTTAGTTAGCCGGGTGGTATCCGACGCTTGGTTTGCATGTCATTTCTTGATAAGAATTATTCAATACCTGTCCTTTCAACGCATCTCCTCTCCGTCACAGTAATAATAATATTGACACGCTCTTGTAGGTTTTGCAAAATAGTTAGAAAGGCATTCACATTTATTACTCCAACAAAGTTTTAAAATAGAAGCCACAATATATATAAGACTGGACTTGTTTTTATCCTGCCATTCCTTTGTTCCGAGTTCCTTTGCATACAAAATAATAGCAATCCATGTTCCCGTGTCCTCTCTCACGCCGAGTCAAAGTCATGTCATCGTCATTTCTCAGTACATTGAGCATCATTCATACTTTCCTTAATTATTCCTCCCGTGTCTATTATTTGTTTCGATAGAATAGAGGTAAATACATATACAAAACATTTTACTTTGTATAGTTTTGGCTTTAATAAAAGTCTTAAAAGGGGGCAAGTCAGCATACCTACCTTATATAATGACGATATTAAAGTATGCAAATGAATGTGAAACTGAAACACACACACACACATCTGTATGATTTATTGACTGATGTTTAATAGTAACTATTCATTAGTATTAGATATCAACTCACCGAGGGCTACAGATTCTGATTCTAAAAGTAAGCAGCCGCAAAAAATCTTTCTCACAACAACAAAAACGCGTCTATATAGTCAGTCAGTTAGTCATATAGCCAGTCTTCTTTATTTGCAGTTGGGTACGTTGATACTACTGAGCATCCGCAGATATGTACATGTATGAATTCACGTAAATTCTTAGACATCCTTGTTTGCAGTAATACGTGCATAGGTATGTTTGTATTTTGTGTGCAGAGCCAGTTTGTAAGTTGTAGAGTGTGATGTTTGAGATCATGGCTATGATCAACTCATGGAACAGTTGGAAATAGGCTGTTGCTGCTACTGCTCTTCGTTCTCTGTTTTTTTGATACTGCAAGTCTGTGATAAACAAGCCAAGAACACGTACTTACTGACGCTACTTTACTCGAAGTGTATGAAAAAAGATTACATGCATTCACACTCTCTTTGTTGTTTCTGCTAATGAAGTGATTTTTGTGGGGTGGAAGGAAACAAAAAAGAAGTAAGTTTTCCTGTCTACATTTGTATTTTGCGTATTATTGCGAAATTGTGATGATCCTTCGGTTGTTTCGCAAACAATTGTTTGTGTGGTGCTAAACTTTTTTTTCTCGAAAAGTTTTTGTAAATTCTAGTCCCTTTCGCAATTCTCAACGTTGTCAAATTCGCTCTCGAGATCATCCGCAAAACTAACGAAATTTATTCTCCTAAGGAAACCTGGTGCTGCTATAGATATTATATTAAATCTTCTGTGATAACATATTTATTTGTAAACTAAATTTTAATGGAAAAATTTGTGATTTATCATCTCCTGGCACCTTAAAAAGTCAAGCAAGTTAGAACTAGTTATCAATGCAGCTAATCATCTTAAATGAACGTTGTGGTTATGAACAGATGGTTATCATTTCGTATTGATAAGTCATCACCTCTGCTCTCAACTCCTCTGATAAGTGACATTGCACCGCTGTGAATGTGTTCTAAACAAACAGTCGTCGTGATAACGTGAGGAGTGTGTGTTTACTTGTGAAAGCGTACATAGTTTTTTTCTTGGATTTCCCCCGCCTGTTCCGCTCCAACTTTGTGCCAAATGAATATGGGAGTTTTAGTACATTCAGAGCGAGCTATGGGTCAAGGTAGTCAAAGGGAGATTCCTATCCCAAAGAAGAAATGGATAAAGGATTATTTTACCTTTGGCCTAGGTAAACTCATTTTCAGCCATTATTATGACATAACGCATGACGTACACACTTTTTTAAAGGGTTGAAAAGGAGCGTATGACTTGACTTGGAGAATGTCTTTCTTGGACAGTTTTCATTTCTAAGTTGAATTGCAATCTTATTGTAATAAGGTACTTTTTCAGGTGACGTTAAGGTAATGGAAACCTCCATAAATTGGAGTGTGTCATACATTCTCTACTCTTTAAGATTCTATTATATTACTTTAAAAGGCTGTCGTCATCCATAAAAACGCTGTTGTGACGATGTGCGAGCGAAAAGAATACCAAAAATACCATTAGCATGATTAGAGATAAGATGGTGGAATACATAAATATAATATAGTGATGATGAGATGAGGATCATCTATTAAAAGGAGGAGGACAGGCATAGGCCGTGTGTGTGTGAGTGTGTACGTTCTCAAGTGGCAATGAAAGAGCATGAAACAAATGAAATTGAACGCTTTCCTTGGATTTGATCATACCTAAATACTTTATACATTCATTCAATCTATGTACTATACCCCATTTGTATTTACATTGTTGATGTTGATATACTTTTTTTTAGCTTTGCCTTTTAACGTATGCGAATGAATGTATCTATTCTCGTATTTTTTTCTGCATCCATATTTTAGAATGATTTGACTTGCTGAAGCTTTCATACTATTTTTTTTGCACCAACTTGACTCACTCTCTTGGACTCTGCTATGTATGTATGACACTATTGTAATGATAGCGGTTGAGTGCTATAGTAACCTTGCGAGAAAAAAAGTTGTTAAAAATCAGCAGACCGTCCATCCGTCCGTCCATGCGCTCATTGATTACATAAACACACGTATCCCCTATGACATTCGTGGATGACATGCTTACTTTACATGGATTGCAACCTTTCATGCTCATATTTATGTATTTTTTCCCTGTATTTGCGAATTAAACTTTGGGTTTTCTACCAATTCTGAGCGTTGGTAGTTTATGTAGCTTTTGGCTTTTAAAATCTGTTTTAACCATTATGCATATTCCTTAAATATATATAAGAAACATGTTTTACAACTCTAAATGAACTCAACTTTTCTGTCTGGTGAACTTTATTAGTTTCAAATGTTTCTTAGACACATGCAATGTAATGCAATGCTTGTGCTAAAACTGGACGAGCTTGTTTGTGTGTGCGAGGATATAAAAAATGAGAGTTGTCCGTGATGATGCGTGATAGTTGAAGCTTCAACGAGAATCAAGTACATACGCTGTAGCATACTACTACGCTTTAGGCATCCGGTAGAAACTGCTACAAACAAACTGCTACTACAATAACTGCTACTAAAATAACTGCTACCGACAAAAACTTCTACCACAAAAAAACTTCTACGACAAAAACTTCTACTCATGATTTAAAAAAAATATAGCAATTTAAGTAGACACATAATATTTTTTGGTTTTTTGGTTCATAATCGAGTTTTGGAAAGCTTGCCGAGATCTAATAAACCTCACAACTGGCAGAGTATATAGGAACCTGCAATGTAGCATTTATGCTACAAGAAAGTTAGCATAAGCTATGTGTCTGAGTAGTTCATTGGTTTAGAAAAGTTTTGAAAATTTTCATCAGTGTGGCTGCTATTGAGAAAATTCCAAAATTTTGACATTTAAACATTTAGGGCACAGACATAGGTCACGCTGGGGTCGTTTCTGAACTTTGATAATAGCTTGGTTGAGTTTTTATCGAAAAATAGCATCATTTTGATGCATCATAACTAGTTGTCGCAACGGGATGAGAAAACCCATTTTTGTCCCGGGAAACAATCTCATTTAGTAACATTCGGGTCCTGCATGTATTCCCGTGTTCTCGATAACATTATATGTACATGCTTCATAATTAACTAAACCACTTGTTAGTTACCAAATTTTAGGTTAGTAACATTTTCACTATGTAAAATGTGCATATAAGACAGGGAACGGGACCCGACCGGGAATCCCGGGATGTATCAACAGAATTCGAAATCTCAACGAGAAACCCGTTGCGACCACTAATCATAACCCATGTTTTGCTATTAAATTTTTTTGACGGTGACCTTTGACCCAGTTACCGTTATAAAATATTGCTACAGTTTTAACGTTAGACTTAAGATTTAAGTAGAAAAAAACAAAATTATATAACCTTTGATATTGATATAATGAAAAATAAAACCTAATCAAATTTTGTATAGTAGAAGTTTTAGTGGGTAGCAGTTTTTGTTGGTAGACGTTAATTTTGGTAGAAGTTTATTCGTAGCAGTTTGTGCGGTAGACGTTTTTTTGGTAGCAGTTTCTACCTAGAACCACGCTTTAACTAGATTAGATAGTTATGACGGGGACGTTGTCTTCTGTAAAGGAAGTGCGGTTTATAACTGCACACATGGTTTGTTTTTTCTGACATCATCACAAGAATTGAATATAAAGAGATACATTGTATGTGGATGCAACACACAACACAACACGTTACATGATCCATATGAACAACAGCATTATTGAACAACACACATCACATCACATGGTTAGCATTGGGTGCTGCTTTTTTGAAGGACGGTTGTTAAAAGAGTTTTTGCCATAAATTGTATAATAAAATTCTAAAACGAGTGTACACAAGTTGACAATGTTGTATGCGTGGACACAACACATGGAACGTGTTCGGCATATGAAGAACAAACAAATCAGTGGGAAAAATTAATGGCTTGGAGCATAACTGCAAGAGTTTTGCTACATATCTTTGCACTACCTTTAAAAAATGGAGCTGAAACACATGCACGTGTGTAGATTATTACCAAGCATGCTTTTTTAAACGAGCTCACTTTTATAAATATCAATTCATACATAAGTAATCCGTTTAACAAGCAAAGCAAAATATTATCCAATTTGGTTTAATATATTTCCAAATCAGGATGTACAATAAATGAATTGAATAAGTAATGATTTTAGTAAAGAGTTTGAAAATAAATTAAAAATGAATATGAGACATGCACATGTCATGGGGTACCTATTGATGCTGTAATATATTTAGCCTATGAATGCTCGCTTGTTTATATCAAAGGTACAATGGCGTGACAATGACAACTGACATGTGTGTAGCGACGCTGCTTTTTTACGCAGACTAATTGCACTTGAAAGCTATTAAAATGATAGTTTTCGAGCTGCATCATGACATTCAAAATTATTTGCATTGGTATTTATAATGCAATCTGTGGACACTTGAATTAAGGAATTCAATTCACTTCTATGAGTGAATTGTATATACAGATAAATCCAAACATTTTTTGCTTGCCCTGAATAATAAAATGAATCCTTGCTTTGAAATGCATATGTGCATGCGGTTGAAATTTCCATTGCATATATTTCATCTCATCAAATGTCAATTAAGCTAACATATTTGTATTTTGTATTGTAGGTGAGAAAGGATTCCCAGATTTGCCGAGCAACAGCACATCAAGCGTGGCAATTGTACCTTCAAGTCAGCAAAATGGATACACCAACAACAACCACCATGGGACCATCACAAATGGAGTTCACTACGTGTCCCAAACTTCCCATCACCATCCGTTCCAGAAGACCAATGGTAACCACAACATTGGCAACACGGTGGGTATCCCAAGAGTACCTGAACCCGTCAATGGTTACAAAGTTTCTGACCATTCCTACCGTCGTGTGAACAGTTTGAGCCAGTCGCCCACGCTTGAGTTTAATGGAGGGACCAATCGGACCAAAAGGTACGCCAAATTTTTGTTAATAAATCATTCAAGACTATCTGACCTGCATTCACTTAATATGAAATCCTTTCCTTTGTGACAAAAAATCAACTGTCCAAAAACAAATTAGCATTCATTCATTCAACTCTTGTTTTTGATATTTCTTGACAGTAACAGCAACAGCAGCAGTACGAGCAGTAGCAATGGGAGTGTGAGCAGTAGAAACTCCGGAACCCGAGAAGTTCATAACAAATTAGAGAAGAATAGACGAGCCCATCTCAAGGAATGCTTCGAATTACTTAAAAGTCAACTTCCAACTTTTGAAGACCGCAAAATCTCTAACTTGGCAATATTGCGAAGTTCTCTTCGACATATTCAGGTACTTATTGTTGTTTGTCTCTACCCTCATTTATCTTGACTATTTGGTCATCTGGTTTCTTGATCATAATCAGTTCGTACCTTGCAAATAAATATTCAACTTGCAACATTTTGATTGGTTTCATATTTGCATAGTCACTACAAAGTACACTTTTATGGCAGCCGGGTTTTTCACGAGCATTTGCATTTTTTATTTGATCTTCCTCATTGGGTAGCGTTGGCAGTGATCAATTTATCACTGTCTAGACCCAATAGCTCTTACACTTAAGCACTTTTTATTACATTTGTGATAATATTTAGTTAATGTAGGTAGTAGTTGCTGCCACAGCAAGTCAATAACTTGCATGCTTAGGTCAAACATGTGGGATCTACTACAAGTTACATGCATGTGAGTAAGAATGAATGTTCATAGGGGGAAAAAATATGAAATATTTTTCCCATTCATGCACATTATTACATTACGTAGGTAGACTTGCAAAAACAACTCGGTTTCATTACGTTTGGCTTTCAAACGTGTGTTATGTTATGTTGTGATGTGTTTCAGCTCAGGGAAACGTGTATGCTGTGAAAGATTTTGAACAAACAAAGAGTTAGTCATTCATGATTCTGAAAGGCGAGAGACTGGTTCGGATCAGATCATAATCTTCGTTTTCGTCTGCATCCCTCATTTCGCTTTAGGTGTATAAACCGATGCAATGGGATGGGATGTGTAGCTGGTTTTGGTTTGCTAACCAGCATCATCATCCTCATCATCATCATCAAAAACATCTCTGTGTTATCATATCACAACATAATATGCATTGACAATTCTCAGAAGAATGAATTCATAGTGCCAAGAACATGTTGCACGTTGCATGAGTAATATATATCACGCAAAGGATCCACAACGTAAACATTATTCACACAAGAATAGGATTTCAATGTGAGAAGACGCATTCAAAAAAACTGCCATATATTTGATATTGGTATTCGAAATTAATTCTGGTGTGCTGTTAGTTATTATAATACATTGACCATGAATCATGTTGATGATGAGGATGGTGGTGTGTGAGCATGCTTTTAGTAGCACTACATGTGATTTTGTAGATGTCAAAAGTAAAAAGAATGATGCAATGAAGTAATGGGTTACGTACGTACGTAAATACGTACACATGGTTATATCAGCGTACCCATCTATCTCATTTATTTACCACGTACGTACGTAGAAAGAAACCTTTGATAACATCATGCATCGTAATGTTGCATGAGGCATGAGGTGTCTTGTTTTCCTTCCTTTAAGGAAGGTTTTTGTGTTAAGAAAAAAATAGTTTGATTTGAAGGATGCACAGTTGACTCAGGTATGTATATACATACATAACAACATCCCAATGGGATGTGATGCTATGAGTATGCTTTCGATGCGTGCACAATGTAATAGGAATCATGAGTATAGGTCTCATGTTGTTGGCTAAGTGACCAGTGATTAAATAAGTTGAATCAACACATTATCCGGTCGCTAACTTACTTGATTGGAAGTAACTACGTGAGGCTGCGCTGCAACGCAGGAATAACATGCAGAAAAAAACTGACCATAAATGTTGCACTTGCAGCAAGCGCTGTTTGTTCCTATATCAGCTAGCATAGAAAACCGAGTGACCACGCGTTGCCCATGCTAAGGCCCCAGAGTGGGTAGGTAGATCTCTGCCGACTCTCGGATGCTTTGAAGTTGTTTTGTTAACAATGTAATATAATGACGCGTTGTCTGGTCTGCTTAGCAGCGTACTCACACCAGACTCGCAAATATGTATGAAACAATCGTTTATGACTAGGCTTTTACTTACGCTTACAAACCCAATCTTCACAACCAGTTAGAGCGTTAGTGCCTGTGAATGTGCAAGGAGTAGGGAGTTTTATAGCTGGATCTCATGAAATGCAAATACTTTGTTTTTCATTCTTCTTACATTTCCTTTCAATCCCTTTTATCTTTCATCGTCAATGACCTTTACCAAGAAGAGAGAATGGCTACAAACGGCTTGATATTTATGAGGAGTCATACATTTGAATTCATTACGACTGTAAAGTTTTTATAGTTGCGTGCAAATGATTTTATTAAGTGAATGAAAGGAAGTCAGAGACTAAAATCTTTTTTCTGTTTTTATCTTTGGAATTTATTGCAATTCCTTTTCAAAATTCAGGGTTTTGTAGTAAATGTCGAAATCGGGATTCCAATGAACGAAAATTTAGAAGTCGCAGTTTAGATGAAGGTTTCCAACTGTTGAATAAAACATTTTGGGAGTTTACGCTTGTGAATGTTAATAACATGGCACGTGCATGACAAGGAAGTCAGTAGGTACTTAAGTGTCGATAGGATTGGAATATACATATAAATACACAGACTTTGATTGTTTGGGCGATGAAAAATTGTGGTTCAATAACTCCGGCATAGTTCTTTCGCAGTTGATCGAAAAAATGTTCCTTGTGTACATGAGAAATTGACACAGGAAGGAGATAATTATTCAAGACTTCATAAGTAATTCATGAATTTCAAATTTTCGCTGTATTGCCTAGAAACTTGAGAAAATGAGATTCCTCATGTATAAACAATTCCATCAATCTATCTGTTTTATCATCTTGATTTTAGGACGTGCATGCATGCGGTTTCAAATTATAAATTGAAATGAGTTTTGAAACCACGTAATGCTCATACATAATAAAGTTATAGGTTGTTGATCCAGATAAATCGATGAAGGATCATGAAATCAAAGTTGACGGAATCCAAATATTATTCAATATTGCTTGAATGAAAATTCAAATTGGCGTTGCTTATAATCATATTATAATATGACAACCATGAGCTTCGAGAATTATAATACACCACATTTAATATTGCAACTCCAGATGAGTTCTGAAAGAAGGTTTTGAATGTTAGTTTATGCATGTCAACACGATCTTACGATCTTATATGAGTCTGGGAAAGTTACGAAATCAAGCATGATGTTTTGGTATTGGAGTGTTAGGGCTACCTAATTATTTCCTTTTTTCAAAGACTGTAGAATAATTTTAATTGTAAATTAGTGTCGAAAAATATGGTGCAAAGTTGCATAATTAGCATAAGTGTTGATTTTTATTCCCGTGCGAGGTCATACATTCATTATTCTAAGCAAAAATATCACTATAAGATAAGTTAGTTAGCCTTGTTATTTGTTTGAGGATTACAAGAGGTAAAAAATATTAACGAATTTTTGCATCGAATGAAATTAAACTCAAGAAAATATATTTTTAAGATGGCTACTACCACACATAATACTTTGTAGAGGTTTCACATTCAATATTATTCGTATTATGAGTCTTACAAATCTCAACAGGTACACATATAAATGGATTTTGGATGATGTACAAGAGAAGGAGGAAATCCCATGTCAAAAAACATGTTTCACTTAGGATCATTTACGTGTCTCTCTCATTTATTTGCGAATTTTGTGTGCAAAACGGTATGCATCTACTCAAGTTTTGGGTTGCGCCCAACAAGTAGGCAAATCAAATTACGGCTTTAAACTTTGTTTGAGAGCGTGAGTATGTACCATATAATAGGATTGACGAGAATTTTCTTAATGTTGTGTGCATACAATGAAAATTAGAGGCATTTGAAAGGAAAATGCGTCAGCACTCAATGGTGTATATTATTATCAACTGTCTCGTGAATGAATTCTTTGGATGGATTTTTAAAACTTGCTTGTAAATACCACCTTGTTCCTATCCAAATGGATCACAACATTTTCAATCGCATCACACGTTGTCTTTACCAACAAGTATGTGTATGCAGTAAAGTACTAGCTATTCACAATATGTACATGTTCTCATGAAACAGTAATAAAAACTCAGCTTATTAAGCTTTATCAAAACCATCAAGCTGTTAGTCAAGTCTTTGACATAAACAAAAATCATATGCCTTTTTCTGCAGATGATGATGATGATACGATGATATTGCGATGTTGAAATGATTTGTTTTAGATACGTATAAAAATTATCAAAGCAATTTTTTTACACCTGAAAGGAATGCAAATACAGATTTATTGTTGTGCAGACAGACATAATATTAATATTAAACACAAGCCAAATCCATCTCTACAAATCATTGAACCACGTCATTAGATGAACCGCTAGCTCATTATTAAAACACCTTTTGCGTTCCTATGATTGATACAGTCTTGGTGGGCAATGGACACTTGTATGTTTGCTATTATACAAAAACATCGATGTTGCTATATAGCCAGATTCAGCATTCAATATTGATTGAGCAAAGCAAATACTTTTATTCACCGTTTTGGTGTATGTACATGCTACTCAACACATTATTTCCATAGAGTAAGGCTTTAAAACGTGTTGTGTAGTTGAACACATGTTTAGCCAAAAACACTATGACAAAGCACATGACATGAATGGATAACTAGTCTCAAACGAGATAGTTGACTAGGCTGCTAAAGGGAATGATCGCTTACTCCCGTGCTTTATTTGAGCAGAATCCATCTCTCATCTGAGTATATTACCCCGCAGGTACATATTTTTGTTTCAGAAGCTGTTGTGCAAAGTTCTTTTAACATTGTACTGGTTTGGTTTTTGGTAGGACTGACCTACGCTGTGAAAAACTAGCCGGAGCACTAAAAGGTAGCGTGAAACTTAACGCGAAATCTCCAAAAAAAAACGTTTAGCTCATCCCAATCTCATCTCATTCTAAATTCAAATTCCATAAGAGAATGCCACTTGTTCAAGTATTCACTTCACCTTTAATGATGTTAGCCAAGAATGGGGTCCCATATTGCTCATTCCATCACCATCATGAATCTGCTCGTAGACCGCATATCCTAAAAAGATTATATGGCCTATCAAATAAAGTTGTTGTTGTTTTGAGCCATCCTCACCGCTTATCCACATATAGCAAATAGGTAATCAACAACAGAAGACATGGACCAGACAAGCCAGACAAGATTATTTTTTTATATTCAGACAGAGGACTCTAAGCGAGCAATAAGATTTGTTGATAAATACAACCCTCTCATTGTTGCAATGCATCTCTCTCAACTGCAAAAGAAAGAAGAGAAAAATTACGACAGCATAATATAATAGCCTATCATGACGATGATGATGAGGATGATACACAAACTAGCTCAGCATCATAAACTGGAAGCATGACTTTGAGGTCTTGTTTTTCAACCTCGTGTCTAACAATTGGTGTGTAGCAAAATAATTTCAGTAGCACAATACACATATACAAAATATAAACTAGGTATTATAAGTAAGTATTACTGGGGATGGAGCATGGCACATATGTATCCTAAACTGGCTTGTCTTGTCTGACATTTTTTAGAGCTCTGGTTTGGTCGGTCATCATCCGTGCAGTGTAATGCCCTTCTTTCTTCAAAAAAATACTTTGCGCATACCTACACATTTCATTACAATACAATAGACACATTTGCATGCCACGCATGCAGGTTACTTGCACACAATACAATGCTTCTTGGACTTGGACGTAGGTATAATGTGGGCATAACCTCGCAACGTCGATGGTCAGTGAAGTAAGCAGCTTACGAGGAAATTTCTTACATGAAAAAAAAATGATTCAAGTTGGAATGAAGGTTGAAATTATTATCTAACGCATTGCCAGTTGTAATTACTAAACTTTTTAAAAGTGGATGAAAAGCATACGTACATTTTATAAAGCAATTGATGTACATATATTGTCTCAATAAGGGTCTCACATCACCATTTACTTACTATCATCAGACCATTCTGGTAATTTATGGGATTGTACTGCCCGGCTGTGATTGCTCACAATAACACGCCCATATATACATATTTTCGATTTATTTTAACAAAATGAAATGATGAAAAATCTTAAACCAAACAATTATAACTGCATTGATTTTCCAAAAAAAATTAATAATATAAGTTTCTGCAATTTGCACGGTTTGATGTGCATTTTACTTTTCAAGAATAGCCTATGGCAGTATAGCATAGGTTGTTTTATATTCTCGCCATACCCTAACACTTTTTAGCGTCTACTACATGGAACCAAGGCAAAGTAATTCTGACTATACGGGTGGGGTCAACGACAAACATCTTACATCTTGTAATTGTAGTACATAAGTAGGCTCCCATCTTAGTGATTGCAAATGAAGTGCTGAAGTGCGCATTTTATTATAAAGGTGTTAGCCAGCATGGCATGAAGTCCGTCCACATGCTGCGTTATAACAAAGTACTTTCACGTTGAGAGCAACTTTGTATGTGCCATTCGGCAAGCAGATGCATTAATGCAATTCGTCATCGTCATTGCCATATCATATAATTTGAACCTTCAATTTTTGGATTATTATGTTTGCATTGCATACTAACTACAAAAGAGGTTTTAGGAACTTGAAGTAATTTGAACAGTACTAAAATTTGTATGCGTAAAATATAACGTACATCCTCAATAAATCATACAAAGGAAGGTTTAATAAACTCGAATGTTTTTTTTCTTTGTTTCAGAATTTGAAAAGGAAAGAACGAGAGTATGAGCATGAAATGGAGCGTTTAGCAAGAGAGAAAATTTCTTTGCAACAAAAGATAGCTTCCCTTAAGAAGGACATGCTTGGTAAATGGGATCATGTTGATTGGCAGTCAATTGTACCGGATGAGGTTGACATAAGCATGGAAGCCAGTAATGGTCCAGTTTCAAATGCTGTCACAATTGAGAATCGCCGCTACTCTCATAATAGCGAGAGTCATAGCTCTGTTGATGTAATTCACATGAAAAGTGATACTGAGCTTGATGACTCGGCAGACTCTCAACATCATCCACTCTCTCTCACTGTGAATAACTGCCATACAGGTAAACAAATTTTAAATTATTGAATTAAAGTTACTGAAATTTGATAGAATATTTATTTGTGTGAAGAGTTATCGTTTAAAAATGCTAACCTTCTATTTCCTAATATTACAGCTGAAAAGGTCTCAGGAAAGAAGGTCTTGGGCCGTGTAAATGGAGTGAACGGAGTATCTGCTGGAGGACCTATCAGTCTAGTAACCGCTACGAAACTCAGTTCATCTCCATTGGCCGCTATAACTGTAGAAAAAACTGCAAATTCTCCTATTGGTAATTTCTTACCTCCTAAAGGAGAAAAGCAACTGGGAACTTGTTGGTGATTCCCAAACGCTTTCAAAACCACTTGTCTTTGTTTCAATACTATTGTCATTGTTCCCTTTTGCAGGAGGTGCGAGTTACGTTAATACTGCTGGTAATAATACAACAGGTGAGCTGAACACAACTATATGTTACCTAATTTCATAAAAAAATACCTATTTCGGAATTTAATGTGAAGTCATTCCTTACAATTTAATAACTGTTTCCTCCTAACCACCAATATTATTGTTTCATACATATATATATCTTATTCCTAATATTTGTAAACATTTTAAGTCATATTCTAATAACCGTTTTTTGTGTTTTTTTCACAGGTTTTTCAGTTTTGAACAATGCGACTCTGGCGATGAACTCAAATATGGATGTTGGTCAGTATTACGAGGAAGAAAAATTTTGTAAATGACAAGTCTAGTCCATGTAACTACATTACTAATATTCAGTTACTGGTAATGAAATAAGTACCTATTGTTCTAATTAATACAATACATAATAATATGTAGATATAGTTAAATATGTTAAGGTTAGGGTTAGCATCTTATATTAAATCAGTTATTAAATTATAAATTGATTAAAAACAGAAAAATTATATATTAAGATTGTAATTGTGTTTCTAATCCAATTCAACGCGTATAAAAAAACTAATTTTTAAAAACAACAAAGGAATACATATAATACCTATGTATGTACATCACACAGAAAAAAAATTCAATAATCTTGTGGAAGACATCATATATAAAGAGAGCAAATCAAAACAATGTTTTTTTCACCAACATTGTAAATTAAAATTAGTGAGTGATCGATCCCATCCCACAAAAAAGTTAAACAATGAAAGAGTATACCAAAAATGTATAATATATGCATAATAATTACTATTATGTACTATAATCTCAAAAAAATGTCAGCATAATCCTTCAGTAACAGTTGTAAAACGTCTTATGTTATGTCAGTTATGTACCCAAGCATAATATATTACATGATTACATAATAGATACATAAAAAACATCAGTAGAAAAACAAAATCTCCAAAAAACGACTTTTAAATGTTTGCATTATATCTTGAGGATTAATGTACGAAAACCAACTACTTTTTAGATTTTTTAGTTTGAACTTTACAACATTAAGTACATACAAATGAAAACACACAAAAACAAAACAAATATATATCTAAACATATATGTCATACAAAAAAACCAGTTATTATTTATAATTTACAATGCTATACATGTATACATGTTATTGTTGTGTATTCACTGGAATATTATCCCTGTGGTGTAATTAGTTAAAATTAATGTGTATTTACGTTTTTATTTACTGTAGCTATTAGTAGTCGGTGTAATACTGATGATTTCCTGATGATTTTCTTGTTTGTTATTATTGTTATTATATTATTATATTAATTATTATCAATAATATTGTCACTGCACACAGTCTGATGAAATATATAAATTTTAATACATACATACTCCACATTTTAAAACGACCCCATTTTACGCTATTTGTAGCTAGGTTTAATTTAATAAGTATGTATAAACTCAAAAGCATAATTTTTTAAAAACAATTTGGTTCGGTGTCCGGTGCTGGTTTGAATTTCTTTCTTTCGTTCTCCTCCTTGTCAGTCATTCAAAAGTGGTTGAATAACATTTTTTCTCTCTCAAGATAAAAAAAACTACTTTGCTGATGCATAATTCAGTTTGCAATTTTATTAATTAATTTATAAACAAACTTTAGAGTTTCGTTACTTAAACGCGTTTCGGTTCTTGCTACCAATATTTACTATAGTAGCATAAGTTAGTATTCTTATTCACACCATTCATTTTCAGATGTGTGTAATTGTTGCTATTTATTGTGGTACGTAGACCAGTTTTATACACGTATGTATGTTACTCTTAGGGAACTCTTACTCGAAAGCATTTTTTGAGGTTGGGAAAGTACAGATAAATTTTTTTTCTGTGACTTTCATCCTAGTTTACAATTGAGGAATGGAACCACAACCGCCAAAGTAATGTAAAAAAATCTTTAGTACTTTCACTTTTGCTCCCGGCTTTTCCCTTTAGAAAACATAAATCATATAAGAAAGCTCGTTGGTCGTTTGGGATAACAGTTCATATAAAATACAAGAAGGAAGCATTGCAAACACAATACGTTCGACGTCGACATCCATTTGCTATATATACATAATATATACACACAGAGATGAAAGAAGGGAAGCCACACAAATGTGTAAATTGTTTTTAATCCTTTCTTTACAAGTTTAATAGTATTTGTGTACTTGTATTTATTTTTAAAAATTGACTATTATTTATAATTTCCTTTACTTTATCTCCTCATCCTCCACATATTTTTTTAATTTAAAAGAGAAAGTAGAGAAAGGTATACTAAATTTCTCAAGTGAAAAAGGAAAAAAATACGAGACTGTTACTCCGAGATCATGTTTTTTTTCTTTCTTTCAGTGATACCCCTTAAAATGAGAGAGAGAATGGTGTATACATACATTTTACACAAACATAATATATAAATACATACATACATTATATAAAATTTTTATTAAACATGCAATACAAAAGATGCCGACATAAGAAACCTTACATAACCCACACCACATCCATGCATATATATCTATACTAAACAAAAGTATATATGAAGTGAGGGCGTGTTTGCAAAAAAAATAATACTTTTTATCTAAATACCTGGGTTTGATATTGCACTAGTTATCAACAAGAAGATGAAGAAAGGGGAGAAAACATGTTCTTAAGCTGTTAAGAAAAAATCTATTTGTAGGATTGATATATATACTCAGAGCATTCCAGATTGTCTTAAAAAGTATACTTAGTTTCCACACACACCTAAACTATATAGGTATTTAATGATGATATACTGATTGCTATATCAACTTAAAAAAACTATTTAAGTCTCTAATTTAATACATACATAAGTTGACTAAATAACACACAATACTGAGAAAAGGAACAGAATAGCAAATTTTTTCTGGTATGTGTATATATAAACAGCAACAACAACAAAAAAAATATGAGTGAATTGATTTGAATTGTGCATGAATGTTTTTCTGTATTGAAATGATGATGATGATAATGAGGATAAAAAGAAAGCAAAAAAAGATGAACTAATAATTCTTGCTTAAAACCAAAAAAAAACTCTGCTTTTTTTGTGCTAAAAAATAATAAAAAAAACCATGTGTACTAAAAAAATTATGTAATGGAATACATAAACAATAAGCATACCCTTACATAACTGAAATCAACGTTGGTAAACTAGTTTATGCGATGATTGATCATACATACATACTTATTCTTTACACATTGTGTGTCTCGTAGCAGCATTTTATTTTCTCTGTGGTGATGTTTTTTCTTGAGATATCATAAAATTGACTATGTATATCTTTTTAAAAAACCATACAAAACATCCATTTTACAAATGTCCATATAAAAATTAATTTAAAACTATGATAGTAATATATACTATATATATACATATGTGTACATGTGTGTATTTTCTTCAAAACATTATGTGATTGTCGTCATAAGAAGTATAAAAAAAGAAAATGAAATCATAATCATTACTATAATTACCATATTTACCAGGTTAAATATGTAAAAGTTGTAGGCCGATATAATATACAAATTTATTAATTCAAAAACTAATTAGTACCACATACTACCGTCAGTGTCACAAAAAATGAATACAATTTTTAAAAAAATGAAAAAAATCAAACGTGAAACACGTAGTAAAGGATTTTTAATCACGCGATCTTACTTACTTCACCTAGATTATGTTGTGTACCCACAATCTATCTAGGAGGTAAAAGAGAAAATGAATGTGAAAATATTGAGATGATGGGATGCAAAGTTGTTTGAAAAATGGACTTTTTAAACCAAAAAGGGAAATGTATTTAATCCATTTTTACGATTGATTCGGACTGATTTTCTTCTCTGGAACTGGCTGACTATATAATAAATGATATAATTATATAACATACGTATAATATCCATTAGGTTTGTAATATATTTATTCAGTATCTCTTTGAGAATGTCATTCAGTAACAGGAAGAGACAAAATATTGAATTACTGCTTTTACTATTACACTGACTACGAACGGAGACAGAGTATTTGAAAAGTTAGCTGCAACTTTTATATGGTATCATCAGATTTGAAATAATATTTATACTAATATTAAATATTAACTCCAGCTTCAAACGAAAAAGTATAAATTGCAGATAATTTGTCAAGCAGTCTCTCTCCGTACGTGCCCGTGTCGTATCATAATATTCATACAAAGTAATTATATTATTTACCAGAGAAAAAGCACATGCCAGTAAGAAATTAATTAGTTAATCGTTAATTAAAAATAATATCCAAAACTATTTAAATGAGTAATCCCCGTGTTATAATCTCTACGAATATATCTCTATAGCTACATTACTACATTCATAATATTGCAATAGCGTCCAGTTGTAAAGTAAGGAGTAATGAAATATGAATCGTAATCCTGTGTGAATAAAAACGAATATATTATGATTCATTACGAATTTTAAAAAACAAAGAAAGCGTGGATGCCCGACTAAAAGTTTTGTCTACATTTCTATGCATACAATATATATTATGTTTCTGATTCTGAACATATTTTATTGATTTTCAATAGAACATGGGTTGCATGTACTTTCTCCAACTTGCCCGTATTTTGGAACTTACTTTCTGGTATCAAAATACTTGTGAACATGGATGTCAATTAAAACATGCATATTACATATGAACTAGGACTACGACCGTCGTATTAAATTCACAACTCCTTGAAACGCACGAGTCAAAGGTATGCCTACAGTGATGATTGAATGAATGGTATGCTGTACGTCGTAAATGTTTTTTAAAAGAAAATCAATTGTACAAGCGAAACTTACGGTTGGTTATCTTTTCTCGCAGTTTTACTTTCGAATTCATTGTTGTAATACATAACAAATATCCATCGGCCAATTTTATAGTATTACCGTACATTACAGTGTTTTAATAGTCTAAACTACGATCACATTGATATTATTCATTTTAATAGCATATGATTTACACTTACATATTATATAATATATCGTTTCATCTGTGAATCTTAATAATGCATACACGTTTCTCTGTTAAATATGTGTGTTTTTTGCATATGTATTTTTTCAAGTAGTATTGTTTTCCTCTTTTCTATCCAGCTTCATAAATATTCATTCAGAACTAGAGCATACAATTTTTTTGAAGAATCGACGCTCAACTTTTTTTTGGCTACATTGAAAGGGATTAAGTAATATCGATCATGTAATGATGCGAGAGTTTTTTTGTGCAATTATACAACGGTACTAGCTTAGACTTACATGGTTCAATATATTATCAATACACAGGTAAAATATTTTTCAACAAGCAATTGACTGCCTTCATCGGGCTCCCTAAAGTATAAAAACATTTTTGTTTTGCGGAACCTGTCCGCAAAAGATAAAAAGATTGAAACCACCACAATCAGCTTTGACAACAAGCTACAACCTATTTGACGTATTACTGCTGATATTTCAAACCAACCCCTATTTATTCTAGGTTGTTGTGGTTGCCAATGCTATTTTTGTATACTGATTAAAAAGACTTAATTGGTTAAAACTGTGACGTTTGGTAGCCACCTAATAACTAATCGCGCAACTTTCTGGTAAACGAATGTACGAAATGACAAAGTTGTAGACATAAAAAAACGCCACTACCTTTGTAACAATTATTAACTCCATTCGCTATCATATTGTCATGTTATACTTACGTACATATGGTTTTGCAACAATTTTTTTATGTCAAAAACACTAAAGGCGACTTTGACAAAGGGCTGATACCAATTCAACAAGGACAAATGCGCTCATGTGGTAAGTAAAAATGGAGAAGACAAGATTAAAATATGGTTTACATGCAGGTTAAAAGGTTGCTTGGATAGTGTCGTTTGTCGCTCTAGAACTGAATGAAGCCCTCTTGTTTCTGTAACTGCTTATCATCATGAAACTCTATAAATGACGGTATAAATGTTTTTGTTTAAAATCATGTTGTAATGAAAATCATTAAAAGAAAAAAAATTAAGTATATATAAAGAATGTCCTCCAATTGAATAAAATGATTTTGTGTTTATAATCCCCTCAAATAATCCTATTATTCGACCAATGAATAAAAGTTGGGATTTTGTTCCTTTTTTAAATGATAATGTAAGTGTAATAATAAAAGGTTGCACTTTGGTTGAGACAAGTAATGGATTCACAAACTTAATCAGCCGGACGTTTCTCACTGTGCTTGCGTGTAAACTCCTCAGCATTTTTAAAGAATTTCCTACGATCCTTAACATATTCTTCAGCCAAATCAGCACGTAAGGGATGCTCCGGTTCCGGATCATTTACGAGTGCCACAAGAGCCTGGATCACTGAAATATTTTCATAAAATATTATTATAATTATTTCAAACTTTTTGCCTTGTATCATGATAATACCAACATAGGTTGTCTTCTGAAGTTTTATTTTTACCTTGATCGGTTTTAGTTGCAGGCTTCCAATTCTCCGCACTAATGATTGGCAGACATACTTGTCCTTTTTCATCAATATTTGGATGATAAATTTTGGTCTTGAAGTTAATTTTTGGAGGCTTAAATGGATATTCCGCAGGGAAATTTATTTCAATCTTAAAGGCACCTTTATTGTAAGGAGCATTTTCCTGTCATTTAAAAAATATGAAAAAGTAGGTATTATTACATCATGCATACAAAATTATTAGTGGCAATGGCATCATAAACTTTTTTTGCTTACGGGGACGATCAACCCCTGCCAGTAAAGAATGTTGGATTCGTCTACGCTTATATCACGAAAAGCTCTTACTCCATTGGTACGGAGATCCTGCAACTCCTAAATGTTCAAATATAATTGTATGAAATACCTTTATGCTTTTTAGAAATTTTATTGTATGCATATGGAATAAAATACATGCTGACGTGGAACCTTACTTTTTGAAGACGTCTTGTAGCAGCCATGTTTCTGACCAGTGATGAATATATTACCTCTGGATTACAAAGGGAAGTACTGATGGGTTAAATTTAAATTACCGGTTTCGGATGACTATTTAGTGAAGCTGATAACTTGATGTCAGTCCTAGATACGTTTGTGGAAAAATCTGAAAATAATTCAATTTATTTCTGTGTTAAAAAACAAAGTTAAAAAAATTATGGTAGTAAGCTTAGGAACGCAAACCAGCGTGCATTGCTAATGATATGCAACACGAAAATGAACTGATTGTGGCTCGTTTTCGGGTCTTTTGTAAAGCCAGAAGTAATTTTAAATTAGATATGAGAAGAGGCTGCGAACCCTGGATTTCTATCTGTCAAGCTTAACTACCTATTTAAATGTAGAAACCCTATACCTTACTCCGTCACGGCGTATTATCTATGCCAATGTACAATGCAGCTTCATACACTCGGCAAGGAAAAGTTATTTAGAGGTCTGTTTAATGCGAAGAATAATTAGTTCCTTGAAAAAATGCACAGAATTTTATAGTAATAAAATATAATAGCAGCGGGGACGAGCATTTATGTCTCCATTTTGGCAAGCACATTACGGCTTTCATATTTCTGAGAAAGTGCGAGAAGGAGCAATGCCATGAAGGAGCAGACAGCCTATGATTTTGAGATATCTGCACAACTACAGGCAGTCAGTGCTCAGACCTTATATATAAGGTCCAAAAATAGCTCAGCTGGACCTTATATATAGGGTCTTGGACCTTATATATAAGGTCCAAAAATAGCTCTTATGTAAATTATACATAGGATAATTTTCAAAAATCGGTTACAGAGTTACAGTATGTGAAAAAATAGAATTGCCACGGTCAAAAATTTTTAAATTCGCTTAAATTAATTGTCAAATTTGTTTTATAATTTTAGACCTCATAATTTTTTGTTCAAAAATTATTTTCAATAAAAACTATTTTTGGACCTTATATATAGGGTCTTGGACCTTATATATAAGGTCTGAGCACTGACTGACAGGCATACATGAGTGCAGGTGAACAATTCGGTGCTGTGTCAAAACTGTTTACGAAAAGTAAATGTACGACAACGGTGCAATGACAAAAAAGGAGCGTAACAATTTTTGCTGATAGCTTATATATGCATATACATATCTATACTTGATTCCTACGTAATGTATATACCACTAATCAATCCATATCTCAGGCTAACATATAACACCACCAATAAAATTGATAGTTTATGCCAAAAAAATAATCATCACTTAACATGAGCGTGACATCCAAGCGTTTGGAAAGTTTGCAAATAATGCATTTATATGATGCTCAATTCAATTGTAATGTAATGCAATGGGATTTCAAAGTTAAGCCATGTACAATTGATGTACAAACGGACTGAAAACCCTTTTATTATGTATTCCCTCGATAACAAATGCGTAAGAACTGATAGTGACACGAAAATTGCATTTTATGATCAAAAGCGATGATTACTTTCAATGTCTCGGAATAATTCAAATTAAAAAATTCATCTCACCTCTTTCTCTCTGCCTTTTTCCAATCAGTTGGTTCGTCTCTTGCTGCAAACATTAAAAAAGAAGAATGAGCTATTAAAAATTTTATAGGATGCAGTCAAAGAAAGACGTGAAATAGAACTATCCCCAGCCTCAAGGGTGTATTAGTCACTGCACACGTGTGAATATTAAAAAGGATGGCTAATTGAAGTGAATACGAAACAATTTGAAGGGCTGACTTGAAAATTTACGACTCTTATAATGCGAATTGCATTGGAGACACCGAGGTGTTACTTTGCTCATAAAAAAATGGTACCTACTATGAAATTTCAAAAGAGGCCAAAAAGAATTTCACTTGTTCTACAAAGCATATTGCAATTTTAAAAACACCTGGGCATTTAGTACTGAGGGTTGTAAGTACGAAGAACCGTTTCAAAATTTATTGACTAGCAACATAAAAAAGGTTGTAAAAATATTACGACAAAAGATGTGAACCGATCTTTCATTTAAACGGGTGTTACAAAACCACTCAACCATGAAACTTTGGCCATGCTTCATTTTCAGTAATGAACGTTAGCAGCAATCAAAGCTATTATTAGGATGTGATTAATATTTGCCAACACATCGCAGGCAAGCAATTGACGTGACTCAGCATATGAATTAATGCTCAAAACGTTGACCCCCCAAAAAATACCAAGCTTAATGAATACAGTTAGTTATGTTTACCTGAAGTAAAAAGTATGCCGTCTTAGCGTGTTGTCTTCTCGTAGGCGTTGATATTCACTTCCTTTCCTTAGCGAAACCTTTTCCGGCTTGAGTTCAGTTCTGTACCATGGAGATAGTCACCTTACATTTAGTAGTATGGACTTGACTTGTTTTCAGTTCGGATTACGTATGTGATGATTAATAATTAAAATGATGAGATCTCTTGTTAAATTCGATTTAACTAAAACTTAAGCATATATATTAAAATAACTGAATAATACGCGCTCAGTATGAAGGAAATGTTAGTAATTTGAATGGACCGTTTATTTTTATATATTTAAATCTATTGATGTTAAAAAAAAGTTTCCCCGTCTGTTATTTTAAATATTTCAAGTCTTTCGGAACGTTTTACTATGTGATGTCTCCAGTACGGTGCACCACATATCTCTACCCATATATTTTGCCTGTCCGTTCATGTAGTACGGTTCTGTTCCTGTGTGGCATGACTTGGGGGTAAGTACAATGCTATCATCATTGCCAATGCACTTCGCTATATTATAAGAAATATCCACGTACCTACCAGTTTTACGGTATGTACATATGTGTGTGTGTGTGTGTAAGTGTGCGATGAGATGATAGCTAAAGAATAGGCTCAGTATTACGGTTTCACAAAAGTTAGAAGAACCAGTGGAAATATTGTGTGAGTACTAGCCAGCCGGCCACGCTTGTGGGAAAATGCAGAAGTTCTGCGTAAAACCGAGATCAACTTATCAGCCTAGACTTTGTTTACTCTAATTTACATGAGAAGCTAGAATTGATAAGCAAATTTTATATTGTCAAATGCGAAACCCAATCATGAGTTTGATAAATAAGATAATCCTTCTATGAAAATTGCAGGGTTGATTCATATTATAAACAAGCCTAATAGGAATATATTGAACTACAGAGCCGCATAATGACCTAAAAAAATTATGCTAATTGTAGGATTCCATGATTGGGAGTAGTTTGAACGCATAATGCTTTATCAGTAAAAATTTGCATACAATATACTACAGCAGCATTGGCCTAAAATATTACACCTGATCATACTAACAAGACTTAGTGCAACGACCTTTGTAGTATAAAAATACCGCTCAGTTTAAAATTTCAAAGCTATCATACAAAATATCTATCCTTGTTTTGATTGTTGATGCATTGTTAAATATGTATTTGGCAATGTCGTTAGTAAAGTTGATTCAACGTGTTAAGTTGGAAATTGACATTTATTACCAATATTTGGAGTGAGTACTAACAAAACTGTAAAACAAGCTATTAATCCAGGTCAAAAACATCGATTGCTAAGGTTGAATATCATCGTTAAGCTAAACAAGAATATATAAAATAGCCCAAAATCTTAGTTCATGAGTTAAATGAACTTTTTCTTACAATTCTTGAAAAATGCTTGGCACTACATCTAGTACTATTGTCAGTAAGGTGTAATCTCTACGATCCCCATACACATCCTTCATACTTTAACATATGGGAATGGGAGCGAGCATTTTATGAGATGGTATACAAGGCCAGTAATGTATAGACAGATACAGTTGAGATGTGACGTGCACAAATATATAGCGAGTCATCACATCTATAGTTAATTTTTCCGAAAGACTTAAATATTTTAAACGCAGGGAAGGAGGAGCTACTACAGTTAGAGCATTAAAAATCTATCCAACTCATTAAAATCTTTAGCATTTTATTAATATATATTTAGTTACTATATGTAGATTTTAAGTTTATTTATAGCTAATGAAACCGATTATTTTGGTGAAAACGGTGTAATAAACGATCTCATCATTTCAATCGCAACAAAACAAGAAGCTGGCTATCGTAAACTTTACAGGTAATATCATCATTAACATAAACCTTATTACAATTACATTATACTTTGTGTGATGGTTATGATTATTAGCAAGGAAGTGCTATCATAAGTAAGCAGCCTATCTAGAGTTGTAATCAATCTCTTTTGTTGTTACTAGAGATGTAAGTTGTGCGTTGAAGGGAAAGTGTAGTTTTTAAAGTAAAGTCACATGTAGCAATGCATTCTCTCCAGTGTTGTCATCTTACTTTCTAATGCGCAATTTAGAGGTTATCTTGATTCCCTCAATGCAAATGGTTTGTGAACGAACACCAGTCGCAATTACTCACAGGTCGTAAGACTTGTCGAAATTTATTGACTTCTTAATATATCCAAGTATTGCATAGCAAGTATTCATTATAACGGGAACAAAGGACATGTCCCCGATTAGTCCTCATGTGATAAAGGATAAAGTCGTATTAAATACGTAGTAGTATGCAAGAGTACGTGCAATAATATTATGCTATGCGTATGAGAGTTATATATATGTATTCCTGTGATTTGCATTGCTTGTTCATTCTGTTATCTCCAGAGGAGCGCTTAAGGTTTTTACTCTCAATATCTCTTGAGCTGAAATGCAAACTATGCATTTTTTATGCTGCTTTAATTATTAGGGTGTGAGGATAAATCCTTTTTTAATCAATTAAAAACAAGTTTGCAAACTGGAGGTAATTAATACATAATCAATACATTCCTTCATCCAGAAAAATTTGTCAACTCATTGTTTCAATTAACGTTGTAGGAAAACAGCTTCGTTTTTTCCATTTCCTACCTGAAGCATTTTCAAAAATACTTAATTACCTCGTGTTTAATGTTTTCAGGTATCACATCGTCATATTATATATGATATCCTCGTATTTGTTTGCATGCCTGTTACGCTCAACCAGTGAAGTTTTTGACAGAAGTGGAGAAGGCAGGGCAAGGAAAACTTGAAGCGAGGTGAGTAAAACAGTTCCTTACAAACTTTACTACAAAACAAACGTGCATATAAATTTTGACGTACGATGACAGATGCAAATTCATGCAAATGCATTGCTGTGGTTAGATATACTATACTGTCAGACAGACTGGACCTTTTCTTGCATTCCAATTTGCATAATCACAAGCATCAATTCCAGCACTGAATGAATGAGTAAGGCATAATGATATGATGCTGCTGCTGCTACCAAAAACCAAATAAGGCTAAGGTTATTAGGGAATAGCAAAGCAAGTGTCAAGTGGAATGGAATGAAGTCGTTGGACTGAGGTTTGGTTGGTTGGAAGGTACACATGAAGTGCGGTTTCTTTGCAACGAAATTATCTTGTTATTGAACCCACAGCCATAAAGACTGTTTTAAGTACCGAACAAGTCTTAAGCTGTACATCATGTTACTCTCTGTGTATTTTATGTACACACAGCTTCAAATTCGTAAATATTTTTCAGTATCAGTAAAGGGCACGTAAAAACTAAATAGGTGATGCACCTTATTGTCTTGTTTTAGAAAGTTAATGTTGCATTTGTGCATACCTTTATGAGTATAAAAGTAAAGCGTAATTAACATGATTTTTTTAGGTTGCATTCTAATACTGTCTAACGATTTGGATGGATGCAGTTCATTTAAGGAACAAAGAATGATTATAGTAAGAAACTATACAGGATATAAGATGAAAAAACGAAGATTCTAGAGGGACAAGAGGTGTGAAGCGGATATATGAGCGAATGCATGAGCAACATGACACCATTGTTTGATGGTGACCACCCGATACGGTCTTTCTTGTATTGCTTATCATGAATGGCATAGGGTCTTGCATACTGAAACGGATTTGCTTGTGAATATTTTATTGGATGCATATTCGGTGGTCCCATAACTAGTCTTTCCTGACTGATCGGCCAACAACTCAAGTTGCACAAAGCCGTCTGCCATCTTGAAATTTAGTTAATCGTCAGATTTTTATATTGATCGAACGTTTCTGAGGTGTTTATTAGTGGTAGAATTTTAAGGTACTTTTCAGTAATTGAGTTTAACTAGGATTGTAGGATACATGAGTTAAAGATTCAAATTGCATAAAATTCCTGAATTTTTAGAGTGAATTAATTCATAAATTTCAGATTTTGATTCCACAATGGCAACGAGCATTGAAAAAATTAGTATGGACTTAAAGGCAGAGTCATCCAGTGGCAAATGCCTTGTTGAGACTGAATTTACTAAGCCTGATTTGGACGGCCCTACATTTCGGAAATCCAAAGGGAGAAAAAAGAGGATTTTATACGACCGTGTAATTATTTCTATCAATAATTAATACTCCAACTATTACTAAAAACCATTAATAATCATTTTACTTAATTCAGTTTAATCATTTGAAATTCGAATATTTTAGGAATTTCTTATAAAGTGCTTCCACAGCCCCGCAAGCGCTAGGAAACCTTCTGGCTTCCCCATTCCACATCTAGATTGCACTCTTGGTGCATCAAAAATAAAGCGTTTACCGTTGACAGCCCCTCAACAACAAGCGTATCTTCCGTAAGTTAGCAAACCCTATTTTTCATACATATTTCCGTTTTTGCAATTGCAGCGTCCACAATGTTAATTTTATAACAACAGGCCAAAACGGAAGGAAGAGGGGGCAAAGCGAGAACGGGATGGGGAAGACAACATTAGTCTTCGACCACATAGTGGCAATTTTTCCGGAGGTTGTGGTCCTAATCTAACGTCACCTTCTCATGTACCTACGAGCACTTCGTTTGCAAGAATTCATGCTCATGAGGAACCTCCAAAAAGCTATGACAGGGACAGGTAAAATAATCAATAAAAATTTATAGCCCCGTGCTTCTAAAAAAATGACGCACATATATAAGTACTTATACATGCATGCTAATATAAATTCTATTTCTACAGAGATTTTCACCGAAATAATTTCCGTTATGGTGGTGGTGGTGGGCATAATCGAAGGGACATGAATGACAGGAACAGAATGGACAGGGACCGAGATCGTGAAATGGATGGTAGGGATCATCGCGATCGAATGAATAGGGACCGCTTGTCTGGAAGTAACCACAGGAGCTCCAATTCATGGTCCAATGATGGACAAGAATCAGATTGGTCACGGCGCCGGAACGGTGCTCATTTTCCGCGCGATAGAGATTATAACAATTCCAATAAGCGATATGATAGACGGGATGACGAGCAGGAGCCGGAATGGTTTTCAGGTAAATAAAAAGTTTTACATTAATTACACTCTTAAAAAATTTAGAAAAGACTTGAATTATTCTAAGCATCTACTCGATATATTCATTTATTCACACAGGCGGACCTTCGGATCGACATGAAACTATTGAGTTGAGGGGGTTTCTAGATGACGACCGAAGAGATAAGTCTGACGACCTACAGAACGGATACGAAAAGGAAACTTTGCAACATAATGGGGAAATTGACTCAGGGGGTGAAAGCACTAAAAATGACCAGTCAGGCGAAAGTGAAAGTCTTAGCATCGAGAAAATTCTAAAGATGGACCATATTCCAGGAATTTTACCGGTATGAAAGGATAGCCACCATCTCTGCTTATATTAATGTAAATATATAAAAGAGGCATATTCTAATTATGCTTAATGTTTCTTTAAAGAATGACATGCTGGAAAGTGAGGAACCGAGTGGTAGCTCAAGGTTTAGTCAATTTTTTAAACGAAACTCAGCTACTCCAGATCCTGGAATGGGCCGAGCTGCACACTTTGATCAACATGAAAATAATTCAAACTCCAACCATGAAGGTAGAAACATATTTTGTTGTAGTACAATAATACATCATTTGATGTACATTATATCTCAAGTATAATAATTATATTCATGCTTATTTATAGATAAATCAAAGGCTGTTCATGAAATGGGAGAATTACTTCGTAACATGCTAATAAAGAAGAATGTACCAGCGGAGCCAAGTCCTGAACCGAAACCAAAGGAAGCTGCCAAACCTGCCCCCGCAACTAAAGACGATGTAGATGCTTTCAAGAAACTAGTTACGCCATTGGTAAATAAGATTGTTTTTTTATAAGGGATCATGTGAAATGCAATTTTTACTTTAAAAATTATCATATCATGATGTATACTAATATACTGTGTATTAACATTATTAGCTGGAGAAAGTACTGATGGGTCCTTCAACTAAAAAGGCTTCCACTGGAAAACCCTCAGGTGGTGAGCATGGGCAGGGAAATCATGGTGGTGGCAACGTCATGGATTTATTTAAGTCACCACCACAACAACAAAATCAACAAAAATCTCAGTCAACGCCTGTGCCAGAAGAAAACACTCCTCGCAACAATCCATTGCAAGACATTTTTAACAGCATGATGAGTAAGCAACAAGCCCCTGTTCAACCACAGCCAGATGAAATTATACGGTTGTCTCCAAATCAAGCCATGCTAATGCTTCCACCAGAACTTCAGCAACTAGTCTTGAACGTGAACGTGTCACAAAATGATTACATAATGCTTGTCAATTGTAAGTTTACAATACTTATATGTACCACACGTAATAAAAAATTTTATATTGTCTTTTGTCAACGCACACAACTAATACTTTGTTTTAATTGTTTCCCTTAGTGGCTAAAAATAATGAATGGACCTTCCGTGGCGTTTTAAATGGTGTGTTGTCAAATTCACTTCCCCCACAACAACATTTGGCTTACGTTGGAGTTTTTAAGTTGCTTATTATTGGAGCAATCAACTTGCCAGGAGTCGTGGTGATTAACCCTAACAGTCAGACCATGCACCCAATGCCACAACCTATGCCCAATCATCGGCCTCCGAATTGTAAGTAAAATCTAATCTAATTTGCGTGTGGGAATTGGAGTTTAATCATTGGTATTTGCTGCTATGCTATAACATCTGGCACGTTGTTTTTCTTTAATTTAGTCGAAAAAATTATGCAACGGCCAAGCGAAGATGGGCCAAAGGAAATGGCAAAGCGCAGTGCTACACCTGTCTCCAGCATGGCATTCACCCCCACTTCTGTCATGCGGAAGATGACAGCCGATGGGGGCAAGTCTGTTCCACCGTCAAATCCTACTGGATTTGTTCCGGTGCCTATCTCAGGCGGATTGTTACCCACACCGCCCACTACCGCACCTGTGATTATGAATTCCAATAATCAAAACCTTGCTTCTCTGATGTCGTCTATGGCTAGACCTCACTCACACTTACAGTTTCGGCCAAATCCACCACCAATGGGTAATTAACATAAATATGTTGCACTGAAAATAATATGAATAAGTTGTTTCTTGAAAATAATGGTGTTTTATAACTGTATTGAACAAATGCATAATTAATATTTGGTTTTTCAACAGGATTTCCACCAAACGCTGGCTTCCATCCATCAATGATGACGCAACATGGCCCAGTAATGATTCCAAATCCATTTCAGAACATTCTTCCTAATCAACAACCAATCTACAACAAATCTGAAGAGAATTGACAACTTAATTTTTCGTGCAGTTAGGCGGCTGCCAGTGAAGAAGTCATGCAAACTCTTGCGTATATATCATACAATACAGATACGAAACTCCCCTTAACTGATTCTACAGAGATCAGCCGTACAACACAAAAAAACTCCTTTCATATTAAAGTACCTTTATGAAGTTCGTTTCGTCAAGTAGGTATTAAGTATTATTGTTTAATACCACAGCGTTTTTTTGAATGTAAGCTCGAATTCACAGACGGTGTGAATTCTCAAAAAAATCAATAAATCAGTGCAACAAAACGACATTTATTGAACCTTGCAACATGTTTATTACCACAGTTCTACCAAAAACTCATACAAAGATTTAGTTTGTTGACGTGTCCCACTTGACTTGACGACGTTCACCTTTCGTAAGAGCAGAAATCAGACGTGAAATACTTTCGGGGGCTTCGCTAAACCGTATTTTATTGGATAAATATGAAAGATCCATTTCTTCCAGCTCACTCTTTCTTTTAATATGGCATCTGCATTTGGACCATAAAAATGAATTCATTTGAAATAGGACACAAACATTGTAGGGAGTAAGAAATGAATACAGAAATAGGCTTACCTCTCCTTGTCATGCACGCTACTCCGAGAACAAATGATGCATTCAGTGCAATCCTCAAGTGCATACTTTCCATAAATTCTTTCACAAAATGCACAGATGCCAGCAAAGGCTTTTGGATGCAGCTCAAAGTTAGTGTCTACATTTAAAAAAGACGTTTGCAGCTCAGACAACTCCTCATCCGTGAACTGTCTCCCTAATACTTCCGTTAGAGCTCGTTGTAGAGACTTCAAAAGGCAAACATTCAAATCGGAAGTTGAATTACAATTGCATGGATGTAACATTATCCTAAACTTTCATTTGCAAACAAATACTTATGATTTCTTTTACCTTTACGGTTATGGTTTTCCCCATGGGATTCTCTAGCATTCGATATCTTTGGTAAACCAAATTGTAGAGATGCAAACGAGGCTCTGTTAAAGTAACGTAATTTTGCAGATACTCGATGGGGTTCAGCTCTAACGGGATGAAAAAGATATTGACAAATCAGTTACAATCGTGACTTTGATAAAGGCAAGCATGGTAAAGAGGATAAAAGTTATGGCAAAAGTTTTCTACACACCCCGTAATAACTTGGAACTTGAGGGAACCCCAAAGGTTGCACTTGTTCGAGTCCATGTTCTGGGATATCCTAGCCAAATCTCTTCTGGCATGGATATAGATTTGGTTTTGAAGTCAGTTGAGTACTTCTGGAGGTCGGAGGACAAAGTCTCGATTTTCTCATCCAGATTCTCCATTTCCTATATAATACAGTTATGTTTCATGCTCATGAATTTAGCTAACTATTCATTGAAAAAATCTATGCTCAAGGAAACATGAATTTATATTTATACTTTAAGACTCCATCGTTCCTTCCTTAAATCCTCATCCAACACCTCCCTTAAACTCTTCCTTGGTTCCCTATCACATGACGGGGACTTGCTACCAGGTTGTGTTTCATTTTCACCATCCGTTTCTACATTTGGATCTGTTCTAATCAATGTGCTTAATTGAGTCTCCTGCAGCTCATCCGTTCCATCTTGCAGATCGCTGATGCCGTCCTTTTCAATTTCTTTCTCTTCAGATTCCTTCCCCTCATCTTTTGCCTTTTTCTTTCGGCCATGCCTTCGAAGTTTCTATCCACATGTACATGAATAATTCCAGCCTAGTTTTAGCACATACAAATAGATGCTTTCTTTTATAACAACTACTACTACTTTTCTTACTTTGGCTTTGCTTGTGCCTGATGAATCAAACGCGGAACCCGAGTTTGGATCTAGCTTTGTGTTATTTCGTGGAGACGGCTTTGCTCCAGATTTTTGACCCAACAGAGTTAGCACAGATTGATGAAGCGGGGGCAACGTGAGCTATGAGTTGAGGACAGAATTCCCATTTTATGATCAGCAATTTTGAAAGCACGCTTTGAAAGTTATTGCCAGGCAAAAAGCAAAATGAGTAAAAGTGCCTATTCTTTAAAAAAAAATCTTGAAATTAGCGTTATTCAAATGATCTAATATATGTTTGCGTTTCTTACAGTAAGGAGCTGCCGTGATCTAGGTGGCTCTTGGTCTTTCTTTTTCTTCTTTCTTTTTTTCACGATATCCGGCCCAAAAGCTAAAAGTAGTACTGAACTTTCGTCTGAACTATACCCATGATCTGTTTTACACTTGGTTTGAAAACGAGATGCTTTTCTCAATTCTCTAGTTGGGCTATTGCAAATCCGCTCTGTAAGATGTACTTTACTTCCTTCAACAATAAATTTTCCTGAGGTTCTTCCTCTGTGTTTAACTGTAGAACCAGGTGTATCACTTGTAGAATCTTTGATATTAGGGGCAAAGTAAACCAAAGGAAAGTTTTGTGTTAGATAAGAATAGTCAACTGGAGAATCTCCATCCTGTTCGTCTTTCAACTCTTCTAAATAATCTTCATCAATCTCTATTCTTTCATTGGATTCTAATCTTTTCAGTTTAGGCTTTAACTTTGCAAAAATAATGTTTTTGATGTCTCTATCACTAAAACAAGAGTCAACTGAATCACACTTTGTCGAACAAAGTCTCAAATTTCTCCAGCTGGTACAACCTAACTTTTTATAAAATGTATTCCAAGGATCATTTTGAAACTGTTCCACCTTCTTTTCAATGTCATTAATCGTAGTATAATTTTTTGATATGAACTGTACAAAATCCTCTGGCAAAAGTTTACGTTGATTTTCGTTTGACAGATTTGGCGGGGTAGGAATAGGATTCATAATGAATTTAGCTTCTCCCAGTACGAAACAGTAAGCGACAACCTCTTCAAATATTCAAGCTAATGTGAGATACTCTGACCACGTACCTTCATGGCCGATAGTTACGCAGACATTATGCGATATTTGCATGTAGCACTTATATTTATATTTGGGATGAAAGAAGGTCCCTGTTTTTTTACAAAGCCCACGTTTAATCAATCGTCAGTTAACAGCTAGACGAAAGTTGAGTACGTACTTTGAGCCAGGCCAGGACTCGTTAATTTACCGTCAGCTAACCCTTCTAAAAGCACTTTACCCTTATATTTCCCAGAGATAAAGCATATATGTAAGGCGTTGAGACTATGAGAAAAGGAGTTAATATGGGCTTTTGGGATTCAGAATGGATGAGCTACATAATATATTATAGCATTGTCTGCATATTTTTCATCAATCATATTTTTTTTTATTTAAAGAACTAATTTGAACTGGCCGCAAACATAATGCCTCCAAATGTTTGCACTTGGCTTTGACTTAATAGCCCTTTTTCTTGGTCAAGAGGAAAGAAGCAAAGGCTTTCTCCACAAGTGCAGGAAAGCAAAAGGAAAATCATGCACGCAAGCATTTTCCTTTGTTTAGAATGGATGCAAAAAAGATGATGATTCATGCCAAGCACACACATATATATATTTATATACGTATATTATGTTTCAAGTGCAACTCTACTCTACATATGTTTATCTGTTTGAGTGTGTGCAAAGCGTTATAAAGTTAGAGAGAAAAAAGTTTCTTTGCATACGCCTTCCAAAATTTTTGGGCTTGACGATCTTTCATAGGCAATGGGAGATCCTGAGCTGTCTTTTGGCTTCTTAATTCTGCTTTTTGGTTTGATGTTTCCTTTTGGGCTGGTTGAGCGTGACATGGAAAAATTTCGAGGTGTTGAATGATGGAATATGCTTGCTGAATCTCTATTCACGGAAGAACTTCTATTGTCATAATCATAATCCCCATATGTGGAATTGTCTACAGATTCTCCAGTATTAATGCTGTTTTGACGAGTGATGGCATCCACACTTTTCACTCTCCTCAAATCCAGTATTAAAACCCTCCGGTTGTGGAACTGACATTGTTTTGTGTCCGGCTCGGGAGTTACACATTTTCGAGTTTTCTCCAGAGTAGCGCTACAGACAAATGTGAATCCAATTTCATATTGTTAGAATGACAGAAACAAATGTAGCTAATGTAGCTATTTAATGGCATCCACGTGTTTGATTTTATGAGTTAAAAAAAATTTTACATGCTATTTTTAGAAGCGTGCATATACGAAAGCTCCTACGTATTTCAATTTTGTACCTGCTAGGTCTTGGGAGAGTAACTGATCGTCTGGAATAATTTTCTGGGGTTAATGGCCGAGAATCTGTTTCTGTAAAATGTTTGTAAATGTGTTCAGGTATCCAGTCATCAGATTTATTATGAGGAGTTGATAGAATACTGTCCTACAACGTGTGGTATAACAAGTGAACAACTTTAAGTTTGACCACAAAGAAAAAATGATTTGGAGGATCATCTTTATCCTAAACTACATACATACATACATCCGAAGCAATATTTTACTTTACTCACCTTCAAATGGACTGCATGTCTGCATCTGGAAGAACATCCTAGTCTAAGAATAGGTCGAGCGTCAGTAATCCTCCTCTCTCCAAGACGAACGGCTCGACCAATGCAGCCAGTAATAACTTTTGCATCTTTCTCTGATTTCTACAAACACAACATTACATGAAGGTGGCATTGTGTGAAGACAGTCTCATGCTATATAGCACCATTCATTTTTTATGCTATAGAAGGTAATTGTAACGCAAGTTAATTTTCTGAGGTTCAAAGATCAGTGAAGAGAAAAGCAATAAGACAACTCAAATGTCTTTTCTACATAATTTTCTTGTTTGTCACACCAGACAGACCAATTATCGTGTCTTCTACATACAAGAGAGTTCATTCCATTTTCTGGAATGCTTAGCATTTGACGACACCTTTCTTTCAAAAAGTGTGTCCGTAATAATCATTACTTATGTAAATATACAATAAAAAAAATCTTTGTAGCTTCTGTCCATAGATAAGATAAACACATTATCCCATTTGAATCAGGAAGAGAAGAAGTTGTATGGCGAAATAAGAGTACCTTACGCTTTCGTGACTTCTTTTGCTGCTGGGGTCCCTGGACTTTTCTTCGATTGGCTGCTGTACAAAAAGCTAATCTGAGACGAAACATTTTTCTTTGCTGGGGTGTTGGATCTACTATTCCGCTTCGTTATTTACTTGCTCAAACTTATCATCTTATCGGTCACAAAAATACTATTTACACCCTACTCATTCGAGATCTCTGCATTCACAAAGATTGAACGGAATATACCTCATGTTGGTAAAAAAGGAATTGTATGGAAGCTTGAATCTCAACAAACCAAAAGTATTGCCCAACTTGCACTTTGGCTTTATAAAAAAGTCTCACAAAATTCTTGGAACTACATGGGTTTCGTTGGTCTTTCTTTCTTAAGAGACTTTTTGTCATATCTTCCTTCATCCTTGAAACCAAGATTTAAATTAGAGATTAAACGAAGCACTCTGCCCCATATTGAATAACATGTTTCCATAAATAGGAATGACAAACATGTCACTTTTTCTGCTAAAAAGCCTTGTTTGATCGATTCTCATTCTACTACGCTGGAGGAAGTGTTGAATAGGATGCACAGCTTAGTAAACATGCTTTGCATTACGAAAGGCAAACAAATCCGATTCCATGAAAGGTTGAAGGTCAGAGGAAGAAAGAATTTTGTGTGCTATGCTACTGTCATTGTGAAATTATTTGTCTTCATATCATAAATGGACGGATTCGTAAGAAAAATAGGAATAAAAATATCCCCTTTAAAATGATGCATACGTTAATTGATAAGCAGACGTTGACAGAATTGCATAATATTTTTCAAATGTGTTATTTTAAACCTACACCCATCATCCCCACATTTCATGGTGTACCGATAAAATATTCAAGTATCGGTTTGAAGATGGTTGTGTCGTAAATTCTATTGTAACTTCTACAGGTCTTTATATTCCATTAGCCCAAATGCAAAAAGGGATGTACAGCTTTTCATTCCATCACGTGAAAGCTTTCACTTAAGTCAGGAAATAGAATCCCCTACTTTGAGTTGCATGAATCATAACTGTAATTGAATATTATGTTTTCTTAGTTTGGAGGAGGTCATAAGTTTTTATAGTTGCGACTATGTATTTTTTCCATCACATTTCCAGCAGAATAGATGATACCCAAATGCCACATCACAGTCACCCTAAGATCTTGAGTACATATATGTCTCGTGGTGTGTGTACATCAACTTCATGCATCATGCTTAATATATACATAAACAATTGCACGAACGGAACAAAAAGGAACGGCAAAATGGGATTGTGTGTAGTGTGGAGTACTCTGAAACGGATGATGCGAACTTGAAAGCATGAGCAGGATTGTATAATATCAAAACCAGTAAATTCCGGTAACTTTGGGAGATATTGGAAAACCTAACGTGGATCCTCAACAAAGTATGCAACCTAGCCTTTCTTCAAGTTCAATTAAGGGCACAAAACATTCAATGTTTTTTAAAAGAACTAGTGCATATTAAACAAAAACAAACAAAATCAGATTGAAGGAATTGAATTTAACTGTGATGTTGTAAACAAAGCGGTGGTAATGACCTGCAAATGTACTGAGAATGTCCTGAACAAGCTTAATTATTTCCAAAGGTCCTTCCAAAGGTTTCAATTTCTTCAGTGGATTTATGCCGTTTGATCTCATCCAACGCTCTCCTAAGCCATGTGCCCGTACTCAAGATACAATACCATTTATTGGCAAGATGTGGTTGGGGTGTTTCATTGGTAAAAACCAGAGACCGCTACCGCACCCTGCTATTCTCACGAGAAGGTGACTACGTGCAGCAGAAGCAAAGTCAGCAACGTACAATGTATATATTTATCCCAAAGTATTGCAGAGCTCACTGCTCTTGCTAGAGACAGACCTTAAATCTGTAAATGCATAATATTTATACTTACTTTGCCAGTCAGTTACTATGAAAAAGACGGACTGCCTATTGTACGCTATAGGTACGTACAAAAATTCATATTACTTTTTTCAATACATGCTCTTCTCTAGCTTAAGAGAAGAACTATGAGCATATCGTACTTGTTCAAATAGCAAACCTCTGATATACTTACCATACCATATTGGTTAATCCATGCATGCATGCATGCATAGAACAAAAAAAACTCCATCAACTTAAATATACTAGCCTATTTCTCTTGTTTTTTGTTGGTGTGATTCGAAATTACGCTGTCAATCTCTGCTAGAACTATCATAGAGAAGCAGAGAATAATTAAATTTGTCCATAAGCCTCCCATTAAAATAGTCATAGTACTATTGTTACGTCATCATCACCAGCAACCACACACACATGAAAGTTTATAAGATTTTTTTACAACAGTGTTTCATCATTCATGTAATTCTCTCTCTCTCGTTGATCATCATCACCAACCTCAGCTCTCCTTTGATATAGTTAAATTGTATTAATTTTTGGATGGTAGCGCTTAAGAAGCGCAGTCGCGTTCATACAGTATTATAATATCATCATCATTATTATAAATACTGTAACAGAAAAAAGGAACCAAAAAACGCAATGGAAGAACATCTCACGTTCACACACTCTAATATTCCACCGACTTGAAAAAAAGAGAACTCTCGGTGTGTGGAAAAAGAAAGGCTTTACAAAATGGGATATTTTTTGTTCTCCACACAACTTCAGCATATCGACGACGAAGCCTACTTTGTCCTTATCTGCTGAGCAAATAACACGCATAATATCCAAAAAGACAGAGAGAAATAATAGTAATAGTTTACAGAAATAACAAATCTCGCCCAGTAACAGGAATATATAGAGTTTGCGACGACAAGACAACAAGAATTAATTTTAAATACAGGATAATATAGATCTTTTAGTGCTTTGGTTTTTATAACTTGTACGCAACACGTTATTATGCGGAAAAGAAAGAAGCCGATGAATGTCCACTGACAATGAACACTAAATAAAACGTAAATCATGTTCCAACGTCAAACATCGTGGTGGTCATTTGCTTCCAAGATAATATGACAACAGTAAATCTACTCCTGTTATGTGATATAAATAAATAAAAGAAAATACTTGGTATTTCACAGACAGCCAAAACGGGGCGTCTGTGGGGGATTTTAAACAGTAAACAACGGCATTATTTTTTAAAAGTTCATAAGTCTCCTGCTCTTAATAATAAAAGGAGGATAAAAGTGAGAAAGACATGTTTAATTTTAAGTATAAGACACATGAGAGAGAATAAAGAACATGCTGGAAATATTTCGGGGTTTCCCAGCATCTTGCAAAGAAAGAATTTGTGTGCCCTTGGGGTGGGCTCCTTTCTCTCTTGGCAGGAAAGTAATGTCCTTGGGTTAAACTTATAAGAGGTTATAGCCCAGTCACCTTTATATCATCATGGACCAAGTACTCACCACGTTTTGTGACGGTGTGTGGTGATAGGTGACAACTTTTTATTGATGACTAGCTAAACTAGCGACACTAAGATAACTTGGGATAGTTCATAAAGTGCACTGTGAGTGCAGAATATAACTAGGATAATTTGGAAAATACACAAAGGGTGTATTCGCCAGATCGTAGACAAATCATCCAGAGTTATCATGATGTCATCATCATCATCTTCCTCATCCAAAAGAGCGAATTCTTCCCTCCCACACATTTTCCCAGAGGTCTTTTGAAGGTAATTCACTGATTTTTAGTTTAACTCACCACATTTCACTTTCAATCCAGTATCGTATGACGACATTCTGTTTTCGCAAGCATGCTAAGTAATTATTCTAATGATTTACTTCACTGTATTTTTTTGCTTTCTCAACCCTCTCATTTTCATTTCTTAAGTTATTGCACAAACTGCACAAAATATAGTCAACTGTCATGACTGTTGAACTAACTAATACTCTTACTTCTGGTGAAGGAAAATCATTCCGGTGGATATACAGCAATGGATATTTAGGGGTGGAAGGGTAAAGGGATGCAATTTCACATATTCACGCTTCTTTCTATACGTTTAAGTAGATTCGGAATTAATTGCAAAACTTTAGCACTAAATAAACAATTATATCGTCGGTTAGCAACAAAATTACACTTGACTTTTTAAAAGAGTTCCAAAGGGAATTTATCAAGGTCTAGACTTACAAAAATTTATTGCTCCTTGTGTCTAATACTTCAACAGCTTTCTTGCTGTTGTATTTTTTTGCAAAAGATAATTAATACGATTGAACTTCAAAGGTCTTTCAGCTTCGAAGTCTTGAGACTCAATCCTAGTCTTTTTTGGAAAGTTGTCGATCAGACGGTACATAGTAATGGTAATTTTTTTGGGATACAACTGTTGTCCAATAAAATAATGAAACTTTAATTGCGACTGAGTCGGTTACGTTATTGCTTATTAGGTGGTATTTAGTTCTAGAATTTTACAGGACTTTTGAAAGAGTGCCAAAAATTTTGTTTAGGCTTGGTTACAGTAGTGTAGATAACTTTTACAGCTATTTAAAATATTTATGTTGAAGAATAGCTTGTCTTGAAGATATTAGAGCTTACTTTGAAGGATTCACTCGTTAATAAAGCTTTGGCAGTCTGTATTAAACCAAAACAATTTTGAGGACTGAACTGATTTTACTAAAAAAGAAATGATTCAATAACTTCCAGTACTCTATTGTTATGGCTTAACACTGGGCACGTAAGTATGGTGGATTTGTTGACTTGCCCAGAATCAGGTTGTAAGTAATTAGTTGCATTAGATTGAATTCAACGGACCCCCAATTTAAAATACTATGTTAATATTTGGCCTGCAGAATCTTCGTATGCCTTATGTATGAATATATGTAAAACAAGCTTCACTTTAGTAACAGTAAGGCATTCGGCTCTCCCTTCTTCTCCTTGAGTAGTACGCAAGCAAAACCAAAGACAATAGACTTTCTCGATATTTATTGTTTCTCAGAATATTAACTCATCTGCTTTATCACTCAATGAATATTTTATTGCCTAAAATCTAAACATAGACGAAAGGTAGTCGACGAAATGGATGCATTTTCATACTGCTTGATACTCTCATTTACATTTTTCAATTTAAATAAATTATATTCGAATGCTTGCATAACGCATTTTAGTGGGAGTAGCACATTCATATTACTATGGCAATAAAATCTGGCATTCCTTCCGTAATGTAGTATATATTACCCTTCTTTTTTTTATCGGTGAAACATAAGTCTAAACTAAAACTCTGTCCTCTCCTCCGTCTCCTTAGAGAACGTAACGTATACTTGAACTGTACCATGATATTATATGTAAGATAAATGACAAAAACAACTGAGCAACCCTACTCTCCCCATATTATCTATAAGAAATAATTTTCAAGTTGCTTATTGGCTGCAGAATGCTGAAGCTGAAATAACAATGAAAATCACAGCGTCTGCAAAACACACGCCTGCTTAATACCTAATATGATCGGAATTTATGGGTGATTGGTACTGAATTTCAAAGTCTTTTTGATTCGAGCTTATGTATCTCAAGCCGAAACTTTTCTTCTGCTTATTTGAAAACTTAGCAAACCATGCTCATCAAATACATACTGGAAAGCTGGATATTATATTCATACATGACATGGAGTTAAAAAAATAATATGATGAAAAGAATAAAACCTGATATAAATGAATTTGATACTTGTTACAGATGAAAAATGCCTTATACGTTTAAATATTGACTTGGTTGGTCTTCCAAAGGCCCCCCTGATCATTTAAAATGCATCGAGGGTCACATTCCCAACATTATCGGGTCGAATATGACTCATACGATGGAAGGGGTTGTTACAAATGACCATTTTTACAACTTACGCTTCCTAGTTTTGCAAAAAAAACATGAGTCTATTAGTCAGCAATTATTTTAACGACCATTATTGAAGCATATTGCTCATAAAATCTTTGATGTTATTTAGAGTACAAGGACGACCCCATGGTTGCAATTGTACAGCAGTTTAAGGAGTTTAAGCCTTATCTCAAGAGGAAGCTTGCAGCCATCAAGAAACAAGGTAGAGAAAAGGAGTTGGCAGACGACGTGGAGGACATTGTATTTTATCTGGAGGTTATGCAAGATATTCTTGCAGATGAGTAAGTTTAGCAACAACTTTAGTCAATGTTGTAAACATTATTAACCTTTACTCCTTTCATGGAGCGGGCTAGTTACTTTAGTTATTTTCTATATTTAGGACTCATGGTGCTAGCACGTTGCGTGGTTATATTGACAAAATACATGAAATGATACGCAAAGATCCTACACCAATTTCTGATGTAAGTTTAACCCCACCATTTCCAACGATATTGAAGATGAAGGTGTGTGAATGATGAAATTCATGTTTGAATTGGATGCTTTGACATAGAAACGTGAACCTCTCGATCCTACTGGTGACCTGAACGATGATGACCACCCTCGAAGTCCCTCACCAGAAGCTAGAGGGTCGGATAGTCAATCAAATAACCCGAGGCTAATTCCCACACAGGGTGATCACGGTACCAACTATAATTTCGCATCTAGGAAAGGTGAGTAATAAAGTTTTAGTTCAAGCGTTCTTCACAACGGTAGAAGGAAGACTTTTGTGGACTTCAAATGTATTTTTATGTTTTTAGAACCAAAACTTGTGGATGGGGTGGAAGATGATGATTGGAGCGCAGCCACAGCCGCATATAATAACACTTACACAAGACGGGATAATTACAGGGATGTGGATATGCGACAGGGTGGCTACTACGACGGTCCCAGCAGTTCATATGGAAGGGGTGGTGGTTATCGTGGTCGAGGCAGAGGGCTTACTACTTCATTGTCACGTGAGGATTATCGTCGACGTGATTACAGTGATGACGACAACACGTACTCTGATTATAAATGGCTTACCCCAGACCCCCCGCCTAGACCTAAACCAGTGGTGGTGAAAAAGGAGGAGGAGAAAAAGTACGTCATGCCTCCCTGGATGACGGACCCTGCCCCTCCTCCAAATGGTAATCGATATGATGAGTATGACTGGAAGCAACAACGCGACAGCAGGGATTCCGGATCCAGGTCTAATTATGATAGGCGAACTACTAGAGAAGAAGATGAGTGGAATGCCGTTGGAGATGTTAGAAGCAGGACTGAAATGCGAGACGACAGACATCACCAACCCCACTACTCCCAGCCTTATGAGCGTCGAACCTCTTCAGAAACGCGACGGGAGGAGAGGAATGATGAGTTTTATTATGAGAGACGGCCAAGGTCTGCAAGACCACATGAATCCTCTACGCGACCAGACACAAACAACTCCCCAGCCGACTACAACCATGGACCGAGTCACAGTCATGGCAGAAGGAGGGAAGAAGATGATGGTAGACATATGAGAGGTCGAATGGATGGTCAATATCCTCCTCACGTAGGTTCTCCCAACATGATGCCCCCAATGACCAGTATTCACAACATGGGTGCCCCACCCCAAGCGACAATGGGTTATACTCACGGTCTACCCCAGCATCAAATGCATTACAATAGTCCTCCAGTTATGTCACCCCATCCACCTCATTATCCAGGTGTTGCACCCCCATTGCTTCCTTTACCTGTTCCTAATGCGCCACCTCCTCGAATGAATCTCCCAAGACAGAATGTGCCACCGCCGTTGGCAGCTAATGTATCTCATCCCATGGGTTTCCAACCGTCGCCAGTAAATAATTTTGTGAGACCCGAAAGGCATGGGAGTCCAGCCAGTTTTACTCATATACAACCACCCCCTCAGGCCCAACCTCAAACCAGCAGGCCACCACCCCCACATCATCATCCTACTGAACCTTATCATGGAGGTTCTCCAGGTTATGCTAGTCCTGTTGAATCTACAGAACGTGTTAGAGAAATCAGTATGCTAAAAGCAAAACAATGCTTTGGCAGAACAGTAAGTCGACCACCTCCGTCTGGTCCTCCACCTCAAGTATCACCTGTTTCCTCAACGGTGACTACTGCACCTTCTGGTCCCCTTTCCCCAAAGACGGTTGAGCCGACTTCAAGCAAAGGTGTTCTTGACCCACGCTTAAATCGAATAAGTAGAATCCAGGGATCACAAATCCGACAAAAGTCACCGCCTGCTTCTTCCCCTACCCTTCCTGCTGCCCCTTCCCCTGCTCCAGCTAGACCAGATGCTGGTAATGTTCTCAGGGCAGATCCCCGGTCCAGAAATAGAAATGATGAAGGAAGACGTAAGCTGATGGATACCAGGGATCGCCTTAGAGACCTCGAAGCCAATAGGAAAAATCCAGGTAAACCTTCCAAGATCCAAGAGCTTCGCAAACAGTTTGAGAAGGAAGGTCTTCATAGGCTAGGTAGGCCTTCTCCAAAGAAACCAAGTGGATCATTTGAAGATGCTATTGGTTACGCTAACGAGGTTGACGCTGCCAACAAACCCAATGAGAAAGCCAAATCCCGTAGTCCATCAAAGGAGAAGGAGTCAGAGGATAGGCATCATGGAAGATCTCATTCTGATAAGACTGATAGAGAAAAATGTCCCAAGAAATCTGAGGAAAAGAACAAATCAAAAGATAAGTCTAATGCAAAAGACGTTGACAGTGAGAAGAAAAAGGAGAAAGATAAATCTGGCAGAAAGAAGTCTGAACGCAACAAATCAACAAAGAACGCTACCTCTACCAAGGGTTCCAAAAATGGTGCCGCATCCGATAATCAAGACAAAGGTTCTCAACAAAATAAACTAGCAGGGTTTAAAATTCCACGGAAGCCCAAACCTGTGCCACCACCTGAACCAGAAACGCCACCAAGTGACCCGATACCGGAATCAGTACCTAGTACTAGTAACAAGAGCGGCCATGAGATATCTACCTCACCACCAGCCTCTCCTGAGCCTGCCCTTACACAAGTTCCTGATGTTGAAAGCAGGACAGATGATGCTGAGCCGGTAAGAAGTTTTTCCTTTGCATTAATTTTTCATGTCTATTCTTTTATCTTTATTATCAAGGATTCAGAACACATTTTTTAGCTAGAATTTTTTAAGGCATACAAAATGCGGTAGACATAAATTTTTTTGTTTCGCTTAACATTTAAAAAAAAAACTTATCATATTAAAAACTTTTAATATGATAACCATAAATAATATGCAAATCTGAAACAAAAATCTCGCTCCATTTCAATCCCTTTTGCATCCATGCAAGCCCTTTATGTATCAGCTAAACATGTTTCACAAATATTGTACAAGTGATCTTACATGAAAAACTATTCACTAAAGAGAAGATTTTACTTGATAATATTCACCTAGTCCCTTCAAATCGTATATTTTGTGATAAGTGATTAAGAAAAATGCTCATTTCATCCTTTGATTACCAATCCAATCCAAACAAAACCAATCTAAGCTAGCAAGTCTGATGTTTATGTATGAAACGGAATGGGGCGATTCGAGATTTTATGAATCATCGTTAATGAAAATCTGTTTTAAAGAGAGAGATATCGTTTGCTATAGGGACGTATGCGCATATTTGTGATATGAGTTGGTTTCATTTTTTGGTTTCTTTTATGCGATTGAAAAGTTTCATTATGGATGAAGATGAGTATAATATGTAAATCCCTTTCAATTGCATTTCCTGCTGATAGGGTTTTCTGTATGTGATAGAAAAATTGGTATGACGACAGGAGATACATATATGTGTATTTCTTTCGATTGCTTTTCCGTCTGATAAAGTTTACAGATACAAATTAACATTAATCATTGTGACTCTATTTTTCTTTCTATTAGTCAACATCCACCAAGCCGACTCCACCACCAGCAGCAAACACAGCAGACTCAATAAACCCAGACGCATTAGAATTCCTGAAGCAGTTCCTCATTACTACGATGAAACCCGAAGAGCGAGAACATATTTTGGGAAATCAAGATAATTTGAAAGACTTCTTTATTAAAATCAAGACAGACTTATTAGCAACGAAGGATAAGAAGGAAGACAGTGCCAGTGTTCAAAGTGCCCCAGTTGACGGTGAAAAAAGCGTTCCTGAGTCGGAAGATCCAAAGGAACGTGGAAGGAGTCGAGAAAAACGAAAGAATTCTAAAAGACGTTCTTCTTTGGAAAAACTTCATGATGCCTTAAAAGAAATGCGGTTCGACACAATGCTCCCTCTTGGACCACGACGATGCACAGTAAGTAATTAATAACTTAGTGAATTTATAGAAAAATAAGAAATTAAGAATTTCTATGTAATTTTTTTTGTTACAATTTGTTTTTCAGAGAGGAGGACAAGAAGACGCTGCTGCGGTAGAGAATGTTGAAGCAGCCGAACCTGCATTGCCTGTCCCACCTCCAATTGTTGAACCGTCAACATCTACATCAGCAGGAACGGAGGAAGTAAATCAAAGAAAACGTCCTCCTCCAAAAGTAGCTACCAGGAAAAGAGGTAGACCCCCGAAGGCACCAACTCCCAAAAAAGGGGCAGCTAAAAAGAAGGGTAAGGCAGTAGTAACACTACCACCACCACCTCCTCCTCCCCCCGAAGAAGAGGAGGAAGAACAAGTGGATGAGGTGGAAATTGAGGATCCAGTTCCCACAGCATCTGCCCCTGGTGCACGTAAGGGCAGAAAGCGTAAGGTGAAGCCAAAAACACCAAGTCCAAACAAGCGCTTAAAGAAATCTGGGCCAGTCACAAGAGCCCAAGCAGCCTTGAAGAGAGTTAAGGAGAAGTGTAAGGAGTTATTGAAAAAACCTATTCCAGCGGCACCTCCAGCACCACCGCCAGAAAATCCACACATAAAGAAAACTGATGAATATAAAAGACTTAAACCAAACAAGTCAAACAAAATGCTGTTAAGACGAATGGGAAAGAAACATGACAATACGTCGCGCATAACGTCACTAGACACGGTTGTGAACACAGGTTTGGGCAAAATCAAAATGGAGCTTGATTATACCGCACCACCGCAAGTCAAGCCAGAACCAGCCGAACGTCTATTGGACACTAGTGCCACAGCGGAAGACAGCGACTGTGAAGAGGTCAACAATTTTGCAGACCAGCTTGACAACATCATCAATGAAAATTTTGACAATGACATTGTGATCAATATGGATAAACAAATTGAAGAAAATATGGATTTAGATGTGTTCAACACGCTTGACACAGATGAGCAAGAAAATGTAGCAAAAGATGATCTTATGGATGTAGATTCATCCTCCGAAACATACTTTGATAACATCAACGCATCACTAACCACCACTAATAATAATGGAGTGGCTGACGAACCCATAAACAATTCTCAGAGTGCCCCAAATAGAGAAGCCAGAAGTTTAGTTCCAGGAACCCGCGTGGAATCCCCAATTTCATCATCAGTAGGTAATGTTCAAAATGTCAACCAAAGTCAAGTCCCATCAACATCAACCGACAACAGTAATATTCTTATCGAAAAGGTACAAATAGACGAACCAGCACCCAATCCCTCAATTCCTTCCAACCCTACCATAGTTACTACTACAGACGAAACTGAGAGTTTAAAAATAAGTACCTTTTCTGAGAAGCCACCTGCGTCGAGCCCTGCTCCATTAAGCCATGAAGAAGAGGAGTCACGTACACCCAACTCTGCAAGTAATATTGTAGAGTCGCCTGAAAAAGAAAAAGAAGGGAAGAAGGAGAACGCGAGTCCTTCTGAAGCTAGCTCTCGGAGTGTGTCTCCTGCTACCACCACTAGCTCAGGAGATAACGTTGCTACTTCAAACGACGATGAGAGTACGGCTGCCTTCAATATAGATTCGTCGGATGTAAAATGTGAGTTGGATTTAGTAAAAGGTGTTTTCAAGTGTGATCAGTGTAGTTATTCAGGTAAAAAAATCGTATCTCATTATGTTAACAAGCATGCGCAGTGCAATATTCCCCAAGCTAGGTTGATGCAAGAAACATTTAATGGGTTGATTGAAATGAACACTTCCCAAAGTCCCCAACTATTGGAAATTATTTTGGATGAGGAGCAAACGCAAGTTTGGCCTTGTCTCTATTGCGATGATCGTTACAGCTGTGTTGCTGATTTTTATGATCACTTGACTAGTCACACGGGTGAATTTAGATATGAGTGTGGTGAATGTAAAGCATCCTATCCTTATCAAAAGTCTTTGGTGAATCATGTCAAGCTTCATAAAGGTGTTGCGAAAAATTGCATCAAAGTTTCATTTGAGGCTGGTGTTGGAAAGGGTTCCAAAGAACTTTCGGGGTTTTTATGCAATGACTGCTATTACTTTCAACTTCGGTTTGAAAGTATTATACGTCACATTGAACAAACGGGCCACTCTTCATTAGATGTTAAAAGTGTTCGCCTAATCCGTCCTAATGCTAATTCTGCCGTTTCAGACTCCAGTACTACTAGCGGTGCGCCACCTATCATTAATGAAGTGCCTGAAAAGTTGCCGGAAGTCAGTTCTCTACCAATCGAACAGTCAAAAGAAGATGATGATGATGATAAGAACAAGGAACTACCTCAAACTCAAGAACCAGTCATTGAAAAAGAAACAGAGTGCATCTTTTTTGGCACTGATGTCAACTTTTCACCACCAAGCATTACACTAAACGAGTGTAGCTTGGCTATTGAACCCGTATTCACTGAAAAATTTCTTGATGGCCTCTTAAAGAAAGTGCATGCTGATGACACTGAATCCCAAACTGAACAACGTGAGGAAGCTACTAGAACCAACAAAAGGAAACAGGAGGACTCGGATAATGAACAGACAGAACAATCAGGAGTAGATTCAAAAACTAATACTACCACTGCTGCAATTCCCACGTTGGAAGAAGAAGCAATGGAAGAGGATGCAAAATGCGCAGTACAGAAAATCAAAACTATTCACAACTTTTATTACAGCAAAGCAAATTCTGCAAGAATATTGTGGGATGCAACTGCTGACTTGGGTACGGAAGAACCTAATGACTTCTTCCTCTCAAGTGATGAATCCTGTGATGACTCTGATTCGGATGATGAATTAGTTTCTGACTCGGATGTTTCCATAATGGGAACGAAATCCATTGATAAAGATCAATCTAAAGGGTTATCAGCAGAAACTCCAGCTCTTCCAATAGAAGAATACAGGGCCGATTTTGAAGATGGGTTGCGTAATAATGAGCACCTGTTGAAAAATAAGCATTTGCCTGTACTTGAGCTCGAAAGGAGCTGGGTGAGATCACGGCGTGTTGTTCCAATCCGTCGCGCAGGCGATCTTCTTAGTTTAAGTACTGTGCTTTTTGGGTATATCATGCCCCAAGTTTCTCAGCCAAAGAATGCGCCTAGGCTAAGAGATTCTAGGGAGATTGAAAAACTTGGTGGCATTTTTGGAAGACGAGCTTTCCCTGTCAAAAATATTGATCGTCTCCAAGAGATGATTCTGAATCCAAAGCTTGTTCATCTTTTTAAGTGCATGGCTACCCACTGCTCCTATACAACAGACTCCGCACCTGATTTTCACACTCATCTTAACATCAAACATTATCGACATAAAGAGTCAGTAGGGTATCATGGCAGTGCTCGGTTTTATGCCTGGAGGGAAACTAAAATGTTTAAGGTAACAATTTAAACAGTGTAAAGCGGTTTTTTAACTTGAAGTTTATACAGAAATGAAAGGGGTTTCTCAACTTTTTTTTAAAAATTATCACAGGATGCTGACTGTTGCGCGTATTGCTCAGCTCGCTACAAACATTCTGGTGACCTTGTTGATCATGTCATTAATCAGCACGCACAGAGTTTATTTCAATGCAGCAGGTGCTTCTATCGCTCCTTCTATCATCGCTATGTTGTTAGGCACTCTGTAAGAACGTGTATTTTGACATATTTCAATTACGTAGTTGCCTTTGTATTCGTTTGGTTACAATTTTCTAAATATTTTGTTACTTATTATTAAATTTATGCTATTTCATTTGTAAAATCTCATAGTTAAGGCCGTATAATCATAGATAGAGTCTAACTTTTGATTTTCAGGATATGGCACATCCAGATGAGCCCGCTTTTGTCTTGAAATGTCCCAGGAAAGTGGATATATTTTCACAGGAGGCAACACTTTTTCAAATATTTGTCTATAAATGTGATATTGGTGAGTACGTTACAAGACAATTCAAGTTTTAGTCAACATATAGTAGGGGAATTGTAATAGTTTGCAGCTACTTTACAAGTGAACAAGATTTCATACTTTAAATTCAACCAATGCCTACTTAACTTAAGATGACAGTTTAAAAAATAATTGATGTTGTGTTAAGGTGTTTTCTGTATTCAAATCTTTGTTTTGCTGTACACATGCAAACTGAATTTACCACTATATAATTTTGGCTAAAGTTTGCTTAATCTCAAGCTGTACAACACTTTCACTGAGGCCTCGGATTAACATTATGGTTTATTACAGATAACCCAACATGTGATAAAACAAGGCGATTTGTTTTTCGAGAGGATTTCTTGGAGCATCTGGAAAAATGTAATCTAGGGGATCCGGATTTTTCTCCTTGTCACTTGTGTAAAAAGTCTTGGCCGAAAGATGAGATCATTGAAGTAAGTTTTATTTTGCAAAGCGCGTATGCTTCGGCTTTATTGTTGGGGCACTAAGAGAATCCAACAAAGTTAGCATCAGTGAGATAATTCCAACTTTCTTTTGTTATACAGCATTACAAAGAGCATAATCTCTTCAAATACCACTGCTCCTACTGTCAATTCGGAAGTGAGGTGAAATCAGATCTTGATGACCACTTTGTTTCCATACATCCGAACACTTCGGGAAGGGTTTTCTATCGTGTGAAACCTGCCCCTGCCCCTCTTGAAGATCCCATTCCAATACAGAACCAGAGTAGGACTTCAAATCTTCCTGAAATACGGGGGGAACCTGAGCCGATGGACGTAGATGAGTCTTCCAATTCGGCAGGAGGTATTGCAGCTGGAGGTGTTGATGGTGGTCCAATGGATATTAGTGAAAATGAGGACAGTGAGAAAGGAAGAGTTACCAACCTTAAAGGTAGAGAAGAACATGGATTGCATTCAATCAAATAATTGTGCCCGAGTGTAAATATTTTAGTATAACAAATTCATTGGTTTTTCACAGGCCGGGATCTATACCGTTGTGTTACTGGAGACTGTGACTTTACTGCGGATGAGAGCGATACCTTCAAAGCTCATGTGACATCATGTGGTTTAGTAGCAGAAAGTAGAAGCTTAGCCTGTGCTCACTGCGAGCGTAAAATGAAGACTGTTACGAATTTGTTGGAACATATGAAAGTGCACGGAGAAAAGAAGCAGAGTTGCTCTCTATGTAACTTCCGCAGTTGGACGGGCACTGAAGTCACAAAGCATATTAAGGTATTCAAAATGCCCCTTACTGAAATATCATCAAGGAACCAACTTTTATTGCTAGAATCCATTGATAATAACGCTACCACTTTTCAGACTGTTCATCGCGTAATGAATTATAAACTCATCAAAAAAGAACTCTCTGAAGGAAGTGATCCAGACGTTGTGGCATTTGCCAAAGATGTAGCTGCTAAGATGTGCACTGCTGAAGCTTTTGCGAATAATTATTACCTATTTACGCGAAAGGCTTTGTACTCCTTCGATAATATCGACAAATTGCCCCAAAGCAAAGTCTTCAGGTAAGCTGATTTGAAATGCAATATCAAACTGTGACAATAGTCAGCATGCCTTTGCAAGAGGTTAATATTTGATTATATTATTCGTTATTTATTATTAGTTCGGATCTCTACTGCGCTCTATGTCCGTATTCTACAAAAGTACGGTCCAATATTGTCCGTCATTTAACCATTCACAAGAAGTCACTGGAAGACGGAGTCACCGTGGTTCCTCAAGCACCACGAATCAATCCAGTTCCGTATCTAAGCCGAGAAAGTCTAGAGTTTGATAAAATGATGAATCTTGCAGCTAGTTCACATAAGACTGATGGGTAAGTTTTTTTCTCGAAAGTAGCATTGATTTTATTTTGTACTTATTTAACTCATTTAACATTCAAAACGTTGATTAGCAGTAGTGCGGCCAAGGGTGATGAGGTTCGAAAACTTCCTCAATTTGTGAAGGAGCAATTTCGCTATGTGTGCAGCGTTTGTGACCACATGACATCTGATGACGGTTTACTTCAAACTCACATTAAAGTCATTCACAGTGAAGTAAATAGTTACAGGTGTCCTCATTGTCAAAAGAACCCTGGAACAAGTAAGTAGTTACTCGATAATAAAAAAATCCTTATAATGGTTTTATAGAGGTTGTTGCTCTTCTAAAGTTACCAATTCTCACATTTGTTATTTTACAGAAGACAACCCAGAATACATCGTATCACTAGACAAAATCGCCTACCATTTACGACTCCACGGTCCAAAACTGTATAAGTGCGGCCACTGTATGGTAGTTCATCATCAAATTCGTGCTATGGAAAAGCATATTCCTGAGAAGCATCCAGAGAAGAAGCCAATTCACTACTTAATCAGAGATGTTGATCCAGATGGTATTCCATCATCAAGGTAATCCCTTGGAAGCCAAAGTTCCTTTATGAACTTGATTTGTATCCAAATTACATATAAATTCAGTATTTTTAAAGTTCATCCCTTTTGTGTGTGATTTTAGGCATTCAGCATCTGGAATTCGACGCCATTCCGCTGAAGACTCAAAAGGAATCATTGCTGAGAAATGGAAGTGCTTTTTATGTTCTTCAAAATCAGTTTTTGGAGCATGGGAGGAAATCAAAGCCCATTGTGAAAGTGTTCACAAAGTAAATAGTCAGTTTATGTGCCTAGTATGCGATTTTGCATCCGATGATGTCTCGGAAATGCTTACTCATTGTCAAGAGAAATGCAAATCGGTGGCTAAGGATAAAATCTTGGTCATGTTCTCAAAGTAATTTAAATATTTAAATAGTTTTAAAATAAGTTGAGGTAGTTGTTTTGAAAACATATTTAAACGAACATTTTATCCTAAATTTTAGATGTGAGACTTTTGATGACGACTCCACCTCAACAATGCCCATGTGGAAGAAGCACGGTGGTGCTGTTCGTCACATACATGGAAACTTTACGGAAGATTCCGTGGCATTAATTAAGCACTATAATAGTCAGCAAGCGTCTGATTCCAACTCACTCACGAATTCACCTTTGAAAGTACCATCAGTTCCAGCTAAACCCGTTGCAAAACCAACATCTACAGCTAAAGCTCGCAGAAGTACTGGGCCCAATATACCGAAGATTAACGTTGCTAAAACCATATTAACCATGCCTCTACCACCATCACCACCTAAACTGGAAGTTTTCAAGTACCACTGTCATAAATGCGACATGTACAAGACTAAGCATCCGAGTGAGTTGCGAATTCATTTATTCAATGAATTTCGGTACAAACGGTAAGTTTCCTTCTCTTTCATTTTTACAGAATCTAATTATTCCTCTGAAGTAGTTGAAACGTTACAAATTTATATTTACACCATGCTTTACAGGTGGAAATGCTTAGTTTGTAACTTAACCTTTACCACTGAGAAGTCATTAAAGGGCCATATCGAACGTGACCATCAAAAAATTTATCAACCTGATCTTTATTATTTGCAACCACCAACTCCCGAAATCGAAGCCGAAGTAAGTGATTATGAAAAATAAACTACATTATATTCTAATAAATATTATTAAAATTATTATGTTTAAATAAACTGAACAACATGTTGATTTTCTATGTTCCTTTTTTTCCCTTTACAGATTGACGAATGTATTGAACGGCAAAACCGGAAGAAGGACTTGATTAATTCGTTTGCTATTGAGAAATTTGGAAAATTATCATGTCGGCATTGTAAGGAAGAAGGTTTGACCTACGCAACCTTTGAGACTCACATTCTTCAAAAGCACAGCGGCTGAAAAGCATCATGACTCGAGTCAAACCAATCATCGCGCCCTATTTAAAATACCCTTTGCATAATTATTTAGACTATTTGTATTATTATTCTGGTCTCAAAAAATCATAGCCTTTGAATTTAATCATATAGGAAATCATTTTGTATCTTATTCTGTTTCTTAATCGACCATCTCATAATAGTAGTAGTGGAAGTAGTTTTTGAATGTAGCTGTTGGGGAGGTAGTTCATTAAATATTCATTTATTATTACTTACTTGTCCAAAATAAGTTTAAGTCATACTGTAGTAAATTTACTGCAGTAAAAAACCTACTAAGGTTTCTAAATAATTTTATGTATCTAAAACTGCTAAAAGCCCTTTGCATAATATTATTATCTGTCAATATCTCACAGAGGCATTTTAGTAACTCGGTTCAAATATCCTTGAGTTTTTTATAGTCTTTAGTATTATTGAAAATAAATATCTCGGTTCACAGTATGCAATAATATATATAAATTTAGACGTATACCTCCTGATAAAAAAACTGATCGTTTCCGCACTTAAAGGAGACGCTAATACGTATTACTATTATTGTTGTACATAATAATAATATATTAATTACTGTGTGTATATGTATAATAACTTTTGCTGCGCTGCGAAGTAAGAATGATTGAAAATGACTCAATCCGTGATTGAAGTTCATTGTTGTCAACGCATTTTAAATCAATTAGCATTTTTGTGATTTTGTATAAATGAAAAGAAAAAAAATGAATGTTGATAATATTGATAGACTTGAGGTTGACCACAAGATGAAAAGAAATAAGGTAAAAAATGTATGTGAAAAATTGTTGAGTAATTTGTAATTATACAACACTGCATAATAGATGCATTCTATAGATCTAATGAGAGATTTGAGAGTGAAATTTCAACGACCGATTGATGACAGGATCTTTTAAAAGATAATTTGAACTGCATTTTTTTTATAAAAAAGGAAAGGATCTTTGATGTAATAATAATTTAAAGAAATGCACTTAACGTTTTTGCTAGTGTATAACGGTTAAATAAAAAGGATCGTATTCCTTTTTCAATTTGCATTTATGACTAAAAATAATGGCTGTCTTCGTTTAAACGTTGTTTTATAAAACTACGTAATCTTATGAATAAACCGACGATTTGATTTAAATACTTGAATCTCCATATGTTGGAAATGACAGCGTTTTTTATTTCAATTAGTATGCGTACACATTATACGCATTATGCATATGAGCATGGTGGAGAAGAAGCACATAAAAAGGAGAGATGGTCAAGAATGGTACATTTGATTTGATTTCTTGGCTTTCATTTCAACCTTAATTAACGTATATCCAGCACATAATTGATGCTTTTGTTCCTTTAATGATTATATTCAACCCCTAAACCTGCCGGGTTTCCTACGGACAGAGCACAGACCAAAGATCATTAATGAGCCAGCATTTGGGTGTGGTGGTAGTTATGCAGGAGGCACATTTGGTTGTTGAATAGGAGACCATTGTTGATAATAATAATACACCCTCAAAGTTCCTCTTTGTTTCCCTCAGCTTTCAGTGCGGAGAAAATGTTCACACAAAATCTGAAAAAAGTAAATTGCGCTACGCCTTAAAGACACTCGTAAACTTATGTAAGTGCGTTCTTTAATAATTATCAGTGGGTACGGATGACGTTCATGATTATTACCTTTACTCCACAAAATAGCTGAAAATTATGCATGCATGAGTGAAAATCCTTTAAATTCAGCATTTACCATGAGCATTTTATGAAGATTGTTTTATGATGAATTAAGTTCTTATGAAATTGATACTCTGCTGCTGCTGCAGAGACATAGCTAACAACAGATTTTCCATTAAATGTCTTCAAAATCTTATGCAAAGGTAAATGTGTGCATGAACCCGCTTACCAGCATAGAATGTGAAAATGTTCATATTATATACATCGTGTTCTTGTCATCTAATCTTATAATACAACGTGGCCAACGCACTTATCATCAATTTCGTGTCACATGTAGCAAACCAAGGCAGTTTGTACAGTCAACGATGTTTTCATTTAACGAACATGGAGAAACAACTTTTCAATAAAGATGAATACCGTCTTATCATCGTCATCCCTTCGGTGGTTTTTTTTCACGTATAGAAGATGTACACTTAATGTTGTGCTCAGCATTCGTTGGTCTACGCTCATAAACCATGTTAGAGCAGCAGCAGGGTGTCGAGCAGAATACAAGAAAAAGAAATGATGCTCTGATGTGATGTAATGTTAAGTCAGTGCAGTCCTATACTTTCTTCTTCCAAAGATCCTTCTTAACCGTATAAAGGAATTCTCCTGTTCAGTAATGTACTCACACTGCAACACACTCTGAGAGAGCATTTTCATTTGTGCTTTCCTCAGGTGAACAGTGTGACTGTAGTAGCAACCCTGGTTGAATAGAAAAAGCCTATTGTCTTGACATTGGGGCATTTTGAAATTTAAGAAAGTTGTGCTTAGCTAAATACTTTATTTTATTGTTTCAGTGCAATTTGCTTCAAAATCTTGAGCAAAATGTTGAAAATTTCTTTTAACGTCAACTTGAAACTTCTGTTAGTATGTATTCTAACTGTAACACTGACACCTGAATGGGCTGCCGGTCAACAATCCGACGACGACCTTGAAAATGAAATACCACGGTTATCCACCGGAAGCTGCAAGAAGAGTGGAATGTGCTGTCCGGGAAGGGATAGCTCATGTGTTTCACAGAAAGCGAAACCCAATGCGATTATCGAGGACTTGGATGACATTCCCTGCTATTGCGACCATGCTTGTCTGAATATTGGAGATTGCTGTTCTGATTTCAAAGCTGCTTGTGGTGGTAAGTTATGCCATTTTTTACTTTACACTCGCCAACAATTATGAGATTTTTCATAAAATCCATCATGAAACCATGTCCACAATTTCAGTGGAGCATTTTGTTGAGATGAAGATATGTCATAATTAGAGGGCCCGATACATAAAAATTTGCCTCAATCTCCCACTTTTAGTGAGAAATGGTTTCATTCTCATTGGATTTTAAAAAGGTAGAATAAGGCTACAATACTAACCATATGAATAACTCAAGTACGTATAAATATTCCAGCTGCGTATCAATTCACAGTTCATATACATATGTATGTATTGGTATTTTGTTACATTATTTTATGCTTAACACCTTCTCCACGTGCTTACTTTCATAATGTTAACTAAATTGTTGAGTTCATTCAGAAAACGAGGATGGAGAATCCTTTTGTCAAAACAGCAAGAATTTTTAAGTAGAACTTCTAGCTCACACTTGCATAGCTAATTAAAATGTCATAAAATTTGGGGTACGCATAGGTCATGCAGTGACATTTTCAAAATTGAGGACACGTGTCTCAAACTGCCTGTAGACTTATACTTGTATTGTGACTGTACAAACTCTTCAGATGGGATATTTTCTTCTACGGTTCACGTCCTCCATTATTGTAACAAAACAATCCAAAACGTCGGTGTTTCAGCTTTAGGAGCAACTGTCGATGAAAAAGCGTAGGTGTACCTATGTGCATAACTGGATGCTTTAACGCCTCTGTTGATACAATATATTTTATACATGAGCATCTTTCAGTACGACTTGGCTACGCAATGTTTTTGTCACCAAAATGAACGAATACCAAAACTTAAAGTACTAATCAAACTGCGAATATTTTTATACACAAATACTATATTTTACAGTTTTGACTGTGTGTTGAAATTTCCACAGATGTGAGAGATCAGTTTAGCTTCTAAAAATATACCACATCGGCAAACTTTTTACCCTCCAGTTCCAACCTTCATCTCGTTAAAATATTCCAGAGTCCTTATATATGACTTCCTGTCATTTTGCACTTGCCTGCCAATAAAAATTGCGTTTAAACTATCCTATTACCAGTAATAAAGGAACAAGATATCAAACAGGACATACAGGCTGGAAGCTGTCACACCCAACAAAAAATCACGACCCAAATGTTTGGCATTTACAGCTGCTCTGAATAAAAGAAAACGATATTTTGGAGGCTTAAGTACTTATTAATACGGTCCGATGACTCCCCTAACCAAACTCCTGTCAAACACTATAAAACGTCATGCGTTCTCCGTTAAGGAATCTCCACTAACGATTAGTCTCATTTATATACCGCTTTGTCATTGTCATAAGCAAAATTTTTAAAAAAAAATCATACGAAAGACGAGAATCCAGCGTGCAACTTCCAAATTCCACCAGTCACTTTTCAAAATTTTTTATTCCATGGCATAATCGGGAGGATAGAAAGTAGATGACATAACTGTATATTTTGTTTACGGAGATTACACCTGTGTGACTTACGTGGGTGTGTATTTTTTATCATATCTTAAGTTGTTAAAAAATAACGTCCGGCATTGATAAATTCCTACTTTGCATTACATTGCTTTGCATCCTGTTGCTCCAACGAAATTCGTGGAGCTAGAAAATTTCTATATCACATCAAGAAACCATATTCATACATGATTGAGTTCAAAATGGGGCGCTGTAAGACGTCAACATGTTACACATACATTCTGTTGACGCATGATTTGTCTTAAGTCCCATTTGGTTTGACATATTTGTTTAGTTAGCATAAAATACCTGATGAGGTACCTTGGAGTGAGCATGGAATAAAAAACCGTCAAATGGTTACGTTGAAATCGTAAATACTGAAAAGAGGACAATGATTTCTTCATAAAGTTTTAACTACGTATTTTAACAAAAAGTAGCCGATTTGGTAACGGTTATTGACAAATCCGGCCTCCATTATATTCGGATGACGTAACTCTTATTGATGCAAATTCTATTCTCATCGTTGTACGCTCTTCCTAAAGCCTATTTTGGTAGACAGCACCAACTGAAGTTAATTCAAAGCAGGAGCACCAGCCGAGTCGTTAAAGCTTTTATGTCTTTGTTTTGACGCAGTGTTTGATTGTCATGTATCGAGTTGGGGTTCATGGTCTCCTTGTGATGTGGATTGTGGAAACGGTGTCATGACGAGAGCGAGAGCAATTATCCAAGAACCGAGAAATGGAGGCAAACCATGTCCATCACTAATGCAAAAACGCGGATGTCTGGGAACGAGGTGCCAACAAAGCATTAGAAGTTCCATTGAAGGCAAGGATATTTCAACACATAATAATATACATACACAATATCTGTCTCGCAATTAGAAAGTCACAGAAAATAAAAACAGATATACATATCTACGACGTAGTCACCAGTGTATTGAAAAAGTGCATAATCGTTCACCCTTAGAAACTGCTATAATTCTGCCCTCTGAGTATAGTTCAAGACGAAGAATAACCGAGGGAAGTGACATCACCAGAAACCTAAGACTTCGATATTTGAAAAATTCCGAGAAGGAAAGAGCAAAACCGTAAGTAATACCTTTTCTCATTAGGGCATCCGCATATACACTATACATGTATGTGATACAAATGTATTCATCTCCCTTTCTATTATTATGTGTCATCTGTATTGAATATATCTATCTAGTAGTCTTAGTGACTCATTATCTCACAATAGAGCAGCAAATTGTGTAAATGTACCATGGAAATGTAAATGCCTGAGCAGTCGGTTATGTTATATAATAGCAGGTTATCTCATTTTCAATGTAGCATCCCGTATAAAAATTCACAAAGGATCAAAGGATTATTGTTAAATTGGGCAGAAAACTGGTAATTTCATTTATTTTACTTTTTTGTCAAAGTTGACAAAAACAGTTTTTATACTGCCGTTGATCTCTTTCCTTCAAGTACCTATGTGTAAACTTTATTTTGTAAGTGAAATCTGATATCGGATCGGATGTATCCCTTCCTCTAGACTAATGCTTCCCACTCGAAATGTTTTAACAATTTCCCAGTGTCGGTTGAAAACATTAATGTTGGTCCCCAACGATTCCATGATTTCATACGACACATTTGTATCCTTAAATCAATGTTTCAAGTTCTAGCTCCGCTTTTCCTTGTATGCTTCAAATTGTTTCAGATAAATAGTCAAGTGGCTGGATATATCTATATATATATAAGCATTAGCATAAGAGAATTTTAAAATAACAGTTTATATTTTATTTTCAAAATTCCACATGAATGCACCTGCTTCTGAAACGACGCCTGGAATGGAATAAACGTGTTTACCACAACTCGTGTTCTGCTGATGATTATGATGAGAAGCTACTGCGTCGAGTTTGAAGTCGTTCGGTCAACAAAAGCTTGTAAAATGGTGGAGAGTCTTTTGAGTCTGAGAGAAGGTAAGTTAACGCCTCCTTAGACAACAATGCATGCGTGACATCATCATGAACATTATATCATCATAATATAATCACTCAGTATCCGTATCCAATGTCTATACATGTATATATATATATATGCATCACACAGCATCTCTGGAAAGATTCATTGTTCAAGTAGATATCTGATTTCACGGTGCATGTTTCAGTGAACGGTCAACACAAGGTCCGTTAATCTAACATAAAAAAACGAGATATAATACAATATTTTATTCTATATGATTTTTACTGTAAACCCGGAGCAACTGAAAGAGAAATTAGCCTAGGTTTGTTTTTTGGCTGTATTGTGTTACATGCTCAAACTCTTTTATTCATAAACACCCAGCAGCCAACTAAGTTTCTGAAATTAGTGCTTGGGCTGATCTGTTTTTGTATCCAGCTTTGTGTGGTGGAGTGAGTAAACTGCTGGAGGCTCCATAGGCGACTAAACCACACTATCCAACATATCCGCCTACTTGTTCTTTTTTTAAGAGGAATTCATCATCACCACCCTACCCTTTTCGGTTGCTATCACCATCAACCCTTTTTATTGTTCCTTGGCATTCTCAAAGGCATTTTAATTGCAACTCATGCATTCACGCTCTCTCAGTTTACTGCCAAGATTTTACATTTTTAAAAAGAACATCCTTGTAGTAAGTAGCTTGACTTGCAAAAAAAAACAATAATTACATAGTCCTGAATTCCAAGTACGCATCCCCTTTTCTGTTCCCGTCTTCAAGGTACTAAAGTTGGATATTTATGCCTGTGACGAAACAAGATGCATACATATGTTATGTGGATGTACATCCACAGTCAATTTGCACAATGTTTTCTTTGTTTTCAAACGTTTTTTTTCTTGTCTTCTGACTAAATATTTGTTGTTGAGGAAAGCCAGAAAATGTCAAACAGAAAATGAAACCGTGAATTAGTGACTACTGCCTACACTACTTGCTTGACTGCTGTATTTATGTGATGACTTTTCTATTTTTTACCACACATTTTCCATGCAAGATGTTTTCAATCTGAAAATATATATGTGTTCGTGCAGTGCATTCTTTTTTCCCTTCAAATTTCACTTGCACTTTCTAAGAAAATCCAAAGCGAAGCCAACGTGCTCACGATCTGTAAAACATAGATACAACAGCAAACAAGTACAAATGCAACTGTTGGCCTATGTATATACAAACAAAGATGCATTTTCTTGTCTTCTTGCATTCACCCGTTGCGTTGCATATTATGAGAGGCTGTAAAAAAAGAGTTGTTCATACTTGGTAGATGATGTGCGTACTCTGGAATCTAGATCCGGAATGTATATTGATGTGTATGTCGGTCGGCGTGTGTACCACATCAAGAGAATGTGTACTCAAAGTGATGTTTTTACGTGCTGATTCTTGTATTTGCTTTTTTATTGTGAATTTTCTTAGGGAGCCGGGTATGCACTTTGTGTGAGCCAGAAGCCCAGAGATCCTATGCAGAGTACCGATGCGTTGGTTCAGGATCAACAAACGGTTTTTCAACTCGATTCTCAAGTCTTCGGGAACCCTCCTGTCATGGGAAATGGAAGCACATTCATTCCAACTCCACTTGTAGTTGCATAAATGGTGCCGACTTCATTTTCATTTAAAATACTTACATAAGCAACAGAGAGATAAAAAAAATGAACACAAATCTCACTGGTTTTTATAGTAATAAGAAAAGAAAAATATGTCGTTGTTTTTATGTTCCAACTCGTACTCAAACATATGATGATGATCATGATGATCATGATCATGATCACCATCATCCAGATCATGATGAGTTGATAATAGGAAAAGTTGGAAAATGATAACAGCAGCAGTCAAAATGTTTGCTCTCCGCTCCGACTGCATCGTCTAAAATAAGTACTCATTTGTATAAGTATGTCTAGGCAGTAAGTATGGAAGGAATAGAATAGTATAAATTATAAAGTAATACATACTATATATCATATCAAACATTTGAGGTCTATTACATATATCCATTCAACAACTCGAGCTACTTTTTAGGGGAATATCATATTTTTTGCTTAATCATAATTTCTTCTTGTTTGTAACATTATACACACAATTTTTATGATGGCCCCATACAGAGTTGGTGAAGGGTGACGTTAATTAATGGACTTGAAAGGTTACTTTATAGAAAGAAATGCATAGCCTTTAGTTACAAACGGTGTAAATATTGTTTGTTTCCTGAGAGCATAGCATCTTTTGGCTTGCCGATGTTGTGCCTCCAACTGTAAATAGAATGTGTAGCTGCTTATAGTATGAAAGTTTTTCTTCGTTTCTTCTTAATCTTTAAATGACATGCACATGAGCTTGAAATTGTAACAATTAATTCACCATCTAATGTTTTCAACGTGGAAAAATGTTTGCATATTGATGCATTCGTAGTAGATGATATATATTTCCATTTAAAATGGAAGTAGGATAGAAAAATTAAGCATCTTTTTATTATGAAATATAGCGTATCTAAGGAAATTTTCTTTTGTCTAATGATATAAAACAGTAATATACTCTTTTGCAAACGAAATACGTACTTCATTACTACTTTTTGCCAACATTTATCAATAATATAATCATGCTCATGCGATGTATGCATAGTTTCATGAATGCAGTGTTATGATTGATGTGTAGGTTAGTATCTATATTGTAAGTATTAATATTGTATGACCGAAATTACTTGGTAAAAATAAATATATACTTATCTTAATGAAAAATGTGTGCTGTTCATACACGTTTTATTTTAAAAAAAATGTAGTTAGGAACACAGACTAGAAAATAATTTGCAATACTACGTTAAATGTTCAATAGTTCTAGTTTCAAACCAATCACAGAATTTAATTGCATCAATCGTTTAGGAAACTACCAAACAACCAGTTTATTGGAGCACCATGGCAGCAGCACACTGATTGGTACATTGATGAAACATAGTTTTCCCATCACCCTGTGTATCATTACTGTTTAAACTTTTTCTTTGAGAATTTAGAGAGATCCTAATAAGTAATTAAGTATAAATACAGTGTGTACCAGTGTACCTTAAAAATATTGATATTGAAATAAAATTCATCTAAAAATGTGTTGACTTCCTCTAAAAGATAAAACACGTATGTGTTGGAAATATTGTAATAGAAGAGCATTTAGTTATCTACCATACTAAACAGTCACTGTTAAAAAGGATTTTTTTTAAATAAGTTGACACTCTTCCTCCTATTTGAATAAAGTTTTGTTTTGTAAAATGTAACTATTTCCCGTAAAAAGTTTTTCGTCGAACCTTATTTGAAAATGGATTAGAGTAATACAACTTTATATATATATGCTAAAACCGGATACACTAGAGAGTAAAAATCATCATAATCGGTTTAAGTTACTAATATACAAATTTTTTAGTTCTGTTTTTGGTACGTTTTCGAATAGAGCTGCGCGGTTTTGACAGTCACCCTTCTTAACCCAGTGTCCATACACTCGGAAAGCACAGTTGTCAACAACCTAGAAAATAAATTTAAAAAATACATATTATTTAAATGCAATTGTAGTTTGTTTCATTATGTAAGGAAGTATACAAATTCACACATACTTTTCTGAAGGCTTTGATGCGGTATGGATCGATTACTGCTGATGACAGAGACAGAGGTTCAGGCGTATTTTTCAGACGCTGTATCCGGACAGCACATCTTACGCATAAAATAGCAAAACGAAACGACTTGCGAGCATCAAAAGGTTTAATTCCACAGTGCTAAATTGAAAATTACATACATAAATTATAGTTTATTATCGCCTCTTTGGACTCGTTAGCTATTGCTATGGAAACTTACGACCACTTGAAAAAATTCGTGCCTAAGTGCCTCCTTCACTGTTACCCTTTGTGAGGCGTCGACAACCAGCAGCTTTCTAATTAGATCTTTTGGCGTGTCTAATTATTGAACCAGATAATTGGTAATACGCGTGTTTACGGTAAAACTTTAATAATATAGTAAAATCCTAAGAAAAGTTATTTTAATACATTTACCGGTGATCCCATCCCATTCGGGTGATGAAAATGAGTATTTTCCTTCCATGATATTTCTTAGCATTACCATTTGCTTACGATGCCAAAAAGGAGGACAACCCACAAGCCTACGTTATGAAAAGGACAGCCAGAAGGAGTTATAATTACACTAGTCAATACTAAAAGAAGGGTAACTGAAAACATTTTTCGTATCAAAGGGTTACTTAATAAAACTCAAGTTAATAGGGAAAAAAGATGCTTACAAGGTATACATGATGACTCCACAAGCCCACCTGAAATATAAAAAGATGGAATGACAATGGATAATGATCCTATTGTTCCCTTTCACAATAGACACAGATATGTACATATTACAAGCAAATTATAAAGGTCATGCAAGAAATTATTAGAAGTAATATAAAAAAGCTAGAAACGAAACGATTATATATCTAGAACTAACACATCTACAGATTGACAATATCCGGGAGCGTCATCGTACATAGCCGCTTTAAGCAGCTCCGGTGCTAAATAACCGGGAGTCCCACATACTTCTAAATATGTACATTTTGCCAGTCGCATGAAGAACAGGATATTTGACAGAGATATTGAAGAATAAATAAATTGACAAAAATGAAGTAGAACCAACAACCACACAGCAACCAGGAACACATGCAAACACGATTGTAAAAAAATCAAGTATCAGTATAAACATGTACCAACACGAAATAATTGTTAACATACATGTCAATCTTTTGATCATATCCATCGGCAAGTTCAAACATGTTGCATCGAATCATTTCAGGAGCTAAATAGCCAGGTGTTCCACATAGATCTACGTAAAATTTCCATCAAACGTTTGTAAAAAGAATAATTCCATCATTTCTCAGTTTATCATCTCTACATAAAAGTTTTCAAATCTACAACATCTCTTTGATATACTACAAAACTCTACTTGAGACCGTTGAATTTCTAACAGTTTTCGAGTAGGAGCAATGGATTAGATCAATTTCAAGACCTTAAGCTTCAGCTTAAATATATGTCCGCAATTTGTTTACCAAATAGTTTTTCTTCAGGCTCGAGAACTTTGGCGAACCCAAAATCCGTTAGTTTTATATTGAAGTTGTCATCCAGTAAAATATTTTCCGGTTTAAGATCTCTGTGAACAATACTTTTACTGTGAACGTAATCCAGCGCTTCGAAAAGTTGCTTCATTATGTACCTAAGGTGATTAGTAATTATTGATAGGTGTATATTCTCAGCTCAAAAATTAATAAATGGAAGTTTGGAAGAACTGCTTCAAAATTTTACCTAGTCTTTTTCTCCGAAAGAGTAACAACGTTCGTTAAATAGTCAAAAAGTTCACCGTTACGACATAGTTCAAATACGAGAAATATGAATGTGTTGCTTTCGAATACATCGTGTAGCTCAACTACATGAAATGAATGAAAAAAGAAAGAATGAAAATCATGTTAATTACAAATATGAAATATTGTTATAGCACCTTATTAATAAAGAACACAACTTTCAAACTTACTTATATAGGGATGTCCAGCTACCATGCGAAGAATATGAACTTCACTTAATGTAGATTCCCTCACAGTTTGGGTGTTAGTGTCTTCGTTACTCAGATCAATGATTTTTGCCGCATATTCCCTTCCCGTTTCCTTTTCGACGCAGCGTCGTACGGTTGAGCTAATGCCTCTATAAATTATAAAATTGGGTTAATTTATTTACTAATACAATACAAGTGATACCCTCCATAAAAGAGGTGGATTACATCACAGGATAACTGAGTTAATTATAAAATTATAAGATTTTTTAAATCATTATGCATAACGTTAACACCACTTTTTTAATTACCTGCCGAGTACTTCTTTAGGTTCATATTTAGCATAAAACTCCTTGGCAGCATCCTGATCAGGTAGTACGTCATCATTTTCATCACGGGCCATTCTGAAAATATCCTTCGCCCCTCCAATCCTTTCCTTGGAAGTAATTTTGCTGATTACCACTAAAGGGTCCTTAGCCTATAAATGCATTAGTCTCAGCCGAGAAGTTCCTGAGACGCTGCAACAACAAATTGTGATTTTTATAACGTTAGGTATACTAATACACGAACACTTTTGGATTAAAGCAAAGTAGGTTTTGAAATTTAGTTGCCATACCTCATCGCTTCAGAACAGCAATATTGCTATAATAAAATAACGTCGAGGTGTGTCTGTTTCTAAAAAATATTAAATTTAAAACTTCAATTAACAACTCGAAATAATAATTATTGGACTCCTTTCTATTAAATTCTTCTCTACTGCTGTTGAGCTTTCAGAAATGGTTTCAAGAATGGACAAAATATTAAGCTCAAAGTGATTTTCAAGACTTTTAAAAATTGCACTACCTAAACATATATGTAACTGTGTACTGAACCTCCTTCTTTTGACCAGCTAATCGTAGGGAAACTGCTTTACTTCATTTGTTACATACTTCAATACATCATATATTCAGAAAGCCTCGTCATAAAAGTTGACCGTGAATCATGAACAGCGTAATACCTATATGATGTACAGCGAGCGATATGATGAGGTTTAAAAACTCTTAACAAAACATTTGGGAAAGAAAGGGAACCAGTACACATCGTTCCAACGATCTAATATAACATTGAAAACTCCCTTAGTTCTGAGCCAAAATTTGTTCCATATGAGTAATTCTGAATCAAAGAAAGCATTACGTTTGCCAAAAACATGTTCAACATACGTCAAACAGACTAAATATAATATTAAATGTGGCAATACAATTCATATGAACCAGACTTATGCCTTAACTACAATAGACAACTGGATAATGGTCTTGGCTGATAGCTTAGGTCTTGTTTCAACTTTGGAGTCTTAATTTTTATATCAAGCTGCACCAAATTAACATTAGAGAATACCGTCAACCTCTCATAACTATATACTACAACAATGAGACTAAGGGTAGCTCAATGTAAAATGTGCGAAAAAAGTAACAAACAAACAAACAAAACTCGTATTACCTCCAAAAAAACGAAACTTTAGATTAAATACAAATAAATAAATAATACGTAATAATAACAGCAAAAACTTACCATGGAATAAATCACAACAGCAAAATAATCACCGTGACAATGAGATGAGAGATGTAATGTTATTTTATGGTGTGACCATAAAGTAGTTGGTGAGAAGTCTCAAAACACTAATATTGATAACCCTAAAAACAATCTGGCCCCATCTCAAGAAAACAGACATGAGATCACATTGAAGTCATCTGTGATTCTACATCAATAGCACAACTTCTTCGTGCAACTACTACAACAGCCCATTCTCATTCATCACATCATCGCATACAAAATACAATATATATAGTGGGCACCAGTGTATCAGTTCAGTATTAGTGGTTCGTGAATGCATGTATGGTGTATGGTCTAATATGCGTCCTTGTCTATATACATACATATACATATATATACGTAGGTGCCTATATGCAACAAAGCTTTTTTCACAAACAAGCGGAACACGTTCTTCGTTTCACTCAAACTTCAATCATATCATCACATGCTTAGAGAAAGAAATGTACACAAGAGGAATTTGATTAAGCGAGCATTTATTTCGGTGTGTGTTCCTACATCATTCAGAGTTTATCATGAACCAGATGAATATGAGATTAAATTGAAATCAATTTGTTAGGCCTTATGTGGATTATCCTTTCATGTACACTTTGACTCAATTTTCTCTAATGGTTACTGATATTAGGAGTTTTATTTCTATATTTTAGTGACAAGCTTCTTAATGAATCACACCTTCCGTCTAAAGAAAAACTTTGGATTAGTTTGATTAGATTATTTGTTAGATTTCAAGTGTAAATTAAGCCTTTTTACAAACTATCTATTTTTATTGAAGTTATGCTAGAGGAATTCAAGAAGAAACTGTCATTCCGTAACATTCCACCAATTTACAAAAAGTTTACAAGACGGGGATGAAGGATTAGGTCGGGATACAATGCAATATAAATGTTATTCCTTCATAAAGGAGGGATATAAGAATCAAAAACTGGATTTTAGATTAGCTTACGTAAACATTATTTTTGAAAAGGAAGTGCCATCATCGGTTTAAATAGTATTAAGTTTAGCCGTACCACCCTACAAATTAAAGCCTACTTCGAATCCATTCTACATACAATGGTAGCCTTTAGAATCATGAAAAAGTTTATCCAGAAAACCAAGATGGATGATTTTCATAATTTCAGTGAAGGCCAGCTACGATTAAGTATATTGTACAACAACCCATGTATCCAATAATTGTGCATTTTTAGGTCAGCGCATATTAAATGAGAGCGTGGTTAAGTACACTTAAATTCCTATAAACATATTTATTTGTCCTAAATGCAAGGCGTTTGTCATGAAAAAATTAATCCTGAATGCCCCATGAATTTTAAAGTGTTCCCTCAAATAAGTCACAGAAACTAAATCAGAAAGTTCTAACAAGTAATGGAAACGGAGACTTTTGAATCGCAGGAAACTGAAATAGAGATGCATTAAAATGCAAAAAAATCGTGATTCACAACAGATGGGTGAGTATATATAAGTTGATATGGCACCTTTTTATATTAGTTCATCGGTATCATAAAGCATCATAACACTAATCTACATCGTTAAAATATCTAATCAGGTGAGTAATAATAAACCTAGTAATGAAGTTCATAAGATCCTAAAAATGTTTACGTATTGTAAGTAAGTACATTGATGGACGCTTAAGATACTACTACAAGCTATACCATTATCTGAATCATTTAAATGTCTAACGAATCGGAAACAAAGTTGATCAAAAAAAAAGTAAAAAATGTTTACTTAGTTCACTTGTAAATCACCATTATAATTTCATAACTATATGTGTCGCTGTTTTCGTCCTAATCGGATAATAATTCTTGGGCGCTTGCGTACGCATCAGTTGTCGTCCCTTCGTCCTCAATGGTACTGCAACCGTCAGAGTACACATCATCACTCCCGGTAACACTATCTGTTTCCATTTCGCTTGCAGTCTGAAACTCTCCAGTTTCAGAGGCTGTTTCATCTTTACCAGCAGCAGCTACACCTCTCTCCTTGACTTTCATTGCTGAAACACAAAACAAATTAGAAATCTCATGGTTTAGTGATCGATCAAACTATTGTTTCATGCTTACACAGACAATTTTTAACCGTTCAGTATTGTTTTACTTACATGGAGGGTCTTCCTGATTCAGCATATGCCATTCATAATAGCCTTCACAAATCACAATATGTTTATCCATCATGTGGGCCGCAACGTGGTGAGAGCTTCGGTAGGGACACTTCAGCATTTTATTAGAGTCACCACCCTTTGCCAAGTATGCCTGAAATAACGATGACAAAAAATATTACCATTTATTACTCAAAATCGATGCGGTAGTCTTACACATAATAATGCTTAAATAATTCAGTTGAACTAAATTCGTAGGTATACCTTTCTACACTCCTCAATGTGCGAGAAGTAACGACCTCCAGAGACAATGTGAGATTCGTCATACGTACAAACCAGCATGTCATTGACGCCCTTCGCATCTGCCCCTCTTGCTGCGGGAATCGTACCCATACTCATATCCAAATCCTTTCTTGGGTACGCCATTATTAATTATTTGCCGTTAGAGATCACGAATTTTAACCACTAAACTTTTGTAGCTGTATGCTTTAAGAATGAAAATGGTACTTCTTTGATAAATTAATCCTGTACTAAAAATGGAACGATACAGAGAGGATTAGCATGACCTTTTCCCACTTAAGTACACTTAAAATCGTGAAACAATTCAAGAGTGAAAATAGCTTATTAACACACCTTTGTTAGAAAAGTTTACTAGTAAGTAACTCAATAATAAGAATTAGCGTATCAAAACAGAAAAATAAAGATTAATTCGTTAAAAAATTGGTGGCAAAAATAAAAACTTTTAGTTGCAAAGCAAATGGTACTTCCCCTCAGCTCAACTCAATGTCAGGGAGTGGTTCATCTTTGTCAAACGGTCAAATTAAAAAGCCCATACCCACTAATAAAGCTTCTCTAAATGTAAAATAGTGGTGCGCTACCTACAAAAAAATCATTTACATCTAACGAAAAAGAATTGCGCTGAGGACGGCAAATTTATCCTGCTTTACTAAAGTTAATACTAACCAAGTACTAACAGAACATTGATCGTGATTCTCACATTCATAAGCAAAACAGGAACGGTCCATATACATGCAAGCTCAGCAATCAAGGAGTCGAAAAACTTCCCTTTGGGAAGTACAGACACACTAAAAGTGTCTTCCCCTTGATGCATTTGTGGCTAAATTTAGTATTCCATCCTAACATGAGAAATAGCTTGAGACTGCGAAAATAAGGTAAGTCGGAGTAATTAGCTCGCATCTACCAACCTTTAGCGCTTGGAGAGCGTAGCATAACTTTGCTACCCTCAATTTGCATGGAGGATGAGAGTCAACAATGCAGGTTATTGCCTTTTCTGCCGTTGTCTGTCGTATTTTTCCAAGGTCTTGCTGGGAATTCCTAGCGTCTAGCTCGACAATTATGCACATCCACTTACCGCTACCAGTACTAATGTATCCTTAGTGTTAGTAGAAACCGTATGAGAATCAGGGAGCAAAACAAAGAGCGTAGCGGTGGCTAGAATTACAATAAAAGGCAAATTATAATTCCAGACTTTCTTCAGGGAGTTTCAATACTTCATGAGCTTATGTACACCTCATGCATTCACTATATTATATGCTAAATGTTTATATCTTGAAGTCTGAAAGTTGTAGTGTAGTTTACGCTTCTGCTAAGAACGTTGAAATACAATGTAACCAAGCGAATTCTCGTCAAAAGTACATGGAATGATTGTTTGAGTGTGTCGGAGGACAGTCAATCAAATGAGCCGACTGTTAGATGAAAACACATAATTACTCAGTTGCCGAATCAATAAAGTTAAGCATAGTTTTGAATTCATAATTTTATCGTTTATATTAGAACTTGTAATTTGACTGTGGATACATCAGCAATCAGTTATGTCAACAAAAAGGAATCAAGAGTGCTTCCAAATCCAACAGTGGATAGCGAATTGGATGGGTACAAGCGTGGATAAATGCCCATACACATTCGAAGATGTCCAAGCGTAAGCTTTCAGTTTTTTCTCAATGCTACTTTACTTTCGCTACCTTATGATTGACTACTCACTTTTTTTAATAGGCTATGCCATGGTCCGCTTAGAGAAGTCTTAGTTGAGTTCGTGCTTCCACGGTTTAAAAATGACCAACAGATTAGAGTTATCCGAGCCAACTTGTACGTGAATGATGTTGCTAGCAAGAGCTCCAAGAAAAACCCGCCCGCTAGAAAAAATAAGGTGGATAAGGATATTGAAGAATTGAAGCAGAAGCTAGTTAAAACCAAGGAGGAGAAAGCGGTGTTGCTGAGAAGAATTTCTGCAAACAAAAGTATATTGGACACGTCAAGTAAGTGGTAAAATGAATATTAACTCCATTAAGCTACTCGTGAATAATGCTAACAATCTTTGTTTTTAAAAATTCTTTTCAGGAATAGAATTGCATCAAACGTTGGTGGATAAGCTGTCTTTCTTTAAAAATGTCAAGTCCCATAGTAAATATGTAAAAACTCGAATTGCGTCTACGACTTTACTTCAGAAGCGCTTGATGAATGATGAGGTACTTTGCAGAATCCTACATGTCGTTTTTACCTAACCTTAGAAATTTTTGACGATTGCTGTAAACTATGTGTGATTACTTATAACAGTGTAGTGATCTGACTGGACGTGTTCCATCCACTTCTACATCACCAAACATTGATCTGCCCTTATTGGACGGCGCTTCTCCACATCTTACATTACTCAAGTCGTTGTACAATGATACCCTTGATCTATTCAACATATATTTCCTTCAAGATTCTAACAGCTCATCTGCCAGCAACTTTAAAGTTTTCAACATGCCAGCAATGGAAGCAGAAATTTCATCAAAAACAAATGACCTAAGGCAGCTAGGCATATCACCCTATTTAGTTGAGAAATGGGCAAGAAATGAACAAAAAGAATCTTCTATTCAGTTGAAAAACGCTTCTGAAACGATGACGGACATAATGAGCCCGATTGCAGAGTTGACGAAGGAAGCAGATAATCTTTACATTAACATGATGAAAGCTTTAGTGCAACTGTATTCCAAAAACAAAGAGAGCAAAAAAACTGAGCAAGCTTTAGAGACACAGAATTCTGCCAACTGTCATAACGCGGTTTTTTAATACACACCTATTGTTATCATCTAATTGACTATGTATGCATTTATTCGCTTAAGAAACAAACTAAATGGGAAATATTATATGACAGGTTATCAATGGTGAATGCGTCCTTCCAGCAGATCTTATGTCATTACTAGAAATGGAAAAGACGTTTGCTCAGTTAAAGAAATATAAGGAGTTAATACTACAGATTGAGACGCATTATAGTACATATCAAGGCACAGATGAAGTATTAATGAAGTTACTCAGGTGTAGCTCTGAATGTACACAAAACAAAGCTGGCTCTTCCAAGCCGCCTGAGGATGAACAAAGTCAGGAGTTATCAGCAGATGCTTGTAGCCCAACGCTGAACGATGCATCGCAAGAGGTTAGCCACTAGTAGTGTATTTATGTAATTTTCATGCAGGGTGAATTCGTGAGATTTATAGTTGTACTTTAATTTTTTGTGTTCCGTTCCAGACTCTAGAAGATTTAGCATGCGCATTGTTAAAATCATTTCCACAATCAACCCGTCGATTAGAGACAATCGTCAATCGCTGCAGGAGTTTGGTCGTTGATGAACTTCCAAAAACAATACAAGCATGTCGTACTGCTAAGGGTGTGATTGCAAGTAAAATCACGGAAACTAAAGTTGAAAGAAAGGACCGTTCAGAGATTCAGGAGGAGGATTTCCAAATTCGAATTCCAGACGAATTCATGCCCACTTATTGTCTTAGCTACCCTGTTGGAAATGACCCAAAGGACTTGGATTTGGAAGAATTATTCAAATTGCGTGGTGAGTTAGAAATGAAACGGGTTCAGAGCGAAGTTGTCGTAAAAAACTCACTGGGAGATGACTCTTTAGAATGAAAAGAAATTCATTTACTTACAGTACTGCAGTATTTAAATTTTCCACACGCTTATGTTATAAAATATTTCTAATCTTTTTTTATTAATGTTTTTGGCATTATTATCTTAATCTGCCGTTGTCCTTCTATTTCGTACACTTACATAATTCCAGAGTTGGATTTCCACTGAGATTCCAGTTAAGAAATTTTGCAGAGCACCACTTTACCGAGGAGATATTATATCAATAGTATATTTATATGTGGTTTTTGTTATACTACATTGTTTTTGGTATGTTAATCCTTACATAAGTAAGCCTAAAAAACTACAGCCGTGAATATTAGTTCCGTTTTTTGAAACGGTAGGGTAGTTGGAATTTGCTTTAAATAGCCCAGTTTCATTGATTGGGGATTTTCTTACTTTAGTAAATTGCAGTAAGTTACTTTCCTCCACTATGTATAAGTAGATTAATACATTACATCTTATAATTGGCTTGTGGAGTAAATTAAGCCTCTTCAAGTTAATTAAGACGTTTTTTTAAATAGCTTTGTGAACTTCATTTTCTTCGCAATTTTTCCTTATGTTGCGTTGTAATATCTATGTGTTTATGATGTGTAATTAGAACTGAAACGATTTACTTACATGAATACGATAAAAATATTAATTCTATTTAAATGCTCTTCGTGCAATATTATTCTCATATAAAACATATAAATCATTCTAAGAAACGGTATGGTTATTCCTGAAGAATCATGTCTAGGGATGGGATGGTTGCATGCAATTTCTCACTAATAATCTTAAGAATGAGTTGAATTTTGGATGGTTTTGTAAACTCGAGTCTGGTGATCATGAATAGTCACTCATTGTATGTATTACACCCAATCTTCTCTAGCCGATGCAACAGCAAAGTCTTCAAGTAGGATCACTTACCATCCCGATAATTAGCAGATAGGCAAGGTTCTTAAGGTCACTCTAAAAACTTTGATGGCTGTACAGTGAGGGTAACACATTTATTTTTAACTTGAGAATGTGTTCCCATGCCCTCCACTCTGCACATTCTGTTAGAGTAGAATTTTGTCAATTTCCAACTGTACAAAGTGTTTGACAAGAGAATTTTAAACTAATCCTTATATCAAACGAAACCTTTGTTCTTTAAAAACCTACCAAAGCAAGAAGAGTTAAAAATAAAGTACAACGTATGAAGTTTAGGTTCTAAAATTTGTTAATAAATGCAACTGACAATGGCAATGTGAAACTGATATGGTCAGTATTTCATTTCAACGATCGCTAAGCTCATTCTTATTTTGCCCCCTGACTTTCTGTTTTTCCATTACAAGCATAACAGCGTAACAACCGAGTTCCGCTCATGATTAGGCTAAATCGTCAATATGCCTTCACACAAATTTTAATATACTGCCAGTTTCCCAATACTGGCGGACCTGTTAAGAGTTTTGGTTATATTAATGTATTATCCAATCCATCATTAAACATATTAAATTCGACGTTCATACTTTGAGTAAAAGTAACTTGAAGACTTTATTATTATAAATTCCCTAATTAAACAAGAAGCAAGACCTAAAGGAAATGATTTTTTTTGTTTTCAAAAGGATGCATCACATTTCAAGAGAACAGCCACTGTGCAGATGAAAATGTTACATACTACCCAGCTTTTCTTTTCAACCCTCAACATAACACAATACATGTACATGAGCATGTACGCTGGCAGAAAGACAGTGATGTCATCGTAAATAATTTGGTTCATTTTTTGAACATATAACCCATTACTGTTTTAGCATATAGATTCTTGTAATTTGATAATTCTGTCATAACATGATAAAACATTGTCTTAAAAGTAGTAGAGAGGCTTGGAACTGATGCTGATGTTGAAATCAATGCATCCCCTATCTATATATATACATATAATTAGACTTCATTTCAGAAGTATTCTACTCTCTATCCATAATGTAACACTTGATTCGGTTTCTACTGAAAAGTGAATAATACATTGATGTAATGGAAGCATGAAATAGTTTAAATGAAGCTAATTCCTGATGCAACAAGTCGGGTATCCGAAGTACCATGCATGTTGGTCCCAAAGTAATGTTCAGTACAATCTTTCCAGCTTAGCACACTGCCTTACCAAATTTCGTTTCTCCTTTTTAACTCCCTATCTTGCATCCAAATAAATATTATTATTTAGTCAGTATTAACAACTACAATATATACTATTGAATGTACAAGGAGTCAAAATATATATTGTACATAATTATGATATGAACATGAGGATTCCATAATATCTAGTGGGATATGCGTAAGAACATTTATATCATGACATCTAAAAAGACAGCCAATATAAACTCTGTCTAGACATGGACCGAATGATATACATATCACATAATATACCTTTGTCATTATTCTGTTTGGGAGTTTGAGTTAGTAACTCATGTATCCTCGAAGAGCGACCATGTTTGCTTGACGTTCTTGAAGTTGGATAATTTTTCCAAGAACCTATCAAACTTCTGTTCCGAAAAGTGATTACGTGACAAATAGGCTGTGATTGAGAGCAAACTGATACCTGAAGCTACAATTCCGATCCAATAAATTTCAACTGACGGTGATATAGTTAGTGGCTGAAACTTATGGTGTAGGGACTTGAATAACTAAATATTTCTGTTATAAATTACAGTTTGGTGGATAAGTGGTTGATTCAAAGGAAATCTGATAAAAATTGTGCCTGATATTGGTTAGAAGTGGAGACAAAATTATATACATCTACTTTGGGGGACTAAGATACGTAAGGACGACGGTGATTGTGATTTTTGCTACTCAACATCCGCATACGCTTCATCAAACACCGAGATACGCTTGTTTTAAAGGTAAAAACCTGCTACGTAGTAAGGTTCATAAATCTTTTATAGCTCTGACTCTCAGTTTTATATTCTAATGCCTACTAACCTCTGCACAATTTCAAGGATTCGACTTCCACATATCCTAATGTAAATTAAATTGCACACCCAAGGTAAATTATCTTCCGACATTCATACATAAACTGCAATGTCAAGATCTATCATAATATGACACGTGTGAACGTATGACATCCGTCATCCAAAATTTTAATTTCTTTCATTTTTTGATTATTAGAGACATCCGTCATCGTAATAAAAAATAATGCTTGCTCTGGTTTTCAGAATGCATTAAAATTGTTCGTTAAATCAGGAGCATATTGTATATTTTTTATTAACATGCGTCGTATGAATAGATAAATCGTACATACGTACATATATATATATATGTTGATATTTTTGGTTATACATATGTATATTGGTTTTCTATCACCTTAATATGTAAAATGGTTTCCATCGAAAAGCTATAAAACCAATTCATTAAAAATCCTCCTTGTTAGGTTCACATACTAGAGTTTCATTTGCATATCATAAGTTTTATATAATAGTCAAAAACGTCAATGAGTCAGTGCAAGTACCTACTTTGTATTTACGCACGTACTCAAGCCTCCTGAAGAAAAATCAGAACGAGAAAGTGTAAACTCTATTTCTCAACCCAAAAAAAGTTGGGGTACATTTCAGGGTAAGGCTTTTATTTGTCAGGAGAAGATTCTATAACAATGCCATTTTAACACTAGTTATTTTGAGAAAGCCACACATACTTGAGTATACAAGTGATGGAGACGGAGAGGAAAAATACAAGACATAATTTCATTTCAAACGAGACTTCAAGAAATTTGAGACGATTGCATTAGGTTTAGGTACATATAATTTTGTTTTGTGTGCTGAAAAGACTTTATAGACAAGTTACAAGGGCTGCGTAAAGTAAACTATTATGAAGTAGTGAACCAAGGTACATTACTCTATTTCTTGTTGATATCATCAGGTTGCCTTAACATCCCTACTTGAAGAGGAAGCGAGAAGATGTCGAACTCAAAGAAAACCATCAAGATGGTCAAGCAAGCCATTCAAGCCATGCAAAGTGCGGCTGTGGAGATAATGGAAAACCACCCTGAGGTGGCAAGCTATGTATCTTCGCGACTCAAGGAGTACCAAGAACTCAGGAAGAGTTTGGCTGCTATTGATACTGACATTTCCAACCACATGCAGGATTCTGTAAGTCATTCTTAATCAGTTAAGATTTTAGAGTACTTGTGTGTATTGCATATTTGCCAAAACCTGGGGAAACAAAAGTCATCATACTTTTATGTCAACTTGTGAGTTTGTTTCTTCTTCGTTTTTCACTATAAGGAAGGTAGTAACAGTACTTTTACGTCATTTCCTCTCTTTTAAGGAAACTGGAGTGTAGTTTGTTTTCATTTTAGCAAATATGTGCTCTAGAAATTTACATACCATTTAAATTTCCATCTAAAAGTAGACACTAAAAAATACTCCCGATTTACCACCCATCATGCTCTATCCTAAACCTCCATTGATATTCCTCACACTCTCCTTCTCTTTCATTTTCTCTTCTTACTTGCCATCCTGAAGTAGCAAGCAAGAGGTGCTTATCATTACACATATTATTATGTCTTCTACATTATCATAGAACCACGCGTTACGGTCCAGAACTAAACGAAGCTTGCGGTGGACATGGGCACAAGATGCAGTAAAGCTTCTTGAGCCCAGTTTTTAATTCACATCTAGCCCATTCCGCACTTAAAAAGCGTAGCATGTCTTGGCTTACCTTGTGTAGGTCATCAAATGCATGTGCAAACTCATTGGGCTTCCTGAAGTTTGCTAGCCATTCATGCTATAAGTTTAAGTAGCAGAATGTACGTGAGGCATTACACTCATATCATACAACACAACTTCAAACGCAAGCAGTATCAGAGCATTAGGTGTGTGCGTCAGCCATTAACTAAAATTCGCACAGCAGCATCGGCTCACTTAGCACAAGCCCGGAATTCTCTTCGCCCTGAAAACTCGCAGAATCGTCTTAATAAAATCCTTATAAAATGCTCATTCATGACTTAAATTTCACACTCTACAAGCTCCTTGCTCCAACACTTCAGCCAATAACTTTTCTATCTCGTCGTGACCAAACTTAGATACACGGCTTATGAAGAGAGACATCTTTCTTACCAGTCTTAATCAGGCTCATCATCATGAAAACTTTTTTTTTCGTAAAGAGAATTGCATTTGAGAGTTAACTTTTTCAGTGAAGTGTATGCATGCATAGTTATTAGAGGAGATGAGGAGAATCCCATTCCACTCCACATACAATACTTTTGTACATGTGTGTTGGCTTCTTCACATTGTAATTAGTCGCTATTCTGTCACCCTGTCCATCCATCCGTTGTCTCTGTTTCAGAGTCATTTTCATTCGGCATTGCATACATGAAATACTTTGGCCAAGTTTCATGATGACATTAACACTTGAGCATTATCATCACATTGGTTATAGCAACAGCGCTGATGATGCGTGCTGGCTTGGCTTTTTTGGCTTATAGTTGTTTGTTACAAAGAACACAATGTAACAGAGTCAGCCAGCGTACCATTTTTATCTCATAAATATTCTTCATTCATAAATACGTATGCATATTGCATACATGCATAAAAATACTTTGCTATGCCAAAGTATGTGTGTGCTCAGCTTTTTCGGTCACCTTTGTACCATTTAGATGAGCAAGCATGTATTTAATATCGGCTCATACCAATGCCTATATACTTTCAATAAAAAGGGATGTACCGTAGTAAAATGTTTCTTACTTTACCAATATATAATATTGCTTTATAAAGTATCAAGTGTGTAACAGAAAAAGGATCCAATGCAATGCAATAATACATTCTGCTCCTCTTCCATACAATGTGCGATACATGAGTAAACAAGCAAAAGTAAGTAGGAAAGCTAAAGTTAGGGTAGGGAGAGCTGAAGTGAACATATTAGATAAATATAAACAAGATATCATATTTATTTATTCGCATCAGGGAAGGTGTCTAAATTCATATGTAGAAATGTATATACATACATACATATACATATAAGTATAGGTAAATAAAAGTGAATACGTGTTCCCTTTACGTCTTCAGTCTTCACCTTACTACGTTTCCACTACACTACTTGAATGACTTTTGCAGAGAGACCACTTTCTGACATGCACACAGGCAGCCGATGGACAGGGTTGCTTCTACTGTTGCTACAAAAGTTTTTGACTTTGTCTGTGAAGTATGTACCTACGCATGCATACGTATGTGCGCATATCTTTTGCTGGGTTGTAATATCCAAGTGTATTTTCTCTATGATGCCTAGCCTAGCCTGGCCAGGAACAAGCAAGCATGTAAGATGTTAGTCAGAGGAGATTGGATAAATAATACTGTCAGAACATTGCTATTTCTTTTGAACTAGATGAGAGTACTGTAAAACCCTGTATATTCAGGATTCAGGATGTGTACATTCAAAATTTCATGCATTTCAATACAATATATATACATTATATTGTTGGGCATGTAGGTACATATTTTTCACAAATTTTTATAGAGGCAACAAGGTAGAGTGAAAAGAGCAGGAATAGGACTACCCTGCAAACCCTTATGTACATACATACATAGATACATTGTTCAAGACATGGAATAATAATATATGCTTACAGGCCTTTTATACACACATACATAGGTTGGATAGGGGAGGAAGAGCAAAGTATAAAAGTTAACAATAATATAGTCAATAGTAAAGTTCGTCGATCGTCGTTGTCGTTGTCGTCGTTCATCGCCAAAAAATCTTGTTCTGTCTGCTTCACTGTTCAAATGAGTATTTTTCATTGACAAACGATGTTAAAATAACAATTATTAATGGGAATGTACACACTATAAACAATCAGCATTAAGCATCACCACCATTCATAACGGAAACAACTTTCCTCTATATACTTTTTTAAATGTAAGAAAGAGACAAGTTTAGTGGGCTTTGCTAATACGGAGGATAACCTTTTCTCCCACTTGTGCATTAAAAAAATATAACACATACATACATTACTTTACTACGCACTGTGTGTTACCATCGTGGTTTTTGATACTGTTTATAAAAAAGATAAATGTTGGGTGGTTTGAGTGTACAAGTGCACGTAAAAGATAGTTACTGGAAAAGTTGTTGATAAAACCCTGTTGGGTAACGTTAGTTAGTTGAGAAAAGATAATGTTGAATTGAACTGAAACGGACAAGTGAAATGAAAAAGTACATTGGCCTGAATTAAGATTAGCAAGGTTCCAAGTCCAGGAAATGAATGTTGTCAGTTAAATACCTATTGTAAAAGTAACTATTTAAAAGCGTGTCGAAGAGAAAAATTAAATGTGAATATCAAAACATAAAAAAAAGTGTTACTATCACTATAAAGCTTCCTACTTGAGATTATTTACCTGTCAGAATTTTAAATCTTTGCACAAAAAGTGTTGGAAACCAGAAGAACAGAATCGGTAATACTTGATTTCAAGAAAACTTACAATTTAATCATTCTTAGCATGCAACCTTTAACTAATTTTCGTTTAGAAGGTAATATAGATGTGATCATTCTTTGATTTTCTTAGGAAGGATTATGAATGGCCAATAATATGCTGCATTTGTTACAACCAAGATATTCCATGATCTTCCACCCTTCAAAATAATTTGTTCTACATAAAATCCACCTAAAACTTTTTTTCCTGATATTGTTATAGTGAAATTTTTTATCGTGGTGTGATAGATTCTAAGGCTGGACTTTTAATTGTATATTAGTTATTTGTAATTGAAACTCTGTATAGGTAGATGACAAACAATTTGTAGTTAGTAGATACAACGCTGTAATTTTTAAGTTTGACTCAAACTTGAGTCGGTGCTCGATGAAAATTTGTTTAGTTTTATTTCCGCTCATATCATCAGATTTTCAAAAGCTCTTGGCTCAATTTTAGAAACTTAGTTTATGACCGAATCTCATAGATTTGAAAAATATTGTAATGCATTTTACTTTTTGTTGGGCGTAAGTTGTGATACTAGTTCTGCGTAAGGAATTTTAAAAATCACTATTTTGTTGGTGTTCCTTGAAAGCATAGCAAGGGATATCGTATATAAAATATTTACGTTAACATTCATCGCATTGTTTATCTGACTGGAATATAAGACACAAGATTATTTGCGTATTGTGAAACGACAGTAAGTCGTACTATCTTATCTGGGGACGTCTTTTGCCAGAAATGGCTCGTCTCACGGATGTTTTTAAAGAAGGTGAAACTGCTTACAAAGGACTGAAACATCGCCGTGTTCCCATCTACATCGACGATAATATTTCGGTTGGTTTTCCTCTCTTTCTTACATCTATTTTTGTTTTGTTTATGATCTGATAGCTATGTTAATAACGGGGTTTTGAATTGAATTACGAGTTAACGGGTGTTATCAAATAAGTTACTTGAAGCTCTACTAAAGCTAGGAAAATACGGGTTTAATATTAGAAATTAGTGCAGAATAACATTCTACCCGCATTGATTAAAAAAGGAAAAATTATATATTTCTTCATGTTAGCCAAATTGCATGAATATGTTAAAGGAAGCACGGGTATGAAGATTTACATTATACATAAAGTTTCTTCGGGTTTGGAATAAGGGACAGACTTAATGATGTCATACATATATATATACATAAAATGCTATTGATAGTAAGATACGACAGGCACGACAAGTATAAAATAATTTTAATTCAAATACTTACTTGCAATACTAGGAAATTTAAAAGCATTGATGGTTGTCACTTCTCAAGAATCATGGTATAAGCAAGGTTAGCATTATTCAAGGCAATGTAGTGTTTTGCTTAGGGTTCGGTACTTTAGTTTTGCTTTGTTGCATTCCAAGAAAAACTTATCTTTTTCTTCGCGTTTATGTATATTCATTCCATTCTCTAACGACCGGTATAATATTCATACCTAAAACTTGCGGTACATAGTAACTTGCAACTTGTATACAGCTTGTAGAGCAGGGGAAATATACTTTGTTCAGTTTGCTGAGGATTTATATCTTATTTGCAAAATATGCATATCAGCGCTGACTGTGTGTGAGAATTGGATTGCTCAAGTTGACTGCTTTCTATTCAAATTTGTTTATGGAAAACGATAAATATGTCCAGCTAAACCAACACATGTAATGAAGATTTTTCCCCAAGTACAAGCATTTATTTGCATTTTGAGTTTTCGTTTCCATTAACCTTCGATGCATGCATACCATTATAAAGATTTTAGTTTGAGTTAGTTACGCTGCTAACTCCTAGCTTGCAAATTCTTTTCTTAACCTCTTTTCTGAATGGGGAAGCAAGAGATAAGTTAGGCAGTTATTTCATGCACAGCAGGTTCATTCATATTGAGTCCGTTCAGCAAATTCCTTAGTTATGATAATGTCATTGATTTTAGTCAGGGTCGATTTGAACTGTGTACCTAACAATAAACATTTTTACTAACTTTCATTTAGTCTGCTTTGGTCCACAAGTCGTTGCACTATATGACTTCCTATCGCATAGTCAGATTCTGGTGCAAATCGTAAAACCAAAAATTAATCATTTTCTGATTTAAAACTTTAGCCTTACAAATTCATAGTCATTTTTGGGATCAGTGAACACTTTTATTAGAAGGACCTTTATCGAACTTGCATCTTCCCCTTTAATAATCAGTTTTAGGGTTTTGTGTACATTTTTTAAACGTCAGGTTTTTTATTTGTTCAGTTGAACCAATGTAGGACCTGGCTACGTTGATGCAAGGTTTTACTATTTTGTGCGACTGTTATATCACCATTACTAAAAATATCCAAGCACACAATTAGCTTTAACAGGGGAAGTCATTAGTGATAGTCATTTACCTAACAAACAGTTAGACATTTTTGTAAATTAAGATTTAAACTGAAATTCATCAGTCAAAGAAACTTTTTCTATGATGGGTGACTTTGAATTTACTGTGCCGTTAGGCACGACCGGTTATTTGACGGTAAGAGGCTACATTTTATATAAAAAATTATTCATAAGTATTTTTAACCTGTAGTTCCAGTGAGTTATCAATTATCCAATACTCTGAAAGTTTTTTTTCAAATTCCAATTGCACCAAGCAAGCGTAGCGTGTGGGTCAAATATAAAAAATGGTTTAGTTGGTTAAACTGGAATCGGATCATGGTTCAAGTTTTAGCGTACTTAGGACTTAGACTTTGACCATTACAGTAGAGTCAAACCTAATGCGATAAGCATATAATTTTATGCACTTGGTCCTTTTAGACTTGGCAAGTCGGTCGCTAGAAAAAAAATCTTTATATAGTTTGCTTCTAGCTAACAGTACAGAACACTATGGGCTGAGTCAAGCCCCCCTCGTTTCCATGAAAGATTGATTTGCATAAGCATACAAGTGTTTGTTTGCATATTTTAAATTAAGTGTACTTGCATACACATAAAATAGACAATTGTATGGTATTCTCAACTTAAGTATATCAAGTTGATTTTTTCCTTTTTTAGCCACAGTTCTCACAGACCTTTTGTTGGAGAAACAGGCCCGCGTGATTTATTCCGCCTTGGCAAAAAAAATTTTATTCAATTAGGTTATATACATATTTGGGTGGATAAGACACTGCTTTTGCAATAGATTCTGGTTGAAAATATTTTGTTTTATAAACTATACATTTTAAAACGCAGAAAAGTGTAAAGTACAATCCACGATGGAAGTTGAAATAAGTTTAGTTGCTAACAGTTTGGCACTGGCAGGTCAAGAACTAGAAGCACTTATAAATACGCATAAAGATATGCTAGATAAAATGCCTTTGCCGGTGGAACAGTCAAAGTTTCTCTCCAGGCAGTCATGGTTTATTAAAAGATTTATCGCTTTAGAATTCTTTGGGCAGGTAAAATTTGCAACTTCATTCCGTGTGTTATTGTCCATCTCTCAATTGGTTCTATCCTTTTTAGATGAAATTTTTATTATAATATTACTGAGGTGGTTTGACGATATACTATATTCTTTTTATTACAGTTTGTCATGGATATGGATCCGGAATACCTGACTGGGGAGGATACACCAGGACCCAGTAAAACGGAAATGGATCAATTTCAAAAGAAGTTCAAAATGCTGACAAAGACGGAGTTGGAGGCTGCCTTGCGCGTCAGTCCTGAAGACTTTGTATCCATTCTCAATCAAATGGTACCGTGTGTTGGTTGCCGGCGAAGGTGAGCTAAAAACGTATATGAATTAATTGCAATACTAATCTTATAAATAAATTATTGATACATCTTCTTGTTATTGTTCCAATTTACAGCGCCGAATCTGTGTTCCAACAAGATGGTCCTAGCCATGGGTTCTACCCCTTGTGTATGGATGAGAAAGGAATTATGTACCTTGCAAAAGATAAAATGACACCCAAGTTCTTATGCAGTATGTTTCATTGTCCTAGGTATGTTCCTAAATAACTTTATATTTTAGGTTTATTTAATCTTGAAACTTTTTCAAATATAATCGTTAACTAATTATAACCCATTCTTGATATTTAGTTCAAAGGTGCAGAATCTGGTAGATTCGTTGAGTAAATGCAAGTCTGGGCGTCGGTGTGCTCTGCACTCTCTCGAGTCTCAGAGGATTCGAACGGTTAGCTCATGGGTGGATGTCTGGGATTATATGGATGAGAAATGTCAGCAAAGGACAGTCATGGTGGATTCTAAATGCCTGATTGAGACCCTCGAACGCTATCTAAAGAAGCACAGGTTCTGCACGGAGTGCAAATCCAAGGTTCTTCGTGCTTACAATATCTTGACTGGGGAACTGGATCCTTCTTCAGAGCCTGGTTTTATTGCACAATTATATGAAGGGATTGAATGTTGTAAGGAGGATCAGCACTTGCACCTCCTCTGCAAAACTGAGTTTGTTAGTCGGTTAATTGCCAAGGCCGTACCTGAGTTGGTTGGGAGGTATGTATATTTTTTTTAAATTATAAATTTATATTCACTTGCAAAAGAAATTTCGTACTGATTAAATAATTCATGTTTTAACTTTAAAATTTGTAGTAGTAGGAGGGAGCGCCATGCCAAGACTATGGAAATAGCTCAGGAGGAAGTGTTGACCTGCTTAGGACTCTGTGTGTTCGAGAGACTTCATCGTATTCAGCAACGGTTTCGGGAGGAGGAAAGAACTTGGGAAATTATCATGTGTACTGCTATCCAAGCATTGCGAAGAAGTTTTGAAGTAGCTGTTGAGAACAAGCTCGGAGTCTCCCAGCTTGAACTTTTGTGTCAAGAGTTGAACAAGGAGGAGATTGCCAAGCAGCAGCGTAAAGAAAGGAAGAAGCTTAACCGCAAGCGTAAGAAGGGAAAGAAGACCGAAGAGACTGCTGATGCTGAAGCCGAAGACGAATCTTTGGTATGTGTTTTATATATTAATAATCAATTTGACTATATAAAAAACGGAACATAGTACAATTGTAAACCTTTATTTATTTTTTGTAATAGCCTGATCCAGACGATGCTGCGGAGGAGGAGGAGGAAATTGAGACTGCAGAAGTTGTCACGGAGGTATGTCCTAATATGTGCAGTGTGTCAATTCTTATAAATATTTGATAATATGCTCGGATATATTTTTTGTTAAATTTGTGATGATTGATCGTCAAATGATTTTATTATATTTTTTTGGCAGTCATTCGCTGAAGCTAGTGTTGAGTTGGAGGTAGAAGTAGAAGAAGCTCAAGATGAGGAAGATTCTTGTCAATGCGAGATAGTTGAGACTGCTCCTTCCAAAGGAAGAAAGAAGAAAAAATCGGGGAAAGGGAAGGGAAAGAAAGGCAATGCCAGCTCTGAGCTACCACTTCGACAAGTTTCTGATGAGGTAGATGAGAAGTTCGAATCCAATGTTCAGAAAGGTAGTGCTGCGTCCCTTTGCCAGGAATCACGCTGTGCGTCTGAAACTTCGCGAGACGGTGGTTATTCCTCTGAAAGTACAAGTGTAAATCATGATCATACAACTTGTAGTTCACTCGAGGGTTCCGAAATTGCTTGTGCTGATGATTGCTGCCGACTATCAGCCGGATTTTCCTTGGACTTTATGAATTCGGATAATGAATCTAACACTCCTCAAAAACCGTATCGCAGCTTAATGGAACAGCTCGAGGTTTGCATTTCATTATTTATTTTCAATTCTCTCTTAATTATTATATTAATGAATTAAAAAATTTACCAAGCAATACCACTAATTTATTGTTGTATTAATGATGTTTTGCAGGAAGCTGGAACAAGTGATGCTGAGGAAGACACCAACTGGGTTCCTCCCGAAATATCTGCCATCAAAACTGAGTCTTGGGGCCAAGAACGTGAGCAATTTCGAGAGACGTTGAAGCAACGATTTAATGAAATGTTGTCCAAACGGAAAACTGGTTGCTTCCGCCGTATCGGTTGCACAGACATCCAGCATACGTCTCATCGCGACTGCACTGACTGTTTCGAGAGGGATGAGAATCGTGCTCCAAATCCAGTAGATCCAGTTAATCCACCGAAGGAAGCCACCACCAACTCCAAGAAAGCTAGCAAATCTGGCTCTAACAAACGTTCTGGAGGACAGAATAATCGTAACTACAAGGGCAAGAATCGCCGCTAAACATGATGATGTTTTGGATTGAGGATACACACAAGTGAAAAGTAAAATGATTGCTTCTGTTGACGGAATATTTGTTCTTCATACTAATTTTTGTAAAATCCTTATTATTTGTACTGAAAATCAAATCAAAAAAACAATATGTTGTAATTCTGTTCACACAGATACTGATAACTCAAAGTAAAACAAAAAAGTAACTCCACATTCCTGTTTTTTCAATATTTTTTCATGATTTTTTCAATTGCCATGTTTAAAAATAATTAGTTTTTTGAGGTTCAGTATTGTAAGATGAAAAAATAATGATTGAACAGCATAGTGATGAATAGTGAGCACACGATTACACTTACTGTTAGTTATTTTTATTTGCAGACACAACATGAAATTGAAAAAAACCTGTCTTCAGATATATTTGAATTTAAGTTAAGTATTTATGTCCTGCTACTAATGGTTGAGAAAAAGTGTTTTCTAAACCATATATATTCATTTGTGATTTTTTTGGTATCCCAAAATTTTGGTATTTTCAATCAAATTTTGTTCTACACAATATGAAGCGGAGTGATTGCAGAATCAATCAACTAGAAAAGATGAGAAACGGCATGTCACACAAAGATTTTGTTCGTATAAAAAAAGCTACACTATTCTAGAACTTTTACAGGTCGTATCGTATGATAAATCTATATACATATATAAATAATGTGATGGTGATCTTCATACAACACGAATGGATTTGACAGTTATTAATAAAAAACAATTTGAGAAAACACAAATCAAGTACATGTGTAAATTTATTTATTTTTTATTCACGTTCACATTCAATATTACTTACTCATACGTTCCAATACATAAACTTGCATTAGTTCCACCAAAACCAAAGGAATTTTTTAACACCACAATTCTTTTGTGAGGAATATTATTTAGGGTTACATTATTAGATGCAGTCACCATTGTAATGTTTTGAAAGTCCTTTTCAATCTCTGGGACATCACTTGAAGGTGGGAGCTGTCCGTGGTTAATAGCAGTTAGAGATATTATGACTTCAACAGCACCAGCAGCCCCTAATAGATGGCCATGGTTTCCTTTTGTTGAAGAAATTGGAACTCCGTTCAGCTAGAATAATATGGAAAAAACTTTATTGTAAATTCAGGACTATTGATCTTTATGTATAGAATATATAAGCTTATCCTTACTTACCGTTTCAGACTTAAAAAGTTGACGTAAAGCAGCAATTTCTGCTTTGTCTCCGATTGGAGTTGAAGTAGCGTGGCAGTTTACATATGAGATATCTTTTGGCGTCAGTCCTGCATCTTTCAAAGCTATTTCCATGGCTCGCAATGCCCCTCGTCCATCTTCCCTTGCAGCTGTCAAGTGATGACCATCTCCGCTCATTCCATAGCCCAATATCTCACCAAAGATTGGAGCACCTCTGTTAAGTGCACTGTTCAGTTCTTCTAGCACCAAGACTCCTGCACCTTCTCCCATGACAAAGCCATCCCTATGTGTATCAAACGGTCGGGATGAAAGCTTTGGCTGGTCATTGAATTTGGTGGATAAAGCACGGAGACGACAGAAAGCAGCAATTGATAATGGATTAATGGATGACTCAGTTCCTCCGCATATCATTATATCAGCGTAGTTCAGTCTTATAAAATTGAAGGCGTCTCCAATTGCGTGAGCTCCAGTAGCACAAGCGGTGGACGCACAATGATTAGGGCCCTGAGGATTCCATTAAGCAAGAATACATAAGAATTTACAGTAGGCTTCAATGAGCGAGGAAACCCTTGGTGTATGAAAATGACATCATGATCACAAATATACCTGAAGTCCATATTTGATGCTTATCTGACCAGCAGCAAGATTTGGTAAAACTCTTGGGATAAAATACGGTGAGACACGGCTGTAGCCCTTCTCATCCAAAATCGCTCCTGTATCCTGAATATCTTGGAGATCCAACATGCCCATACCAACAGCCACTCCAACTCTTTCTTTATCAACCGATTTGATAGTCGTCGCATCGTCTTTCCCTACCACAAGTTTGCTATGTTGTAGTGCTTCGTCTGCCGCAACCAAAGCAAAAAGGATACCTTTTGAGGCAGCGCGTCGTTGAGCTTCGTTAAACCTTTCCTCGAGCCTCAAACTACCTTGATAAACAAGTACACAAGTACACAAAACATGGATTTTCAGCAGTACAATGGTAAGAATGCAAAAAAAATGGTAAGGCATCATGTGCTAGTGTATTTAAAGCATCATATCCCTATACACATGAATCATACTACAAATCTTACCTGGACCCTCCTCAGGCACCCTTCCAGCAACCCGACAAGGCAGTTTCAAGTATTTAGGATGTGTCAATGCCCCAATTCCCGATTCTCCACGAGATATCTTTTCCCAAACAAATTCACTCCCTATTCCAAGAGGCGTGACTAAACCCATGCCAGTTACAACCACTCTTTTGGTTCCCATGTTATTAGATGGTTCACTAACTGTAGCATACAATCACAATCACTTGTTTCACCAATCACATTAAAGTTGCTAAATAACAAGGTTTAATCCTTAAAATCTCAAAAGCTATTTCAAGTTGGATTGAACAACATTGTTTAGCATAAATTGCGTGCGTTGACAGATTTCTCTAGTACTGTCAAAACAAGATAAGAGTAATGGTATGTGAGATTACACGATTCACAACAACATTATCGTCACTGTTAGTGCACACTACCTAATTATCAGCTGCTGGCAGTCCGGCTTTTGAGTATATACTTCCCTTTTCCAGCAGTTCAATGTGCAGCGTATAAATACAGCACAGCAATATATTCCAAATCAGATCGAGTCTTCAAAGCCACTATTCATAGGCAAGGAATCTCATTGCTACATAATATTTACCTACCATACACATGTCTGTTCTCTGTTTTGCACGTGCGGTGCAACTTTGTGTGCTTGTTAATTCATCATCACTGTGGTACACACATCATGTAGAAAAGTTAGTTGGCGTCTAAAATCTTCATTGACTCGAAAACATTTTATCACAATCATACATACACACATGAATTACTTGCGTAAGCACCTTTCACTGTTAAAGTGGATTTTTGTGAAGGGATATTGTTTATGAAGCAAAAGGTTATCGAGTTTTTGTTTTTGTGTTTGATTATCTTGATTAAAAAACGACCATGCAGCTGTCAAAACAACCGTTGGCAATGAGTAGCACTTGAATGTTAACTTCTCTAATGTTTTTATTTCAACATTCAATTGGACAATTGCTTTACGCACCAGTAGCAACACCTCAGTAAGTTTCTCACTTCTGTTCAATTGCCATTCCATGCAGAGACGTGGCCAATTTTTTATAAGTTTGAGTAATTCTATCTTAATTCTATCTTGTTTGAGAATTGAGTTGGTTGGATGTAAGGTCATATTTAGGACGGTTTAAAATTTTATTTCACGATGTGTATTTTGTTCCTTTACGTTGCAAACAATCCGAGCCCGGATTCATATAAAGTAATACTGGCTGTTAACCGTGATGAAGTCTATGCGAGACCTACACAAGTCGCTGGTTTCTGGGGAACTATCCCTGATATCCTTGGAGGTTTGATTTTCATATCTGATCAGTGTAATAGAGAAAAGTACCACTTTCTAAAGTTTTTCTTCGTGTTTAATATTTAGGACGGGATATGCAAAGCGGTCGAGAAGGAGGAACTTGGCTAGCCGTCAGCAAATCAGGCAGAATAGGTGCTCTGCTTAATGTTCTACAGTCAGCGGAGAGTTTATCAAACGCCAGTCAACGAAGAGGAAGGGGATTCTTAGTTAATGATTTCCTGAAAAACCAATCTGTGGATGGGATGGAATATATGTCCAATATTTACAAGGCTGCTGCGGAGTACAACCCATTTAGCTTGCTGACTGTTGATGTATTGAATAAGGAAGCTCCTCAAGTTTGTTTTTATTCGTGTTCTGGTGAAAACAAACCCCAGGAACTGGCTTCAGGTAAGGTGTACGGAATCGGAAATAGCTTCATTGACGTTCCTTTTCAAAAAGTGAAATTGGGGAAAGAAGCATTCTCTCGCGTTGTAAATGAAAATAATAGATTAGACAAAAAGAGCAACCTTGTTGCTGGGATTCTGGAAATTTTGAAGAATGAAGAGCAGTAAGTTGTTTTGCTTTGTATTGAAAACGTAATTAAATTGAGATAAAAAATAAATGTCTTGTTTTATCCACAAATATATTCTTTCTAAGGTTCCATCCAGACCCACAAATGTACAGACAAGCAGCAGATCAACCTGAGGCATTTTTGAAAGGAATTAGCAGCAGATTCATCAAACTCCCCGGTTATGGCACCAGGTATTTTTTTGCAAACAAATTAACCACGCGGAAATATTATGTGTATGGAAATATATAATTACTATTTGTCATGTCATCGCTTCTTTAATTTTTGTTGGGATTTCAGAACACACACTATCATACTAATTGACTTTGCCAACAATGTCTACTACCAAGAGATTACATTAAAAGAGCCTATCAATGAAATAAACCCAGAGTGGACGTCTTCCAGTTTCGAGTTTAAAATTAACGAGAACAATAATAGTCATTAGATATGAAATGTATTTTACAATTTTATTTTTTGACAACAATCAATAGAGCATAATGTACCCATATATCTATATATTATTTAGTATCCATCATTGTTAACCTGATAAGTAAATAAAATCACAATAAATAATCTCAATAAGCTCTAATCCTTTGCTACTTGCCGAAAAATTATAAAGAGCTACAATACTGTAAAACGCACAAATAATATCACTATCACATAATCTCAACAAATACGCTAACCTTTTTTCACTCCAAAGCACTCTAATGTAGTAAAAGGCACACGCTTAAATACATTGCCACTCTTGTGAACAAACATAATCATACTAACTACTCTACGGTAACAGTGTTAGGCAGGTATGTAATACTACATATGAATACAGACTACACATCTAAAAGTCAACTAAAAGGCAGTTTTATATAGTATATTAATATTTCATAATCACAAGGCAAATACTTGGAATAGTATCTTGTGTTGCAACTATTATTTCCCTGCTTTTAAATCCTAAGTTAAAGAGGAACTAGAATTTACAAAAATTGCAGCGCAAAAAATAATTTACTTAAATTAAGAATACGTGAATAAAATGTGAGTAGGATTTTTAAGGCATAAAATTGTAGTGAGTATATAATTTAATGGTAATGACGGCCCTCTTCCTTTCTAACTAAAAATTTGAGCTACACGACCAGTTCAGAAACTCTGTGCTGCCGCTACGAATAATAAATACCTAAATAAGTCATCAATTTTATGAAAGCTGATGAAACGCTTATTCAAACAGTTCCTACCTCACAAGCAGGGGCTGCTGGTTCAGAAATAAGATTGTTATCTGAGTTATTTGGACTACCGCTAAGACCCTTACATTCATCCTCTAGTTCGGCTAACTTTACCATTTCTTGTCGCAATTTATTCAAAATAGCCCAATTTGGAGAGTTGGCAGATGCTTTGCTCTGCAACGTGGTGATTTGCTGCTCCTCTTGTTTCTTTTCCTTGACACTTTTGATTGAGCCGTTTCCATACATTTTGATGAATGCACCAAAGTTGGTGATGTGGGGATGAATTTTCTATTAGTAATCAGAACACAAAGATATATATATATATATTACTTTTGGATAATGATATACGGACCAATTACCATCTAGAATAATGGCAGGCATAAACAATAGAAATATTGTATACCGATAATAAAAGCTGAGAAGCCAATTGCTTCCCTTCACGTTTGTTAGACGCAGTTACGACAACGTCGTCATTTCCAGCCATCATGCGAAATTGATTTGGGGGATTCCCTTTTGATGGGGATGCAGGAATCATCTCAAATTTGACACTGCTACTTCCGCTTTGACCGAAATTTCTACAAAGTTTAATTAAGACAAATTACAAACTGGATTTTTTATCAATTCATTGTACTTTCATACATTTTTTTATATTAAACAAATTTACTTACCGTTGAAGACAAGTCAGCAACAAAGTGTATGGCGAAGGCTCGCTAACGCTTGTACACATTTTTGGAATCCTTACATCATTCATTTCAACTTGTTGAAAATACTGGAAATTTAATTGATAAGTCGTTAAACATACAATGAATACCTAATATACCTATAGAAACTTATTGAACATCATTAGCCAAAAAAATCATTTAACATACCTCTGTGATATCAAAATCATTGCTTGTATCAGCCTTGTTTCCATTTAACTGTCCTTTCATTTGTGGAATCAGAATTTCCAAAGTGGCTTTAGCAGCTTCTGCCTTTGCAGTCTTTTTGCTGGACCCGTACCCACGGCCGTATGGAATTTCATTAATCATAACAGTAGCGGAATAAGGGGTAGCAGCATTTTCCAACTCTTGGAAAGAATACGTTGGCTGCTTTCGGAGGGCATGTTGCACAAACTCATGTAAAATACACACTGAGCTTTTACCATTAGGGTTAAAAACATAGTCGTTGAATTTTTTCCCCATTTGTTCATCGCCACCCGCTAAAAGAAAAAAAATACATATTTTGAAATGGTCAAGTAAACCTGATTGCGAATGCTCCGGTACTTGAGTAATTAATCAAGCAGATTTTTTAAAGTTTATTAATCCGCTTACCTTTGGAAGCGTGTAAATCAAAGAATTTGATAACTTGGGCGTTATCTGGTAGTGTCGGTCTCTCAAGTTGCCTTCGCTTTTGCTCCTTTGTATGACGCCTTCTCGCACTCCATGTTCTACGGTGTGACAAAGAATAACAAATTAGTTTTAATGCTATTTTAATTCAATAAACATGTAAAATGGCATCGACATATAACTTACTTAAACCTCTTGCATTCAATTTCAATAAATTTGAAAAGTGGTTTGCAATATTCTCGTAGATCCAATGCAGTAACAGAGTACAATGACGCATTTTCACGAGCTGTCTCCACTTTTGCAAGTGGTATTAAAGCTCGTGCTTGTTGAGCATTCTTCTCCATTTGTTTACTTCTAGCAAGTTTTGCCAGAGCAGGAATTGTTAATGCCTTGGAGTAAACATCTTTCACTTTAAGGGAATTATTTGCATTTTTCGATTTGGAGTTTTCTAGAGTTACAGGATCGTTACTGGTGGTGGTATTGGAATTTTTATTAGCCTCAACATCTACGCTTAAACCAGATGTAACTTCAGGGGTTTCAGAAGCCACATCAATGTCCATATTTTCAGAAGGAGTGCTGGAGTCATCCATTTTTTCTCGTTTGCCCTTTTCTATAGTTTCTTTTTCTAAATCAAGTTTCCTTTTGAATAGTTTTACTTTTTCTGCAATGATCTCTGCAGGACATTTGTTTTCCATGTCCACATGGTTAGCCTGGGATTGGTTTCCATTTATATTCGTGCCTTCTGACTTGTCAGAGGGATTTCCATCCTGTTGATTCCCTTCAAAATCCATCGACTGTTTCTCCAGCATTTCTTTATCTACTTGTTCCTTTTCAAGTGCTCGTCGGTAAGAGAGACAAGGTATCCCACTGAGTGGTATCAAGTGTCGCTACAAAAAGTAGTTTTATATATGTTAACATAGAATATTTCAGAACTGCGGGTTTCTTAATATATGATGAAACCATACCCGAACTGATGCAGGGCCTAAGAAGTATGGCTTTGAGAGAGTACAAACACGAGTTTTTCTGTGAAGATACAGTGGCATTCCGCTACTATGTCGAACTTGTATCCAACCACCTGGTAACACCTCAAATGTGTTTCCACCCTTCTCTGCAGTTAATGAAATATAAAACAATTACTGGGCGTGTACATATACAAATATGGAATTAAAACTCCGTTACTTTACCTTCAAGAACAACAATTTTCTTAATAGTGAGTTCACTGTTCCCTTCGGTGGGCTTGGTACCACCAACATTTGGCTTTGCATTTTCATCGGGAACTTGGCCTTTATCAAGGCGCTTACTTTTTGGTAAACCTTAAACAAACAAATTATTGATATCGTTCAATTTAAATTACAGCACGTAACCACCTTTAGATACTGAATAATATGGTATCGTAATGTACGAATGCAAATCAAATTACATACCCTGTTCGAGCATTGAATCAATCTCGCTTTCATCCATCTCATCATCACATGATTCCTCGTCGTCCGTGTACACATCTGAGTAGTTATCATTTTCAGGTTGTTCCGTGTCTCCATCCTTCTCTGTTTCACTCATTTTTCCATCACCATCAAACTGATTTATACTTGATTCATCTGCTTGTTCGGAATTCATGGTGTCTTCAACATCATCTTCATCTGATGATTCAATTGAAATTTTCTCCGACAAGTTAGAGTTGGGATGTTGGGTTGGGTCGTCGGGCTCAGGAGCTTCAGCGTTCATTTTGCCCAAGTTTAAAACTTGGTCGGTGTTATAATCAGAAGAAAATCTACCGGCTTCCCGATTGTGAATTTAACACAACATTACGCTGTCAAACAAATACTTCACTTTTGTTGAAAGGAGTAACTAAATATATTACGGGATAAGGATTAATGACGCATAATATCAGTAGAAACAATACTGTTCAAATGTTCCGAATGTATTGCACAAAGAGATGGTTTCAAACTGATTTAATTGTAGATCAAAAGTTTACTGTGTGGCAAAGGATGCAAGGGGTGCTTGCGTATATTATGTGATTATACTTTTGTGTAACTGCTTCATAGCTATCCTGCTGTATCTGCATTTGACTGTTTCATTGAGCGCTTGCTAAAAGAACTCGATGCGTAAAAGGAAATACTTTTCCAGTACAGGATAGGGATGGTTTCAAGTTTCAACTTCACAGCCATATCAAATCGAATATGCTAAAAACTCTGCCGCATGACTTACAAATATTTGGGTAGCTCGCTGAAAGATAATTTCCGGAGCTTAACGGAAAAATTACTATGTACACAAAATAAATATTGATATGCACCTATTGTAATGTCCCTAAATACATACGTACTTATTTTATGATTCATGTATATTGTATGACGCGTTTTCTCTAAACGTTTGTTAATGTACCTACTTATCACGCTATGTATAAAAAAATACCCCACACATTACCCATTCTCATCAGAGTGCAACTGACATATGTACATAAATTGAAAAGTAATGAATAAAACAAAGCATGCAACAATATGAGGTTATTTATGAGGCCAGTTGTACCACGACATAATTTTTTTAAATTAATTAAGATGCTCGTCGAATTACGGAGCAAGATTTTTACTTGTAACAAAACAACTCTGTATTTATTTTTAGTCAACATGTATAAAGTATTTTGTGGTTTAAAAATAATCAAAAATCATTGTAAATACAACGAAGTAAAGTTAAAATTAAACGGAACCATTTTTGTCGGAAATGGTGAGACCCTCCATTAGATCGTCAACTGGGATTTCTGTTCCTTCCTCCCTGTAGAGAATCAAAATTCTTGCTGTTATTATCTTCTAAAATTGCTTAGCTACCACTGGTTTAGTTTAAGAAAGCCTTTTTTACCTTATCAAGATGTTAACAAGATTTTCCAGCGTTTCTTGCAATTCCTCATCCTCCTCCCAAAGATGGTAATGCTTCAGCACCTGGTAGACATTAAAGTCACGGAGCTTTTCTCTATCACGACGAAAGCGACAGAGCTTCAATAATCATAAAATTAAGCATTGTCAGTAATGGTTAAGAATTTTATGGAGGTGCATGTATACCCAAAAATATAACTCATACCGTGAGAAGGATATCCAAGATACATTCACGAATCCTCCTACTCTCAGCCCTGGTTTTAGTTTCAGGTAGATACTGGACTTCAGGGGGAAGCTTCTTTGTTTCTTTCTCATCAATTTCCTCCGGACCAGCGATGGGATACAAAATTGGCCCCAGAAACACACTGAGATTCTCCAAAAGAGCGTTTCTGCCGGCTTAAGAATAAAAAAAATTGCAATACATTATTTTCTGCTGCTTACGTTTAGTTGAAGAGTGCAAAAAAGACATTGTCCTATCATCACGTTTTTACAATTTCCTAAATAAAGCTAATGTACAAACTTAATCGAACCATCAGTCATAGTCAAGTTTTTTAGGAATGGCCAAACTGCCTTTGCTACAGCGCCGGATGTTTCAGGGCTGGTCAATACATTTAGCAATACCGGGTGCATAAAATATGCATGATTAGCTGTAATCATGAATCTATGAAAATCACATAAAATAAAGTTTCATCAAATTACAAAATGCTTCAATTTTTCTCTCAAGTATTAGTAGCCCAAATTAAAAATACATACTCAGAAAATCCAGAAATCCTGGACAAGTTCACCAAAAGGTGCATGAGAAGACCTCCCAATCCACTTGCATTCGAATCAATATTTCGGCAATAGCCATAGAACTTTTCTTTTATAATGCTGATGCATTTGGACTTTCCATTCAGCTCTTCGGGCATCCCCTGGTTCCGGGTTAGATTACAAAGGAATGACAATGTTTCTCCACAATAGAGATACTCCTTACACAAGCCTTCAAGGATTGCAACTGGTCCAATGTCAGGCCAAAACTCTACCTTGAAGATGACATGCTTTGCTTCGTTGGCCAAACTTTTAAACGTCATTATGTGGCTCATAAATCGACGACTTTGAAAGCAATACCATTCTGCACCATTTAATCCATTCATCTTCCCGTGCCAACACATTACAAACAACATGCAGGCTTTTTGAATGAAGTCTTGACGCATTTGAACATCCTGAATTTGCTTATCCAAGTCAACCAAAAGTAATAAATCTGTAAGTTTAAAAAGAAAAAGGATATTGCTGCTTGAATGTCATAGACGGACACAATCGAATGAATTTCATTATGTATAATGCAACTCACCACATATTTTGATCAGCTCTGGAAGTAATTGTTTCATTTCCTCATCTCCATCTGCAGACAGATAGGTGAAAATTCGTACAATGGATGGAAAGTCGACATTTTTAAGGTTAATCTCATTTGGATCATTCGAATCACTGAGATCTGTTCCGAAACATTTGGCAAGACCAGCGAATGAGACTGGTGGCTCATTTTCCTTTGGATTTTCATAATTTATTTTTGGAAATTTGACAGAATCCTTAATTAGATCGACACTAAGCTCCGTTGTGCTTTGAGTTTTACTTGTGATGCAGTTTTCACAAGTACAATCCACCGCTTCAATTTCATCAGTTTCACAATCGCCAGTTTGAGCTGATACAACCGTTTCTAACTTGGTAGTACTTGCCATTTTGATTTAAGTATCTGATAAAGTTTTTCTTCTCTATGCTTTTTGAAAATTGTATTTTATTGGAGTGATTAATATAAGAAATGGACGGTTTTAATTTTATCACGATATACCGTTTATAATGTTCCTATTGGTTTCGTATTGTTTTTGTGTGTTACCAGTTTTATTCACTATTACAACTTAAACTATAACATTACTAGCATCACACAGTTGTTGCAAATCAGCTATTTGGTTTTTGTTGAGCATTTAATGACACATGCTCTGGTCTAACCTGAAATAAAAAGTTTCAATTTCAGTTGATAAGTTTTTACGAGGTCACAAAAAAGCTAAATAACCAAAACGTTAATATTATTTAAAAAAAGCAATCTCCTCGTGTAGTTATCGACAGTTAATGGGTTTAGAAAATCAATGTCAACTATTCAATTACAACTTTTCGAACAGTAAGGAAGTCATTTTAATCGCAATTAGTCAAAACCATCACCAGCGCGTCAAAGCATTATGCTAAATGAACGGCAGAGCACATGGGATGGATTTTACAATGACTTTCCGCTTCCTAGGTTCCTATTTTGTTTGCGCAAGATGTAGAACACTTTATATACACACGCATATATGGTTGATTATTTGAACATGTATTCAACTTTCATTCAAGCTTTGTTTCATTTTCGCTTTAGCTTGCATTTGCCTTCTCTCATATTAACAAGGAAAAATGAAATCTCAAAGGTAGATTATGAAAATTAACTTTTTAGTAAATCTGTTAACCTACAAAGTTATGAAGGTCAAATACTCAACATTTAGACGGTTATGGTGACGAAAACACTGTATAATGTCACTACACAACTATAAGTCGGAGTTGTAGCTAAAGCTACTGAATCCTCTTGTTCATTATAATTTGAGTCAGCAATCAAAAATTAAAATTCGAGCAATCCGTCGATTTCCGAAGAAATCTCTTTTTAACCAGTGGACTCTCCTGCAAGCAGAGGGTCATGCTAATGCAATAGGTCCATTGCTATATTCACTGCTCAAGATATAACTTATGTTGGCCAGAGGAATTTTGCTTTTATCCTATGTCATACTCTACTAGTAATATGATACATAAAGTAAACGGCTGTGACATAATCTTATCAACGTTATTTCTTCATGGTCAATGGTCGTAGCATATCATTTGAAAGATGGCCATTAAAGAATACGAGACCATGTTTTGCGCGCTCATCTCCGATGTGACCTTCAAAGGCATAGGTAACCTTACCACGTTTAGCCTTAAATTGCCAGTTCGTTACACTCCTGTGTTACCAGGTTTATTTAACACTTTATTTTATAATTACTTTTTCTTGAAAAAATATATGGAGACTCAATGGGTCAAAGACTATAATGCCAAGAATACACATTTTATCAGTGTTTAATATAAATATACATGATTGCACTGTATTGGTAGATATAGATAAAGAGAGGCAATGGAAATGAAAGTTTAAATTAACCGTTTTGCAACTGGCAAGATTTTAAAATTTAACATTGAAGAGTTTGTTCAAAACTGGAATTTTTGGGTAAGGATGTACTTTTCAAAATATCAAAACGGAATATGGCACTCAAATGTCAAATAGGTAACGCCTCGTGCTCCAAGTTCTCCATGATGTCCGAAGTCTAATGTTTTAAAACCAGTAATTCATATATATACCTTATAAAAATGTGAGATATTCTCATCAACGTTAAGCCTAACGTATAGTGGTCACATGGTCTCTCTTTAGCAAATGCTGAAATACGCGCTAAATGTTGATATTCAGCAATACCTTCACAAGAAACATAATAATTACAATGACATAAAGTGTTAACTAATACAAAGTATCCTCATAAATTTTCACATCAGTCATAGTATATATGTATGCATTTATTAAAAAGCAGCATAACTGACATGAGTAGTCAAAAATCAGCAAAGTACAAGTTAGGGGTTTCATCATCTCGCCTTCTGAGCCCTACCATATTTGCGTATTATAAACTGTTGGCCTGTGAATCATCCAGAGCTGTCTATACCGGTCATACTACTGCACTTGTTACCTGAACACTTCACAGGCACCCTTTCAGCATCCGGACAAAAAAGTCCAGTACCCTTACAACTTTTCTTTGATAATGCAGATATATGTATTTGGACTTTGCATTCAACTCTTCAGCCATTCTGTCATTTCTGGTTAGATTGCAGAGAAATGACAGCGTTTCTACTTAATAGAGATACTGCCTGCCTGCACAAACCCTCCAATACTACAACCAAGTCTTGCTTACCAAGACCAGAATCCCATATTCAATGACAAAAGAATTCTGATTAGGTGGAATAGATCTGACAAGCATTTTACTTTGCTTTTCCACATATTATGTACACGATACTAGAGTACTCGGTATATGCATATGCACGATGCACAGACTACCTTGTCCTTGCCCCTGTTGGCTCTCATTTCTTTATGACGTTCGCTTGCGCTTGCCACCTCAACTGGAACTTTTTGTTAGCTAGAATCTCCTCAAATAATTTATACGTGAGAGACGATTTCATATCAGATTTTATGGAAATTACTAGATGTTTGCATTAATCAACGGTTTAGCGAGCCACTTTTCTCGCATATCTTACTAATTCTATGCAAGAGACTTGTGTACTTAGTTATGCTTGTTACAGGGTTGGTTGGATATGTTGTATGAAACAAATATGGTCGGATTGCCTGTGCTTGTTTGGTATACTGTGTGTCTAAGAAGCAAATTTAAATTTGACTAATTCAATAGGACACTTTGAATACGTTTATAGGACGAGATAGGCACGTTTGCAATCTTATGATAAATAGTCAGTAAAGCGCTAGTAGCAATAGCAAGAATACCCACCACAATTCAATCTTGCAATGGTGTGGCGATACACTAGAGGCTGAAATAGGATATATAATGCGAATGTAAACTCACTTTTGGTATCAACTGAAGTTCATAAGCTTTTCTTTATCTATCAGCAGCAGCGAGACAAAATTTTTAATTATCCTGGGCAATTTGATTAGTTATCAACAATATAATAACTGTTACAAGTCGACAAACTCAATTACCTTCATCGTTGGACAAAGCTATTATTACATAGCTCAAGTTATAAAAATGGCATCAGGCAAGTAAAAATATTTTAGGTATTAATAAATTGCTCCCTACAAATTTGCTTATAGAATATCAACACATAATCACTAAGAATTGCAGACGCACAATTGAATGAAGTACCTGTTTCATAAAGAATTGATGATATGCTTTGAAATAGTCTGTTTTAATAATTTAATAAATGTGAAATCCGTTAACCTGCTCCTGTTTTATCGTTTTTAGATAATAATCCACTCATCGGACTTATTCCCGAAAGGATAATTGGATTTCATTATTTACCGAATATGGAGAAGCAATTGGTAGTAAAGTGGACGTCCAAAAATGAAATAAGCGTGGTTCCTTATGAGCAATTCCGACAAGCGTTTCCGTATTCGTTAATTAAATACTACGAGAGTTTACCTCAAGTCTCTGTTCACTCTGGCAGCAAAGATCAATAGCTTTCAAACAAAAGTCATGAAGATTCTGTTCGTTGACCTAAGACTTAGTTTTAGTTGACTGTTCCTAGTTACCTACTTTATGGATATGTATGTTGCGTTAGTTGATTGTAGTTGCTGTTGTTTTTGGATGTTTTAATAATTATTAAATAACGATTTTATAACGTACCCAATCTAATATATTTTGAGAACACAAGTTTATTTGGAATTTTAACATTTACTGTTACGAGTTATATGCATAATATATATTTTTCTAACGTACATATATGAGATATTAACAATATAATTTTGTCATTTTTATCGAAAGTTGCTTGCAACCAACGTCTACTGTTACTGGCATCTTGTGTATTTGCTGTAAAATTACATACAACTACATTTTAATACCTTACACCTTACACCCTACAACATAACACTTTGAAATGAAGTGTCTTTTCACTTTTACTAACATCAAACACTTGATATAAAATCCTTCATGTCCTTCCTTCAGTCCTACTTACTCTTTTTGAACGAGTAAACATATTTCATTAAGCATACGTATAATTCATAAGCATGACGTACTCAAATGTTAATACATTTATACTCACGCACAACATTCTTGTAAATATTTGAGTTGAACTTATCATTAGAACAAAAAAATACAAAGCACCTTCAGTCCGATGTTTTGTAGTTGCGGTTATTAAATCTTTTACCGGTTATGTTTTTTTGAGTTGAGTGAACAAATAAAATATAACTGAATGTTGCAAAAATCATACATGACTTATGATTAACTGCGAATCATACTGTTTCCTGACGATGGCATACAAATAAATCCAATTTAAGCCCATTGTAACAAGTTTACCGGCAATGCTGGAACTCTTTTCAATCATCACTGCGTCATTTTAAAAAAAACGTTGTCACAAAAGTGATAATGAACTGTATAAGAGGGTAAATTTAAACAAGTAAATTTGACGGTCCATGCTTTTTCCCTGGCCACGCTTCCTTAGCATATTTCTTCTTTCTGGGTTCATCCGTGAGATCAATGGGAGGCATTGGAGGATTGTTGGGATGAATGATAATCCTGGGCTCTTCTGCTGCAACTTCAACTTCCGGTGCTGGGTTTGGTAAAGGAAGTCCTAGTTTTGAGGATAATGATGTAAAGAAAGGCGTTGTAACGGCTGAAGCACTTGAATCTGGGAGATCATCATACAAGCCTGCCAACTTTGGAACGTAATGCTTGACCGTGTGGTTTGAGGGAACAAGCCCAGAGTCAAGCTTGGGGCGCTGAAAGAACGCAATTAAAACGTAATGTTAGCATGCCTTAAATTTTTGAATTTTTAAACAAAAAAAAAGTATGCTTGTATTAATACGTACAACCTTTAAGCTTACCTTTGAGGACGGAATAATGGTTGTCTGAACAAGATTTCTAAATCTTCCAATTGAAGGATCAATATCTTCTGGATTAATAATTTCTTCTTCCTCATTAAATGACACAGACTTTCGTTTCTTTTTAGGATTTTTCCTTTTTTCATCATCGGGTATGCCTAACATTGATATTCTTCTATTGTGTGCAGTATTAAACTCAGTCAGGTTCTGTGGAACATGCCAATGATTAGTTTTAATCATAATAAAAATCTTTTAAATGAATGTTTACCTCAGAAAACTATTGCTTACATCTAATTCTGTGTCAGTCTCTGGAAGTCCTAAAAGAGCTCCTTCACTGTCCGCTGCAGTTTTCTCTAGTTCCTCCATTATAGGTCTTGGTACTACGGTTGGAGGCCTTTCACGTATAATATATATTCTCGTCGATGCTCCAAAGTGGAAGCTGCTGTCTATAGGAAGCTGAGTTGGCTTTTGTGATTCTAGTCTAAGGCTTCCTATAAACGTCCCATGAGCTATACACAACGGTGAGCAAAGTTGGTAATTATCCATCCTGATAATGATACTGACACCGCTTAACTGGATTGAATACTTACTACTTCCCAGGTCAACAAGAAACGCTCTTTCTAAATGCTTGTGATACACTAAGGCGGCATGAACTCTAGAGCAGGATGCATGGTCGATGCAGAAATCATTCATTTGGGGGTTCCTTCCAAACAGGTAACATTTCTTCTCGTCAAGCATCAGTTTCTTAAACAATGAGAAATTTTAAAGGTTGCTTACATTACGAAACGAAACGACCAAAACATTTCCCAATGAATGAAATTTTTCGTAGTAGAATTACCTGAACTAGTTTGTCCCCTTTCATCACATCCAAGTGCAGACCAGGAGGAGGCTTTGATGCCCTAATTAAAGAATATCGATGCATCGAATGTTAAAAAGTGATTTTTTTTTATTTTCAATCAAATTGAGTTCTACACAAGTGCTAAAACGAAAAGCCTTACCATTTAGGAATATCAAAATTCAGAGCCATACCGCCTTCCACTAATGAATGACAAACCGTGGTGGTTGAGCCGAGTATATTGAAAGATCCGTCTAACAACGGATTTTAGTGTGTTTAAACTTGGGAGTTAAATAGAACCAACTATTTTTCTTTCTCTTAACAAGTCATTTTATCCTATAATAGCTTCGAGCTTGCTCAAAGATCTTGGCTGTTTAACATTTTAAATGAGGCAGCTAAGGTCAAAACATAACAAAATGTTTCTGCCATTAAGTAAGCCCGTTGGTACCACAGCTCAGTAGTTTTTAAAAACAATATTGAACTAACTATTCTAAACTTTTTATCACTATCCAAACTGTCTATCTATCTAGCACCATCATGATATATCCTAATAAACTAATAATAATGATAGCATTCAAGTTCTTTTAACGGCATTTAAGCCATAGAACTGATTTCAGGGATAAACACAACAAATTTCAATCTTCGAAAAGTCAGTTAACGAATTTATTTTTGTATGTATATATAGAAATTACAACCAGTGTGTTCCTTTCCAATACAGTACAGTATCAACATTTTAAAGATAACTTTACTCCGGTTGTTTTGTTATAAGCAAGCATTTGATCCTGCATACATTGAAAATGTGAGTAGCCGACAGCCGACAAATAGTAAGTCAAAAAGTCGAAGTGGAGAGATTATTTTTCGTCTTTTGGGGTAGTTTGACACTTTTGAAATGTTTGTATAGTAAAATGGAGTTGTGAACTGGATTTACCATATGAAACCATAGAGTGTCTTCTGGTGAGGTAATGCATCACACTCTGTGATATACATAAAACCTTTTTGCTTCGCCACAACACAAGTGACGATAACAAGCTCAAGGGATAATATACACAATATTTTGTAGTGCATATTGTTTTTGTCACTGTCATCATCATCATAACCAATTGGTTAGAGTTTGAGTGACTGCTACTTCAGCCACTAATTTTGTTTCGATTGGAGTTTAACTCAACTGTTTATCGTTTGTTATTTGGTAAGTAATTAGCAGTAATATCAAAGTGTATTTACTTTTTATTGAAAATTAACTGTGACTTTTAGACATATCAGCAGTGTCTATCGAATAGATGAAAAATATTTTTAAAGGGGCTATAAGGTTATAATATATGGGTTTGATCTATTTTTGTTTCAAAGTGAGGCGAAAAGACAATCAATCAGAAAAGATGGGAATCGACTTTTTGGCTTACGGTTATGCTGCCTTGGTCGCTAGTGGTGGGGTGGTCGGTTATGCAAAAGCAGGTAAAATAAATTATTTAAAAAGTAATACTACTAGAAAGAATCATAAAGAAACCTAATTTAGTTTAGCCGTGTTTAACATGAATATTTTGCTTGATTTATTAGGTAGTACTGCTTCCTTGGGCGTTGGGATACTCTTTGGAGCTGTGTTAGCATACGGTGCTTACCAAACCTCACAGAATCCTTCAAACTACTTGGTGGGACTTGGAGCCAGTGCTCTTCTAGCAGGTGTGATGGGAAACCGTTTCTATCATTCTGGAAAGTTCATGCCAGCAGGTATGATTGCTGCAGTTAGCACAGCTATGGTTTTGCGATACGTCATGCGCTCATTTGCCGTCAAACAACAGTGATATAATAATCCAATTGCTATTAAACCATTCCAAAATATTTGTAAATGATGGTACTGACTAAACATCACTACAAAAAAGGAGAAAATAAGGTGGTGGTCTTCCTATTAAAAATCTCCACCATTAGAAACTAGTGTATTGTTAACAATTCTGATATCGTATCCTGGTATACAACAAATTTGCCAATTACTTTTATGACATATGATATGATGTAACTCGTTAAATGTAGGAAAGGGAAAATAAATTCGATTCCTCTGTTAAACAGTTATTTTCCTTGTTGATACAACACGTCAATTCATTATTTCTACTATTAATTGTACTTGTTTTCTGGTGCGTTAGTCACGAAAATGTTGGTTTGGCTTCTTCTAAAAGTGCTGAATCGTAAAATGAAATTGATTTCCATAAAATGAAGATTTATTTCATATTAAATAATAAACAGTATATAAATAGGTTCGATGTAGAATTATGGTAGATATCCAAGTGACGTTTCAAAATCAATTGACGTCGGTTCGTGATGGCGCGTATCCTCTGTATCAGAATTAGCAGTTAAAGTGAAGTCACTAGCTTGATTAAGGTTTAAATCCGTAAACATGGCTGCTATTTCCGCAGCCTTTTTCATAGATAAAACTTTTTCTGGAGCAAATGCAGCATTTTTAGCCTCTGGAGTGGATGAGTTAGAGCTTGGGCTTTCACTATGAGTTGAAGCCTCTGGAATAAGGTGTCCTTGTTTGGAAATAATTTTACTTGGATCAATTCTCCTTGCTAGTCCGTCCCCAAAGTCAAGACCTTGTCTGAAATTGAATGGACTGTCTTTGTACACAACTTGACCAGATGCATTGGATCCAGTAATGAGTAGAACCTTTTTGGTTGACAGTTGTGTACTTTCCATTACATTCTGAAAACAAACAAATCAGCATACAGTACATTTATCAAGTATTACCTCAATTACTTTCGTTTAAAACTCATACAAATTGCAATTTTTAAAAAGAGTAGAATACCAAATCTCTGAATTTCTTGGAAACATTCTTGATATAAGATTGATTGGGTTTGTCACGATTTTTTTCAGACCCTGAAGAATGTGGTGCTGGGCTGATATTTTTCATGATATACGAGCTTTTACTGGTGGTAGGTGAAAAGCAGTATGAAAGCCGTCTTGACGGGTGATATGAAAGAATTTCTACAGGGCGTTGACTCTGGGCACAGGCAGCATCGGCATGTAACTCGGACATTTTTGGATTATTGAAAGGTTCCAGGTCATATGAGTTGGTATCTGTGTCAGACGTTTCCGTGTCCAAGTTAATATTATATATTTTTAGACCGTTAGACTTGACCCTTTGGAGCGAGCAATAGCATTTCTCGCTTTCAGCACAACTGTCAGTATCATAGCCACACGACTTTTTCCTAGGAACATCAGTTTCAGCAGTGGATGAGCATGCTGCATGTTGGCTTGGGGTTGACGCCTCAGTAGCATTTGAAGAAGTTGGTGTTTGTGGTATCGCTCCAGCTCCAAGTACCTGTTTGGATGGTAAAGAGCAGTAGCATTTATCTGAACAGTTGTCACAAACGCAACCACTACAAAATGACATAAAAGGGATCTCATCCTCCTTTGTCTTTTTCAGAATTGCCTTTGTTGGGGGTGGTGGTGGTGGAAGTTTTTGGATTTTGGTTACTATTTTCTGCTGCTTCTGTCTAGAACCAATTCTTGGGGGTAACGCAGCAGCTGCAGCCGCCTTAGTGGGACTCCTCTTCACATTCCCAACTGCTTTCCCACTCGAGGTTATCTTGGATATGGATTTTAGAAACTGGTTAACAAACTGCGAGTTGTCATCAGAGGCTTCTGCAGAGCTGGGGGCGGACTTTGTCTTCTTACCAGGCTTCTGCTGTTGCTGTTGCTGTTTTTTCATTGCTTGCTTGCTCTTTTTATATAGTTGATCTTGTGTTAGAGTTAGCGCTATTTTGAGAATTAACTCTTGATAAGCTGGTTTCAAGTCGTTGAATGACATTCCACATGGATTCACAATGCGGTCAAGTACTTGATCAACTGAGTCACTGAATGAGTCTCCAGACGAGGATTCATCAGGGGTATGGATTTGTACACGTTTTTTGTTCTTGATATAATGGCCTTGATAGCCGGCTTTAAAGGAGCGTCGACGGTATGGTAAATTGAGGAGGACGGAATCATCAGAATTATATCGCTTTAGGTTCCCTGGTGGGATTTCATGTGCTTTCTTTTTTCGTCTGGGTGGTCGAACAGGTACAATTGATTCGGAATCTGAAAATACGGCTCGACACTCATTTTGGGTTGATGATGAAGAGGGTACTTGAGTCAATATTGCTTTTAGGCAAGTTGGCGGATTTTTGACGTTTGCTTTTGATGGTCCAGGATTTGAAGATGCAGATGAACTAGAACGATTTTGATTCATAGAGCTTTGGGTAGTTGGAGAACCTCTTGTTAGACTCCCATACCCACTTTCACCCTCCTTGCCAGACCTCATTTTATCAACCAATGATTGATACAAATTTGCTGCTATGACAATGGCATCTTCAGCACATTTACATGCAAATGCATGGCAGTCAAGGCTAAAAGATGCTTCTCTCATTACACAAGCAAATATAGGTGGATTTTTAAAATTCTTAGCTGAATCAGAGAGGCAATTTTGATAGACTGCAGACAGTTCCGGATCCATTTTCCCAAAGAGTCGGCTCTTGTCCTGACCCTCCTATCAAGCAGTGAATAACATGCAAGTCATGAGAATTATACGCAAGGTTTAAAAAACATGGAAATGAAAAATATCTAGCAATACTCACCGGATCACTAATCAACGGCATAAATGCACATTCTGTAGCGGAAGGATCCCCTCTTCCCACAAATTTGACGGCTGCCCACACAGCAATCGTCGTAAACGGGTTGACTAATCTAACTTTTGGGGCTTCAAACCGAAGTCCATCAGAAGTGATTGCCAACTGTCCAGTCATCATATTTTTACTCGAGAGGTAGTGCATATACAAAGATCTCAACGGAGCTTGGAGATCTTGCAACGCTGCTGTATTCCCTCTGACTGGCACACTTCCCAGATACTCCACAGAAAATTTCAACATTCCTCCAGGTGAACATCTTACTGTCGAAAAGGGTTTGCTAGCTGGACTGCCACTCCCACCAACATTTGCGGGGGAGGTGGTTTCCCCATAGTTGCTATTTCTCCACATTATTGGATCGCTAATAATCTCAGTTCGCCCCACACCTTCTTCCCCAGATGAGGACGTGAGGCCAAGACTTTGTAGCTGAGAACCTGAGCTTTCACTACCCCCACAGGTGATTCTTACGCTACTTATATTGTTTCCACTTATCCCATTCCCCTTCTTGGAACTTGGTTTTACTTGATGATTCAATGAGTCTGCAATTACCGAACCCTTCTCAATAATCCGAGAGTATTCATCATCTTCAGAAGTGGACAAAATCCTTCCCTCATTTTCTTCTCTGAGTGTCACAGTACTTGGGGCAGTGGTGGTGGATGGTGTTTGGTTCGACCCCATGAGACCCTTTGTCGGACTCAAACTTTTTCCATCAATTCGAATCCGAAAAGGCTCCCCATTTGGATTGAAAGAGCTTACTCTTGATGTCCTCCCGAATAAACTATCAATCCGTTGTTTGTACGCAGCACTACGCTCACTAATTGACAGTTGACTATTTAATGAGAAGTTACTATTAAACGAACTGTCTTGAGGAGTGTCCACCACTGTTGATATGAATTTATTCCCGTTTTCACTTGTTTGCTGGAGTATGATCACCATCTGTTAAAGTAAATCAAAGTTTCCCAGATGTTGAATGCATATAATCACACACACACACAAACATGTACTTATTACCTAGTTTGTGTTTGTAGCAAGGGATACACCGTTACAAACATAAAAAACTTTAGTGTCCGAGACAAAATCCGAAAATCGCAGCTCGTTAGAGACTTTACATGTTGCAGCATCGAGAACTCATGCGAAACTATCTATTGTGTGGCTCGTGAGTGTGTACCAACTGCCTTTATTTTATTTCGCACCTTATGGGACTAGCTGCAAGGGAGGGTACAAGAGCAATAAAGTGGTTTCTCACGTGCCGTCCCTAACGTCATGTCATATATTTAGAGGGGATGTAAAAATATAAAGAAGATGACAACTCAAGTAGACTTATGCATCTAATTGAATGCTTTTTAACTAACTTTTTATCTATTGGGGAATGCATGTGTGTGTATGTAGACAAACATGGTACACACTGAGATTTACATTTAGCTAGGAATTAGGATCAAATAATAGAGAAAATGTGGGATGAAAGAAACACAACGCTTTTCAGGATGCTTATTGCGGTGGTTCACAATTTTTATGCTTGCAGTTTGTCTGTCATCTCTTCTTGAGTATCCTTATAAATATCCACTCTACCGGACCTACATGCATAAAACAAACTTTTGTCGAAGAAAAAGAAGAAAAATCTCAAGTTGGGGGTAGCAGCGGTGGCAGCGGGTATGTATGTGTAACAATTGTCATAATACCACTTAATGTCCTTATTGTAAAGTAAAAAAATCTTGCTTCCCCTTAAATTAGTTCCTCTAGCAGTCAATTTAAAAAAAATGACAGATGTTCACCTGGCTGTGTGGAATTGTAATTTTTCTCGCTTGCTTCCCTGGGTCACACCAGCGACGAGATTTGAGTAACTTGGCATTTCTATGTGATGTGATGATGAACAAGGGTTTATATTGTTGCAACGGAAACCGTAAATGAAACACTTTGTAGGTACATAAATTTTTATGTGAGTGGAGTAATGAACATGGTAACCGTAAGTAGGTATATATATGTACTTCAACTTTGTTCAACAAGTGTTCTTGTTATCTTCTCTAAAAACTAGAAATATATGTATGTATAACTCTTATGACTAAATTTACTTCTTCAATTTCTTTATTAACGGGTTTTCTATGGTATCATGTTTATAAAAGAAGTGATGCTAACAATAACGAAATTTGAAGCACAATGTCCATGACGAAACAAACTTACTCATTCATTCCTTGCCGTTTTTTAACCAAGCGAAATGTTTTATGGCTGCGCCTTTAATGTGACATGAAACTGGTGTGCATGCATGTTGTTTCACGTAAGTTGCACTGACTGTGCACTGGTTTTAGAAACAGTTCAGCTTTTGGCATCCGTAGAGCTCCACTCAAACTCTCATGGTTACAATTAGCAATGAAGTACTTTGGCAGTATGTAATTATTGGCAATGTGTTAAAGCTAATGGGAATTTAAAGAAAACTAAAGAATGGCTACTGAGCTAAGCTGACAGAGAAACAAAACAAAAATCGGAATAAAAGAATGACAATTACTGCAACTAATACATTTACTCTAGTGCTGACTCTGCTTGTCAGTCACATTTTTTACGAAACGTTTACACTGTCAAATTCAAATTCTGTCATGGATTGTATGTTTATATTGTGGCACTATACCTGAGTACAACACACACCTCATTTCTGCCACCCCTCAATTAATTCATTCATTCGGTGACTACTGTGCTTTTACTACGTGCGGTTAGGCTCTTCATGGAGTTAAAACTTGAGTTGTTGGGGAGACTGACGTTAAGCTTGTCTGCCTCGATTTCATGTGTAGGATCCATTGACATTATAAAAATGTTTAAATTGAGACTTTGAAAAGAGAAAAACAGGTAGGGTATTCCGATTTCTATTTTTCAATTGTCAAATGTGCCAAATCAATTCATTCCCCTGGTGAAAATGAGGCTTTGCTTGGTTTGTATTAAAAAAAACTAGGCATAGCTATTTGGCACTGCCAAATTAACAAAGTATACAAGTGAAATAAGGTTGCCAGAGAAAAATAGACAAGGAAAAATAAAGATAGACAAGGATAAGCAAACTATCACAAGTGCTCAAATAAGAGAAGACGAGCATTCATTATTGTGCTTTTTCAGCAACATATGCTGCCAGAATCAGCAAGCCATGACGCATAAATCTATTCGCAAACAGATGCATTTATAAAAAAAAATTGAACTGCATTGAGACTTTCCGAGTACAACGGCGTCAAAAACAAAGCTGGGAAATCAACAAAGGAATTAACAACGATCAACAAGAAGAATTTTAATCTACGTTTAGTTTGAATTTAAGCCTTCCATTTTGTGACACATAACAGTAATATTAGATAAATAATTATAGCTTAAATGCGTTCACTGCGTGTATGCAAAAATTACAATTTCTCTCCAAATCCTTATTTATGTTTGTCGTGAGTGAAACAATTGTTGCGAATTTGAGAGAAGAATATAAGACTCACTCACAATGCCTCAAGATGATACCAGAAGTAGTGTTGCATCGGAATTTGTTTAATGTAGTTTATTTGAGGATATACCAGTAGTTTTTTAAGCTAAATTTAAGCAATGTGTGTAGGCATTTCTTGAGGGTGGTCCTTTTTGGGTTATGCGTTCATGTGGTTTAATATGCTTACTTGTATTAACTTAATGTTTACAAAAAGGACAATAACACCGCAGTGTGTTGTGTAGGCGTGAGTATCAAAAGGTACGAAAAAATAAAACATTTTTTGAAGGATTATGCATGAACTGCAAGAATAAAAAGAATTCCCATTGAACTGTTTATCCCACCTACATTCCTCTTTTCTCTACAATTCTCACCGAAGTGTTTACGGTTATGAGGGGGTATGGTAGAAGATTTTTGTTAGGAAATCCACTTGAATTTGTCAGAATTCATTAAGATTTTTTTTAGCTCTGTTGAAATCATGTTCAACATTTTTAAATCTTATCTATCAAAAATTATTTTTGTTTGATGGAATCTAAATCTAAGGAATTTGAACTGATGCGTTGATAATTTTTTGCACTCTGGACATTGAAGGTTGACATTCTACATATGACTTACAACCAATTCTATTTTCCATATAAAACTAAAGCTTCCGATCCTAATAAATCAAGTAAGTAATCACTACCCCTACTCCATTTTTTGGAAACACATGGTGCGATCAAATTAAATTGGTTTGGCTATAATCTGAATTCTAAAATGAAAGTGTATTTTGTTGATGGTTGCGCCTCGTCCTAGAATTCGTTTCAGTAACAGATTGTCTAGAAATTGTTAGGTGAAAACAAGGACGATAGATTTAATGCATGCCCATCTGTCTTATATTGCATTATGATACTACATCTTAAATGCCATTCATATTTTAACTACCCTTCAAATCATCTGACTCAGCGGCCAGGCTTCAGTACCTACATACATAATTTGTACATAAAGCACTTTCATGAATCCGTGTTGCATCTAATCAAAAAACAAACTTTCTTTGCTGCTATGTGGTCTAGTATCTAGTAATCTCGTCAGCAATCAAGATTTATAAATATTAAGTGTTTATGCTACTCGCTTAGATTCATGCCAGCTTGTGCGATTCATTATTCATTAGCGTTAATTTGTGCCTGACTTAATCCCTTTACTTTACACGTTTCCTCACAACATCAACAAATCTTTTCAACGAATAAAAAATATCGAGGATCCGTACTAATTTTGTTTCGGTTTTTTCCTAATTTCCTATTGAGACTATGTATTTAAGTTGTACGAAACGAAAATTTTTGTAGCTATATATTTATATTCAACAATTCAAACATGGCTACTTTTCAAATATGTTGTAAATCAAGAGAGACTTTGATAATGTAGTAAGATATAATTAACAACACAGTATGAAGTGTAATTAGAGTATACTTTTACCAATTATTTAATTAGATGTGAATAAACACACAACAATATTTCAAGAGCTAATCATCAAAAGTTGTTTTTAGCAAATATATTTTTACAGTAGTGGTCCTTCTTCCTAGAGCAATATAATTGTTGCATGAATTATGGAATCACATACAAATGCCGTTTCTAACCATGGTCATCGACTGGCTATAAACAATTTCAGCCTCACGTCCATTTGATGTGATGTGTGTGTGATGCGTGACGCATACAAGGTATTAATTCATTATGATGCATGATATGCTCTTGTAACCGTGATCATAAATCCTAGAAAGGCGTATCCCATTTATAACACCTAATTGTAAAAAATCATATTAAATCGATTTAAAAATCGATTTCGAATTACTTCCCGTTTACTTTGTTTGTGCATGAAGATCACTTGCGGTAACTTTGAGAGAAGTGAAGAAGAGTCAATGCGCTCTAAAATATCTGCTAAAATATGTGGATGTATAAAGTAAAGATAAATTTTGAGTGAGAAATAAGATATCTAGCTGGCCATTCACAAAAAAAGGCTATAAATACTTGAATTATGATATAAATTTCATGTGTGCAGTTCTGCTAAAGTTAAAGGGAAGAATTTATGTATCATTCATTGTGACGAATGGTGTAGTCAGTGAAATTCAAATGTTTCGACTGTCTTGAAACTTTTAGAAAAACATTTGAAACCTCTCAAAGTTTCTAATCTAACTTATCTACGTATGCAAACATTAAATGATTTTGGATGCAGTTGTACGCACATATGCTTCTTGCTGACGCTCTTCAATTCATTCTTTTAGAAATGATAAATGATGATAGCATTGAGTAAGTGATAGAAGAAAAAGAAGGGAACAACCATCATCATCATCATACTGTACTTGTCTACAATTGCAACGCAGGTATCATCTTGAAGATTTATATTTACAACTGCATTTTGCAACCACACATTCATCTATTCATTATGTGATTTTTTATATGTGGTTAATAGCAACCTTTTAGATGGGGCTAAATGATGATACCACACAATGCATACGAAATAATTCAGTGAGTCTAGCTCTAACTAGTTGCTAAACGCGATCTAACAGCGTGTTTCATTATGATTATTAAAAATTTTCATTTCGTGAACCGGTAACCTTGCATGGTCAGTCATAACATTAATGCGCGAAAATGGGTACAAAAGATTGCAATTCACACTGGATGTACTTTTAAAATCTCTTACCTCTACTCTAAATATGCTTCGCTTGTTTTAAAAAATCAATACTGTTTTTGCTCCTTATAAACTCAAATAATAAGTATATACGTACAATCAGAGTTGTAGAAAAGCTTTCGTGCAATTACATTTTATTTCACACATGTTTGATGCTCTGCTCTCATTACTTCACCAACGCATTGGTTTGCTTAAGTTAGCAACGTTTTTTTTGTTGAAAATTCAAAAAAGTTAGAGATACCCCATTCTTAATTAGGTACTGTCTTAGATTTATTTACCACCCCATCTTTTTCTACAAATTACTAGTACTCCAAAAAATCTCCTAAAAATAATTGGGAATCAAGAGTTGCAAATATTTTTATGTGTTGTTTGCGATCTAATCAATTTATTTGTTGGTATTTTCCTTTGCGAGGCTACTCTTCTGCTTCAACAATTTTAAAATTTTACTTCCTTGGCCTCAAGCGCGATAGATATGGAGGTAATCAATAGCTATGCGGAACGAGCAAGCGTAATTATAGACTGGAAGGTAAGTTTTGATGCTCTTCTTCTCACCAAAAATTATTTTGTACGTGTAGGCTGTTCAAACCTTCGAAATATATGAAAATACAAGGGAGAGAAATGATACACTTACTAGTGTTATATGTAAATGCGTTTTTAAGTTAGAATACATTTCGTTAATTGAAGGGAGAGGTGCGAAATTTGCATGTTATAAGGCTACTAAGGGTCGGGTAGCTTAGCGTCCTTGAAAATATTTACATATCATTCTATGTGTTCAAGCTTACATGGAAAGGGTTTGTTGGCTGACCGATGCACCTCTTTTCGCATATCTCGGGTAAAAAATCGTAAAAATATTCAAATTTTTATGACTTGCAAAAGCTCATCATCGTGAACTAAAAAAGGCAATACCTATCTCTTCTTGTACTTTTACGTAGTCTGTAAGTGTTACATATTTGCTAGCAAGGCTATTATTAAGGCACGCATTGTTACCTCAAAAACTCTACAAAGTTTTTATAAAAACCCTGTGCTCGTCAGTTACATATTGTTATGTCATCCTGTCTGTCCTCAATGATGATTCATCCTTATCAAGATAATTATTACTTAGGAGCTTCTTCATGAACACGTAATTTTAGAGTTAAAAACATGCACTCGGTAAAAACTCAGTAGTGGTTACGTGATGAAAGGTTAAAAAAATGTACAGGGAATATATCGTTAAACCTCATGAAAATTGTTTTTATCCTATTAATGGTCAGCAATATTTTACAAGCGAGATTCCATTATGCAGATGGAATTTATGTGTGAATAGAGTTTATGGAATAGAGTTTTAGTTCCAACCTTAAAAGAAACATCCTACTCCCATTTTATCTCGTTATTCTTTCACAATAGATGATAATTATGTTCTCGATGACATTGACAATAGTTAAAAATTTTAAGCTGGTTCAACTAGAGAAGTATAGTTTCAGAGATTAACTTAATAGGAAATAAGGACAACCAAAACTCCATTTTAGTCACGTAACAAATAGAAATGAATGTGAACACAACAATGAAAAACTTTTAAAGGGATAAGAAACCATGCAGACACAGTCAACTAGCCAAATATTGTAATACAAAATTCAAGAGTAGTATGAGATGAAAACTTAATACATATTAGGTTGTCACTCCCAAAAGTACAAAAATATTTTCCAAGATAGTTCAAACATGTAAAATGTATTTAATACGTCCGATCAGGTTGTTGTCTTTACCAATTTTAAAATAGTATTGTTAGAGGAACGCAATTAGTATGTAATTATAAGGAACTCTTACCTTGAATAGTTGAGCGTTCCTTCACAGCAATATAATATGTATTTTTACTTCACACCCAACTGTCCTATGGAAAAGACGTCTCAACGAATCGGTTTCTTTATCCTTAAATAAAGCTTAAACGGACTTCCGACATCACTGCATAAATATTTGGATTCTGATATCAAGCGATCACTATTAAACTCAACTATTTCGTTTACTGAGCCATGTCGTCTTGGCTGCACATACGAACAGTGAAACACTTCTTTCCTTTAAGCGAATTGAGACTGAAGTGAATCTTACGCGACAAAAGGAATTCACTTTGAGCTTCGTTTACGTAAACGATGAGTAAGAGCGTCCGCCAAAGTCTGCTCTTAAGGAAAATACATAGTGTTTAACTGTGACAAAAGAGAATAGGTCTAGGGGCGAGTATTGCATAACTCATTCAGCTCCTTTCTAGCACCACATTGAAAATAGTTAACTGAAACGTGTGAAAACAGTCTTGTTGCGGTCAAATATTTCATTTTTCGTCACATTTGTTTAATTTGACTCGATTGTCCAAAGCCAATTAAAGTTTTCTCTATCTCTGTATGTATTTCACCTACATCCCCACTCCCCACTGACTTTCAATTTGACAACAAAAAGATACCTCGGAATCATCCACTCTCCGGTGGAAATTAAGGGCTATCTTACTATGCCGAACTGACAGATAATTAACACACTTGCTAAGAATGGATGTTTGCCTTTTCAGAGGAATATTGGCAGAACAAATGAGAAGCTTAACATTTCAGAGTTTTTCTCATGAAAATCTCCGTGCATCCGACCACACGATTTTCAAGGGTACACGGTGGGCTTTAGCTCACATCGACTCAAAATTTTATTCTAGTAGTAGTAGATTCCTCTTTCTGACTGGGTTTGAAAGTCCTGGTTTACTTTTACAATTGGCAAACTTCACAAATTAGATGTTTATGACTGTGCAATTCATTTATTAAAACTTACATTACACTACACCTGTCTGTGGATCAAATCAATAGTATTACGAAGCACACGTAAAGTTACAATTGTTTTTGCACTTGAAATTCCCTTTTTACACAGATAAGAAATGAAATTATACAAGCTGCAAACCTTAAAATTTCCAGATTAAGGGTACAATGTTAGAGTTATGCGAGCATGGCAAATCTCAAACATCAATCTTTTTATCATCCCTCTTGCTCTTTCTCTGATGAACAAAAGTTTTCTGGCAGCGGTTAGGAGCACAATGAATATGATAGTCCACGAAACAAACTCCTAGAAACTATTAGGGTATAGGATTCAAAAAAAGCTTCACGAATACAAGAATAGAGCATCACTTAACTCTGTGTACTTTTGCACTTTCGTGTGCATATCGAACGCAACGCGTGATCCTTAAAAAAGCAACATGCATAATATCTTTATGTAGAGTTTTTATGTATATGGTTTTGCCTAAGGTTAAGATTTTGCCATTTTGAAACTTTGAAAGAGAGACGGACGTACTCAACTTAACCGAGTAAACACAATGCTAACAGTTGTAGCATAGCTATCTAATATGCGCAATATAAGCTGTGAAGTATTGTCTTGTAACAATGAAATGGTAATTTGCAAACACTGTGTTAAAATTTCTATTATCAAGCATACTACTCCTGCCTATATGAAATATGTACTTGCAATTAACCAAAACACTGGGCATTTTAATTGTACAAGAAGATAAGCTACTTCGGGTTTTTGAGAATTAATAGACGAAAGTCCTTGCATGAGGGAATCAAAATTGCTTGCTCATCTTACACATTAGCAACACCTTTGACTGTTGAAACCTTCAGATGAAAATGAAGCTGAGCTAAAAAAAAAAAAAGTAATGTGGTGTAATGATATGCATTATGGTAGGTTTTCGGTAAATTTAATTTAATCAAACGTTTATTAAGGAACATAGTCTGATCTCCAATCTTGATCTACCCAATGTATTCATTCGTATGCAATAATGGTGATGATGATGATATTGATGAATGCATCGTGGATTTATTTTTTAGCATTTGTAATAAACTGTATCAAAAATGTACCACAAACAATTTTGCAGATTCCTCATTCAGCCCCAATTACATTGCACCCATCTTTTTTCATTCAGACGTGAAAGCTTCTGGTTTGGTGGTTTCTATCAAGAAATGAAAAAAAGATGAAAGATCGCTTGCTTGGCTGCCGAGTGTTATCAGAAACATGACTAACGAGTGAGAGAGAGAGCAACAAATGATAAAAATTCATCTAGTTCCGATGTGGATGGGCAGGCAGGCAGCAAAGCAAGAAAAGATGCGTGTTACAATTCAAATACCCCGTTTTTTGCTTTTCTGTATTGTATTTATGTTTATAAATAGTGCATAATGTATTTGTGGCTTTTGTAAAGTCCACAAGTGCAAAAAGTTAGCAGTGAATGGGAATGAGTAGGTGCACGTACACATACATACACAGTGTAGGATTTGTTGTTCCGGTTGCTGGAGATAATGTTTGATGGCTTGCAAGAATGCTAGGATACAATTATAAGAAGTAGGTACTAGCCCTCAGATCCCAGTCGCTATTTCAAAGGTAGACATGCAGACACAAAGCAGTCTCGTTTATGTAAGACCAATTATGAGTCAATGTTCATAATATTTCTGTAAATTGTTATGTGTACATTTTTTACTAGCATTCTTTCAGTCATGACCATGACCATGTGTATGACTACATAGAGCAATCAACAAAACAAATTATTTGGGGATGGGTTTAGTCCTCTCTTAACTGTAAAGTTACTTTTGCTCATCTCTGCTTCAGGCAAATCAGTCCTTACATGCATAATCCTAAAGTTTTTGTACGAAAGTAAAAAAATAATAATAGAAAAAAACAGGCGAAAAAAGAAAGCCACGGTGGACAAAAGCCGTTTCTTCTACTCTTAATAACACCTTACATGGTCCTGATTTGCAAAATATGATTTTATTTTTATGTAATGTATGGATGATTTTCAGAAAATGGATTTTAATAATTCGTTTTCGCTAATGAAAAAGGTTCGAAACTAAGGTGACAACAATTAAAATATTATGTATTATTTATTATCTTATAACATCATCATTTACAACTGTGCAATGTAGAAAATACATATACAAATCTAGTAAAAGTGACACACATAGTAGTTGAAACTTATTTCTATCGAGAGTAAGTAGTATTCTCATAACAGTTATTATTGTTGTCCACCTTTCAATGGTCTCAATGAAACAGAATATATTTCCTTGATTATCTTCAACATGTGTAAATCACAGTTTCCTTTCCTGTTTCTCAGTTTACATAAAAATATTTCAGACAAGTTAAGTAGTTAAAATATAAAACATAAAACTATTTGGCTTATTAATTACCACTTTTCAAGATATAATATTGTGCAGGCAGGTCACCCCATTTAAGTCATAACATACAAGGCAAACCAGACGATGATAATGGTGTTCCAAGAAGTGGAAAAACCAATACAATTATTCATATTCTAAAGTACAACATCATCATACAATGATACTTCATCATCATTCGCAATGATGTACAAAATAGAGTGTCTATTTGTAGTTGTATTATCAAACCAACTACAGTCGAAATTTACATTAAAAGAAAACGCTAATGTGAACTGAAAACGCTCTATAAAATATTTATATTCCGAAGAATTGCCTAATTAGCGGATGCATATTCTCCAGTGAATTTATTGGATAAAATATGAATGCGGAGTGGTACTTTATTCCACCAGGAAGGTTCACTATCTCTCCACCAAACTTCTGGGTTGATCGGGAGCGGGCAAACACGTCAGGCTCTAACTGGCTTGCAGCAAATTTGGGTTCTTCGTATTCCAAATTGAAGGTCACAGGTTGTCGCTGATGATCGAAAATGTACAGATCCCAAGCCCTTTCAGCCATTATTAATGATTGGCGGTACCTTGTACGGTATAGTAAATTTGGATTTGTACCAAATTCAGCTTCCAAAGAAGAGACTGGCTTTAGACAAGCATCCACAATGAAAACACAGTATCTTTCTTGATTCTCTGTGAAGATTTTGTCACATAGCAGTTGCGCGGTGGCCCGAATTCCTTCCAGGGGGAAATGTTCGTTGAACCAATGCTCACAGTATTCAATGAAATTGTGAAGTGCAAGTGGTGAGTAACTTTGTAGACTAAAAGAACGCGGACGAAAAGGATTACGCTCACCCGATAAAAATCTGTGAACTACGTCAGAGGTAATAGGCTGCAAAGTCTCAGCGACCCTATGTGGTACCCTGAATTGGGAAATAGCTCCGGTAGCTACTCCAACGGCACTTGGACGCACAGTCTCAGCGAAGCCATGTGGTCGCCAGAATAGGGAAAAGGCTCCATTAGCCACTCCAACGGCACTTGGACGCACAGTCTCAGCGACGCCATGTGGTTGTTTGAATTCCGGAAAAGCTATGTTAGCTACTGCAAAGGTGCTCGGAGGCATTGTCTCAGCGACGCTTTGTGGTTGCCCAAATTCCGGAAAAGCTATGTCAGCTAATTCATCGGTGCTCGGAGGCATAGTCTCAGCGACGCTTTGTGGTTGCTCAAATTCCGGAAAAGCTATGTCAGCTAATTCATCGGTGCTCGGAAGCATAAACTCAGCGACGCTTTGTGGTTGCTCAAAATCCGGAAAAGCTATGTCAGCTAATTCATCGGTGCTGGGATGTGTTTCCAGAGCCTCAAATAGGCTGAGAGCTGTCTCTGCAGCTCTTGAGATACTTGCTTTTTTTGCACTTGAGTACGGAACGATTGGTTCTAGAGGTGGAATGTCGGAGTACACATCATTGACCTCGGCGCCTGAAGGGTTGGCAGAAGTTTGTGGTTGCATCTCCATCCCACCAAAATCTTCCAAGGTTCTTTCAGGGGATTTCTCCCTTTCTGGTATTGGTGTATCCTGATTTTCCATTCAACACCGCTGATTAAGATCAACCAAAACCCTTCCTGAACCTAAAAAAATAAATACAAGAAAACTTTTTTTTAATGAAAGCTCATTAATTCAGTATTATAGTACCTTGTAACAGTTTAGACTCATACCAGAAAGTTTTACTCCTCAAAAAGTAAGTCCTCTATTTGTATGTATCCTAATAATTCAGATGACATCAAAGTTCTCGTTCAAGTTCCTCTCAAAGAGCAGTAAAATTAGTAATAGAAATAGCCGTGAATTTCTAATCCTAGAATAAGATTATTAGTGACACCGTACAAACGACTTCGTAATAATTATTTTTTTTAGAAAATTAAAACTTTTTTACTTATATTCAATGGATTTATATGTTCAACATGCTTACTTGCTCTAAATAGAATGCTTTTGTTACATAAAATTGTAACCTCCAAAATTATTGTAAATCACCGCTCAGTTGGGTTTTTAGTATAAAAGTCTCCTGCCCTGGTTGGTTGGTTCACCCGACTTTTCCTGGCTTGTCACCTCTTTCCTCTGAAGAAAATGCTGTCAGTCCATACTTGCGTGTAGATGTGAGTGGCTTATGGAAACACTAGCATGAACTAACTCGGTGTATGTTGTAGGAAGGTTGCTATAAATACAAGGGACACTTTTGAGTATAAAAATATTACACGAAAAATCAGATTGGTAACATTAAGTCTGAGGCTTTTGTATTTAAGAGCATTATTGAGCTTTGAGCTATTTCTCTTGTCCAAGAACACAGGACGAAAATCTTTCATGGTAGAAAACCATGAAAGAGCAATGCTAGATTTCTTAGCTAAAACATGTTATCTTATCACATTTTTGCCATGAATTGCTATTATTATGTTAAATTATCGTGATATGCTGATCACTATTTTCACCATGTCTATAATAAAATGAATCTAATCTCCCTGCTTGCATATCTTACACTGCCAAATGATGGAATTTATGAGTTTGTTTTTGAGTGATTAGCATATCAGTACTTTATCAAAACACTCCTTGTTCGTATTGTCTTGACATCAGTCCTTCAAATCTTATGGTTTTGGTACAGTAAAACCCATCAGGCTGCATTACACAATCTCGGTTCAAGTCAGTTGCATGCATTCAACTTTGTCATACATACTGATTTTTGCTGTTGTTACTGTAACTTCTTAAAAATCTGAGACATCATAATTTCCATGATCGAGATGCCTTATCTGGTGTTCACTCCTTCCCCTCTCTCTCCCTCTCTCTAGGTATTGAAACACTTGCGGAATCATTTATGTACAATCCCAGTCGACCGAATCACTCATGCCACGATATAGTTAGGATGCTTTTATGTATACCCAAGTTATATTCAAAAGCATAATAATATGTAACTAGGGGTTTAAAAAGGCTAGGGAAAAGCTTGGATAGACAAATATTTACTACGTTGTTCCTCATTCAAGACTTTGATGTCTTCCATTTTTTCATGTTTCGTTATTACATACATAAACAAAGCCCTAATGTGGTTATAGAAGATGGCATGAAACTTATATACATGTACATGACTATGAACTGTATGAAGGTGGAATAGGATACGATAGCAATATCATTTATGCACAAACTGGACAGAATAGTTGATATTTTTTATGTGATAAGATTTTTGATGACAAAGAGCTTCTACTGCAGAATGTTCTGGCTAATTCCATACCACCAAAATATTAAGTACTGTCATGAATTGAAGTATATCTATAGCCTAATTGCATTCAAAGCAAACCAAATTATACTGTGAATACATCCAGAAATCACCCAAAGCGAGATGCTGCAGAAAGATTGTATTTGAAAATTCTTTGGCGTAAACCTTATGTTCTTTGAAATACAAGAAACCCGTTTCGAAAGCCGTTTCAATATAGAAACAGTCGATAATACTCTTGTATGCTTTAAAAATGAACTTTACTACTTGGGACTTGAGGATCAATTTTGGTTTCGTTCTCTTTAATGAGTCGGGCGTCACTTGGATTGTTAAGAATACTTTTCAGGCAGTCCAGGTGAAGCTCAATGTATTCGGGATGCATTTCCTGTAACGTATACCTACTGCTGTCAGAGAGTGTGTGTTTGGGAGAAAGAAGCAAAATATATTATTTTGTTGCAATTATTTGAAGCGAAGAAATGGAAGAACTTCTACTACCACATACCTCCTGACATACGTATAGATAAATACTCACAAGGTAGTGATGGTCTGTCAGAGAAGGAGTGTATGGGTAAGAAAAGCAAAAAATTACGTTATTCTTAATATTTGAACCGAAGTAGTAGATCAGGGCGCAGTCAACAACACATTGATAGCAGCATGCATTTCATGGTCGGTTAATAAGTCACATGTCACGTTGCTAGATTGAATGTTTCTTAGAAGTGATGAAAATGCTGGATATATTTTGCAAGTTTCACACAGGTCTGTATCACAAGGGAACAATAGAGTATGTTAGAGTATGAAAACCAGACGTTGTAAAATGACTGATACTCAGAAACAATAAGGTCTGTTCTATTCTATTCTAATACTCCGTAAGAATATCCGACTTTAAGTGTTCATATTTTGATTGCAAGCATTGTACCCGTATTCATACTCCTTATCATATTATACTGACTGGTAATTGCATTCATTTATAGAAAGTAGAATATTTTCAGAATGGTCCTCACCACCATTTTTCACTCTTAAAGTAGAGCCTGAATCCTAGCAATTATTTTATTTTATGTATTAGCTTATTTTCTTTTGATCTAAATTGAAGTCGCTATATCTACTGTTGAATTTTCCATGGGTGAAAAAGGTGGACAAAGCCCATTCATACACCATCCTCACACACCATTTCAATTCTTTAGTAAAATTACAGCAAAATTGATGTAAGAAGTATTTGCTTGTCTCGTTCAAAAGCAAAGAATTTATTGATACCAGAATCAGCCTAACAATAATTATTAAAGGAAGCACGAGCAAAAGTTTAACAAGTGTTACAAATTGTGATTTCGTTCGTTACATCATTTCAATAAACCTTCTATCACATTAAGGTAAGGCATCTTGATCCTTATTGATAGCTTTCTTAGATGCATTCAATCCATTGCATAAACTAATGAGGAAGTCGAGGATATATATTATTTCCTTTTTTGGCAAATTTTATGACGGATTAAAAAATATGACATCCTATCCATAGTTAATGAAACGTTTTTTTACTGTGTGAAAGTACTCTTTATATACGGTATAAGATGTGTTTATAGTTTGGGCAAATGTTTCAAACCACGATTTTAAAATGGAGAAGTTTCTTGAATTGGCTACGATTATTGTGAGTGTTGTGATTTGTTGTGAATCAACGATTTTAAAAGCTATCATTTGCAATTGAATGCCTTATTCAATTTTGTGCGATTAACTGTTTCTTTGACAAATGCATTCCACCAATATTGGAATTTTTCTCGTAAAACAGGTTTCTGCAAAATAGTGAGTTTATAAGTTTTTTAACTTCAATACAATATAGAAATCTGTACAGGTAGCTTCTAATTGAGAGTTCCTATGTTACCGTTTTAACAAAATTAAATCTTGACTTACTTTGAATTGTCGGTATGCTAGCAAATTACTTGTTCTATTTGGGTGTTAACACCGTGTTGAATTTCGAATGAATTTTTCATCTGACATGAGTGAACTAACTTTTTTATTTGTTCTGTAGGGGCCGATTTAGTCAATCTTGTATTATATACAAGTTAATCATCCGTTGTCAGGGTCAGCAGCAACTGACAACACCGCCATACCACTAAAGGGAATAGTCAAGGTGTGAACAATGGAGGGTTCTGATGACATCAACAACTCCTTCCAACTAAAGGCAAAGGTTAAGGAGGAGACAATGGGTAATGTGTTGGGAATGCTCATTACCCAGAAATATGGAATACCCCTCCCCCAGTTTGTAGGTGTGTAATTTTTCTACTAATTAAAAAATAATGAGGATCCTCATATTGAAGTAATGCATTATTGTTAATCGACAAAATTCTTTTTAAGCAAACAAAAATCTACAATCTATTGTTGCAGAAATGTACAACGCATATTGTGGTTACGATGCCTTCCCATCTAGCTTCGAAAGAAACATTGCCGGGATCAAGAAATTTTTGTACCTGCATAGGGACATCATCGAGGTGAAACATTTTAGCAGGGAATTATTGTATGTGTTTGTAAGTTGCAGAATCTATTTTCCAATTGGTGAAAGTTATAAATATCACAATTTTACTGGTAGAAATTGTGGATGCAGTTGAATGTGGGTAGTGATGCTGTTGTGTACAAAATATTTTCAGGTGTGCGAACCAGTTCCTGCTGGCTTGGAAAACCATCGTGAAGTAGTGCTTAATCGCCCAGGCTTCCATAGTAATGTAAGAGGAAAGGAATTTCAAGGACCTCTGAGTGTGGTTTCCACATTAATTGATGTGAGAAAAACAATATTTCCATTAACCATTGACTAATATCTATTGTATGGGTTTGTGAAAACTGTTGCTAACGCTCTTACTGATAATCATTTTTTATCTGATTGGTAACTTAGATGGAAGACAAGACTTGGGGTTTTGTTGACTAAACCTTCCGTTATCAACAACAACAATAAAACCAGTTGGATTATAGTTTGTAACAGTCATGGGTGAAGTAGAATAAGCAAGTTCCAGGCCTGTAAATCTTAAGTTAAGATAGTAGTGTTAGTTTTTTAGCAAATTCTGCAAAGTAGTCATGTGAAGAATCATTTTCTATGGAATATTAGAAAACCTTTGGTTACTAAATATGCAGGTATAGAAAATTTCGAATTTTGGAGTCGTGTTGATTATTATTAACTTCGTAGATCAATAATATTTTTGACATGATTTTATCAAATCAAATTGGTTAACAACCAGAAAAGAAAGTGTTGCAATTTGTATACTTCATATTCCAACGGAAATAAAAGCTGACGGTAATCTTGTATGATAGAATGATTAACTTTAAGTGTTTTTCCCTTTATTTACTACCACTAACCGGCGACGACTAGACCTTTCAGAAAAATCCTTTTCACTTTGTATCAAGGCATATCATTATTCTATGCGCTTATTAGGTATGATTCCGTTTATACAATACAACAGAATAGCTTGGTGACATAATTACATATGTTTGTATGCATAAAGAACGAACTAGCCGTTTATGTTGGAAATAGCTTCTTTGGACGGTACAGAAGTTAGGAAAATGCTGGATGTCGTTTGTGAGCTTCACACAGACTACTGGTTATACAAAGATTGCGTCACTATGTCCGTGCATATCCGCTCTAAAAATGCAGCTAGGTGAAAGTCGTTAGACAAGACGCTCAAGTCTACAACCACATTCTCATGGTGTTTGAGCAGCCACAAAATCTATAGGTTATAAATGGTGCTGTAATTTTTTGAATAATGGAAAGTAAATCGGAAGATGAGTAAGATGATTTGGCCTAACAGTAATACGCAGAAATGACTTTCTCTAGGGAAGTTGTGACAGATGTAAGAGTTTTGTTACAGTGTGATTTTATTAATTCAGGAATTAGGGATAACGCCACGTCAATGAGAAAATTTAAAATTGGATCGAGAATAGTGCCTTTTTCTTGAGATAAAACTTTTTGATACAAGCAAGGGCAAACCCCTAATTTTTTGTGCAATGATTTTTACGCTGTTACGTTGTAGGACTAAATGGATGATCTTCCTGGTTGGAGTTAGTTTACTGGCATTGATGTCACCCTCAAACCTTTCAATTGTGAAATTTTTAAAGGATCTGGCATAATACGTAGTTGTATTAAATAAAGCTGCATAAGTTTGCCATGCATAAACTCATTCAAGTCGGTTTGAAGTTTGGAGTATTTTTTATAAATATTTTTATTTCTTAAAAACTTGTTTTACATTTGGAATATTAATAACTGTTTTCAAATAAGGGTATATATAATGTTGGCAAAAATATGCTTCATGTAATGAGCAAACCATTTAGTTCTGCGAACATAGTATCAATTTAGTGAATACAAGATAATAGTGAAATTTACATGTAATTGTTAATTTGATTCACAAAATGGAATAGTCATGTAATGGACGTCAAGTGACGTTGAACAACCAACCAACGATACTATTCTTGACCTTATTAAAATACAATATAAGACCATTCTTCACATTTACATAATCTATATATGTATTTTATTTTATTTTATTGTTGGAAGCATGTATGGACATATAATCATACCTGAAGAATTGTACAATACTCGTACTAAAAGTTACAAACTTTCTCGAAGGAGAAAATAAGCGTACTTTATATTGTAGAAAAAACTCACACCAAATATTAATCATACTTATGCTTCCTAGTCAATCCTTACAGTCACAGAAGGAATGGCATTTCTGGCAGAAACGTGTGAAAATGCAGTGTGAAAAATGTATTCTGTGTAGTATTTAATTCCTCCGGGATAGGTAACCATCCTACCCTGTAGTTCATGTGGGTAGTTTGACTTGCCAAAAGCATCCGTTTGTAGCTGACTTTCCGAATACTTGGGTACAGTGTATTCTAATGTGAATCTCATTGGAATTCGACTTGGGGGATTAAAAATGTGCAGCGCCCAAGTCCTTCGGTCTAATACTAATGGAAGGCGTGAAGTAAATCCATATACTGGTGAATACCTATCTAAAAATGTATTATCTATGGAAGATGTTGGCCAAAGGCACCCCTCCGCAAGAAATACGCAGTAAATTTCGAAATTGTCATCAAATATCTTGTCCACGAACTGCTGCGCTGTCTCGCGAAATCCGTGTTGGGGAAGAGTCTCAGCAAACCAACGTTCGCATGCAGACTTAAATATTTCGTTTTCGGGTGGTGTGCCAGCGACGGGGACAATAAGTCTTGTGGAGGTTTGTGTAGTATGCATCCGTCTAAAAGGAGTTTCAGACGTTTCTGACGATGGATTCCTCCACTCAGAGAAGTTAGAAGGTATAGTCGGACGGAAATTCATGACTTGACCATTACGTACCACTGAACGGGGACGGTTGTCTGCTTCTGTAGCCTCCCTTATTCCCCTATAACTGCTATGAAGCATTCTATCGTCTATATCTCTTTCCCGTGCTGGCCTTTGACTATCCATATCCTTGGTCAAAAATTACTCACGATACAATTTAAATCTACAAGTTCACTTCTGGGATGAATGGATACCTCAAGAATATACCAGCTCAGTCAAAACACCACCTATAATTGTATATAAATAAAAATATTAAATTAAAAAAACTGAAAGCCAATGAGTGATTACAATAGAACCAAAATAAATATTAGATTCACATCCGCAATATACTTTTACTAAGAGAAAAAGTAATAACTCGCAAGAAGGCAATGCCACTTGATGTTTTCAAATTACCAAATGTAAGCAAATTTCTATAAAAAGTCCAAAAATGTTGTTAAACTGATACCCTTCCGAAGATAGAATTGATATTGGAAGTCTAAACGATTTCAAGTTTACTCCCCTAGAAACTTCGTAAGTTGTTAAAACATATTAGTGTTGATTCTTATTTTTCCTCACCAAACTTTTTGTTCCTGATGCTGTGTTCAAATGGAAAACACGACTGACTGATCCAACTGACCGAATGATACTTGAATTCGGTGTAACAACTTAACTATGTATTTGTAGTACATGTATATATATATTCCATGTTTAACATGAATATTCTGGATGTTCTAAATAAGCTTCACTATATGATATGGAGAAGGAAAACCTAGAATCTGATTGCTGTTACTAGTATCCTTCTTTGGGTCCTTTTCTATTTATTGCTGTAGCTGTGTTGTCACCAATTCTTCCTGCGATAAGTATTCTCAGATTCTCAGATTAATGAATAGATTCATTCATGAAATGTGCAGTATGTGCCTCTCCCAGCTTCCAAAGAACTCGACCTACTGTAGCAAGCGAGGAAGCTACAACACAGGGGGACAAAGAGAATGTCAATATGATATTTTAACGCTTTTATGACTCCACAAAAACAACGTATATTGTTTTATTCCCTTTACTTATGTACCTTGTTTCTTTGTACCTTTTATCTTTACCAGGAGTGAGGGATAGAAAAAGGACTTTTAGTTTTTACACGGTGGTACAGTTAGTGAGGGAAGTGGTTTATTTCTACATGAATATTTCATTTCCTTAGCGATGATGACTTTGGTAAAGTATATTTTTCATATAAACCCTTCATAAGTATATCCACGCACTGCAATGTTTTGTACATCAAGACACGGTTTTATAGTCCTTTCGTCCTTTGAATGCTTACGATAAAGACACAATGAGATTAACAAGTAATGTAAAAAAAATTGTGTGAGACATGACAGAAAACTAAATTAACGACCGTCACAACTATTCTCATAAAATGAATTTATTGATTTTCAGTAGATACATAAGTGTAAAAATTTTATATGTAGAGGGTTGACAAAAGGATAGTTCACTATAATACTATTAAACTTATGAGTAAATATATATTATGGATGTATATATTTATTTTATAGATGCTGTTGTATAATATATTCATTCAAATTACGTGAATAATCATTTTCTACTTCAACTCTGAAAATGTTCGTTTCGACAGTTTCTATAAATAAATTCGAACTTAGATGCTACGTTAAACGTTTTTCCTCTTTTTTGTGTTCCAAAAACTGTTTGTTCCGCTTTCCTACCAGGTTCCTACGTTATAATATCCTAATATTAAGAATGAAATACAAAAATTATGGGTTTGGATTGGACAATCATTACGTGCTAAGCTATTTTACACTATGTATGTATCTACGTATGTATGTTTATAAGTACTCTACATTGTTCTGTGAGTTTTACATAAATTATGATTAAATGATATTAAAATGGCACATCTTTTCATGAATCTATTTGTAAGTATAATATTTCTTCGCAAATCTCTTTTCATCGCTATTCCAAGTTCAAGTAAAACAATGTGTTAAAATACAAAGGCTTATTCATCATTTAACTAAAAATTTAAACATGCTTCGAGTTCCCTAAAATATAAAGTCATAGGTTCTCAACCAAGGGATTGCTCTTCCATATTATACAAGACAATATGAATAATATAATAATACACGGCATCATATTATTATTTAATACAATTTTCGTTACGTTGTATAATAAAGGTAGATAGATAGATATATATATATATATATGTATAGATATATTATTTCGTTAAATGGCTACGTACATTTTCTCCTTTTTTCGAAATCGCAAACAAGATTCATTTTTTTCGCGTTTTTTGTGTAAGCTAGAATATACTGTCATATTCTTAATTAGCCGTTGATTCGTATCGTTGTAAAAAGACATCCGTACTTTGTAGGTTCTGCGATAAATCTCCATACACACACATCCCTGAGCTGAAATAATATTTTTAAAGCATAGATAGATGTATGAGGAAATATTCATCAGTAAGACAGACGGTAGGCTAGTGGAATCATATTAAAATGTTGCTCATGTTTTGTTGTCGTCACAGTACTGTAGCTATACTTAAGTGCATTTTTGTGCTGAACAATTAAAAATCAAAACTTATCCATATCGTTGTCCCAGTCAATCTTGAAAGATCATATAAGTTTAGTGGTAATGAAATTATGAAGCTTTCTGTCAGCAATGGATTTGCTAGTAATCTAAGAGGGAATTCTTGAGATTGATTTCTTGAACCTAATTGAGCATTTAAAATTACAAAATGATGGTCAATCTATTTCCTCCGTTATTGCACATTTTTGTCAGACAATTTTCTTTATATTCCTTTACAACCCTCATATTCCTCATCTTCCTAGTTTTCCTAATCATAGAAACAAAGCTTTGTCTTTCCTTTGACGCCGAATGATACAAACACGCGTTGCTATTCAAAGAACTAAAAAAATGTCAGTTAACCAAGTAATAATTTTGGTATGGCTAGTACATAACATGTCGTTGTTACAAACACCTACAAAGGTTTTTTTCCTCCATGGAGAAACAATGTTGCAAAAAAGTAACTAGCGGTACCAATTACAATCCATTTTATTGAATGTTCGGGACACTGTGCTATAGTAAAGTTATCTTGGTACACTGGCGTTTACAATCTCATTCGTAAAAAATGTCGGTAAAAACAGAGAAAACTAGATTTAACATAGTGGGTAATATGTGGCGAAGACAACAAAAAAGGATGCATAGTACATCTTTCATTAACAAATTTCACAAGAGCACACACGCAAAAATCTTTCATACAACATAACGGTATAATATTCTAGCGAATCTCAGGTCAGTTAATGACAATGGAGCATTGTATCAGTTTTCTAGCACTAAAATTGTGGAGACTTCTCGACAAGATGGCAGATTGCAGTCTTATTTTCCGCAGATTTCGCATCTTCTTCAGTTTTCGTCGTATCAGTTGTCAATTCATTCAACATTGTAACACTCATTCACTAACAAGCACTATGTAAATAACACTATTTTTTTACAACAATATGTAATGTAGTAATATATAATAACAAACAATAGTGTAGCATATATAGTATAGCATATGTAGTACATTAGTGTGTACTATATGTATCTGTTTGCTAAGTTGCTTAAAAAATATACAAAAATTCTGTAGATTTGATTGTATATACGCTTAGCACTTAATTATGAATAGAACTATAGTTAAAAAGTGAAACTTAAGTCCAAGTAAAAACTTCTATAAATGAAATTGTGTTTAAAAATGACACCATTTGCATTGGCGAAGTGTCTTGTCCATGATGTCTCGATGTCTTCTTTCTTTCGTGATGAATCGATGTTTGCGCTGGAAGTGAAATTAAAAACCACAAGATTGGAAAACAGCCATTGGGATGTATTTTCCAAGGAATAATGCTAGTATGTATCTTCGTATAATTTAAAATGACTTTTTCAGCAGTCCTCATGAGTCATTTCGCAGTAAGTTTATCTGAAACAAGCAAAAATAAAATAAATGTCAATTAGAATCATCAATTTATTGTTATTTGTCACCTTCGTTCATTATGAAAAAATATAACATTCAACATTCATTTCCCCATTTCGTGACATTAAAACATTCATCTAGCAACCCATGAACTTTACGACGAGTTGATCAAATGTGAATCGTGACCATTAAGATTAGCCCCGTCTTATCTCATTTTTACGCAACGACGGCATTGCGTAAAGATTATTTAATTACGTGTAACGTGTAACTAGATCATCAACAGGCAGACCGAAGGCTAGTATTTCATTAGTTATTAGCTGCATCTTACACATACATGCAAAGATACCTACTAAGACAAGCCACGGTTGAATTACCTTATCAGATATTATAAATATTCTTTACAACACAGTAACACATATGTACATACATTTGTAAACGCAGAAATATGAAACGGTTTTCATACATTCTTATACATGCTTACAATTACAGCCATGAAAAATGAAAGACAAAATGACAATGTTAAATTTACTTTTACATTTATGCCATAGAAACGAGAGAAAAAAATCACTGCACAAAACCATGAGTATCGGTGCATAATTTATTCGTGCGTAAATAACTTGCATTTGTCTTATCAATTTCAAGTTGATTTGATGTAGAGCCTTCCTCCAATACATTTTTATATGCATAGATGATCGCAATATGGCTCGATAACGTGTGCATGTGAACTTGTGGTTCGAAAGATTAAGAAAAAACGTGAGATATATATAGTGAGCAAAATATGTACACATTCGTTACAAAAATGCGTAAAGGTAGTTTCTCTGAGTGTATGATATAAAAAGCTAGCGAAGCAAAGTCAAACCAAACCACGAGAGGAGGAGGAGGAAATTATAATCTTTAACTTAAGTGAGAGGAGTTCAGTACCCAGAAAAAAGAATCATGGCATATATGCCTTGATGCAATGCATATATGTATCTAATCTATTTAACAAATGTCTTGATGTAGGGTACTTGAATTACGGAAGTTGCGTCACCTTTATCGCAAACTCTGCTTCATAATATTTACTTTTGCTCCCGTAAATGGCACAAATGTAATGTTTACATGTGTAAAATAAATATGTACTTATCGTTGGCTCCTGTTAGGTTAGCTTTTAGTTAAAATACTTTATGCTATTAGTATACTCACAATATTAGGGTAATAATAATTTCTGATTTTGCAGCTAAACCGAAATAACCTTGAGTGCATTGCCATATAAGGGTTCCTAATCTGAATATTTAATCTGGAGGAATGAAAGTATAAACAATTTTACGCCTTTTGTTTAAGTACAAGTTGCTCTTCTATCATATTTTGTGGGCTATAAAGATAACGATTTCCTACATAATCCGTATGTATCTCAAAACTAATTTTCTTATTCCCGTTGTAGTACTAAATTTGCCAAAATAAGTGAAAGCCATGAAATACACAAGTTTAGGCACTTGATGATGATGATGATGATGTTATGATGAGATTGATATGAGGTTATTTTACAGTTATGCACCAGAATTGAATGTAGCGTAACGTAAGTTGTACGTAGGAATATGTCTAGATAATTCTGGAAATCTAGCTTTAGAGAAGTTTGCAAATTTTTTTGCTATCAATCATTTCATGTATGCTTGTATCATACTATATAATTTTATTGGTTGATGTCACAAAACTTTCTGTTTCAATGGAAAAAGACATTTGAGATGTTCTCATCAAAAAGCATCAGAGTGAGATTGTGTGAATCTTTCTCCATAGATGATTCACTGTAATACAAATATTACTTAATGATCGATGCCTAACTTGAGGAATTCTGACTATGAGAACAATTCTCGAACACCTGATACCACATCACTCTCTCAAGTATTTTACCCCAAAATAACATTTTACCACATTCAAGGTGCAGGCGATGTCATTCATGTGGTTGCGAAGGTTCCCAATGAAATATTATATACGTCTTACAGTGAGTTAGAGTTACGCAATCACTGTATGAGTACAAATTTGTCGTAAAAGGATATTTTAGTCGTGCAATAATTTTTTTGGTACATTATTGGAAGCAAAGTGAAGTGTTTAAGTATATTATATAGATTGATGCGTATAAGATGCGATGCGATTGCTGCAGTGCTCAAAATGAATTTTACACAACATTGTTTCAGAAGGAAGAGAACACTTGGCTATATACTATGACACATTCTAAAGTTGGCCAAATTTGGGGATGTTGCTACGACTGAGCATTCACTTAAGACATCAAATCATCCCCTTTTCTGCTCTAGTCAATTACTTTATTACTGTTCACTGTATTCTTCGCCCAGCCTACTCTTACACGTTTATGTATGTCTAAAAGTAAGATGATGATGATGATGATGATGATGATATTATGATATGAAAATATAACAGAAGTTGGATTGACCATTCATTTTGTATCATTCTTTCCTTATGACTGGCCCTTCTTTTCTCTGTACTGCAGAGCAGATCACAGTGGTTACCAGCGAAATGGAACGACGTTCACATACTCGTTTGTATGTATATCATGCACAGCATATACACCAAGCCAGTCATCTTCAAGGATAACTGTACACCGTAAATTTGGAAGTGCAAAGAAAAAGAAGATGATGATGGTGACGAGTCGAGTAGGAAAAGAGAGAAGTTGAAGCTGGTTTTTAAACAAATCCTGTACCCATGGCTTTTTCATTCTGTCGGTGCTTGAAATATTTAAAGGTAAGCATCGCATCAGGCATCGTAAGCGTAACAGAAGCAGAGCTTGAAAAAGACAACAGTTCTCTGGCATCTCATCATGATCACGAACGTAATGACGATACACAATTTTTTTTTCTTTTGGGCTACACTAAACCCAATGACTGCTCTTGCAAAAGAACCGAAAAGTCTCCGTTCTTTACACACATGTGGCACTAGTATTTGCAAGCATATGATGACCGAATAAAATAGTTCAGTGGATTTGCACATGTTAGGTTATGCTCATGAGGAGGAAAATGTATGAAATTTTAAAAGGAACCACTTGTAATTAGTTTAGTAGTATTATATAAGATAATCGTGGGCGAGGAAAAAGCACACCAAGATTTAGTGATCAAAACAACACACATGCAGTGGGATAGATTTCAATCTGGTTGAGCAATTTCACTCGACTTAATTATAAAACGCGTGCATGTATTTAAAAGTATATTTTTTTCTGAAAATTTGATTTCTAACTAAACTACCAACCAACATGGCTATTTTACCATCATGCAACCGTATCATTTTAAGACCTACACGTATTAATTGAACCAGTAAACAAAAGGCTAAACAATCACGGAAGTAGGAAATATTTGACTCTCTATCCCCTTTCGAAAGTTGGTTTAAAATTTGTATTGATTTTAATGATTAGCCAACCATAACTTTAGAAACTAATGAATTCACAAAACAATGCCTTTGTAAAAACAACTTGAGGCCTTAGGTCAACCCAGAATATGGGTAAGTAGTGTTCTTTTCCCCCATCGATTGAATGCTAAATGCATTTTTACGTATTAAAAAATAGAATGCATCATTACAGTAACTAAAGTAGATAAGTATACATGATAAATATTCATATTAGTAGTTTGCATGTGTCTATACAAATCACTCACGACCCCAACATTATATATTTTTTGTGTCCTTTATGGTCTCCTCTACGTAACGTAACAGTACTAAGTTGCCATTCGCCATCTCACAACACAAGACACAATGTAAATGGTTTTGGTTTTTTACACCTACTTTCAACTTTCTTCCACAAAAATCTTTACGACCCAAGTTAACATCAGAGATCTTCATAAATATCATCACATTGTTAAGTAAGGTGTTCTACCCACATGTAAAAAAAAGTATGCTACATTTCACATGCATGCATCATATCATATCATCATGGAACTGAACTAGACCATTATCATTTCGGCTGCTTCAAGATAATAATATATTCTCCATCCTTTTTTAAAAATATTGAGAATTTGTAAGGCGTTTAATAGAAAAGATAGGGGATATATACAATATTTATATACGCACATGATATTCAAAAAAAGAATAAAAAATCTACTATAAACTCGTAGACGAAGGTAAGTATATATTTCTACTATGATGGTAGTATTTGATGAAATACTTGTGGTTGCTACAAGACACTGTTTTATTGATGATGATGGTTTTGTTGTGACGATGATGATGATGATACACGTAATTGTGTGTAGAGCATCTAATATATGTAAGCAAGCGATGGGAAAATATTTCCTTACACTTCAAAATGAAAGATAAAGGTCAATAACACCCTCGAGGACCTAACACATATTTTTTTCTTTCTTTCTTACTCTTCTTGCTCCTCAATCAAATCAACGTGATGAAGACTACCATACTATGTATCTCTTATAATATGCAGACAGACACACATACGTTGAGTTTGCAACTGTGTATGTAAGTAAAGGGATCTCTTTAGTTACGGAGTAAAAGGTGGCAGTAACTAATGTAGTGGCTCATAGTAAAAACGAGGAGTAATAGTTGTAGAAGACTACAACAATGTAGTTTTTTGATCGTCTTCATTCTTACAAAGCATCGTTCTTACTCACTCTCAACGGCTTGTTGTTGATTCCGGCGTGTTGAGCAATAGCAAATGTGAGCAGTAGTTGTGGTAAAGTTAAAGAACAACTCCACTTATTCTAGCAACCAGTCTGCATCAACAGCTTCCCGAAAGTTAGAGTGAGTGAGTGTGAGTATATTTGAGTGAATGGGAGATGCTGTAGGATACCCACGCAGACATATAAATGACATGACATGAATTGCTCACATAGACTTTTAAAAGATTTGTTTGCTATATAGCATGCTGTTGATTTTATGATGTATGTATTTGTATATGCGTGAAACATCTTCAAATCTTTTCACAGTCAAAAGTTTATAATGCATTATGATAGGTACCTATCATCCTTCTATCCGTTTTTGCTTACCTACATGATACAAGAGCATAAAATGTCTTGACGAGTCCGAATAATAAAAACAACATATTTTTTCACTGTCTGGCTACACATTTTAAAAGTTCTGGGATCACATTCTATCCGACATACTCACAACAACACAACGGCAGTAAGGAATATTATGTTAAAAATATGTATGTAATTGTTAAGTAGAGGTACAGTTCACCCAAAAAAATCATGTTTATATTTTGTATTTACTAGTTTAACTGCCTCACAACACAACAAGTAGAGGCAAATACATGATTGATGAGAGATTGCATGATGATGATGATACTCTGCAAATAACCTCCGTTGAAGACGTTGTGGATGTTAATGATGATATGATAACGATTTGTTCCGCAACACATTTCAAATGTTTATGAGTCCTCATATAAAATGAAGAAGATGCTGCTACTGTATCTCATCTTCTACTTCCATATAAGCAAGGGTATCAAATGTTATAGGTGAGGCTACTGAAGTGAGTTCTGATGACAATGATAAGAATAGATATTTATGGACAGTTTATTTTACTCAATATAATGCTAATAACGTATAGCTACTAAATACTGGTTTCAAGTCAAATTCGAATTAAAATTTTAAACATTGATTCAAGTTTTCGAGATAGGACAAATTGTTAAGTAACATCACTGTTCATAGAGGGGCAGCTATTTTTGGGACTAGCGCTTGTATGGACATTCCTTTCACCAATGAAGTTAAGCTGCTTTAACTTGCACACTGAATAAATTTAATAAGTTTAGAAAATAGAGCATCCACTGTTATGATGCCTACATATCTGTAAAACATTATGGGTAAAGCTTCTTTAAAAATTAGGCATTCACTACGAGCCCCCACGTAAGTAGTACAAAGTACTTTACAAACATTCTTTTTGAGAGTGACACACTTTTCACACTATTTTTCATCGTGTGAAAATGTCACTTGAATTTTTCCAGTATATTTGTTAAAGCCTCACGATCAGATTTGCTTTTGCTTTTATACCAGACAGCTCAGGGAAATAGGTTACCTTCTAAATGAATTTTTTCCCTTATTAACCCAAAACTACTGTGTTTGTTACAATTACAGCGTTTCTTCAGAGGTAGAAAAAAAACCATCTCCAATTCACAACGTCTTTTGAGCATGTGTGGATTCAAGTGTGGAGCATCGAGAAAAGGATGATGGCATTAACATTGTCACATTACAAGACGAACTTGATCTTGCTGTGTTTTCTGCAAACATTCTTGATGTGTGAGTTGTGTTGAGCACATTGTGTTAACACGATGTTCCGTAATGATGTAACATAATGATCATAATTTCTAAATGATACGCCATAATAATTCCATTGTGTCTGTTCGGCATCAGTTCACATGTGCATGGTTACAATGGAAGCTTCCCTTCTTCAATAAAATTGACACAAGACTGATTTAGCACAATACATAAAGAAAAACTTCATTGTAATTACTTGGAGATGCTCATGCGTCCCCTTAATCTTGCCTGGTGTGATGATGAAAATTATCATCGGATGTAATCTGATGAAGAAGATGAGAATATAACAAGTTGGCAGTGATGATGGCAACAATAGGCAAAAAAACATGTGGACTCATACGCCATAGTAGTAATACATACCTAAATACATAGGTACATGCTATTTGTAACCCGGATTACAATTTGAATTAGTTTTTTTTATTACTACCGTAAGAAAATCTATGACGAGCATTTGTCATAATAAAATGTTTTTTATTCTCCCTATTTTTTTTAAAGTGGCGGTGGTGGTGAGATGGTAGAGTGTGGTGACGCTTCTGTTGCTCCTCTAATGTATGTATGTGTTTTCTTGCCGATCTTTTCATGAGTAACGGTGAATTCGCCAATCCAATCTCTTCCCATTAATTCAGCGGACCTGAAAAGCCTTTTAGCCCTGCACTATAAAGGTCCGTACAGTAGCTTCAACTAATACAATGCAATACAATTGCCATCGCCATCACCTTTCTCTCAATTCTTTTTCTGCTAGCACCACAAACTATCAACTATCCATCTATAAATCCTACAATCTTTTTTGCCACACAGACTCTTTACCTGTTGTTTAGTGCTCTTTACTTTGCATTCATACCTACCTAAACAGCTTTCAGTATTTATTGTTGCAGTGGTACCACACTGCCACCGAAAGTAGATTGTTATTGTCATGGGAGGGAGATAGATAGCCTGATGATCAAGTTTGCTAAATGGCAGTTAATTCAAGTTATTTTTTTAAACTCATCATCAGTTTTCATCTACTGCCCATTATGTCTGCGAATGTGCATGTACCTCTGTGCAAAAAAGCAATTGAATGAATGAACAATAAACACATTTGAGAGACCGTTGTGTTGCATCTTCTTTGCAAACCCAACTTCCCTAATTTTTCGTCATCTTACAAATGTTACGTTACAAGCAGAGGAAAATGTTTCACCATGATAATGTTACTCCTATCCTTTGACTATGCATAATATTCGTCGACGGGCAGAAGGAATGGGGCCAATAAATTATTTAAGTAGTAATGCTCAAGACTTCAAGCAAGAATGCTTGCCTAATGTACAAAGGTATGTGCATAATAAATACTTGCAAAAGATTTGGGATTCGCCAAAAGGATGGTGATGGTGATGCTGATGCAGATGCCCACTGCAAAGGTGGTGTGTAAGCAAAGTGCAAACAGGTGTAAGTACTGTTTCATCCCAAAAATTAATTTACGATAAGTATCAATGACAGTTTTACTCTTCAAAATCTAGTGCTCCAACTGTGCTTATCAGTCTCAAAAATCTAATTTACTTTTCATCTAACTTGCACTGGCAAAATGGGCATCAACAAGTTAAATAAAAATGCCAAAAAAATTATTGCACACCAAAATATTGTACATAACATAAAGACTTTAAGATTGATGAAATTTTATCAGGGTGCGCCTCCGCTGAGATCTCTGTACTTTACTCATTAATGAATTAAATCTAATGTCACACTTGACGGACTTCAAAATCTATTTTTGAGATAAGTACTTTATTTTTTTTTTAAAAATCAAGAGTTACTCCATTTGATTTACTGGCATATAATTACTTTGTAGAAAAATCATCAATTCTTTTTCAAACGTTTTGTGGAATAGAAATGTAAAGCCATTTTCATGAGTCCATCCGTATACAAATTTATCTTTTCTTGTTAAAATCTAACATCTTGAAATAGGTGAATGCGTTTGAAGGGGAAAATTAAACACCTGTGTACACTCACAATCATACCTATCAACTACACCTTTCAACCTATGTATGCATGAACAACACATATTATTCTTGATAGCATTTTTTTTATTAAAATCACTGCAATCCAATGATTACCACAACTACAAGACGGCTATAGTGCGGTAACTCTTAAACACACTCATCAAACGTAATGTTTTCATAATTTACTGTAATATTATTGTTGTTAGTTGCAAGTGCTAATTTATATGTGGTGTAACATTCAATTACAACTCAGTTTTAATAGTTGCGATGTGATGCGATGCAACAGTGCTTCAACATTCTCATTATAGTGCGCCATGCACATATCATAGATTGAGAATCAGAAGCGAGTAAATGAGTACTACATAAAAATGTCTTGCAGGGAGGTATTACATGGATTTCAGTCATAAAAATAATGGACTTGGCTACTACACTTGGGTTGAGGCGAGTTTGTTACTTGATGGGGTCTTGAAATGTATACCATCTATTATGATATTATATTATGATATCGAATTTAACGTCTCTTAAAAAATGCGTTATGCAAAACATAAAACATTATTATTTCTCAATTCATTCAATAGTAGAAAATTGCAGAGATTTAAAAATTACGATTCATGTTGCAATGAATCACATCCCCGCAATTTAAAAAAAACACCTTAACAAGCGATAAATACAGGAAGCTTTGTAAGTTCCTTAAATTTTTTTATGTGTAGCTGTAAAGTTCATGTTAGCATAACGAATTGATCACTCGTTTAGTATTCGTTAATATCGGGCGTCTCCGTCCGAGGAAAATATAGCTTCAAAGTAGTGACTGGGACGAATGACATGATGATTATGAATGATAATGAAAAGCATAAAGTCTTGAAAATCATGATATTTTTAAGGTGCAGATTTTTTTGCGTGCTCATAAATGTAAGCCAACTGCCAACTATAGAAAAGTACTTATGCAAACGCAAACCCATTTAACTCTACACATACTCATCCTGAGCTCAAGCTGCAAAGAGGAAAGACAATCTTAAACTTGGCTATTGTCATCATTCATTATACCGTTTTCCGTTGGTGGTCATGGTCAAAAGCTGAATAATTAATGTTTGAATATAATGCATACATATTATATGATCTTGCAAAATGCTGATTTACATTCCTAACCACCCATCATTACTATTATTATTTTATATGGTGCCAATAACTCTGGGAACCGTTGATGCGATGCGGAAAAAACGCGATACCCTTTCATTGCGCTCCCTCACCGACAAATTAGAATGACGAAGAAGAAGGTAAGGCATGGCAAGTCACAACTACAACTCACAACCCAACAAATTTTCCTGGGTTGACTGGTGCTAGAATACAGATGAGAAAAATAGCACGGCAAACCAAGGCGTGTACTTGAATATGAAACATTTCAACTTTGTCATCAACCTTTTCCTTTATTAGTATCCGATAGTGATTGAAATACAAACGAGCTTGGAGTCGACGAGTCTTCCCAATCAGTTATCACACTATTGTTACAAATGCTAAATTACAAATGATAACTCATCACATCACCTTTATCATTGTTTCTCTCGTGAAATGTTGTAGGTATAAGTGCATGTTCAGGAGAAGAATCGCTTATTTGTTGAGATATATATGATGGTGCCGGTTTGCAACCAATTGAGAATGATTCTTTTTTTAGGCAGGGGTATGATTTGGCAGTTGTAAAAAATTACCGCTTGAAATACCTCGGGTTACTTCCGTCCTTTCGGGTGTCCGAGTACAAACATATAACCTCGGGGCTTGGGGGCTTCTGCAGTAAAGCCCCGTCCTACCAACTGCATGTTGCTTGTTTATGACTGTATAATAAACCAAACATTCTACCTGCCTATCGCAATCCTACGTAGATAGTGCAGCATCTGAGTATATCCCATACATTGACTTTTGTAATGAAAGATGTTTGACCTTCGACCACCCCTAATTATTTGCACTATCCCAGAGCAAAGTATTTACTTTGCTTCGTTACAGTTTAAGATTTTTGTTGTTGAACAGAAGTCGAAACACCATAATATCATGTAGTATTTATAGTTTAGTAAGTACGGGGCAACAAAATTTTCTTGAGATTCTAACAATGTGAGGAACGGGTGAGCCATAAAACCAGAAAATTATCAGCCTCCCTTCCTACCTACTACTGTCTTTCTCTCACTCGGTTAATTCAAATAATGTGGTGTTTGAAAGTAAACGTTGGATTCATTACTCAAAACTAAATTTACGTATTCTGAATGTCTTGCAAATTGCACTTATCTGTATTCAAAATATATATAATATGCACATGCACATTTTGTAAATTTAAACGTATGTTATCGTTTGGAAAGGTGTATACAAAATTTACAAGAGGAGCTGAGCAAACTGTTTCCCTTTTATTATGAGTAAACAAATATATTTTCATCTTCAAACTCCTTAATAAGTATTTACAAAAATGTATAGTGTTAAGGAGACAAAGATTGGGTAGTATTTTGTGGAAATGACCATCAATTATTGAATTCTATCATTAAATTTCCCTTAATAAGCTTCGATTCTACCACCAATTGAATTGAATGACAAGTGTTATCTTTTGATTACCTACTATTTGCTTTACATTTTATTTGCAGCCTTGTTACTAATGCAACCAGTCTTTATTACGATTACGCAATGCGTTACTTGATGATGACTGAGTATTCACGACGAGCCTACGGTACTCCATCTCCAATTATGATGTTTAGCCAGCTAATCATTAATGGTTGTATCATCACAATCACATTTAAGGATCATATCCACACATGAGAAGTTTATCTTACGACAATTTTTATATATCCTCTTTTTTAAAAACATATTTCAATGAAAACACATATGGCATCATGCCATCATCATCATCATCCTCCATAATCATTTGGCTCAAGCCCTTTAGCACGATAGTGTTTTTACTACATACAAAAATAATACTTTTTATCGTCATCCTCATCATCATCAACCGTTGTTTATGTTTTTGAACTAACCACATCACATCTCTCATCATCAGGATCAACATCAAAAAAATTATGTAATGGTTGAAAATGATGAAGATTGCTCACAATGATGATGGTTGCGTTTTTAAACATTAGACTTAATTCTTTTAAGTAAAAAAAGAGAAATATGTACCGTCAAATGATTAAATAAAGGTCGTCTCGTCAAGTCCCTTTTCTTCAAATGTGCTTTTTTTTGTCCTACGTTCCGTCTTTATCAAAGGAAATAGTACTTACTTGTCATCATCATTTATTATTAAAAGATGGTTGAAAAATTATGCTATTAAAATAGATAATGATGATATGATGACTATGATTATGATAACCGAAATGATTACCCTTCGATTGTAATCTGTATGTGTTCCTTTTGAAATGAAACTCATCACATCATCAACTGCCGCAATTTTTTTCCTTCTTTTTCTTTACCTTTGACAAGCACATTAGCGGTTGTCCACCTTTTGGTCGCTTTTTTCATACAATTCCTTTCATTTTTTTGTGAGATTGTTATTTGGCCTGACATGCTTTGTAGTGCATTCTTTCATATATGTATTGTAATTTGTAATAGCACACATATTATAATATGTATGTGTCTGAGGAAAAGAAGATATTGCTGTCCAACAGCCTTGCTGTTAAGCATTATTCATAAAATGACAAACAAGGTATTATTCAACAACAAAAAATGGAGTCAAATAGTTATATGACATAAAATGTGAACTCTTCTTCCTTAAGGATTTGACAAGGAAGTAAGAAAATTCACTGAAAAAATGTATGCACACAAAAGAATGCTACCATACAAACATTTCGCAGTTAACAATTTCAAATGAGAAAGGCATGCAATTCGTAAACTGTTTTTTTTGTTGTATTTCACATTTTCTTCTGTACTCCACACACTATACAGTTGTATAGAGAGGTGACAGTACATTTTATCAATTTATTCAAGTGAATCATTGTTAACAATTTCTAATTAATCTTGTACCTGTCTGTCGGCACACATTGCCTGCTTGTGTTTGTTTAATGAAATGAGGTTTGATGAGTTTGATTACACTCTGCACATTATGCAGTTTGAAGTTGCATCTCTTCAAGCTACTCACTCACTTTCTTGTAGTCTTTCGAAAATAAAGAAGGAAAGAATTTGAAATTAGTTAAAAAAATTATTGGATGGGCAAATTCTATTTGCATGCCAATAACTTACATGTGATTCCAAGAATGGCATAAAAACAATATAGTTACCATTCCGGTCTGCATTGTTAACTAATTTTTCATTTAACTTTGCAACAACTTTTTCAAAAACATTTTGAGAAAAAAGGATGGGATTTCAGAGAGAAGAATTGAAAGTGAGTGCAACTAACTGTCTGATGATGTTGGTGGTGGTGGACGGGATCGTGTGCACATCTTCCATCAGTACACTACTGGGATTGCAAGCAATAAATCCTTTTTTAAGTGATTTAATGACAGCGTTAAATAAATAGGAAAAGAATTCTTCACTTGACTTGTTTCAAGTGGTAGTAAGTTTTTTCCGTAATTGCTTAGGAATAAGAACGAACGTATGAGTTGGTTGCCTGGTAGGTATACATAGTTATTTATTCCTTTATGATAGGAGATTGTATGAATGAGCATATAAACACAAAACTTGCTTCATTTCATGCTTCAAGTCACAGTCTATAAAAAGAAGTAGTAGTTACGATTACAATTGCGTTTTTCTTCATACACCACACCACCAAATGAGATGTGATACCCAGCAACAGCAACTAGTTGAGCACACAGTGTTGTGTTGCTAGTGCTATTATAGCACGCTTTACTCCTCCATATTTTTTATCGTCGTGTGAAGCCGGCGAGAAACGATAACGACTGTAATTGTGAGCTAAATAGGAAACGAGAGATGTAATAATGTGCAATGATAACAAAATGACACGATGATGATCAGCGTGATCATGTTGAGATGGTAAGCAATGACGAAGGCACGAAGTGACATGAAATAAAATAATGCGTCATGTTCCGATAATAATATATAAACTTATTGTTGCTCATCCTCCTTATTTTTGAAAATGACTTCTCAAACTCTAAATGCATATTATTGGGGACTGTTGAAAAATAAATATAATTTTTCCACAACGTGGTAGTCACAACCAACAGCCAAACTTCAAATGTATTTAAAAAATGCAGAGTCAAATTGATACATATCCCTTTTTGCTGGTAGGCTAGACCTAAATGTCCCTCCAATAGAACAAACTGTTGTCCTAGCTAATAATAGTGTAATTTTATCATACGCGGCAGCGTATTCAGATTTAGCTCAAACATGTATAACCGGAGCGATAAAAACTTTAAAGGTATCCACCGAATAATGCTTTTAAGCAGTTTTAGAAATTGTTTGCCTATTGTTGAGTCACCAATGAGAATGAATATATTCCCTTTACACATTGATGGTGAGAATCAGTTCTGAAAATACATGATTTCGTGATCGTGCTTTTAATAAAACTTCATGTTATAGCGCCACAATTTTCAAAAGATTATAAGGACGTTTTTTTGAGTGTATAAAAAGTAGGCTGAAATTGTGGTAAAAAGTAAACGATTTTTAGCACATCCATGGTCATTTGATTACGATTTGTTTAACCTTTTTTTAAAAATCAGACTCCCTAGCAAAATCTTTCCAGTGTTGAACTAACGATACAGAATTTCTGATGATGTCACAGTTTTTAAAAGCAAGTTCATTCTTCTTCATGTCCATTCATTCACCTCAACTCATAACACGTTTGACACTATCAGAGTTTCGACTAATTTACAGCTAGACACGTTGCACCACTCCTTTTGTCTCTTTCCCTATTAGAAGTTTTTCAAACTTAAGTTTCAAAGAGTACAAAAGAAAAGTATTTAGGTACATATATATGCTGGCTGATGTCCTACTGCCTTTATTTACATGCTCTAAGCATTCGTATGAATGACTGTGGAGTTGAAGGTTAGAATTAAGCGTTTTTTTTCTTCAGTAAACAGCTTCAGGAGAAAATGACATTTCATTGTGGTAAACAAAACATGTTTGACAAGTATCTAGTGTCTCGGTATCAAACTTTAAAAATTTTCAACTTGTTCACTTGCTCTCATGAAAAGGATGCGAAAAAGTTGAAAAATAAGAAAAAGCTTTGTAGAATCAAGTTGTTTGAATCGCGTAATCAGTTCAGAATTTCATGTGGTGTAATGAAATTTTGTTAACTTTGTTGCCAATAAGATTCTTTTGTGAACAAACGTTGTCATATAAGTAAGTATACAGGCTCCGCTGCCTTAGGAGGAGAGGATGAATACCTGATTTGATAGAAATGTTTGGCGTAGCTTATAAGGAAACTGCCATTTGAGTCATAAGACCCAACATAAATATGACCACTCTTGTTGAGAACAACTCATCCTTACACCAAAAACCAAACCAATCACACTCGAATCTGCCACGGAATTTTTGAAAGACTTGTTTAGCAACCATGCATGCTTAAAATTTATAATTACTATCGGCGTCATTTTTGGTTTATCTAACTGTTGATGCGTATCTCTCTCTCTCACTTCTCTCTACCAATTCAATCTTTGCGACTATAACTTTTTGTCAAAAGACTTGTAATCCTCTGAGCTGCAGCTTTGAATTCTCGTTTGTCCCTTGCTTGCGTTTCACTCACTCAAATTCAATATGATTTTAAGTGTGAAGAATTAATACCTGAATATTATTATATTCAAGCAGTAAATTACCTATACAACTTCAGCTCAAAGACTCCATATTATTCAAGATACTCACAATAAATATAAGGAAATTATCGTTTCATTAGGATTGGATGCTATCAACTCTAACGTAAATTATTGGAAACTGCATGGTATGATGACTTTTATGAATGAAACTACTCAACTCATAGGCTTATGAGGAGATGACAGCGTCACATGATATTTTCCACACAATCACACATTAACACTAAATGTACTTACAGTATGAAAAGTAAATTGCTCAAGAAATATACGCTCATCCAATTCAATCTAGCTGGTAACTATTTTGTAGTAAAACTTTTGACATATATGGTAGCGATAAGAAGGGAAAGCATAATATTCATTCATCTTGAAAATTATACAATCAACAACAACAAAATGGATGTAGTCGATTGTCAATCTTTAATATAATACTTGTTTGCATCGCATCGCATCGGATCCAGGATATTTATACAGTTCATCATGTACCATATGAGCCCTCATCGTACAGATTCCCTATGTTTTTAGTTTATGCACACAATCTGAAGAGTTACAATGAAATAGTTGGCATAATTTGTTGACACAGAACCTGTTGCTCACACACTTGGTCATCTTTCCTTCTTTCTAACCTCATCATCACATCACATCCACTATTCCATAAGCAACCCAAAGAATTTGATGCCTAAGCTGGCCCAGCTACAAAAAAAAATTGTTCACATAAATAATTTAGCCACAACAGCAGTCAGTGATGGCGGACCTACCATCGAAATGGGCTTGGCTCTTAATATTCTTGTTTGCAACGCAATGAACCTTTTGTTAGTTGGTCAAGCAAGGAGAGAGATAGCAGTACTGACAAAATGTGTGTGCGCTGTAGTAGTTGAGTTGTAGTTGCTCTAACTGATAGATGATGGGATGAATCCCAATCCAATCCAACGCAACTTAAAAGTGCATATAATAAGGGAAGAAGTGGTCCCAATAATCTCTCTCTCTCACATACCAACAATAGGAGAGATTCCTGTTTGTCTGTGTAGACGTGAATAATCTTACTTTTTTTGTGAAGAAAAGCAATAATGCAATATGGTAAATATGTTTAATGAGTCGATAGAAAGAATGAAAGATTTGAATTTTGACAAGAGTATGAAATCGTACAAGCACAGTAAAGGAGGGGGGAAATACACTTGTTCTAATCAAGCTTTTTCATGACCGCATACCAAATAGTCGGATGAAGTTTTGAGCTAAACATTATAACAACAGGAGTGATCAAACAACGTGCATAGAGTTGCCACTTGCTAAGCACGACACACTTGTTCTCTTCCCCCATTTCATTGAGTGAGTGATGTAAGGGTTGAAGATGTAGTACTCTGATCATTCCTTTGAGATATATGTTATGATACGATAGCTGTGCAAGAATGGATGATGATGATGATATGATATGATATACATATAAACGAGGTTTTACTACGACCATTATAATAACTACTCGTGGTGTGTAGTGTAGTATACTACGTGCACTTGCCACAGCTTACTACCAAACCAAGAACATTACCTAAAGTTAAACCATGCTTGCCATGGCCTTCATCATCAAATTCATGATCATCAGAGTGATGATCATCCTTCATATCAGGAAAGTTGGAAACATGAGCTGCTTATGAAGCTGCAACGTAAGAAACAGGGAGAGGGCTCAAATCTCCGAAAGACAGACGACTGTATGCTATAACTATGTATGCATGTTCAAAGCAAAAAATAAAAACCTTTTCTAACTGAAATGCAAACAACAAGTTGGTGGACGCAAGCAAGACCAGTCCAACAATGCATAGAGGCAGCAATCCCAAAGTCAAAATATAATATGTAATGCATTTTCTTGACGTTATGTGTTTCTCACTCACATTTTGAAAGCAGGATTTTCCGTCCTTTGGTCTACTTGAAAACTTGGTTTCATACATCGACATACTATTCCGCTGTAAGTTTGAAGAAAAATTGAGGTCATAACAGTCTTCATATTTTACGAGAATGCTGTAGCTTTTTGGTGATTTCACCCGGTGGAGAGCTCTCCAAAAGGAATGTTTGTATGGGTACATACATTTTATGCTTAAACATAGTATATATGTTTATGAGAAATGGATGTGATCCTGAGTATAAGTGTCCACATAAACTAGATACCAACAAGGTGCATTAAGTATATATACTATGTATACTTATATAGAAGTTGTGTATGCGGAATACCTGTAACCGGCAGCTTTCATCTTTTAAATCAATAAGTCAGGTGCAGTGTTGAAGCTACCATAAAATGTATTCAGTTAGCCAGAACATTAGCTTACATGTAAAAATGATTTCAAAGGGGTTTCAAATGCATCACAACGGTGGTGCAGGTTTATTCAACGAGAAAAGAAAGCAAGAAATGGAATAACCCTCTGGCTTGGCCTCTCTTTGCATAAACAATGCCAGAACTCACTTGCATCAATCTTGTTTTTTCATTATTGTCATGCATGCAGATATTATACGACATTGTTTTGGCTACTGACTGGTTACCACCACTTTATAAGCCCATCATTGTTATTCTATCCTAACGGCAAAATCAAACTTTTAAACCATAAAGAGTCAAGACACATAAAAAATAATGAATGAAAAAAAAATTCACCATCAGAGAAGGAGTCTAGATAGTTTGCATGAAAATTACAAATTACTAAAACTAAAGTGTTGCCGACAGCACTGTTTGCTAAGTATTTCGGGATATTTGACTGGAGGTCTATTGTATGAAACTTGGTGGTACACATAAATAACTCTAAAAAAATTTCCTCCAATACAATCGTCCTAAAATATGATCACATTTTAAAAGCTATTAGCTTTACGTGTTGTGTGTGAGATTCTCGTAAATACTGCCAAACGGCTATCTGAAAATTAATTTCATTGTTGGTGTCCATCTTTAAGTCAAACGGAGCGTAAACATTTAGTCTCTGAAAACGTATGGCACTAACTGAGTATACCTTTTTAAAAATAAAAGTACACTTTAAGACTTTCGCTTCTTCTCTATTTTACCTTACTGCTTAGTTTTGTCACGACGTCAGTGATAGGCGTCTAAGTCCTAAATTAAATAGAAGCAATTTCTGTAACTGGCACCACTTACGTGTTTGATTAGACTAGAATTTAGTTTTTTTCTGTTGATTTCCCTCCCAGAAAACGTGATAGCTATAAGAAGAATTTTTGTACCTAGCACACAGTCACACGATGAAATATGATAAAAAAGGAAGAATTTGTAGATTTTTAGATGCTGCAAGATAACATGCAGTTTTCTATGCAACATGTTATGGATACATATATGCGTTTTAATATGTATCACTGGGAAATCAAAAACTGTAAGTGAAAATCGTGGTTACTACTGGCTCATGGTCAAATCACAGACCCGGATCTTAATGATTTTCAAGCTATTACATTTGGTTAGTCAAAATAACTTGAAAACATATTTACCTTCCAAGCATAAAAACACATGCCTGTCTCTTCTTGAGCAATATGCAATTCAAAATCTCCATACATGCTACATAAGTAACATTTATGTCCATTTCGTATATATCTTATAGAACACTCAAAAAATACCTAGATTTTTAATGCATTTTTCCAGCCTTAAAGATATAAAATGTTGGCACGATCCCAGGCTCCAACCAGACTGCCGATTATGTGCGATATATATAGCCAATTAATTCGATAAAAATCTTTTACTTCAAGTGGATACCGCTGACCTAAGAAATAAATTACTTATATGATACTACTCAACTACTCACCACTGGTTTGATGCAAGTAGGCTGATGAGAAACCTAACTTGGAGTATTTTTGTGCTTAGTTATCGTCAGCTTCTCAATTAATTAACCAAAAAATATCATTTAAAAACATGGATACGGGCATGAGTTTATCAATTTTATAAAAAATCAAGATTTAAAAATGACACACATCATTTGTCAGCCCCTTTAACTTACACAGTAAGTTAAAATACATAGAATCTTCTTTAAAAAATGCTTGTAAAAAGGTAGAAGATGAGCAACAACTAAAACCTATCCACGTTTCACTGACAAAAAGGTGGATGATAAATTTGCCAAACAACACTAATTTATCGATGCCGATTGTGTGCCCTTGAAAGAATCACAAAAAAATAATATTTTGTAAAAGATTACAAAAAAAATTACAATCCCAAGTTTTGACATGAAGCATCCACATTCTTTCCCAAATATAGAATGATATCATAATGCTTTCCTATCAATCAATGCAACCAATGATTTAGCTTCATTTCTTTCGTCAATGAAGAGTAAAATTTGATTCGATTTACAAGATTTGAAGCTCTGGCTTCAAGTTATTTATCGTATCAGTAGGTTTCTCAAAGATTCGAGAATAAGATATACGGTTGATGATGACGATGATTACGTACGAGAGGAAGCTTCGCATATTTTTACATGCTTCATTGCATATTCAACCCATACATATACAAAAATGTAAATTATTAATGAATATTATTTTGCTTGACGTTAATTGGAATCATATTTCACAGTCAGTTTCAATATCCAATCAATAATTAATTCCTTTATTGGCTCAAAAATAGCTACACAGGATGCCAGATAAAGTAGCATTATTACAAGATTCGTTCCGAGCTTGAAAGAAATTGTCTACTATAATGCAATATGGTTAGAAAACTACTCAGGTCTTAATACTAGGAAAGGATGAAGCTACTAAACCTTTTCATATTAATTGCCCTAAAGACGTGTGATAGTCGAAAACATGGGTCTTTTGAACTGGCTTTGACTCACTCATCATCCTCACTTGTAAATAAGGACACTCAATTGACTTCCAACAAATATCTCTCTGATAGAAATACTTTGAGAGAAAGTTTCTTTTTTTTCAATTGATATCAATTAAAGGGCGTCGTTGAGAGTATTTGGCTAAATTGAATGAAGTACCATCTCTATGATTAAAGCATACAGTGTTAGCAATATGTGCTTCTGAAATACAAAAATGAAAATATCCATTGAATAGTGAATAGGACATGTGCGACACATTCCACACGAGGGGCACAACGTAGTAATTAATTTTCTTTAATAATTACCCACAACCACAAACTGTGAGCTGGTCAACATTAATTAATTAAAAGGATGACAGTTCTAAGCGGTTTTATCAACCAGCCAAACAGACTAATAAATTTCTGTTATCTCCAATCCTCTCCGTTAGATAAAATCATACCGTTAAGTTCAACGTGGACATGTCAGGTTTGGCTCTGGGTTCAGTGAATTTCGTAGTTACGATTTAAAGTGAAGTTTGTATCATGCACAAGTACACAAATTATTCATTTATCCAACAATTTTGTCGCTTCATCTACACGCACTCCCTTGATTAGTTTTTGATTGAGCCTGCTAGACTCTATTTTTAACGTGTCCAATAAACATCGTCAAAGAATTAACGAGGAATTTGTCATACATAAAAATCCCCTACATTGTTGATTGTAAACGTGAAATCAGTTGGGCAAGCATAAAGAACAATGGGCCTTCCTTGTCGCGAATAATCTATTGTCTTCATACGAGACGCGACGTATGCAAACTCAGACTAACAAATAGAAATACACATAGAGATACAAATGAAGGTGGTTTCTAAATTTTCTTCGTCTTTAGTTAGTGGGTACGAAACCAAACCAACCAACCTATCTTTATACCTTATTGTTTGTAGCATGAGAGTAAGTATGAGCAGCTCATGATGATGGTGATGATGATGTTTTGATTCGTAATGATTCAATACAATGCCATATACATAGTTTTTATCTGCTTATATGTCATGCATGAATAGAGTAGCCAGAAGAAAAAAAACTTTTTTTTGCGTCGTGATTAGATCCCTATTGGGATAAATGAATAAGCATAATATTCTTGTTAGGCAGGAGAGGAGATACAGAAATAGTAAATATGAAGGGCTAGTGATTCTCTCATCTTCTTTAGCACTCGTACTACTCATAACAGCTTAGTTTACATGCTCAGTTTCCTTCCATATACCTATATACTAAACGTTGCTCGCTGTTATTTGTGGATATGACTGATTTTTCATTTAACATTTACATCAGCCAATTTTGTTTTTGTTTTGTCTTATCACACACATTTTGTTTTTTAAGCAGTGAATGTTTACCAAGAACAAGTTAATAGAATAGACTTTATTCGCTGCACTGTTGCACTTCTATTATATCAACATACTAATGCATTTAAGGTAGTTAACTTGTGTCCAAAACAACTTTTTACATTATGTATTCCACGTTTGAAATGAATAGGGACGATGATAGCTCATCAAAAAATTTAGTAGGTGTAAAAATAAACAAAATACAACCATCCAGAAGGAGTGCTTCAATGGTCAAAATTATTATAATGGAAATGAAGAAGAGTCTTCAGGTTATGGGATTAAATATTACTGATGTGTTTGTGATGCATGCCTACTAAAGTTCTTCAATTAACCTTTCTCACCACGTAAATTCCTTCAAAATGCCATATTGTCTTCTCAGCAATGACTTCATCCACCATCAACAATGCCGTATAATTATAACTACAAGAGATGATGATCATAACTAAAAATACACCCTTTCCAATAAAAGCATCCTATTGTAATTTAAGGAAATAAATGATATGACTATGTAAATTTTTGCACTGCAGGTACTACACCAAAAGGATTTTGAGCTCGTGCTCATCCTTTTTATGATTCATATAACTAATTTTTTTTTTTGCACAAAGCCATAAGTGCAGCCACACACAGTAAGTAAGTGTATCGCTCAGCTTTTTGGAGAGGATATCGCAATAACCATTCTAGTGTTTAACCTCAAGGTTAGCATGCTCATATGATTCCATAACGAAGTCATTTTTTGCAGCCAAAATTAAAATGCATGGTATACAACTTACACCTTGACGTTTTTAAGAGGAGCTATTAGCGCGTTTGAGCTCTTAAAAACCATTTTTGAATGTAACATTTCATGTGTTTTGTTATATGAATGTTGTTGTTATTGTTCTTAAACGCAAATTTGTTACGCTGTTTTATAAAACACAAACTTCATCAGCAGGGTAACAACGTAATGTGGGCACATGGGCATACCCAAAAGCTTAAATCCCAACTCATAAAATATGATGATGGTATGATGATGATGATTCATCATTATTATATTATGATTACAACGTCGCTGCAAACTAAACATGGAAAATATGCATAAAAAGGTTGAATGAAAATGTACATGGTTGTCTAGGCTTAGCCCAAACATTTCATTTGAAAAAAAGGAGAGGTAAGTATTATAATACTATGGAGGTAAAGGTACAACTGTGCAAATTGTAGCAGGAGTAACACTGAAAAATTCGCAACGCCTTTCTTGCTAAAATCGTCTCCATGTAAAGATGTTTCGCAGCGCGTTTAGCTGATATGTATTATCAGGCGAATTTTTATACCATTTTTATGTCGGATATATCATCAAAGTATAACACAAAAAATGTTGGGTACAATAAGACATAATCAGTTCCAACCGTTTAACTTTCGCAATATAACTTTAGTACAACTAACTGTTACAAATTCGATTTTATTGTTTATATTTCATTAGTGCATGTAAAATTAATTGTGTAAGCAGGTATATATACACACATCCGTAATAATAACCTTCGACAGCTACTGAAGGTTAAGTAACGTTTAATGGAAAGGTGTCCCGCTTTCATGAGCACTTATGCATATTGCATACACTTGGGAAAATTGTAAATGCTATAAAAAAAAGTCATAGACAATTATGCATCCCTGTAAAGTACATTTTGATTGTGATATTGTGTACAGTTTCCTTCCGCATGGGAGTTTGATCGAGACTTTCGACCTTTTCAACAATTGTTACTCACAGTCACCGTGTGTTCAATGAGTAAAAAAAATGATTACATACCAATATTTTCTATATGAAGTAAGAGTATAAAAGATTTTGAGCATAAAATGAAATTCTCAACCATTATGAGACACTCTTATTGGTTTTGCTCATGTACTTTAGAGAATCCAGTTTCTCAAGCAAAATGAAATCAAACTAATACGGATTTATCTCATACATACATACTTATGCTATGTACGATATGATAGTCTTAAAGAACACAATGCGTCGTTGCAAAATGAACACGCCTTCATCTTGTTCACACACCCATGTTAGTCTCACATCTGTGTATAGGGATAGGCAGCATTGAATTCCATTAGGTATTACGATGTGCATCCATTCACTTCCAATTTTATTAAAAAGAAAAATGCTCGATCGAAATGCAAATTCTTATGACATTTTCCATTTAAATATTATTAGACTCTTGCAACATAAAAAAAATATTGTGTACACTAATTAGATGAGTTAATGTGACTTGTTTTGTCCTCCTGGTTCAACAAAATCAACATATAACTTTTTTGTATAAACAAAGGTAAAGGTGGTTAGTCGCTTTCAATCAGGTTGACTAGTCAAAGTCCCTTACATTACGTTACGAGTAACTGATGAGGTCAATATAATTTTGCGGAAAATAAAAATGAGTTGAATAAGATAAGAATCTCGCATGCATGCATGCATGTACTTACATATAATATGCAAACATTTTCAACTTTGCTCGTCAATAGAAAGTAAAATTTTTTAAGTGAATTGTTTTATAGACAACCATAGCCAGAGAGCCAAATACTTATAATGTAATGTGGTTTTGCAGTTTTTATGCTTCTTTCCTTTTTCAACAAAAAAAAGAGTATTCACAGTTGTGTTAAGTGCACACATCGCAAAAAAAAATCATTCTCTCAGGATACACATGTTATACAAAGCAGGAGCAGCAACCGCACATCAAAGCGTAACGAGGAAACCTGCGATACTTTGAAAATCCGATTTTTTCCACTATTATTTATAGATTTTTTCCCTAAAAAGTTCGTCAATTTCATGGAAGATTGAAACAAATGTCACAAAAAATATCTGCATACAATCTACGTCAGCAAAGGACTCGAGAGTAGAGTGTACATATGTATATACTAGACCTGATTGTCTGCGTGTTTGTAATGAAAGAAAGACAAAAAAACTAAATGGCTAACAGCCACAATCAATCCAAATGAAAGCATGAACATAGTAATTTTCACACATGGTAGAATATTTTTTTTCAGACACAAATTGACTTGTACACAGAACCTTTAATGTAATGTGGCATGTGAATAATAGCAATACATACACGCACAGTGGCCAACAACCGCTGCTTTATTATTACCAATAAATGATAAAAATTGACAGCAAACACGCTGATTTCTTTTTCACATTGATGATTCACAGTAAAACGTCTACAAATGGTTTTGAGAATCATTAACAGTCACAAAGTGACCCATAATGTCAATGCATTTGGCTAACGCATGACATTGTTAATCTGTCTCAGCTGCTTTGATTGAATATAAGTGAATAGTAAAATATGGAAAGGTCTTGAGCACGTTTAAGACTGCCAATGAGTGGTTGTTGGTAGAAGCCGTTTCAAGTGACCTTCAAAAAGAGTCTGAAGAGTGAGAGAGAGTCCTAACAATTGACTGAACAAAGACCTTTTTTGGGAGAAGTTCCTTACTAAAAGCATTTTTATTTTACGTGTGTCGTGAAAAATCTAGGCTGCACACACAATGCATCACATCATACAACATAGTTACGACCCAACTATTGTTAATATATGGTTCAATCATACAGGGTGAGAATGATCACAGGTATGCCGAGTACCTACCAACACCAACTGATCACATTTTACGAAACTGTGCATGACGCCATAAATATACGAAGAGGCAGTTGTAAGCTGAATAATCAGATGCTTAATATAGGAATGCAGCATATATTATGCACAAGGATCTAACATTATTATATATTGTTGATTGTACAAGAATTCAACAGGAGTCAGGGCTACGAGAGTTAAGAATCTCTGTAATATTGAAATGTGCTACGATTCTCCTTTCAATGGCGGCGTATATCGAAGGTGCGGAAGCGGATCACTGAAGCGGCACAATAAAAAATCAATAATTGCACTTTCAATCTAAAAATCATAAAGCTTGAAAACTACTCATTGAAAAAAATCAAAAACAAAATCAAATTTTGGGTCTGATAATGTACTCATGTATGCAATTAAACTGGATGTAAAACAAATAACGGTGTACGTGTTGTTGAACAAAGGAAATAGCAAACAGCCTCAGGTAATATTTTATACAGATTCATGCTTTTATAGGAATTGGAGAAGGGCCACCAATAATATTTTTTACACTGTTCTAGTTTTTGCACAATTGTTAAGACAGCGGACAAACGTGGCAGAACCATAAATTTGTTTTCTCAACTCAAAAAGAGTATTTGTGTAAAAGCAATATATTTTTGTGTAAAACATCTATCAGGCCAAGAATTAGATCAAGGTTGTAATCAATTGCATCAGTTCTTGAGATGAATTTTTGATAGAATCGTAGCCAATAAAAGATAAAGGAACACTGCACTTGAGAGCTGCTTTCGATATCGTTTAATTTCACTTACATAAACGAAACATTCATTTGGGGATTTTGACATGCGTGTGTAATAATAGCACGAAAAACCATAAAAAACGAATGTAACATACATAATATCTCATTTAAGAACAATAAGTTTTAGGCTCATGTGTGGGAGATAGAGAAAAAAAACACTTTTGGTAAAAACACTTATAATTTGTTTTTATAGTTGAACTTCCAGGTATAAAACGATAGACTGTCACTTCCTAACAAATACTTTCATTTTTACGCAACTCATTCATCACAACACGCTCACAAATATTTTAATAGGTATGCCAATAGCCAAGGCATCAAATTGTAACTGTTCACTGGTTTAAAGTACCTAGTCACACATTTTAAATCCACAACGGGCTGGAGGACAAACTCAATTGTTGATAAATTTCAAAGAGAAATTGTAACCTTTTATAACACCACATGTTAACGTGTATTATTGCATTCATAAGCATCCATATCATAGGACAAATGTTTTCATGTAAACAAGAATGGGGAAATGAAATGTTGAGTATAAAAATAAGAAATGGAATGAAGAAGGCATTCTTCTTACCTTTTATTCTATCGATGTGTAATGCGTGGTCCATGATGTCCCATTCCATTCTGCTGACGATATCCGTTAGCTTTTCTTGAAGGATACATTTCCACAGGGACTTGGGATCTTTCAATGTCATCAGCAGACAAGTCAAGATCCCGAATCATTTGAATGATTTCTCTCTCCTTTTTCATTCCCTCTGCTGTGTGTGGGGGAGTCCCTGAAGGTTTTAGTAATGGACCTCCATTTTCATTGGCAAACTGGAGATTAGCCAAGGAGCCGTAAGACCTTGAGCGATGCTCCTGCCTAATGGAATAAGAGAAAGCTCTCTCATTCAAGTGACCCTTCTTCCTATATATTCCAGTGTTGAATGGAGAGGATCCAGGCTCTTCCTTGGAGCTACTCTTTGATTTGCTTTTGTTTGATGTCATCGTTGCTGAATCTCCATTGCGAAGAAGTTCCATTCCCCCGTTTCCAACATGACCACCACTACCATGACCATTGCTCATTTGGGAGGGATGAGGATGCCCATGACCGTTCATCATTTGGCCGTTCATCATTTGCCCGTTCATCATTTGACCGTTCATCATTTGACCGTTCATCATTTGACCGTTCATCATTTGGCCGTTCATCATTTGGCCATTCATCATTTGACCATTCATCATTTGGCCGTTCATTATTTGACCATTCATCATTTGACGACTGGGAGGTCCAGAATGGTAATGATAGCCTCTCTCTATTGTTGCATAATGAGAGGGCATCATCATCATCTCTGGAGAATGTTTCATTCCTTTTGAATCTTCAGGAGGTGGTCCCATCTTTGGGTGATGGAACATTGGAGGTGGAGTTGCATTTAGAGGATGATTTGGACCTGGACCAACTTGCATACCCGGGTGATGTGGAACTTGCATACCCATTGGGATTGGCGTGGGTGCGAGGAGAGGCACTGCAGTGAGCATTTGCTGCTTTTGTTTTTTCTTGGATTTGGATCCTTTCATGAGGGGCGCTTGAATGGCAAAGGGATGATGATGTGGTGGTGGAGGTAGATGCCCATAAATGGGTTGTGGATGATGCATTGGAGGCATGACTGCAACAGGATGTTGTGGCACTGGCATAAGCTGATGATGTTGTGGATGTTGTGGATGTTGGGGGTGATGTGGATGATGTGGCGGTGGATGCAAGGGTCGACTCCGTGTTAAAGTTGACATTGCACTACTTGGCCTATGGCTTATTGGACCGTTAAGAACACTTCCCGGTCTTCCTGGTTGCATGCCAGGTTGAAGTCCTGCACTCGAGCTAAGATTCATCATGGAGGCAGGACGAATCAAATGTTGTTTTTGTTGACTTGATGCGGCTTTCATCTCCTTTTTCATTTTCTTTTTTGTTTTCTTCTTTGTTGATGATGCATCATCCTCTGCAGACTTGAGCAAAGAAAACTGTTGTTGAGGAGGCGGTGGGGGAGGGGGTGGAGGGGATATAAACTGACGAGGTTTCGTTATCCTCGAATTATGTGACTTAACTGATTTCAGGGTTCCATCAGGCTCCAAATATACAAGCTCAGCCGTTCCATTCTGTCCTAGGTTGGAGGTGCTACCTCCCCAAATCTTGTGATTTTCATCCCCTTCATAAATCTCATCCTCGTCTGGGAATTCAGCACTAAATTCATATTTATTTCTGGGGGTTGAAGTCAAAGGGCCATCTGTAAAGTCGTCATCTGTTGAATTGGCCACCATGATTAAATCCGCGTCTCCATTTTGACTATGTGTCTGCCATCCAGCAACCTTTTCAATTGAATCTAATGGAGTCACTGAGCGTTGGATGGGTCTTTCTGCTGGGTCTTTAAAAAGTGTGCCTGTGCTCCCATTCGTCCCATTTTGATATTCATGATGTTGATGATGATGATGATTACCCAGTGACATGCCGTTGGGTAGTGTTCCACCATTTTCCAGTTGTTTTGCATAGGTTGAATCCGCATAAGCGTGAAAGCAGCATCTGACAAGTGCATTGGCTGCCATTTCACGCTTACAAATAAATGCATGACACTCCAACACTTTGATCCCTGTCGTTCTCCGAAGAATGCATGCGAACAATGGTGGATGATTAAGATTTGGCAAACGAGCAAATGGGGAGTCCAAAGGAAGGAACTTTTGGACCTTTTCACTTGAAGTAGATGAAGAACCTGCAGCATTCGCTGGCACTAACACATTTCGTACTGCAGCACAATAATGCAATGACTCAATTGGGAAAAATCTTGTGATTTTCGTATTTTTCTCATCCACATTTTCCAACAACAGTCCATTAGACCAAACACTCAACCACGAGTCAATCCCCTTAAGGGATGAAAGTCCAGAGTCTGGATACAGTTCTTTTAATGGCTCTTGAATCCCTTGCAACCCGTCTTTAGTAATGTGAGGAACTGCAGAACCTAAGTAAAGTACACGACAACGACAAATTGGCGTGGACTCGTCTTCATCACTGTGACTCCCCCGGCCTCCACGGCCTGCCCGTGGTTTCCGAACCAAAGGCATTTTTTACAAAAAAATTAATAATAATTAAATCACGAGAAGAACCGTTTAATATTTTACAATCACTACATAGAAATAAAGTGACAAGGTGTACAACTGGGTGCTTCGCCACCGACTTATGTGAAGTGAGTGACCAGAAACGACTCGTGAACCTGGTTCCCTGCACTGCTTCAACATCTCATCAATGCTCGTGTAGCCTCAACACATATTATCCTCGCAGTACCTTTCCTTGATTATGCTCCCAACAATACATCAGAGTCTTCCTTACAAGCTCAACAACCAAGGACCGTTCAAACACTGCAAAACATTTTCAACAAAACTTATTATACAACTCCTTTTTACTCACAAAACTCAACCATATTACCCCTAATCCTCTTATTGCTTCTCTGTAAGGTGCTCACAACATATCTTTACTAGCAAAATTCTTGAAGAGCCTCTAGTCATTAGCATTACCACCTTTGAAGTCATATTCTCACTTATTATGCAGTAGTTTGGATATCTACACTTGTTCTTATGTATATGGGTACGTTTATCGCTCTCCACAAAAAAAAACTTGGACTGGCTGACCAAATCCTTTGAAAATGCTAATGGTACATGTGTTACTGCGTCAATGGTATAGATTTACTACATCAAGGAATGCAATAAAAATCTTCCACCTCACCTGCCTCTGTCTCACCAAATCACCATCAGCCACCACCATCTCGTCCACATAAGTAGTAGCTGAGCAACATTATAAACATATATCTATATATATAAATGTACATGTTTCAAACAAAATATTCCCATTCTACTCATGTTTCAATGACCAAAAGATTCTACGCAAACAACAAAAAGTAACCAGCTGCATGCAACTCTCATTGTTACAACATATTATGTGCTATGTACAATGGGCTGAAACCCAGCATCCTACATATTATCAAAGCAAAGGTAAGGTATCATCCGCGAGCCCACTTGTTGACTGCAACAATCACTTGTGTACAAAGAATTCATCCCTTTCTGAACGTGCATGCCCCTACCAAAAGCCCATACTCAAGTTTCCACTCACTCACTCTCACCTGCTAATAAATGTGTATGCAGGTTTCCGAGGAGTTCTCAAAAGGTAGATGGGAAGAGGAGCGTAGTTTTCAATAGACAACAGACCACCACCATCCCCTATTCCATGAATCTGAACAATACCTGTTGCCTTTTTATACATGGCAATAAATCTATGATATTCAACAATGTTACTCTATAAACTGGGCTTGCAACTTATCTTTCACATTGGTTTGATAGGATACCATAAGAGACAACAATACATTGTTGAATTCTCTACATCACCCTGCTCTGTATGTAGCAGCAAGGCTTTGGTATACATTAGATATGTGTATGTTAGCTGATGAAATTGCATAATACTTGGTATATCTCGTCTCCTCCCCGGCACATAACATCAATGTTATTCGTAAATATTATGCACACTTTTCTGATACTGCTAATCAGTGATGGGGAATATACCTACTCAACGTGATAGTGATAATCAAAGCTAGCACAAGCAAGAAAGCAAAAAAGGTAAGAGGCCGGAATCGCAATGGCAAAACCTGTACCGTCAACAATTTAAAAGAACAAAATATTATCCTTTTGCAGGTTTCAGCATCAATAGATCAGTTACTTCAGGGAAGAAGAGGCGAAGAGAATAACAACAATTAATCAACTGTAGGATGAAGAACGATGTATAGCAGTGATTCTGATTACTTATTCCATTTTCTGAGGGGACTTGTAATCCAAATGCAATCTATTTCATTGACGTACAATGAATATCATACTTGTATGATCGACCGCTTAAATCTTACATCAGGCATACATATAATTATTAAGATGGCTATCAGTCAAAACTATATTCAAAAATATCTGGAAGAGTGACCAAGTCCATGTTGAGCCCAGGTTTCAGAAGCATTAGACAGATTTTAGACAGCAAAAACATCCATTTCACCGCACAGCTCTGTGCGTAGGTATTAATCTATATATAAATTTTAGATAAGTTGTTCTGCATCCATCAGAGAAAGGATTTATTAATATTTACTAGTAGACGAGCCTGGGCACATTTAAATGCTTCTTTGCATCCTTTTACCTTTTTCGTCTTTCGTAGGCCCTGTCCTAGTGCCTTTGAAGATACAAAGTATACAGAGAGTAGCGCCGGTTATATTTCATGCACGTACTGTTATACAAAGGTGGCAGAGGAATTTCAGTGAGAGAGTCTTCACCAAGAATATGAACGGGGAAGATAGATAGATACCTTTTTTACTTTTAAACACAAGTATCACACATGTACACTATTATGAAGGTGATTCGACAGGGGTAAAAACGTCGTCAGTCAAAATACTGCCTCATCGCCATCGTCTGCAAAACGTCGCCCAAACCAAAACATCGACCACAATATACATCGCTTTGTATTTTCATTTCCCAATCGGTGTTTGTGTGTAGAAGTTGAGCAATTATATTAACTTATGATTACGATATTATGCATAAAAACTACATTCACCAGTCTCATTTAAATATAAGCTTAGACCAAAAGAATTTATTTGAAGTAAAACATGGCAAGCATCAACACATATATGCATTGTAAGAGTAAAATAACAAAATTTGCACTGAAAATTTAACTAAATTTAAGCTAAACATGGTGTAATTTGAATGGTTATTCTGCGTAATTAAGAATGGTGGAGTACGCAGTCGCACAGATGAATGGAGTCAGTTTTACACATCAAGCTGATGCTTCTTGTTGGCCATCACCTCAGGTTGACGCTTAACTTTAGCCTTCCTCTTAATCCCGTTCCGCTTCAGCGTTTTCTGGGTGGAATGATTCGAAATAATTTATTGAGGAACGAGGGCGCAACTTAAAACGACCATGATGATGACGGAGGCAAAGAGTAAGCTTCGGTTTGAATTCAGTGTGAATCAGGAATTTACTATGCAATTTGCTAGATAGTGATTCTGAATCTTTATACTTTAATTTTTTATGAGATTTTAAAAGACTTATAGCCGAATCAGTGAAATCATAATATTAACGACTCGTTAGAGCAGTAGATTATCAATCATATAATGTTTGTGCCTGAAAGAAAATAATACTCAGTCACTGAAATTTTAAATATACTCTTAAAAATTCGGAAAAGCAAAGTTTTACAGGCAAGATTAGGTTTTAATATCCTTTTCTGCAGAAAATATGATGATGAGTAGTGCATATTTTTGCTCATTTGCTTGGAAATGCTGAATGTGGTAGAGGTTTATGCGGGTTGAGATTAAAGCTGACGATGTTATTGCTGGTGACGACGTTTTTACCGGTTATGATTCGACAGATTCAACAATAAATGTATGTTTCAGGTGCACGACAAGCAAAAATGTATGTGTGTGAGCAGGTGCGGCAGATAAAATGTCTTCTACATTACTTAAGTAAGGAATGCAGTAAGTCGGAGAAAAGAAAGGAGACGAAGCATATACATATACCAATAATATAGCATAACATTATTTTTTTTCATCGAGGCATTCACCATCTCTTCTACTTCTGGCTAATAGATCACCATATACATAATATGTTTGTATATATTATTAGGAAAGAACGTTAGAGTGCCGTTGCCATACATTTTTAGCATGAGCAGCGTCTAGTCTCTGTTCCTCACTTGTCAATGTCGCTATAGCATGTTATTGTTGTTGTTTGCAGGTTGCTCCAATGATTACAAAGTGAAGATGAATTGGAATATTTTATGATAATTTTTAGTCAAGAAGGGATCGGTCAGTGCCAGGGTATCGTGCGAAAAAAGGTAGTCAGTCAGTGATACTAGTTTGGTAACAGAACACACTGTTTCCCTGACAAAGAGTGAGGGAGATGAGCTGACTATGACGCTGATGATGATGATGATCTACCTAATCTTATGCTTGGTTGAAAGAGGAACTGCTTTTAAAATGAGAAGTCCTTTCATTTATCTTCATCTCTGAGGATTTATGTTTTGTGTTTGGGACTGGTATTCGGTTATATCTCTTGACATACCGATACCCACGAAATATTAGGGTATATGAACATAGTATTCATATAATGCTCAAATGCAGGTAATAAAGCAACAGGTTGCCAAAGGCCACATCCCCCTTTCTAGCCTTGATGCCTGCTTTTGCTCCCACCAAATAACAATAATCATAATGGTAATAATAATCATAATAACCTACCAAAAAGCAGCGTACAGGTACAGGTTTTACCAAAGGGTACTCCAACACAAAATTCAACGTGAGGATTCCTTTCTCGTCGAAGCACCTTGCTTTTTTGGCTGGGACTGTACTCAATTTTACCTTATACCTTTCTCGTTTTCGTGAAATGTGAAAGACAAAAATCACAATGGCGAAGCGAGAGAACGGGGAGATTCACAGACGAAATTCCTGTGTGTGTTGCTGTTGCTTGCCTATAGTAACTCTAATTGTCAAAACTTTGAACAGTCAAAATGTTTTTTTTTTCATTTTTCCTTATGGGAAGATGTGAAGTGCTATTTTATTATGCACAACACAGAGGGCATGTTTTAGAAATTATCACCACGGCGAGTAAAAAAAGTATGATGCTTATTATAATGGATAAATGAGTGGATGATGGCTCTAAAGTATATAATGTTGTATTAAAGTTCATATTTCATTTCATTTCATTTATACACACATGGTTACTTTTCGTGCGAGACAACAAATAGATTGTCACACATTGCTTTAACTAGGGAGACATAGTGTGATTGTATGGTGACTAGACCTAGCCCAAACCCGAACTAATCGTTTTTATGTCCATGCCATGTAACATCCCCCTAGTTTATTTGATGAATATTAAAAACATTCCTAACGATAATGACGCTTATTTTTCATTTTGTGGGGTTTCAAAATTGGTAATTGTATTCATAGCACATTTATTTGATTTTAATGAATAACAATAAACACTCACGAATGGAAGACAGGCATTAATTCATTACGAATTTACACAGAGTTATGGAGAGACAGTTACAGTAATTCCCAAAAACTAGTTCGTGGGTTCAAGTTCAGGTGTTTTTTTACTTTTCCATTTTGTTTTCTTGTTGTGTGTCACCTTTGGCACAATGAGTGGATGATGATGGTAAGCTACAACGGAGAAGTAGAAACATCGTAGATAAATTTTATGTTGTACTTCAAGGCCATCTACATCTGTCAACTATATGTGGAGTGAAAATAGTACAATAATAGTGAACCTTACCACACCTTCATTATATCATTTGACACTCCTAACTTTTGACTTTAACCAAAACCCCTGAATAATGTCTAGACATCACAAGAACATCCTAGATTAACTTTATCTCCTGTAAAACTTATTTTTTAGACATTAATATTATTTTTGTGTTGTCATTTTCTTCAAGTACGTTCTTAAACGAGGGAGTTCCCGTTAAGTTTCATCAACCAACATACTAACACATTAGATAACGTTGATTCCGTTTTAAATAACAAATATTTGATCTGAGCATAAGATTTCATATTCATATTATTGTATCTCAACCAAAACAGAAAATTTTAGCACTAAATCATGAATGCGGACCTCATACAGGAATTTTTCTAGTGTAGATGTATGAGAATGGTGCGCATTTGATGAAAAAATGCTGGCAAATGCCTCATGCACGCAAAAATTAATCTGATGTTTTCCTCCGTGCATCTTTCTCTTGAAGCTACAACGCATTTCACCACCATACATTCGTAATAGCAGTAATATATCGGCATTTTAATTTGTAGTTTGTATTGCACCGAAATGATCATTATGTGTGGATATGTTCAACAACCAATATTTCAATTTACATACTAGTTTCAATTAGTGACGACTGACAGTGTCAATGGACGAAGGCATTCTGATAATATTTCTAATAAATATGGGAATCGGAGCGTAAAAGACAACTCAAGAAAAAGTACTACGGTGACAAGAAAATGCGTTAGGTTAGTACAAGTTTTGACCATACTAAAACAACAGAGTTTAAAACTACCAAAAGGAAAATCCATGCAATCTATAAAATATTTAATGCTGAATATGGCTTGAAGTTGATCTCTATAGGCTGAAGTCTATCACCAATATTACATATATGCATGAATAGGATCCTACACAGACAACTTAAGCAAAGAAATGTCGAAATTACATCACTTGGTCATTGTTGTTAGCAGTAGCGTTTCTGGTTTTTACTCATCGTCAGATTGAATTAATTTACTTCAATTTGCCGATGCAGAGAAACTCTTGGTTCAAACAAGTCAAGTGAATTTTCAACTCTGGGGAAAACAATTTTCGAGATACTGCGTCAACTGAAAACGGATTCTTATACATACATCTTCTTTCATACTGAAATTATTATTCAAAACAGCTCACCGTCTAGAACTTGATTAGCAACCTATCACTTATTACATCAAATCAATAAGCCTTTTGCTCAAGCAGAGAAAATGGGTTCTGCTAAATCAACTACGTTTTAACTATTTTACTAAAGAAATACTCAAAAACTTGGGCTTCTATGCTGTTTTTTGTTGTCTTTACGCATGCAAAGCTAGCTGGAGTCTCTGGTTTTTCATTCATGTGTCTGTCCTGTCATATAAGTGGATATATCAATGCCATTTTATTCCTACAACATGGTGATTGGATTTATTTACTTTTATATACGGCCACAAACTTACAAAAGTCTACTGGAGCTTTTTAATTTTCTTAAAGTTTCTTGAATTTTAGTCTCTTGAGCACATAACCAATAACAATTCATTGTAATAGTGTTATTGCAATCATTGTTATTACTCCCCGAATGTCTCAACTTTCAAGTAAACTGCGCTACCCCTATTTACTCCAACGTACTGATTTTTTGACCGTACGCTTGCTTACATACATAATGACTAAACAATCACATAAATGTCTGGTGAAACTGCGAAAGATGCTAAACTACCGAAAACTTGGCAATTATATTTGGCTTCTTGTAAGATGGATGGTCAAAAACCAGATTCGTTTCAAAAAGCATCATCCATTCTCGTTCATCCCCTTGTCGACGAGCTACTACTACGCAATGTAGCTGCAGCCTCCCCAAAAAAACCTAACCCGGCATTCATCCATCTATCTTCATTACAATATTCAAAAAAGTTAGTTGTAATAACGATTGTACAGTTTTCTTATTACCATAAACTACGTCTACTACTCGCAGCAAATCTCGTTCTTTCGCAGTGTGTCAATAATGCTCTGCATATGCACATACATACATACTTTCGTATGTAAGAAAGAGCCATACACATTTCTCTCTCTCTCTCTTTCGGCCAACATATTGCTAAAAAGCTGTCCACTTACAACTTACGACTTACATGATGCATTGGGCACAGCAACAAAGTTGTATGTTTTATGCTTATTAAAAATACTTCCTTACTTACGTAGTAAAGTCAAAGAATCATGGTGATGATACATCAGCTTTTATTTCACTCACTTGGGCTCTTGATATGTGTACACCGTTGTACAAGGAAGGATGCAGTTTAAATGATCAAATAGGAGAAAATATGAAATTATCATACTTTTGAATATTCCAAATTCCATCTTCATTGTAGTAGTGTGCTCATGTATGGTAGTATAATGTGGAGAGGTAAACACACACACACACACACACATTCTCTGAAAGAAGTTCATGACTTCATTTGAGAACGGGCTAAAAGTGAAGAAGTGAAGTGGTCATATAAGTAAGTAGCATAGGGGGAGGAAAAGAGCAAAGATTTCGAGTTGGATGTTACATTCTTGGGATGACTTTTGCGCTTACTTGATTCTCTTTTAAATGTGTACATCACCATGTGATGATGATGATGATGATGATGCTCTGTTCTGTTTGGTTATGTTGACCGTATTCATCGGAATCTTCGTCATCCACCTCTCTCTGCATCTTCTTCTCGTCTTGGTTCCGCTTAGTATTCAAATCATGTTTTCTAACGCAGGATTGAATATTACATATACCTGCCAGTCTGGTGTCATGGCATGCCATGCCACTTGAGTTTTCTTTCATGTCCACTTTTTCTTAAGAAGTCAAAGAGAGCCAGAAAGCCAAGCCTATTTGAAAACTTTCAAACAGTGAACAAAACAACTTTAATGTTTAATATATGCGAAATATGTCCACCTTAGAACTTACGTAGCAATACTTGATTCTCTGATGATCTAAGGCTCCAGCAGAATAATTCAGGACTGACAATTCATTTGCTGACTCCTCATTGTTATTAGAAAGAACGGTTTCCCTTATATCTTTCATACGAATGTATTTTCTGTTGGTATCAACCATGCTATAACTGATGCTGATCCAAGTTGGAATGGAATGTTCAAAATGATTCATGCCATGTGAAACACAAATTAATCATTCTTAAGACGTAATTTATCTTGGCCATTCTAATGTTATTAAGTAAAACAGCAATAAAAAATTAATTAACTAGTAGTTTCGCTATAGTATCCATATTTCCCTGATTGTTGACAAAAACCCTCCGATCAAAAATGTGTGAAATGGGTGAGAGTCCAATAGACAATATCTTTGTCCTTAAAATATTATGGTGTGCTTAAATATTGGTAACGTTGGTAAAATAAGATAAAAGGATGCACGCGTTTATTCATAAAGATTTGAAAATATGCTCGCCCTATCTGCCGTGTATATTTCAAATCAACTACTTCAATAAGAAACTTCGAAATACGAAGAGAACATAGGAAATCCGCAACAATGCAGCACTAGTCAACAATGTGGGCTGTTGTATGCTCTACCATGCAAGAGCAGAAAGAAAGTATATACATCTTTAATTGGTAATGGTTTTTACTTTGTTCACTACTCAGTTTGACTGGCCTTTGTTTCACTGGTTGCCTCGAAAGAGACATCTTTCCCTTTGCGTTGGTAACAAGTCAAATGTTCAACTTACCTTAACAAAGTACTGCTTTAATTCATAGATGTCTCATAACATACTCATACTTAGTTATCTTTGTTGTACACAAAACACAAGTCGTAAGATATTATAGTAGAAGTCAAATGCTCAGAGGTGGTAGACAAAGACCGAATGCTATATATACTAAACCATATCTTATATCAAAATTGATTCGGAAACAAAACATTTCATGGTTTTTAAGCAAATATTACATGCGGACTCTTTACTTCAATCCATTTCTAAATGACGATATTTATCAATGAAAATTTAAGCTGTGTTGGTATCTAAGTTATAAAAGCAAAATATTAAAATTCGTAGATAGGATTTAAACTCGAATATGTTTAAATTTTTTAAAGGGGTAATGGAATATTTGGCACATCATTAAATCTTGTAAAGTATGATATAAACATAATACGCATCTAAATAGCGCAACTAAAATCAAACCGTACCTATTCCACAGGTACATCTATTTTGCAGGTAGTTTTCTACCAGGGTATCATGTCGTTTTAAAAAAGCTTGTTTTGAAAACTCTCATAAAAAGGTAATTAGTACATATCTAACTACCTTTAATGGCAACACAAGATAACCCACCAATATCCAAAATATTGTTGACGTGTTTCATTCATTTTTTACAATTTTATTATTGCTTTACACATTATTGCAGCTTCTAACATTTCATTATGGGTATTTCGTTAATCGCGCCCAATAATGGGAACTTATTATTAGGAAGGGATCGGCTAGCGAATTTGGTATAATTTTATTGCTGTCAAGAAAAAATATGAAAAGGTAGACTACCAGAATTCAGAAACATAATGATTATGTCATTAGCTCATTATTACGAGAATTACTGGGGTAATGAAGAGATATGATGAAACAATGAATACTTTTTATGTGTAGCTAATAGATAGATTGGTACAATTTTCTTTTCGACATCATGCAAAAAGACATCAACAGAAGGCGTGTGTTCTTCAATAAACACTTGAAAGCAAAGCACAACACCTACCCCGTTGTATATGGCATTTGACAAATTAGAGTAAATGAGATATTAAGTGGTCCCCAGTGTGCTGTAATGATGCTATTTCATGATGTTGTACGCCCATCATAACCATACTCATAAGCACACTGTGTGAAAGTCATAAACAGCGAAAGTTTTTGCACTACCTGCAATAATCCAATGTTTTAGTGTTGTGTGAACGAAAATGGGCTTCATAAATTGTTCCATGTCATTTACTTACGACCAGCTATAAAATAGTATCGTGTTAATAATATATCTAGAACAGTTGTTTTTATGACTTTGTACAGGTGTTTACAAATTTTATGAAAGCGTAATACGATTCGTACACTAGCTATCTAGAGGAGCAAAAACTGGACAAGGTAAAAAAAAGTTTGGTCTACCTAATGATTTCGGTAGGTAATGTAATGGAATCTAATTGTTACCGTATTAACATTTTTCAAAGAAAATCTCAAAAAATCATTTCATGTTTTAACATTATTTCGTTCGTTCACCATCAACCATTACGATCATCATGCTTTGCAACTTCATGTAAAACCAGTTTTATAGACCATTTCTAAAATAATAAGTGAAAACTGCAGTTGGTGAAGCAGAGAACCTAACCTCATGTTTGTGAGCATTTAACAAAGTTGAAAACTTGACCCGAATAAAATCGACAATTTCTTTGCCATTGTCATTGCAACGCAACATGTAAAAGGAAAACTAAAGTGAACGTAACTCAACATGCACAAAAAGAAGAAGAAGAAGAAGAAAAAAGAAAACCAAAGTAATGCTCCTCTTTCAAATATATTATTACTTTTGTCTTGTTGAATAGGGCTGATGCTGACACATCAAACGAAATTGATTGGTCTTGTTCTTGTTTGAGCTCGTTGTATAAACATGCACAAACCACTTGTATGTGTGGCCGTATATATCAACAAAAACAGTACATAGACAACAGAGCAACAGGGGACGTAAAGTGAAAATACATGAATTAAACAAAATGCATCAAGGTTAATTACATTCGTAACATTTGAGACAAAGGCTTCATCATTCGAGACGAGAGGTGACGGCTGGACATGATTTGTTGGATTTTAAAAGCCCAAAAAGGAAGTGAGAATAGAAAATGTGCAGCCTGCCAAACAGAATTGAAAGTCAATTTCGTATGGCATGCTTTATAAGTGTAGTCAAATCACTTGACTTGACTCTAGCACATTACTCGCAAACCTTACAATTTAAATCGTTTGTCACGACGTTTCTCACCCACAGTCTTCATCTTATTATCGGTGGTTTCAGTAAAATTGACCTGTGAATGCTAGGTTTAATGGCCCAAAATAAATTATCACCTTCATGTACCCTTTCCCATGTGTGCATGCATAAAAAACACAATTCTCTAAATAGGTCCTTTTGTCGCACATCCTTTCAGATTACTCAAATAGGAGGTTAACTCTTCCATCGCCGTCATAGGAGTAGGGCAGAAGAGTGCAAGGCAATTAGTGCACATTTTCCCGGTTAGGGTCATAAAAAGTTTAATGCTTAAAAAAGTCAATTTGATTGAGTGGGCAGAATTCATAATTCATCCTCTATCACATCACCCATAATTTAAAAAGCAACTTTCGAGATGATGCACCTGCAGGATGGAAACCTTTTACTGAAAATGTTAGTTGTCTTTACATTGTATGACGTGAGCATGAGCATAGGTAATATATACTTGTAGGTGATGTGATATCCTTATCTTTCAAAACTTTCACTTGTACTTGTGTAATATACCAACGAAACGCAGGAGTTGTTGATGCTGTTGTTGATACTCAATATAAGCAAGCTGTTGCTGTATAGATTCTATTCTCTGCTACCCGACGGAGTACAAACGAGTGTATACTTATTCCTATTAGATTCAAATTAATAATGTGATTTATGCAAAAGAGAATACACCTCGTCGATAGTTTTTACATTTGCATTGTATTTGTTGTTTGTATGTGTGACGTGGTGCGACTGTCCAATATGCAATGAGCTTTCATGATGATGATTAGCATTTGCTTTTGTTTACTAACAGGTCTAACGATTTCTCAAACTTTCTTATTGTTCTTTTCCAAACTTGATCATAACGTGATTAAATCCAATTGTTAATGCATGTATAACTATTACGGACTACCCATGCCTGCAAATAAAACAAACTTTAGTCACTTTGTACAAGTTTAAACCATATTCTTATTAGCTTACCATATTCGAATTAATATGTAAATGATAATAATTAAATGCACACCTTTGGCGCACAATAGATCCCCCCTTTTAATCTGCCATTTCTTGTACAATGTGTGAATTGGATATTACTACATTGCATCCTTGTATTATCTCTGCGTTGCGTGTATTGTTGCATTATACATATTTCGTTGACGGAGTTTTGTATGACTTCCTTGTACTTATACCAAATACCAACACAACAGAAAGTCTTACGGACCGGTAATGGCATGCTTCTTTAAAAGAACTTTTCTATTAAGTCTATTTATACATTGTTTACAAAATCATGTTTTTTTTCTACCCCTTCAAAAACTATTCCACAAGCTATAAATTTTATCTCCAATTGGCACAAAATTCCTTTATGAACAACATGAAATTTTATTTTTAAATGAAAGTGATCTTGCAGCAGCAGCAGTCATCCATCAATATAATTTTGTTCATGATCGGAACATTCCTTAATAGTACAAACAGGGATCATTTATTTAGTAGCAAAAAAAGTAATGTTTAAATAGGTATAATATATGTACACACCTTGGTAATTTATCAGCATCTTAATAAAATCCATTAGAGGAATCTTCAGCACTAAGGCCCTTTTGCATTAATCTTGAATGGAGTGTGGTGTGTGGTGGATTGCGTGAAACTCAAATTTTTGAGTGACTTATGAGAAAGGAAGTAAAAAGCCTTTCAGCATACCGTCAGCATCATCATCATCAGCGTGGACACACTGCCGACTTATGTAGCCCATCATTTCCACTTATCATTATTATTCCATCCTTCCTCAACAAAGAAGGCATCCTATTTATTTCTTCCTTAACTAGAGAATAATTTTTCATGAAAATATATCCATTTTTGTGAATTTTCTCTAATTGAAGCTGTCACATATCCCTTCGTTTTCCATTGCGTATCCTTGCCGCACGTGAGTGATCATTGGTATACGTAGCCAGCCTATGCTCAAAGTTGAAAAAGTGACACTAATGAATGAGCCGCGCAGTAGTAAAGAACGCATGAAGTAAATTTCCTGACACTTTTTCCCCCTAGAAGTGCTTCAAAATTGTTTCTCTACTTTTTTTGCAAGGATTAAGTTTGGCGTTTGTCGCAATTCTGTAGTTCAACTTGATTGCAAATTAGCAAGTGGAAAAGATTGATTTGCTTCTAACGAGGATTCTTCCTTTCGCATTTTGTGGCTGACTATAAATAGTTTATGTGACTGCCTGTGGACTTGAATGACCTTATCGATAAAAGAGATGTACAAAAAAGAGTTGAAATGCTATCGTTCGCCCCATGTGGTTAGTACATGAAGCGACGTTGTTTTTGGAGTGAATTGAAATGTCTCAACTCCCTTGACTTCACAAGAGACTTCATTGATTTCACACCTTCTCATTAAGTTTACCTTGTAATAATGGCCCAGTCAAGCGGAGTTTTGTGTGTTTTCTTATTAACTACGCTCTGACAGCTTACTCAATTGAATATGGTATGCAAATTAAATGGTTGATCACCTCTTTTCACTTGCGCTTTCAGAATTAAGCTACTACTACTACTACTCGTTGTATGTTTTGGATGCAAATAACTTTGTGTTCACTATTTACTTATGTCCCACTGTATACGTGCCTGTATATGCAATACAGAAAATGTTTGACGAAAGGGCTATTTTACTTCATGCAAGAATAAATAAATTGTTAAAAATAAAGACTCACACATTTACGCTTTTGTGATGCAGTTAGATAGGCATTGTGCCTTGCCTTATTTAGATTTCGCTGATGTATGCGTGTGACATGTGCAAATACAATTAGTTTTAATTTCACAACTTGTTGGTGTGACCAACAGTTTAATAAAATCAAATACGGTTTTGTCAACTCTAAATCCAACCATCTCCATATTAACGCTTGAACAAAGCTTGTAGTGCCTTGCGATAGCAGGTGAGAAGCTCTTAAGTCTAGACATATGTATCTCATCCTTTAAATAATTCACTTCTTATCAAGTGTTGTGTAAAAACTGCTGATTGCACAAAGTAAAGTACCCTCTACAGTTAAATCATCGTGTAAGCGTATAAAAAGCGTTGTCCCTTCGTTACTCTTTGCTATTTCACCTCTGAATGATTTTGATCCAATGCCAATCTACTAACTATGAATTGAAATGATAAATCTTTGGTTAAAGAAGATGAAGATGCTTTTGTAAGTAATCAGGCATAATGGCTGGAAGAACATACATACAAACGGGCTGTGTGCAAATCTACAATAATTTGGTTGAGTCAACAATTGGAAGGACTATTTGTATTTGGCTATATGCAATTTTTAAATTGTACCACATTAAGATTGCGTCATGAGAGAGAATACAAAAAGAAATTAAATGTAAGTAAGACGTAATTAGTTCTAATCACTTCATTAGCTACAATTTTGGTTCATTTAACAGTGGGAAGTTGTTGTATGACAGGTGAGATACCACAATGAAGAAGATTTATCTGCACATTTTAGAATCCAAACCTTCACGCTTAATAATTATAAAACGCTGCAGTGCATTTTGAAAGTAAGTAGTTTGTCACACTGCGTGTTTACTTAAAGCACAAAATGTGAAAAATTATAAATTTAAAAACGATACTATTTTTAGTCAGAGATAATTTCCAGATGGTGCGTCATGCATGGACGGTACCACTAAATCTGGCCTTTTTCGATATTATCCTACATACGTGTTTTATCAAATAAAGTACGTCGTAACTAAGAATGTATTAGTGTCTATATAATAAACGTAAATAATGAGCAACATTTAGATACCGTAGTCTTTACACTTGATGATGCGAAAAAGTTTAATAATTTTATCTATTGCACAATGAAAACATAAATTAGCTGCTTCTTATATTATGATTATTAAAAACTCAAATTGACAGCGGTTTTTTAAGGAAGGCTAATGTATGTGTGCTCAAGACGGTTAATTTTAAAATGTCCAATTTCAATTTAAAATGACGGCTAGTTTCTAATATTCGCTAAGTTAATCACCATTTGTTTGCAACTGTGAGTGTATTTTTGGTTGTTGATAACTCGAAACTCGTAAATATATATATTATGCCTCTATCTATTCTCTATTGGGCAGTTAATCTGAAGTACAAGTTCAGGTACCTTTTAATTCATTTACTAACGATGACTAACCAAATACGTATTGTAAAAATGTAATAATCTAAGTTGTGCACAAATTTAATAAGATGTTCACTCCATAAATGATTTGATGACTGAAACATTCAACAGGCGCTCTTGCATGATGATAGTTAGTGTCACGTTTCTGCATGCCGTGAGCATCATATCTTCGAAGGTCGCTTCAAAATTTATGTCATGGAGGGAAGAATACACTTTTGGAAATGAGAATGGACATGTGAATACATACTCAATGTGATTATCAGTGAAACTGAAAGTAAAGGATACTTGAGTGGGCTAGGCGTTTATTTAAAACAAAAGCGTGATGTTTGGGATAATTAGGAGAAGAGTCGTCTTCAGTTAATAATAATCTTATACCTTGACACCACATACAAGTCCCAAGATTCCTCAGAAATGCTTTCTACTATCGATTAGATATGTGACTATCTATCATGGCGAAGGAAATCGTTTTAACAGAAAGAAGTTGTAAATAGTTTACATCAAAGGAGAATAAAATGAAGGACAAGTTTTAACAAGCTTGGCTTAATCTGGCGTACGGATATCAAAATTCGGTGTAAAATTTGGTGAGTCGAAAAAAACCCATTAGTTTGATAATGACGAATTTGCAATGAGCCCCAATTCACAAATAAGCATTTTGGCAAAATTTTTTGGAAAGAACATGCAAAGCTTTTTTTTTAGCTTACTTCTCTTTCCGTCATATTTCCTCGTCCTCACAAATTCATTGCAGACCCTTTTCAGTATAACTAGTTCAAAAATATTTTGGCGAAGCTTCATATACAATGGTTTCATACAGGTTTTTAAAACCAATTCACTCGGAGGAGCTATCCGCGGTATACCAGGGCACCCGCCACTACTGGCGGGTGGGGATCGAGATGATGCCATTTGCTCGTTGTTTCCTCGAATGGTCCCAATGGAGGTATCCGCAATTTCTATCTTGTTATCCGCAATTTCTATCTTGTTATCCGCGGTATACAGTGTACCCGCCGCTAATGGCGGGTGGGGATCGAGATGATGCCATTTGCTCGTTGTTTCCTCTAATGGTCCCAATGGAGGTATCCGCAATTTCTATCTTGTTATCCGCGGTATACAGTGTACCCGCCACTAATGGCGGGTGGGGATCGATATGATGCCATTTGGATCTCGTTGTTTGCTCTAAAGGTCTCAAACGAGGTACCCGCGGTAATCCAGCGTACTCGCCGCTAATGGCGGGTGGGGATCGATATGATGCCATTTTCTCGTTGTTTCCTCTAATAGTCTCAAAGGAAGTACCCGCGGTAATCGTGTGTACCCGCCACTAATGGCGGGTGGGGATCGATATGATGCCATTTGGATCTCGTTGTTTGCTCTAAAGGTCTCAAACGAGGTACCCGCGGTAATCCAGCGTACTCGCCGCTAATGGCGGGTGGGGATCGATATGATGCCATTTTCTCGTTGTTTCCTCTAATAGTCTCAAAGGAAGTACCCGCGGTAATCGTGTGTACCCGCCACTAATGGCGGGTGGGGATCGATATGATGCCATTTGGATCTCGTTGTTTGCTCTAAAGGTCTCAAACGAGGTACCCGCGGTAATCCAGCGTACTCGCCGCTAATGGCGGGTGGGGATCGATATGATGCCATTTTCTCGTTGTTTCCTCTAATAGTCTCAAAGGAACTACCCGCGGCAATCGTGTGTACCCGCCGCTAATGGCGGGTGGGGATCGATATGATGCCATATGGATCTCGTTGTATGCTCTAATGGTCTCAAAGTAGGTACCCGCGGTAATCCAGCGTACTCGCCGCTAATGGCGGGTGGGGATCGATATGATGCCATTTGGATCTCGTTGTTTGCTCTAATGGACCCAATGGAGGTATCCGCAATTTCTATCTTGTTATCCGCGGTATGGCGGGTGGGGATCGAAATGATGCCATTTTCTCGTTGTCTGCTCTAATGGTCTCAAAGGAGGTACCCGCGGTAATCCAGCGTACTCGCCGCTAATGGCGGGTGGGGATCGAGATGATGCCATTTGCTCGTTGTTTCCTCGAATGGTCCCAATGGAGGTATCCGCAATTTCTATCTTGTTATCCGCGGTATACAGTGTACCCGCCGCTAATGGCGGGTGGGGATCGAGATGATGCCATTTGCTCGTTGTTTCCTCGAATGGTCCCAATGGAGGTATCCGCAATTTCTATCTTGTTATCCGCGGTATACAGTGTACTCGCCGCTAATGGCGGGTGGGGATCGATATGATGCCATTTTCTCGTTGTTTCCTCTAATGGTCTCAAAGGAGGTACCCGCGGTAATCGTGTGTACCCGCCGCTAATGGCGGGTGGGGATCGATATGATGCCATTTGGATCTCGTTGTTTGCTCTAATGGTCCCAATGGAGGTATCCGCAATTTCTATCTTGTTATCCGCGGTATACAGTGTACCCGCCACTAATGGCGGGTGGGGATCGATATGATGCCATTTGGATCTCGTTGTTTGCTCTAAAGGTCTCAAACGAGGTACCCGCGGTAATCCAGCGTACTCGCCGCTAATGGCGGGTGGGGATCGATATGATGCCATTTTCTCGTTGTTTCCTCTAATAGTCTCAAAGGAAGTACCCGCGGTAATCGTGTGTACCCGCCACTAATGGCGGGTGGGGATCGATATGATGCCATTTGGATCTCGTTGTTTGCTCTAAAGGTCTCAAACGAGGTACCCGCGGTAATCCAGCGTACTCGCCGCTAATGGCGGGTGGGGATCGATATGATGCCATTTTCTCGTTGTTTCCTCTAATAGTCTCAAAGGAACTACCCGCGGTAATCGTGTGTACCCGCCGCTAATGGCGGGTGGGGATCGATATGATGCCATTTGGATCTCGTTGTATGCTCTAATGGTCTCAAAGTAGGTACCCGCGGTAATCCAGCGTACTCGCCGCTAATGGCGGGTGGGGATCGATATGATGCCATTTGGATCTCGTTGTTTGCTCTAATGGACCCAATGGAGGTATCCGCAATTTCTATCTTGTTATCCGCGGTAATCCAGCGTACTCGCCGCTTATGGCGGGTGGGGATCGATATGATACCATTTTCTCGTTGTTTCCTCTAATAGTCTCAAAGGAAGTACCCGCGGTAATCCAGCGTACTCGCCGCTAATGGCGGGTGGGGATCGAGTTTATGCCATTTGGATCTCGTTGTTTCCACTAAAGGTCTCAAAGGAGGTACCCGCGGTAATCCAGCGTACTCGCCGCTAATGGCGGGTGGGGATGTATATGATGCCATTTGGATCTCGTTGTTTCCACTAATGGTCTCAAAGGAGGTACCCGCGGTAATCCAGCGTACTCGCCGCTAATGGCGGGTGGGGATCGAGATGATGCCATTTGCTCGTTGTTTCCTCGAATGGTCCCAATGGAGGTATCCGCAATTTCTATCTTGTTATCTGCGGTACACAGTGTACCCGCCGCTAATGGCGGGTGGGGATCGAGATGATGCCATTTGCTCGTTGTTTCCTCTAATGGTCCCAATGGAGGTATCCGCAATTTCTATCTTGTTATCCACGGTATACAGTGTACCCGCCGCTAATGGCGGGTGCGGATCGAGGTGATGCCATTTGCTCGTTGTTTCCTCTAATGGTCTCAAACGAGGTACCCGCGGTAATCCAGCGTACTCGCCGCTAATGGCGGGTGGGGATCGATATGATGCCATTTGGATCTCGTTGTTTGCTCTAAAGGTCTCAAAAGATGTACCCGCGGTAATCGTGTGTACCCGCCGCTAATGGCGGGTGGGGATCGAGATGATGCCATTTACTCGTTGTTTCCTCTAATGGTCCCAATGGAGGTATCCGCAATTTCTATCTTGTTATCTGCGGTACACAGTGTACCCGCCGCTAATGGCGGGTGGGGATCGAGATGATGCCATTTGCTCGTTGTTTCCTCGAATGGTCCCAATGGAGGTATCCGCAATTTCTATCTTGTTATCTGCGGTACACAGTGTACCCGCCGCTAATGGCGGGTGGGGATCGTGATGATGCCATTTGGATCTCGTTGTTTCCACTAATGGTCTCAAAGGAGGTACCCGCGGTAATCCAGCGTACTCGCCGCTAATGGCGGGTGGGGATGTATATGATGCCATTTGGATCTCGTTGTTTCCACTAATGGTCTCAAAGGAGGTACCCGCGGTAATCCAGCGTACTCGCCGCTAATGGCGGGTGGGGATCGAGATTATGCCATTTGGATCTCGTTGTTTCCACTAATGGTCTCAAAGGAGGTACCCGCAATTTCTATCTTGTTATCCACGATATACAGTGTACCCGCCGCTAATGGCGGGTGGGGATCGAGATGATGCCATTTGCTCGTTGTTTCCTCTAATGGTCCCAATGGAGGTATCCGCAATTTCTATCTTGTTATCCACGGTATACAGTGTACCCGCCGCTAATGGCGGGTGCGGATCGAGGTGATGCCATTTGCTCGTTGTTTCCTCTAATGGTCTCAAACGAGGTACCCGCGGTAATCCAGCGTACTCGCCGCTAATGGCGGGTGGGGATGTATATGATGCCATTTGGATCTCGTTGTTTGCTCTAAAGGTCTCAAAAGATGTACCCGCGGTAATCGTGTGTACCCGCCGCTAATGGCGGGTGGGGATCGAGATGATGCCATTTACTCGTTGTTTCCTCTAATGGTCCCAATGGAGGTATCCGCAATTTCTATCTTGTTATCTGCGGTACACAGTGTACCCGCCGCTAATGGCGGGTGGGGATCGAGATGATGCCATTTGCTCGTTGTTTCCTCGAATGGTCCCAATGGAGGTATCCGCAATTTCTATCTTGTTATCTGCGGTACACAGTGTACCCGCCGCTAATGGCGGGTGGGGATCGTGATGATGCCATTTGGATCTCGTTGTTTCCACTAATGGTCTCAAAGGAGGTACCCGCGGTAATCCAGCGTACTCGCCGCTAATGGCGGGTGGGGATGTATATGATGCCATTTGGATCTCGTTGTTTCCACTAATGGTCTCAAAGGAGGTACCCGCGGTAATCCAGCGTACTCGCCGCTAATGGCGGGTGGGGATCGAGATGATGCCATTTGCTCGTTGTTTCCTCTAATGGTCCCAATGGAGGTATCCGCAATTTCTATCTTGTTATCCACGGTATACAGTGTACCCGCCGCTAATGGCGGGTGGGGATCGAGGTGATGCCATTTGCTCGTTGTTTCCTCTAATGGTCTCAAACGAGGTACCCGCGGTAATCCAGCGTACTCGCCGCTAATGGCGGGTAGGGATCGATATGATGCCATTTGGATCTCGTTGTTTGCTCTAAAGGTCTCAAAAGAGGTACCCGCGGTAATCGTGTGTACCCGCCGCTAATGGCGGGTGGGGATCGAGATGATGCCATTTACTCGTTGTTTCCTCTAATGGTCCCAATGGAGGTATCCGCAATTTCTATCTTGTTATCTGCGGTACACAGTGTACCCGCCGCTAATGGCGGGTGGGGATCGAGATGATGCCATTTGCTCGTTGTTTCCTCGAATGGTCCCAATGGAGGTATCCGCAATTTCTATCTTGTTATCTGCGGTACACAGTGTACCCGCCGCTAATGGCGGGTGGGGATCGTGATGATGCCATTTGGATCTCGTTGTTTGCTCTAAAGGTCTCAAACGAGGTACCCGCGGTAATCCAGCGTACTCGCCGCTAATGGCGGGTGGGGATGTATATGATGCCATTTGGATCTCGCTGTTTCCACTAATGGTCTCAAAGGAGGTACCCGCAATTTCTATCTTGTTATCCGTGGTATACAGGGTACCCGCCGCTAATGGCGGGTGGGGATGTATATGATGCCATTTGGATCTCGTTGTTTCCTCTAATGGTCTCAAAGGAGGTACCCGCGGTAATCCAGCGTACTCGCCGCTAATGGCGGGTGGGGATCGAGTTTATGCCATTTGGATCTCGTTGTTTCCACTAATGGGCTCAAAGGAGGTACCCGCGGTAATCCAGCGTACTCGCCACTAATGGCGGGTGGGGATGTATATGATGCCATTTGGATCTCGTTGTTTCCACTAATGGTCTCAAAGGAGGTACCCGCGGTAATCCAGCGTGCTCGCCGCTAATGGCGGGTGGGGATCGAGATGATGCCATTTGCTCGTTGTTTCCTCGAATGGTCCCAAAGGAGGTATCCGCAATTTCTATCTTGTTATCTGCGGTACACAGTGTACCCGCCGCTAATGGCGGGTGGGGATCGAGATGATGCCATTTGCTCGTTGTTTCCTCGAATGGTCCCAATGGAGGTATCCGCAATTTCTATCTTGTTATCCGCAGTATGGCGGGTGGGGATCGAAATGATGCCATTTTCACGTTGTTTCCACTAATGGTCTCAAAGGAGGTACCCGCGGTAATCCAGCGTACTCGCCGCTAATGGCGGGTGGGGATCGAGATTATGCCATTTGGATCTCGTTGTTTCCACTAATGGTCTCAAAGGAGGTACCCGCAATTTCTATCTTGTTATCCACGATATACAGTGTACCCGCCGCTAATGGCGGGTGGGGATCGAGATGATGCCATTTGCTCGTTGTTTCCTCTAATGGTCCCAATGGAGGTATCCGCAATTTCTATCTTGTTATCCACGGTATACAGTGTACCCGCCGCTAATGGCGGGTGCGGATCGAGGTGATGCCATTTGCTCGTTGTTTCCTCTAATGGTCTCAAACGAGGTACCCGCGGTAATCCAGCGTACTCGCCGCTAATGGCGGGTGGGGATCGATATGATGCCATTTGGATCTCGTTGTTTGCTCTAAAGGTCTCAAAAGATGTACCCGCGGTAATCGTGTGTACCCGCCGCTAATGGCGGGTGGGGATCGAGATGATGCCATTTACTCGTTGTTTCCTCTAATGGTCCCAATGGAGGTATCCGCAATTTCTATCTTGTTATCTGCGGTACACAGTGTACCCGCCGCTAATGGCGGGTGGGGATCGAGATGATGCCATTTGCTCGTTGTTTCCTCGAATGGTCCCAATGGAGGTATCCGCAATTTCTATCTTGTTATCTGCGGTACACAGTGTACCCGCCGCTAATGGCGGGTGGGGATCGTGATGATGCCATTTGGATCTCGTTGTTTCCACTAATGGTCTCAAAGGAGGTACCCGCGGTAATCCAGCGTACTCGCCGCTAATGGCGGGTGGGGATGTATATGATGCCATTTGGATCTCGTTGTTTCCACTAATGGTCTCAAAGGAGGTACCCGCGGTAATCCAGCGTACTCGCCGCTAATGGCGGGTGGGGATCGAGATGATGCCATTTGCTCGTTGTTTCCTCTAATGGTCCCAATGGAGGTATCCGCAATTTCTATCTTGTTATCCACGGTATACAGTGTACCCGCCGCTAATGGCGGGTGGGGATCGAGGTGATGCCATTTGCTCGTTGTTTCCTCTAATGGTCTCAAACGAGGTACCCGCGGTAATCCAGCGTACTCGCCGCTAATGGCGGGTAGGGATCGATATGATGCCATTTGGATCTCGTTGTTTGCTCTAAAGGTCTCAAAAGAGGTACCCGCGGTAATCGTGTGTACCCGCCGCTAATGGCGGGTGGGGATCGAGATGATGCCATTTACTCGTTGTTTCCTCTAATGGTCCCAATGGAGGTATCCGCAATTTCTATCTTGTTATCTGCGGTACACAGTGTACCCGCCGCTAATGGCGGGTGGGGATCGAGATGATGCCATTTGCTCGTTGTTTCCTCGAATGGTCCCAATGGAGGTATCCGCAATTTCTATCTTGTTATCTGCGGTACACAGTGTACCCGCCGCTAATGGCGGGTGGGGATCGTGATGATGCCATTTGGATCTCGTTGTTTGCTCTAAAGGTCTCAAACGAGGTACCCGCGGTAATCCAGCGTACTCGCCGCTAATGGCGGGTGGGGATGTATATGATGCCATTTGGATCTCGCTGTTTCCACTAATGGTCTCAAAGGAAGTACCCGCGGTAATCCAGCGTACTCGCCGCTAATGGCGGGTGGGGATCGAGTTTATGCCATTTGGATCTCGTTGTTTCCACTAATGGGCTCAAAGGAGGTACCCGCGGTAATCCAGCGTACTCGCCACTAATGGCGGGTGGGGATGTATATGATGCCATTTGGATCTCGTTGTTTCCACTAATGGTCTCAAAGGAGGTACCCGCGGTAATCCAGCGTGCTCGCCGCTAATGGCGGGTGGGGATCGAGATGATGCCATTTGCTCGTTGTTTCCTCGAATGGTCCCAAAGGAGGTATCCGCAATTTCTATCTTGTTATCTGCGGTACACAGTGTACCCGCCGCTAATGGCGGGTGGGGATCGAGATGATGCCATTTGCTCGTTGTTTCCTCGAATGGTCCCAATGGAGGTATCCGCAATTTCTATCTTGTTATCCGCAGTATGGCGGGTGGGGATCGAAATGATGCCATTTTCACGTTGTTTCCACTAATGGTCTCAAAGGAGGTACCCGCGGTAATCCAGCGTACTCGCCGCTAATGGCGGGTGGGGATCGAGATTATGCCATTTGGATCTCGTTGTTTCCACTAATGGTCTCAAAGGAGGTACCCGCAATTTCTATCTTGTTATCCACGATATACAGTGTACCCGCCGCTAATGGCGGGTGGGGATCGAGATGATGCCATTTGCTCGTTGTTTCCTCTAATGGTCCCAATGGAGGTATCCGCAATTTCTATCTTGTTATCCACGGTATACAGTGTACCCGCCGCTAATGGCGGGTGCGGATCGAGGTGATGCCATTTGCTCGTTGTTTCCTCTAATGGTCTCAAACGAGGTACCCGCGGTAATCCAGCGTACTCGCCGCTAATGGCGGGTGGGGATCGATATGATGCCATTTGGATCTCGTTGTTTGCTCTAAAGGTCTCAAAAGATGTACCCGCGGTAATCGTGTGTACCCGCCGCTAATGGCGGGTGGGGATCGAGATGATGCCATTTACTCGTTGTTTCCTCTAATGGTCCCAATGGAGGTATCCGCAATTTCTATCTTGTTATCTGCGGTACACAGTGTACCCGCCGCTAATGGCGGGTGGGGATCGAGATGATGCCATTTGCTCGTTGTTTCCTCGAATGGTCCCAATGGAGGTATCCGCAATTTCTATCTTGTTATCTGCGGTACACAGTGTACCCGCCGCTAATGGCGGGTGGGGATCGTGATGATGCCATTTGGATCTCGTTGTTTCCACTAATGGTCTCAAAGGAGGTACCCGCGGTAATCCAGCGTACTCGCCGCTAATGGCGGGTGGGGATGTATATGATGCCATTTGGATCTCGTTGTTTCCACTAATGGTCTCAAAGGAGGTACCCGCGGTAATCCAGCGTACTCGCCGCTAATGGCGGGTGGGGATCGAGATGATGCCATTTGCTCGTTGTTTCCTCTAATGGTCCCAATGGAGGTATCCGCAATTTCTATCTTGTTATCCACGGTATACAGTGTACCCGCCGCTAATGGCGGGTGGGGATCGAGGTGATGCCATTTGCTCGTTGTTTCCTCTAATGGTCTCAAACGAGGTACCCGCGGTAATCCAGCGTACTCGCCGCTAATGGCGGGTAGGGATCGATATGATGCCATTTGGATCTCGTTGTTTGCTCTAAAGGTCTCAAAAGAGGTACCCGCGGTAATCGTGTGTACCCGCCGCTAATGGCGGGTGGGGATCGAGATGATGCCATTTACTCGTTGTTTCCTCTAATGGTCCCAATGGAGGTATCCGCAATTTCTATCTTGTTATCTGCGGTACACAGTGTACCCGCCGCTAATGGCGGGTGGGGATCGAGATGATGCCATTTGCTCGTTGTTTCCTCGAATGGTCCCAATGGAGGTATCCGCAATTTCTATCTTGTTATCTGCGGTACACAGTGTACCCGCCGCTAATGGCGGGTGGGGATCGTGATGATGCCATTTGGATCTCGTTGTTTGCTCTAAAGGTCTCAAACGAGGTACCCGCGGTAATCCAGCGTACTCGCCGCTAATGGCGGGTGGGGATGTATATGATGCCATTTGGATCTCGCTGTTTCCACTAATGGTCTCAAAGGAGGTACCCGCAATTTCTATCTTGTTATCCACGGTATACAGTGTACCCGCCGCTAATGGCGGGTGGGGATCGAGGTGATGCCATTTGCTCGTTGTTTCCTCTAATGGTCTCAAACGAGGTACCCGCGGTAATCCAGCGTACTCGCCGCTAATGGCGGGTAGGGATCGATATGATGCCATTTGGATCTCGTTGTTTGCTCTAAAGGTCTCAAAAGAGGTACCCGCGGTAATCGTGTGTACCCGCCGCTAATGGCGGGTGGGGATCGAGATGATGCCATTTACTCGTTGTTTCCTCTAATGGTCCCAATGGAGGTATCCGCAATTTCTATCTTGTTATCTGCGGTACACAGTGTACCCGCCGCTAATGGCGGGTGGGGATCGAGATGATGCCATTTGCTCGTTGTTTCCTCGAATGGTCCCAATGGAGGTATCCGCAATTTCTATCTTGTTATCTGCGGTACACAGTGTACCCGCCGCTAATGGCGGGTGGGGATCGTGATGATGCCATTTGGATCTCGTTGTTTGCTCTAAAGGTCTCAAACGAGGTACCCGCGGTAATCCAGCGTACTCGCCGCTAATGGCGGGTGGGGATGTATATGATGCCATTTGGATCTCGCTGTTTCCACTAATGGTCTCAAAGGAGGTACCCGCAATTTCTATCTTGTTATCCGTGGTATACAGGGTACCCGCCGCTAATGGCGGGTGGGGATGTATATGATGCCATTTGGATCTCGTTGTTTCCTCTAATGGTCTCAAAGGAGGTACCCGCGGTAATCCAGCGTACTCGCCGCTAATGGCGGGTGGGGATCGAGTTTATGCCATTTGGATCTCGTTGTTTCCACTAATGGGCTCAAAGGAGGTACCCGCGGTAATCCAGCGTACTCGCCACTAATGGCGGGTGGGGATGTATATGATGCCATTTGGATCTCGTTGTTTCCACTAATGGTCTCAAAGGAGGTACCCGCGGTAATCCAGCGTGCTCGCCGCTAATGGCGGGTGGGGATCGAGATGATGCCATTTGCTCGTTGTTTCCTCGAATGGTCCCAAAGGAGGTATCCGCAATTTCTATCTTGTTATCTGCGGTACACAGTGTACCCGCCGCTAATGGCGGGTGGGGATCGAGATGATGCCATTTGCTCGTTGTTTCCTCGAATGGTCCCAATGGAGGTATCCGCAATTTCTATCTTGTTATCCGCAGTATGGCGGGTGGGGATCGAAATGATGCCATTTTCACGTTGTTTCCACTAATGGTCTCAAAGGAGGTACCCGCGGTAATCCAGCGTACTCGCCGCTAATGGCGGGTGGGGATCGAGATGATGCCATTTGCTCGTTGTTTCCTCGAATGGTCCCAATGGAGGTATCCGCAATTTCTATCTTGTTATCTGCGGTACACAGTGTACCCGCCGCTAATGGCGGGTGGGGATCGTGATGATGCCATTTGGATCTCGTTGTTTCCACTAATGGTCTCAAAGGAGGTACCCGCGGTAATCCAGCGTACTCGCCGCTAATGGCGGGTGGGGATGTATATGATGCCATTTGGATCTCGTTGTTTCCACTAATGGTCTCAAAGGAGGTACCCGCGGTAATCCAGCGTACTCGCCGCTAATGGCGGGTGGGGATCGAGATGATGCCATTTGCTCGTTGTTTCCTCGAATGGTCCCAATGGAGGTATCCGCAATTTCTATCTTGTTATCTGCGGTACACAGTGTACCCGCCGCTAATGGCGGGTGGGGATCGTGATGATGCCATTTGGATCTCGTTGTTTCCACTAATGGTCTCAAAGGAGGTACCCGCGGTAATCCAGCGTACTCGCCGCTAATGGCGGGTGGGGATGTATATGATGCCATTTGGATCTCGTTGTTTGCTCTAAAGGTCTCAAACGAGGTACCCGCGGTAATCCAGCGTACTCGCCGCTAATGGCGGGTGGGGATGTATATGATGCCATTTGGATCTCGCTGTTTCCACTAAAGGTCTCAAACGAGGTACCCGCGGTAATCCAGCGTACTCGCCGCTAATGGCGGGTAGGGATCGATATGATGCCATTTGGATCTCGTTGTTTGCTCTAAAGGTCTCAAAAGAGGTACCCGCGGTAATCGTGTGTACCCGCCGCTAATGGCGGGTGGGGATCGAGATGATGCCATTTACTCGTTGTTTCCTCTAATGGTCCCAATGGAGGTATCCGCAATTTCTATCTTGTTATCTGCGGTACACAGTGTACCCGCCGCTAATGGCGGGTGGGGATCGAGATGATGCCATTTGCTCGTTGTTTCCTCGAATGGTCCCAATGGAGGTATCCGCAATTTCTATCTTGTTATCTGCGGTACACAGTGTACCCGCCGCTAATGGCGGGTGGGGATCGTGATGATGCCATTTGGATCTCGTTGTTTGCTCTAAAGGTCTCAAACGAGGTACCCGCGGTAATCCAGCGTACTCGCCGCTAATGGCGGGTGGGGATGTATATGATGCCATTTGGATCTCGCTGTTTCCACTAATGGTCTCAAAGGAGGTACCCGCAATTTCTATCTTGTTATCCGTGGTATACAGGGTACCCGCCGCTAATGGCGGGTGGGGATGTATATGATGCCATTTGGATCTCGTTGTTTCCTCTAATGGTCTCAAAGGAGGTACCCGCGGTAATCCAGCGTACTCGCCGCTAATGGCGGGTGGGGATCGAGTTTATGCCATTTGGATCTCGTTGTTTCCACTAATGGGCTCAAAGGAGGTACCCGCGGTAATCCAGCGTACTCGCCACTAATGGCGGGTGGGGATGTATATGATGCCATTTGGATCTCGTTGTTTCCACTAATGGTCTCAAAGGAGGTACCCGCGGTAATCCAGCGTGCTCGCCGCTAATGGCGGGTGGGGATCGAGATGATGCCATTTGCTCGTTGTTTCCTCGAATGGTCCCAAAGGAGGTATCCGCAATTTCTATCTTGTTATCTGCGGTACACAGTGTACCCGCCGCTAATGGCGGGTGGGGATCGAGATGATGCCATTTGCTCGTTGTTTCCTCGAATGGTCCCAATGGAGGTATCCGCAATTTCTATCTTGTTATCCGCAGTATGGCGGGTGGGGATCGAAATGATGCCATTTTCACGTTGTTTCCACTAATGGTCTCAAAGGAGGTACCCGCGGTAATCCAGCGTACTCGCCGCTAATGGCGGGTGGGGATCGAGATTATGCCATTTGGATCTCGTTGTTTCCACTAATGGTCTCAAAGGAGGTACCCGCAATTTCTATCTTGTTATCCACGATATACAGTGTACCCGCCGCTAATGGCGGGTGGGGATCGAGATGATGCCATTTGCTCGTTGTTTCCTCTAATGGTCCCAATGGAGGTATCCGCAATTTCTATCTTGTTATCCACGGTATACAGTGTACCCGCCGCTAATGGCGGGTGCGGATCGAGGTGATGCCATTTGCTCGTTGTTTCCTCTAATGGTCTCAAACGAGGTACCCGCGGTAATCCAGCGTACTCGCCGCTAATGGCGGGTGGGGATCGATATGATGCCATTTGGATCTCGTTGTTTGCTCTAAAGGTCTCAAAAGATGTACCCGCGGTAATCGTGTGTACCCGCCGCTAATGGCGGGTGGGGATCGAGATGATGCCATTTACTCGTTGTTTCCTCTAATGGTCCCAATGGAGGTATCCGCAATTTCTATCTTGTTATCTGCGGTACACAGTGTACCCGCCGCTAATGGCGGGTGGGGATCGAGATGATGCCATTTGCTCGTTGTTTCCTCGAATGGTCCCAATGGAGGTATCCGCAATTTCTATCTTGTTATCTGCGGTACACAGTGTACCCGCCGCTAATGGCGGGTGGGGATCGTGATGATGCCATTTGGATCTCGTTGTTTCCACTAATGGTCTCAAAGGAGGTACCCGCGGTAATCCAGCGTACTCGCCGCTAATGGCGGGTGGGGATGTATATGATGCCATTTGGATCTCGTTGTTTCCACTAATGGTCTCAAAGGAGGTACCCGCGGTAATCCAGCGTACTCGCCGCTAATGGCGGGTGGGGATCGAGATGATGCCATTTGCTCGTTGTTTCCTCTAATGGTCCCAATGGAGGTATCCGCAATTTCTATCTTGTTATCCACGGTATACAGTGTACCCGCCGCTAATGGCGGGTGGGGATCGAGGTGATGCCATTTGCTCGTTGTTTCCTCTAATGGTCTCAAACGAGGTACCCGCGGTAATCCAGCGTACTCGCCGCTAATGGCGGGTAGGGATCGATATGATGCCATTTGGATCTCGTTGTTTGCTCTAAAGGTCTCAAAAGAGGTACCCGCGGTAATCGTGTGTACCCGCCGCTAATGGCGGGTGGGGATCGAGATGATGCCATTTACTCGTTGTTTCCTCTAATGGTCCCAATGGAGGTATCCGCAATTTCTATCTTGTTATCTGCGGTACACAGTGTACCCGCCGCTAATGGCGGGTGGGGATCGAGATGATGCCATTTGCTCGTTGTTTCCTCGAATGGTCCCAATGGAGGTATCCGCAATTTCTATCTTGTTATCTGCGGTACACAGTGTACCCGCCGCTAATGGCGGGTGGGGATCGTGATGATGCCATTTGGATCTCGTTGTTTGCTCTAAAGGTCTCAAACGAGGTACCCGCGGTAATCCAGCGTACTCGCCGCTAATGGCGGGTGGGGATGTATATGATGCCATTTGGATCTCGCTGTTTCCACTAATGGTCTCAAAGGAGGTACCCGCGGTAATCCAGCGTACTCGCCGCTAATGGCGGGTGGGGATCGAGTTTATGCCATTTGGATCTCGTTGTTTCCACTAATGGGCTCAAAGGAGGTACCCGCGGTAATCCAGCGTACTCGCCACTAATGGCGGGTGGGGATGTATATGATGCCATTTGGATCTCGTTGTTTCCACTAATGGTCTCAAAGGAGGTACCCGCGGTAATCCAGCGTGCTCGCCGCTAATGGCGGGTGGGGATCGAGATGATGCCATTTGCTCGTTGTTTCCTCGAATGGTCCCAAAGGAGGTATCCGCAATTTCTATCTTGTTATCTGCGGTACACAGTGTACCCGCCGCTAATGGCGGGTGGGGATCGAGATGATGCCATTTGCTCGTTGTTTCCTCGAATGGTCCCAATGGAGGTATCCGCAATTTCTATCTTGTTATCCGCAGTATGGCGGGTGGGGATCGAAATGATGCCATTTTCACGTTGTTTCCACTAATGGTCTCAAAGGAGGTACCCGCGGTAATCCAGCGTACTCGCCGCTAATGGCGGGTGGGGATCGAGATTATGCCATTTGGATCTCGTTGTTTCCACTAATGGTCTCAAAGGAGGTACCCGCAATTTCTATCTTGTTATCCACGATATACAGTGTACCCGCCGCTAATGGCGGGTGGGGATCGAGATGATGCCATTTGCTCGTTGTTTCCTCTAATGGTCCCAATGGAGGTATCCGCAATTTCTATCTTGTTATCCACGGTATACAGTGTACCCGCCGCTAATGGCGGGTGCGGATCGAGGTGATGCCATTTGCTCGTTGTTTCCTCTAATGGTCTCAAACGAGGTACCCGCGGTAATCCAGCGTACTCGCCGCTAATGGCGGGTGGGGATCGATATGATGCCATTTGGATCTCGTTGTTTGCTCTAAAGGTCTCAAAAGATGTACCCGCGGTAATCGTGTGTACCCGCCGCTAATGGCGGGTGGGGATCGAGATGATGCCATTTACTCGTTGTTTCCTCTAATGGTCCCAATGGAGGTATCCGCAATTTCTATCTTGTTATCTGCGGTACACAGTGTACCCGCCGCTAATGGCGGGTGGGGATCGAGATGATGCCATTTGCTCGTTGTTTCCTCGAATGGTCCCAATGGAGGTATCCGCAATTTCTATCTTGTTATCTGCGGTACACAGTGTACCCGCCGCTAATGGCGGGTGGGGATCGTGATGATGCCATTTGGATCTCGTTGTTTCCACTAATGGTCTCAAAGGAGGTACCCGCGGTAATCCAGCGTACTCGCCGCTAATGGCGGGTGGGGATGTATATGATGCCATTTGGATCTCGTTGTTTCCACTAATGGTCTCAAAGGAGGTACCCGCGGTAATCCAGCGTACTCGCCGCTAATGGCGGGTGGGGATCGAGATGATGCCATTTGCTCGTTGTTTCCTCTAATGGTCCCAATGGAGGTATCCGCAATTTCTATCTTGTTATCCACGGTATACAGTGTACCCGCCGCTAATGGCGGGTGGGGATCGAGGTGATGCCATTTGCTCGTTGTTTCCTCTAATGGTCTCAAACGAGGTACCCGCGGTAATCCAGCGTACTCGCCGCTAATGGCGGGTAGGGATCGATATGATGCCATTTGGATCTCGTTGTTTGCTCTAAAGGTCTCAAAAGAGGTACCCGCGGTAATCGTGTGTACCCGCCGCTAATGGCGGGTGGGGATCGAGATGATGCCATTTACTCGTTGTTTCCTCTAATGGTCCCAATGGAGGTATCCGCAATTTCTATCTTGTTATCTGCGGTACACAGTGTACCCGCCGCTAATGGCGGGTGGGGATCGAGATGATGCCATTTGCTCGTTGTTTCCTCGAATGGTCCCAATGGAGGTATCCGCAATTTCTATCTTGTTATCTGCGGTACACAGTGTACCCGCCGCTAATGGCGGGTGGGGATCGTGATGATGCCATTTGGATCTCGTTGTTTGCTCTAAAGGTCTCAAACGAGGTACCCGCGGTAATCCAGCGTACTCGCCGCTAATGGCGGGTGGGGATGTATATGATGCCATTTGGATCTCGCTGTTTCCACTAATGGTCTCAAAGGAGGTACCCGCAATTTCTATCTTGTTATCCACGGTATACAGTGTACCCGCCGCTAATGGCGGGTGGGGATCGAGGTGATGCCATTTGCTCGTTGTTTCCTCTAATGGTCTCAAACGAGGTACCCGCGGTAATCCAGCGTACTCGCCGCTAATGGCGGGTAGGGATCGATATGATGCCATTTGGATCTCGTTGTTTGCTCTAAAGGTCTCAAAAGAGGTACCCGCGGTAATCGTGTGTACCCGCCGCTAATGGCGGGTGGGGATCGAGATGATGCCATTTACTCGTTGTTTCCTCTAATGGTCCCAATGGAGGTATCCGCAATTTCTATCTTGTTATCTGCGGTACACAGTGTACCCGCCGCTAATGGCGGGTGGGGATCGAGATGATGCCATTTGCTCGTTGTTTCCTCGAATGGTCCCAATGGAGGTATCCGCAATTTCTATCTTGTTATCTGCGGTACACAGTGTACCCGCCGCTAATGGCGGGTGGGGATCGTGATGATGCCATTTGGATCTCGTTGTTTGCTCTAAAGGTCTCAAACGAGGTACCCGCGGTAATCCAGCGTACTCGCCGCTAATGGCGGGTGGGGATGTATATGATGCCATTTGGATCTCGCTGTTTCCACTAATGGTCTCAAAGGAGGTACCCGCAATTTCTATCTTGTTATCCGTGGTATACAGGGTACCCGCCGCTAATGGCGGGTGGGGATGTATATGATGCCATTTGGATCTCGTTGTTTCCTCTAATGGTCTCAAAGGAGGTACCCGCGGTAATCCAGCGTACTCGCCGCTAATGGCGGGTGGGGATCGAGTTTATGCCATTTGGATCTCGTTGTTTCCACTAATGGGCTCAAAGGAGGTACCCGCGGTAATCCAGCGTACTCGCCACTAATGGCGGGTGGGGATGTATATGATGCCATTTGGATCTCGTTGTTTCCACTAATGGTCTCAAAGGAGGTACCCGCGGTAATCCAGCGTGCTCGCCGCTAATGGCGGGTGGGGATCGAGATGATGCCATTTGCTCGTTGTTTCCTCGAATGGTCCCAAAGGAGGTATCCGCAATTTCTATCTTGTTATCTGCGGTACACAGTGTACCCGCCGCTAATGGCGGGTGGGGATCGAGATGATGCCATTTGCTCGTTGTTTCCTCGAATGGTCCCAATGGAGGTATCCGCAATTTCTATCTTGTTATCCGCAGTATGGCGGGTGGGGATCGAAATGATGCCATTTTCACGTTGTTTCCACTAATGGTCTCAAAGGAGGTACCCGCGGTAATCCAGCGTACTCGCCGCTAATGGCGGGTGGGGATCGAGATGATGCCATTTGCTCGTTGTTTCCTCGAATGGTCCCAATGGAGGTATCCGCAATTTCTATCTTGTTATCTGCGGTACACAGTGTACCCGCCGCTAATGGCGGGTGGGGATCGTGATGATGCCATTTGGATCTCGTTGTTTCCACTAATGGTCTCAAAGGAGGTACCCGCGGTAATCCAGCGTACTCGCCGCTAATGGCGGGTGGGGATGTATATGATGCCATTTGGATCTCGTTGTTTCCACTAATGGTCTCAAAGGAGGTACCCGCGGTAATCCAGCGTACTCGCCGCTAATGGCGGGTGGGGATCGAGATGATGCCATTTGCTCGTTGTTTCCTCGAATGGTCCCAATGGAGGTATCCGCAATTTCTATCTTGTTATCTGCGGTACACAGTGTACCCGCCGCTAATGGCGGGTGGGGATCGTGATGATGCCATTTGGATCTCGTTGTTTCCACTAATGGTCTCAAAGGAGGTACCCGCGGTAATCCAGCGTACTCGCCGCTAATGGCGGGTGGGGATGTATATGATGCCATTTGGATCTCGTTGTTTGCTCTAAAGGTCTCAAACGAGGTACCCGCGGTAATCCAGCGTACTCGCCGCTAATGGCGGGTGGGGATGTATATGATGCCATTTGGATCTCGCTGTTTCCACTAAAGGTCTCAAACGAGGTACCCGCGGTAATCCAGCGTACTCGCCGCTAATGGCGGGTGGGGATGTATATGATGCCATTTGGATCTCGCTGTTTCCACTAATGGTCTCAAAGGAGGTACCCGCAATTTCTATCTTGTTATCCGTGGTATACAGGGTACCCGCCGCTAATGGCGGGATCGTGATGATGCCATTTGGATCTCGTTGTTTCCTCTAATGGTCTCAAAGGAGGTACCCGCGGTAATCCAGCGTACTCGCCGCTAATGGCGGGTGGGGATCGAGTTTATGCCATTTGGATCTCGTTGTTTCCACTAATGGGCTCAAAGGAGGTACCCGCGGTAATCCAGCGTACTCGCCACTAATGGCGGGTGGGGATGTATATGATGCCATTTGGATCTCGTTGTTTCCACTAATGGTCTCAAAGGAGGTACCCGCGGTAATCCAGCGTGCTCGCCGCTAATGGCGGGTGGGGATCGAGATGATGCCATTTGCTCGTTGTTTCCTCGAATGGTCCCAAAGGAGGTATCCGCAATTTCTATCTTGTTATCTGCGGTACACAGTGTACCCGCCGCTAATGGCGGGTGGGGATCGAGATGATGCCATTTGCTCGTTGTTTCCTCGAATGGTCCCAATGGAGGTATCCGCAATTTCTATCTTGTTATCTGCGGTACACAGTGTACCCGCCGCTAATGGCGGGTGGGGATCGAGATGATGCCATTTGCTCGTTGTTTCCTCGAATGGTCCCAATGGAGGTATCCGCAATTTCTATCTTGTTATCCGCAGTATGGCGGGTGGGGATCGAAATGATGCCATTTTCACGTTGTTTCCACTAATGGTCTCAAAGGAGGTACCCGCGGTAATCCAGCGTACTCGCCGCTAATGGCGGGTGGGGATCGAGTTTATGCCATTTGGATCTCGTTGTTTCCACTAATGGTCTCAAAGGAGGCACCCGCAATTTCTATCTTGTTATCCGTGGTATACAGGGTACCCGCCGCTAATGGCGGGTGGGGATGTATATGATGCCATTTGGATCTCGTTGTTTCCACTAATGGTCTCAAAGGAGGTACCCGCGGTAATCCAGCGTACTCGCCGCTAATGGCGGGTGGGGATGTATATGATGCCATTTGGATCTCGTTGTTTCCACTAATGGTCTCAAAGGAGGTACCCGCGGTAATCCAGCGTACTCGCCGCTAATGGCGGGTGGGGATCGAGATGATGCCATTTGCTCGTTGTTTCCTCGAATGGTCCCAATGGAGGTATCCGCAATTTCTATCTTGTTATCTGCGGTACACAGTGTACCCGCCGCTAATGGCGGGTGGGGATCGTGATGATGCCATTTGGATCTCGTTGTTTCCACTAATGGTCTCAAAGGAGGTACCCGCGGTAATCCAGCGTACTCGCCGCTAATGGCGGGTGGGGATCGAGTTTATGCCATTTGGATCTCGTTGTTTCCACTAATGGTCTCAAAGGAGGTACCCGCGGTAATCCAGCGTACTCGCCGCTAATGGCGGGTGGGGATGTATATGATGCCATTTGGATCTCGTTGTTTCCACTAATGGTCTCAAAGGAGGTACCCGCGGTACTCCAGCGTACTCGCCGCTAATGGCGGGTGGGGATCGAGGTGATGCCATTTGCTCGTTGTTTCCTCGAATGGTCCCAATGGAGGTATCCGCAATTTCTATCTTGTTATCTACGGTACACAGTGTACCCGCCGCTAATGGCGGTGGGGATCGTGATGATGCCATTTGGATCTCGTTGTTTCCACTAATGGTCCCAATGGAGGTTTTAAAACTAGAAGTAGTTGGTTCTTTACTTAATGATCAGAAAACACACACACGAGGATAACAACTTTAACAATGATTTTATTTATACTTCCAACAAGATTCACAAGCTTTTACAGACAATTTATAGGACTTGACAAATATGGCTGACTACTGATATGACTTTTCAACAACTTTCTACTGACGATAAAACGAACCACTGCTTGACCTCTGCTTTTCTCTGCGCTCTCTTCTTCTCCGTTTTGCTTTTACTACATGAAAACGCAGATTACACCAAACAAATAAAATGCTTTTAAAAACTATGACAACCACTGAAAATGCACTTCACGTTTTCTTTATTCTCCCACCATTGACCTTGCATGATCCAGTCAAGGTCAATATCATCCATCTACTTCCAAAGGATACAATCTCTGAATCGGGCGAGTATACGTTGACGAATCCGTTTTGATTACTGCCATCCGGTTGATACCATCTCGACCAGGAATCAACTCCACAACTCTCGCCAACGGCCATTTCATACGCTTCACGTTGTCCAATTCCAATAAAACTACGTCCCCGACTTGAACTTCTCGTTTAACTCCCAATTTATCATTATGCTTCAAAGATCCCAGGTATTCACTTCGAAACCGTTCCTTCAAACTGTCTCTTATCTTCAAAATATTGATATACTTCTTCCTGAAGCTAACTCCATCCAAAATGTCCAAATCCGGTACCCCGGTTGACTTCACAATTCCCAAGAACAATTCCGGAGATAATGGAATCGGGTCGTCAACATCTTCAGACACATACGTTAAAGGTCTGGAATTGATTAACGCCTCCACCTCATAAAACAATGTCTCGAGCTCTTCAAAATTGACTGTTTTCTTTTCGAGATTTTTACGTAACAAGTCCTTCACCGAACGAACCATTCTCTCCCAGAAACCTCCCCACCAAGGTGCTGCTGGAGCGTTGAATCGCCATTCGATTTTCTCAATTCCTGTGATACTTGTGATGACATCCCAATCCAATTCCTTCAGAAGATTTTCCAATCCAACAAAGTTCTTTCCATTATCCGAATATATGATTTCAGGTCGCCCCCGACGGGCTATAAATCTTCTTAGGGACAACACAAACGCCTCCGTTGATAACGATGAGACCAACTCCAAATGTACAGCTCGAACAACAGCACACGTGAACACAACAAACCAAACTTTTTTACTCTTGTTGACATATAGTGGACCTCCTAAATCCACCCCAACCACTTCGAAAGGCCTCGCATCTCGAACACGATCCATAGGTAGTGGTGCTTCTTCAACCGCTGCTGCTTTTCCACTGACTCGTTTACACTTTTGACATGCATGAATTATTTTCTTCACTGTCTTCCTCGTTTTTAAAATCCAAAATTTCTCTCGAACAATACACATCAAAGTATTAATTCCCACATGTCCATTCTCCACATGAATTTCCCGTATCATCTTTTCAACTAACGGATGATCCCCAGGCAGCAAAATAGGAAACCGGAAATCCTCAAAATCTTCTCTCATGACGATCTTGCTCCGAACTCGGCGGACCCCTTCCGTATCTTGTCTAGCATGCAGTTGTTTGAAAATTATTTCTTTTCCCATGAAACTTGAACGTTGTACAGCTCTCCACAGACACAATTCAGCTACATTCTTTTCCTTCAAAGTTAAGACAGCAGGAACCCTTTTCTTATCCAAAACAATGGTCTTCCATCGCAATATCCAAGCTGTAATTTTCACGACTACTTTGAAGGACGAGAAACGAACAATAAACCACGGAATATCTTCATTTTTGTTTAAATTGGTAACTGCAATCTTCTTCCTTTCAGAAGCAAGCACATCCGAATCAACCTTCACATTTGATACTGGCCAGAGTTCCTTTGATTGATGAAGCCAAGACGGACCCTCCCACCATCGTGATTCCAAAAGTTGTTTTCCATTACATCCTCTTGATGGAAGGTCCGCTGGATTATCCTTCCCTGGAACATGTCTCCAACGTTGATAATCAGTCAGTTTTCTTATTTCTTGTACTCGATTGAATACAAAAGTTGCCCAATTCTCATTATTTTGAATCCAATACATTGCATTACTTGAATCCGTCCAACAAAACGTTTCCACATCATGCAAATCCATTTCCTTTTTCACGGAGGACAACAGACGAGCTCCAATCCCACAAGCCAGCAACTCCAGCCTTGGAATAGTACTTTTCTTGGGGGCGACTCTTGCTTTTCCAATAATCATTTGGACATGCACCCCATCTTGATATAATGATCTCAGGAAGATAACACAACCGTATGCATCCTTACTCGCATCACAAAACAGGTGGAGTTGCAGCTTCTTTGTATCCACCGGTTCCTTCAATATCCATCTTGGAATCTTCAACTCCTTCAAAGGCTCCAACGATAGCATCCATTTCTTAAACTCCTTTTCAATCTCCTCTGGAACAGCTTCATCCCAATCCACTTTGCTTTCCCATAACTGTTGTAGCATTATCTTTGGAACAATGCTGACTGGAGCCACAAATCCAAGTGGATCAAATATCCGTTGTGCTGTTGACAATATTTTTCTTTTTGTTATCTTCATTCCATCAGGATATGACAAACCACTAAAATCCAACGTTAAGTAATCTTCATTAGCATTCCACATCACCCCCAAAATTGACATGATTTGATGAGTGGATTCTTGCTGCCCCTTAGAATTCCATATCCATCCTCTTAACTCGAATTTTCCAGCTTCCATGATTCTCGTACAATTGTTGACAAAATTTCTTGTCTCCTCTTCAGAATCCAGACTGGTTACACAGTTATCTACGTACAAACTTTTCTTCAAAAACTGTGCCAGTTGTTGGTCTTCTTCTCGAACGTGATCCAGATGAAAGTTGAGAGTTGCTGCTAACAGGAACGGACTCGATGATACTCCAAAGACGACACGACAATGACGGTACATTTTATACTCTTCCAAAACCTTCTTCCACCAAAGAAATCGTAGGAAATCACGATCTTCTTTCGTCAAACTGATCTGGAGAAAAGCTTTCTTGATGTCTGACGTTACCCCAATTCTCCTCAAACGAAACCTCATCAAAACAGCTGGAACAAGCTCAATCAAATTAGGTCCTTTTAATAAACAATCATTAACGGAGGCTCCACTCTTTGACTTGGCTGAGGCATCAAAAACGGGTCGAATTGGTGTTGTAGTACTACTTGGATTAAAAACTGGACGATGGGGAAGGTAACTGGCTTTATTGTCCCATTCATCTCTTGGAACTTCTTCTATGATTCCCAGCTGCTCCCACTCCAGAAACACCTTTTCATAATCTTGAATCTTATTTTCTGATTCCAACTTCTTTGTAGCCGAAACCAATCTCTTTTTGGAACTTTCCAAATTGTCAGCCACAGGTGGATGACTCTCGAGCCACGGTAAAGATACCTCGTAGCGTCCTTCTTCATTCACTTGCACTGAATCCTGAAATTGGAGAATAGCATCTTGAATCATCATGTCTTCTGTTTTGACTTGGATTGGGTCACGAATTCCAAGAACTTCCAGTTTCCATAGATTTTGTATACTTGATTCTGTTGAAATGAGCGAGTTAGTCAACAAAGTTTTACTTGTTCCAACCTTCTCCTCCACTGGACATTTTCCCATCAATGTCCATCCAAGCTTGGTCTCCACTGCTATTGGTCCACTCATTGTTGCAAAAATCCTTCCAGTCAACAACTTAGCAGCTATGTCGGCCCCAATCAACAGGTGGATATCCGGAGAATCTTGTCCCACATCCGTTATTATGATTCCATTTCTTGTTAGTTCTTCCAGCCAGATTCCAGGGGAAACACGAGACACTCTGCCGCATATTTTCTTTTGCTCCAACACGCTCATGGAAATAGAGTTTTTCCCTTCACAGCTGCTTACATGCACGTCATAAATGTTATGTGTTTGTGTACACGTCTCCATTCCTCCAAACAGTCCATGAGCCATCTGCACCTGATCTTTTGTTTCCAACTTCAAGACTTCTGCTGCTCGTGACGTAATATAGGAGAATTGAGAACCCGTGTCCACTAGTGCTCGAACAATTCTTTCTTCAGCATTATTCTTCAGTTTCACCAGCAAAGTTTGTAACAAAACATTTCCCACACAATGATTGGACAGGGACGGTGTATTTTTATCTTCAACTGGTGGATCTTGTTTCTTCTTCTTTTCATCATCCTTGCTGTTGATTTTTGGACACATTATAAGGAGGTGCTTCCGGTTACAGAGAGGGCAATGTGGTTTTGCTTTACATTCTTTTGACACGTGCCCCTTTTTGAGACAAATGAAACAAGCTCTATTTTCACGAACTCTTTTTTGCTTGTCATCATAAGTCATAAGTTGTGCTTGATAGCACCCGGAGCTCTCATGCATCTTTTTACAAAACACACACATGCCCTCCCCTTCACCTTTAGCCTGTCCACTAAAAAGGTCCGTTGCTGTCGGGACTTCGACATTCCGTTCTTGTTTCTTCGATGAAACTTTCTTGTCCTCTTGGAAATTGAATCCCTTCTTAGCCATCCTCACCCTCTCCTCGCTGTCCACTTCACATCTGATAAACTTCATCAGGTTGGTAAGTAGATTCTCTCCATCTTGTTCCCGACGAGACCTCGATCTCTCCCATGAGCGCAGCAAGTCTTCAGGTAGAGATGACTCCACAAGCGGAAAAAGCATAGCTGCATATTTTTCTGAAGTTACCCCCAAAGATTCCAATGAACGCAGCTGTGTCTCCAACTTGTCATAAATACTTGCTACTGGAAATGATCCTTTCTTCTGAATGTTGGTGATGACCAATCCTAGTAACTCACGCACATAAACTTCAACGAGAATCTCATCCCGTCCAAATCTTTCTTTCAAATACTGGACAACCTTTGTATAGTTAGCAGCTGACGGAGGGAAACTCTCGACCACTGCTCTTGCTGGGGTTGATTCCACTGTACACTGAAGGAGATACTGGAACTTTTCGTCATCACCAATATCATCATCTTCATGTATTTTACTGAATTGACTCCAGAATCCTATCCAATCCTTGGCATCACCACCAAATTTCTTCATCTCAATATGAGGGAGCCTGTAGGTGGTGTGACGACCGGCAATACTTCTCACACAAGTAGATTCAGTTCCACTCCGTGTGTTCATGCTCCCACCGTCATCATCCCGCTTCATGTAAGGTGATGCCAACTGTTCCAGGTCCTCAAAATCATCACGGTACTGCGTCACCGCGTCATATTCTTCCACAAAGTCCTCCTCCGGAGCATCATTTTCCAATAGGAACTGCTGGACTTGCTCGTCAAGATCCCTTAGCCGCTCCATATGTCTTTTGGCTCTCCGGAATAAGATGTCAATGCGGTCCTGGTCCTTTTCTTGTTCAGCCAATGAATCCTTCAACTCATCAAGTGTTCTTCTCAAAGCTGCTCTCACAGGTCCTCGTTGTGTTCTGATCGACATTTTTGATACCCTCAAAAATATATCCTGTCGACTGCGCCAATATTTTAAAACTAGAAGTAGAAAGTTGTTGAAAAGTCATATCAGTAGTCAGCCATATTTGTCAAGTCCTATAAATTGTCTGTAAAAGCTTGTGAATCTTGTTGGAAGTATAAATAAAATCATTGTTAAAGTTGTTATCCTCGTGTGTGTGTTTTCTGATCATTAAGTAAAGAACCAACTACTTCTAGTTTTAAAAGGAGGTATCCGCAATTTCTATCTTGTTATCTGCGGTACACAGTGTACCCGCCGCTAATGGCGGATGGGGATCGTGATGATGCCATTTGGATCTCGTTGTTTCCACTAATGGTCTCAAAGGAGGTACCCGCGGTAATCCAGCGTACTCGCCGCTAATGGCGGGTGGGGATCGAGATGATGCCATTTGCTCGTTGTTTCCTCGAATGGTCCCAATGGAGGTATCCGCAATTTCTATCTTGTTATCTGCGGTACACAGTGTACCCGCCGCTAATGGCGGGTGGGGATCGAGATGATGCCATTTGCTCGTTGTTTCCTCGAATGGTCCCAATGGAGGTATCCGCAATTTCTATCTTGTTATCCGCGGTATGGCGGGTGGGGATCGAAATGATGCCATTTTCTCGTTGTTTCCACTAATGGTCTCAAAGGAGGTACCCGCGGTAATCCAGCGTACTCGCCGCTAATGGCGGGTGGGGATCGAGATTATGCCATTTGGATCTCGTTGTTTCCACTAATGGTCTCAAAGGGGGTACCCGCAATTTCTATCTTGTTATCCGCGGTATACAGTGTACCCGCCGCTAATGGCGGGTGGGGATCGAGGTGATGCCATTTGCTCGTTGTTTCCTCTAATGGTCTCAAACGAGGTACCCGCGGTAATCCAGCGTACTCGCCGCTAATGGCGGGTGGGGATGTATATGATGCCATTTGGATCTCGTTGTTTGCTCTAAAGGTCTCAAAAGAGGTACCCGCGGTAATCGTGTGTACCCGCCGCTAATGGCGGGTGGGGATCGAGATGATGCCATTTACTCGTTGTTTCCTCTAATGGTCCCAATGGAGGTATCCGCAATTTCTATCTTGTTATCTGCGGTACACAGTGTACCCGCCGCTAATGGCGGGTGGGGATCGAGATGATGCCATTTGCTCGTTGTTTCCTCGAATGGTCCCAATGGAGGTATCCGCAATTTCTATCTTGTTATCTGCGGTACACAGTGTACCCGCCGCTAATGGCGGGTGGGGATCGTGATGATGCCATTTGGATCTCGTTGTTTCCACTAATGGTCTCAAAGGAGGTACCCGCGGTAATCCAGCGTACTCGCCGCTAATGGCGGGTGGGGATCGAGTTTATGCCATTTGGATCTCGTTGTTTCCACTAATGGTCTCAAAGGAGGTACCCGCGGTAATCCAGCGTACTCGCCGCTAATGGCGGGTGGGGATCGAGATGATGCCATTTGCTCGTTTTTTCCTCGAATGGTCCCAATGGAGGTATCCGCAATTTCTATCTTGTTATCTGCGGTACACAGTGTACCCGCCGCTAATGGCGGGTGGGGATCGTGATGATGCCATTTGGATCTCGTTGTTTCCACTAATGGTCTCAAAGGAGGTACCCGCGGTAATCCAGCGTACTCGCCGCTAATGGCGGGTGGGGATCGAGTTTATGCCATTTGGATCTCGTTGTTTCCACTAATGGTCTCAAAGGAGGTACCCTCAATTTCTATCTTGTTATCCGTGGTATACAGGGTACCCGCCGCTAATGGCGGGTGGGGATGTATATGATGCCATTTGGATCTCGTTGTTTCCTCTAATGGTCTCAAAGGAGGTACCCGCGGTAATCCAGCGTACTCGCCGCTAATGGCGGGTTGGGATGTATATGATGCCATTTGGATCTCGTTGTTTCCACTAATGGTCTCAAAGGAGGTACCCGCGGTAATCCAGCGTACTCGCCGCTAATGGCGGGTGGGGATCGAGATGATGCCATTTGCTCGTTGTTTCCTCGAATGGTCCCAATGGAGGTATCCGCAATTTCTATCTTGTTATCTGCGGTACACAGTGTACCCGCCGCTAATGGCGGGTGGGGATCGTGATGATGCCATTTGGATCTCGTTGTTTCCACTAATGGTCTCAAAGGAGGTACCCGCGGTAATCCAGCGTACTCGCCGCTAATGGCGGGTGGGGATCGAGATGATGCCATTTGCTCGTTGTTTCCTCGAATGGTCCCAATGGAGGTATCCGCAATTTCTATCTTGTTATCTGCGGTACACAGTGTACCCGCCGCTAATGGCGGGTGGGGATCGTGATGATGCCATTTGGACCTCGTTGTTTCCACTAATGGTCTCAAAGGAGGTACCCGCGGTAATCCAGCGTACTCGCCGCTAATGGCGGGTGGGGATCGAGATGATGCCATTTGCTCGTTGTTTCTTCGAATGGTCCCAATGGAGGTATCCGCAATTTCTATCTTGTTATCTGCGGTACACAGTGTACCCGCCGCTAATGGCGGGTGGGGATCGAGTTTATGCCATTTGGATCTCGTTGTTTCCACTAATGGTCTCAAAGGAGGTACCCGCGGTAATCCAGCGTACTCGCCGCTAATGGCGGGTGGGGATGTATATGATGCCATTTGGATCTCGTTGTTTCCACTAATGGTCTCAAAGGAGGTACCCTCAATTTCTATCTTGTTATCCGTGGTATACAGGGTACCCGCCGCTAATGGCGGGTGGGGATGTATATGATGCCATTTGGATCTCGTTGTTTCCTCTAATGGTCTCAAAGGAGGTACCCGCGGTAATCCAGCGTACTCGCCGCTAATGGCGGGTGGGGATCGAGTTTATGCCATTTGGATCTCGTTGTTTCCACTAATGGGCTCAAAGGAGGTACCCGCGGTAATCCAGCGTACTCGCCGCTAATGGCGGGTGGGGATGTATATGATGCCATTTGGATCTCGTTGTTTCCACTAATGGTCTCAAAGGAGGTACCCGCGGTAATCCAGCGTACTCGCCGCTAATGGCGGGTGGGGATCGAGATGATGCCATTTGCTCGTTGTTTCCTCGAATGGTCCCAATGGAGGTATCCGCAATTTCTATCTTGTTATCTGCGGTACACAGTGTACCCGCCGCTAATGGCGGGTGGGGATCGTGATGATGCCATTTTGATCTCGTTGTTTCCACTAATGGGCTCAAAGGAGGGACCCGCGGTAATCCAGCGTACTCGCCGCTAATGGCGGGTGGGGATGTATATGATGCCATTTGGATCTCGTTGTTTCCACTAATGGTCTCAAAGGAGGTACCCGCGGTAATCCAGCGTACTCGCCGCTAATGGCGGGTGGGGATCGAGGTGATGCCATTTGCTCGTTGTTTCCTTGAATGGTCCCAATGGAGGTATCCGCAATTTCTATCTTGTTATCTGCGGTACACAGTGTACCCGCCGCTAATGGCGGGTGGGGATCGTGATGATGCCATTTGGATCTCGTTGTTTCCACTAATGGTCTCAAAGGAGGTACCCGCGGTAATCCAGCGTACTCGCCGCTAATGGCGGGTGGGGATCGAGTTTATGCCATTTGCTCGTTGTTTCCTCGAATGGTCCCAATGGAGGTATCCGCAATTTCTATCTTGTTATCTGCGGTACACAGTGTACCCGCCGCTAATGGCGGGTGGGGATCGTGATGATGCCATTTGGATCTCGTTGTTTCCACTAATGGTCTCAAAGGAGGTACCCGCGGTAATCCAGCGTACTCGCCGCTAATGGCGGGTGGGGATCGAGATGATGCCATTTGCTCGTTGTTTCCTCGAATGGTCCCAATGGAGGTATCCGCAATTTCTATCTTGTTATCTGCGGTACACAGTGTACCCGCCGCTAATGGCGGGTGGGGATCGTGATGATGCCATTTGGATCTCGTTGTTTCCACTAATGGGCTCAAAGGAGGGACCCGCGGTAATCCAGCGTACTCGCCGCTAATGGCGGGTGGGGATGTATATGATGCCATTTGGATCTCGTTGTTTCCACTAATGGTCTCAAAGGAGGTACCCGCGGTAATCCAGCGTACTCGCCGCTAATGGCGGGTGGGGATCGAGATGATGCCATTTGCTCGTTGTTTCCTCGAATGGTCCCAATGGAGGTATCCGCAATTTCTATCTTGTTATCTGCGGTACACAGTGTACCCGCCGCTAATGGCGGGTGGGGATCGTGATGATGCCATTTGGATCTCGTTGTTTCCACTAATGGGCTCAAAGGAGGGACCCGCGGTAATCCAGCGTACTCGCCGCTAATGGCGGGTGGGGATGTATATGATGCCATTTGGATCTCGTTGTTTCCACTAATGGTCTCAAAGGAGGTACCCGCGGTAATCCAGCGTACTCGCCGCTAATGGCGGGTGGGGATCGAGTTTATGCCATTTGCTCGTTGTTTCCTCGAATGGTCCCAATGGAGGTATCCGCAATTTCTATCTTGTTATCTGCGGTACACAGTGTACCCGCCGCTAATGGCGGGTGGGGATCGTGATGATGCCATTTGGATCTCGTTGTTTCCACTAATGGTCTCAAAGGAGGTACCCGCGGTAATCCAGCGTACTCGCCGCTAATGGCGGGTGGGGATCGAGATGATGCCATTTGCTCGTTGTTTCCTCGAATGGTCCCAATGGAGGTATCCGCAATTTCTATCTTGTTATCTGCGGTACACAGTGTACCCGCCGCTAATGGCGGGTGGGGATCGTGATGATGCCATTTGGATCTCGTTGTTTCCACTAATGGGCTCAAAGGAGGGACCCGCGGTAATCCAGCGTACTCGCCGCTAATGGCGGGTGGGGATGTATATGATGCCATTTGGATCTCGTTGTTTCCACTAATGGTCTCAAAGGAGGTACCCGCGGTAATCCAGCGTACTCGCCGCTAATGGCGGGTGGGGATCGAGGTGATGCCATTTGCTCGTTGTTTCCTTGAATGGTCCCAATGGAGGTATCCGCAATTTCTATCTTGTTATCTGCGGTACACAGTGTACCCGCCGCTAATGGCGGGTGGGGATCGTGATGATGCCATTTGGATCTCGTTGTTTCCACTAATGGTCTCAAAGGAGGTACCCGCGGTAATCCAGCGTACTCGCCGCTAATGGCGGGTGGGGATCGAGTTTATGCCATTTGGATCTCGTTGTTTCCACTAATGGTCTCAAAGGAGGTACCCGCGGTAATCCAGCGTACTCGCCGCTAATGGCGGGTGGGGATGTATATGATGCCATTTGGATCTCGTTGTTTCCACTAATGGTCTCAAAGGAGGTACCCGCGGTAATCCAGCGTACTCGCCGCTAATGGCGGGTGGGGATCGAGTTTATGCCATTTGGATCTCGTTGTTTCCACTAATGGTCTCAAAGGAGGTACCCGCGGTAATCCAGCGTACTCGCCGCTAATGGCGGGTGGGGATGTATATGATGCCATTTGGATCTCGTTGTTTCCACTAATGGTCTCAAAGGAGGTACCCTCAATTTCTATCTTGTTATCCGTGGTATACAGGGTACCCGCCGCTAATGGCGGGTGGGGATGTATATGATGCCATTTGGATCTCGTTGTTTCCTCTAATGGTCTCAAAGGAGGTACCCGCGGTAATCCAGCGTACTCGCCGCTAATGGCGGGTGGGGATCGAGTTTATGCCATTTGGATCTCGTTGTTTCCACTAATGGGCTCAAAGGAGGTACCCGCGGTAATCCAGCGTACTCGCCGCTAATGGCGGGTGGGGATGTATATGATGCCATTTGGATCTCGTTGTTTCCACTAATGGTCTCAAAGGAGGTACCCGCGGTAATCCAGCGTACTCGCCGCTAATGGCGGGTGGGGATCGAGATGATGCCATTTGCTCGTTGTTTCCTCGAATGGTCCCAATGGAGGTATCCGCAATTTCTATCTTGTTATCTGCGGTACACAGTGTACCCGCCGCTAATGGCGGGTGGGGATCGTGATGATGCCATTTGGATCTCGTTGTTTCCACTAATGGGCTCAAAGGAGGGACCCGCGGTAATCCAGCGTACTCGCCGCTAATGGCGGGTGGGGATGTATATGATGCCATTTGGATCTCGTTGTTTCCACTAATGGTCTCAAAGGAGGTACCCGCGGTAATCCAGCGTACTCGCTGCTAATGGCGGGTGGGGATCGAGGTGATGCCATTTGCTCGTTGTTTCCTTGAATGGTCCCAATGGAGGTATCCGCAATTTCTATCTTGTTATCTGCGGTACACAGTGTACCCGCCGCTAATGGCGGGTGGGGATCGTGATGATGCCATTTGGATCTCGTTGTTTCCACTAATGGTCTCAAAGGAGGTACCCGCGGTAATCCAGCGTACTCGCCGCTAATGGCGGGTGGGGATCGAGTTTATGCCATTTGCTCGTTGTTTCCTCGAATGGTCCCAATGGAGGTATCCGCAATTTCTATCTTGTTATCTGCGGTACACAGTGTACCCGCCGCTAATGGCGGGTGGGGATCGTGATGATGCCATTTGGATCTCGTTGTTTCCACTAATGGTCTCAAAGGAGGTACCCGCGGTAATCCAGCGTACTCGCCGCTAATGGCGGGTGGGGATCGAGATGATGCCATTTGCTCGTTGTTTCCTCGAATGGTCCCAATGGAGGTATCCGCAATTTCTATCTTGTTATCTGCGGTACACAGTGTACCCGCCGCTAATGGCGGGTGGGGATCGTAATGATGCCATTTGGATCTCGTTGTTTCCACTAATGGTCTCAAAGGAGGTACCCGCGGTAATCCAGCGTACTCGCCGCTAATGGCGGGTGGGGATGTATATGATGCCATTTGGATCTCGTTGTTTCCACTAATGGTCTCAAAGGAGGTACCCGCGGTAATCCAGCGTACTCGCCGCTAATGGCGGGTGGGGATCGAGATGATGCCATTTACTCGTTGTTTCCTCTAATGGTCCCAATGGAGGTATCCGCAATTTCTATCTTGTTATCTGCGGTACACAGTGTACCCGCCGCTAATGGCGGGTGGGGATCGAGATGATGCCATTTGCTCGTTGTTTCCTCGAATGGTCCCAATGGAGGTATCCGCAATTTCTATCTTGTTATCTGCGGTACACAGTGTACCCGCCGCTAATGGCGGGTGGGGATCGTGATGATGCCATTTGGATCTCGTTGTTTGCTCTAAAGGTCTCAAACGAGGTACCCGCGGTAATCCAGCGTACTCGCCGCTAATGGCGGGTGGGGATGTATATGATGCCATTTTGATCTCGCTGTTTCCACTAATGGTCTCAAAGGAGGTACCCGCAATTTCTATCTTGTTATCCGTGGTATACAGGGTACCCGCCGCTAATGGCGGGATCGTGATGATGCCATTTGGATCTCGTTGTTTCCTCTAATGGTCTCAAAGGAGGTACCCGCGGTAATCCAGCGTACTCGCCGCTAATGGCGGGTGGGGATCGAGTTTATGCCATTTGGATCTCGTTGTTTCCACTAATGGGCTCAAAGGAGGTACCCGCGGTAATCCAGCGTACTCGCCACTAATGGCGGGTGGGGATGTATATGATGCCATTTGGATCTCGTTGTTTCCACTAATGGTCTCAAAGGAGGTACCCGCGGTAATCCAGCGTGCTCGCCGCTAATGGCGGGTGGGGATCGAGATGATGCCATTTGCTCGTTGTTTCCTCGAATGGTCCCAAAGGAGGTATCCGCAATTTCTATCTTGTTATCTGCGGTACACAGTGTACCCGCCGCTAATGGCGGGTGGGGATCGAGATGATGCCATTTGCTCGTTGTTTCCTCGAATGGTCCCAATGGAGGTATCCGCAATTTCTATCTTGTTATCTGCGGTACACAGTGTACCCGCCGCTAATGGCGGGTGGGGATCGAGATGATGCCATTTGCTCGTTGTTTCCTCGAATGGTCCCAATGGAGGTATCCGCAATTTCTATCTTGTTATCCGCAGTATGGCGGGTGGGGATCGAAATGATGCCATTTTCACGTTGTTTCCACTAATGGTCTCAAAGGAGGTACCCGCGGTAATCCAGCGTACTCGCCGCTAATGGCGGGTGGGGATCGAGTTTATGCCATTTGGATCTCGTTGTTTCCACTAATGGTCTCAAAGGAGGCACCCGCAATTTCTATCTTGTTATCCGTGGTATACAGGGTACCCGCCGCTAATGGCGGGTGGGGATGTATATGATGCCATTTGGATCTCGTTGTTTCCACTAATGGTCTCAAAGGAGGTACCCGCGGTAATCCAGCGTACTCGCCGCTAATGGCGGGTGGGGATGTATATGATGCCATTTGGATCTCGTTGTTTCCACTAATGGTCTCAAAGGAGGTACCCGCGGTAATCCAGCGTACTCGCCGCTAATGGCGGGTGGGGATCGAGATGATGCCATTTGCTCGTTGTTTCCTCGAATGGTCCCAATGGAGGTATCCGCAATTTCTATCTTGTTATCTGCGGTACACAGTGTACCCGCCGCTAATGGCGGGTGGGGATCGTGATGATGCCATTTGGATCTCGTTGTTTCCACTAATGGTCTCAAAGGAGGTACCCGCGGTAATCCAGCGTACTCGCCGCTAATGGCGGGTGGGGATCGAGTTTATGCCATTTGGATCTCGTTGTTTCCACTAATGGTTTCAAAGGAGGTACCCGCGGTAATCCAGCGTACTCGCCGCTAATGGCGGGTGGGGATGTATATGATGCCATTTGGATCTCGTTGTTTCCACTAATGGTCTCAAAGGAGGTACCCGCGGTACTCCAGCGTACTCGCCGCTAATGGCGGGTGGGGATCGAGGTGATGCCATTTGCTCGTTGTTTCCTCGAATGGTCCCAATGGAGGTATCCGCAATTTCTATCTTGTTATCTACGGTACACAGTGTACCCGCCGCTAATGGCGGTGGGGATCGTGATGATGCCATTTGGATCTCGTTGTTTCCACTAATGGTCCCAATGGAGGTTTTAAAACTAGAAGTAGTTGGTTCTTTACTTAATGATCAGAAAACACACACACGAGGATAACAACTTTAACAATGATTTTATTTATACTTCCAACAAGATTCACAAGCTTTTACAGACAATTTATAGGACTTGACAAATATGGCTGACTACTGATATGACTTTTCAACAACTTTCTACTGACGATAAAACGAACCACTGCTTGACCTCTGCTTTTCTCTGCGCTCTCTTCTTCTCCGTTTTGCTTTTACTACATGAAAACGCAGATTACACCAAACAAATAAAATGCTTTTAAAAACTATGACAACCACTGAAAATGCACTTCACGTTTTCTTTATTCTCCCACCATTGACCTTGCATGATCCAGTCAAGGTCAATATCATCCATCTACTTCCAAAGGATACAATCTCTGAATCGGGCGAGTATACGTTGACGAATCCGTTTTGATTACTGCCATCCGGTTGATACCATCTCGACCAGGAATCAACTCCACAACTCTCGCCAACGGCCATTTCATACGCTTCACGTTGTCCAATTCCAATAAAACTACGTCCCCGACTTGAACTTCTCGTTTAACTCCCAATTTATCATTATGCTTCAAAGATCCCAGGTATTCACTTCGAAACCGTTCCTTCAAACTGTCTCTTATCTTCAAAATATTGATATACTTCTTCCTGAAGCTAACTCCATCCAAAATGTCCAAATCCGGTACCCCGGTTGACTTCACAATTCCCAAGAACAATTCCGGAGATAATGGAATCGGGTCGTCAACATCTTCAGACACATACGTTAAAGGTCTGGAATTGATTAACGCCTCCACCTCATAAAACAATGTCTCGAGCTCTTCAAAATTGACTGTTTTCTTTTCGAGATTTTTACGTAACAAGTCCTTCACCGAACGAACCATTCTCTCCCAGAAACCTCCCCACCAAGGTGCTGCTGGAGCGTTGAATCGCCATTCGATTTTCTCAATTCCTGTGATACTTGTGATGACATCCCAATCCAATTCCTTCAGAAGATTTTCCAATCCAACAAAGTTCTTTCCATTATCCGAATATATGATTTCAGGTCGCCCCCGACGGGCTATAAATCTTCTTAGGGACAACACAAACGCCTCCGTTGATAACGATGAGACCAACTCCAAATGTACAGCTCGAACAACAGCACACGTGAACACAACAAACCAAACTTTTTTACTCTTGTTGACATATAGTGGACCTCCTAAATCCACCCCAACCACTTCGAAAGGCCTCGCATCTCGAACACGATCCATAGGTAGTGGTGCTTCTTCAACCGCTGCTGCTTTTCCACTGACTCGTTTACACTTTTGACATGCATGAATTATTTTCTTCACTGTCTTCCTCGTTTTTAAAATCCAAAATTTCTCTCGAACAATACACATCAAAGTATTAATTCCCACATGTCCATTCTCCACATGAATTTCCCGTATCATCTTTTCAACTAACGGATGATCCCCAGGCAGCAAAATAGGAAACCGGAAATCCTCAAAATCTTCTCTCATGACGATCTTGCTCCGAACTCGGCGGACCCCTTCCGTATCTTGTCTAGCATGCAGTTGTTTGAAAATTATTTCTTTTCCCATGAAACTTGAACGTTGTACAGCTCTCCACAGACACAATTCAGCTACATTCTTTTCCTTCAAAGTTAAGACAGCAGGAACCCTTTTCTTATCCAAAACAATGGTCTTCCATCGCAATATCCAAGCTGTAATTTTCACGACTACTTTGAAGGACGAGAAACGAACAATAAACCACGGAATATCTTCATTTTTGTTTAAATTGGTAACTGCAATCTTCTTCCTTTCAGAAGCAAGCACATCCGAATCAACCTTCACATTTGATACTGGCCAGAGTTCCTTTGATTGATGAAGCCAAGACGGACCCTCCCACCATCGTGATTCCAAAAGTTGTTTTCCATTACATCCTCTTGATGGAAGGTCCGCTGGATTATCCTTCCCTGGAACATGTCTCCAACGTTGATAATCAGTCAGTTTTCTTATTTCTTGTACTCGATTGAATACAAAAGTTGCCCAATTCTCATTATTTTGAATCCAATACATTGCATTACTTGAATCCGTCCAACAAAACGTTTCCACATCATGCAAATCCATTTCCTTTTTCACGGAGGACAACAGACGAGCTCCAATCCCACAAGCCAGCAACTCCAGCCTTGGAATAGTACTTTTCTTGGGGGCGACTCTTGCTTTTCCAATAATCATTTGGACATGCACCCCATCTTGATATAATGATCTCAGGAAGATAACACAACCGTATGCATCCTTACTCGCATCACAAAACAGGTGGAGTTGCAGCTTCTTTGTATCCACCGGTTCCTTCAATATCCATCTTGGAATCTTCAACTCCTTCAAAGGCTCCAACGATAGCATCCATTTCTTAAACTCCTTTTCAATCTCCTCTGGAACAGCTTCATCCCAATCCACTTTGCTTTCCCATAACTGTTGTAGCATTATCTTTGGAACAATGCTGACTGGAGCCACAAATCCAAGTGGATCAAATATCCGTTGTGCTGTTGACAATATTTTTCTTTTTGTTATCTTCATTCCATCAGGATATGACAAACCACTAAAATCCAACGTTAAGTAATCTTCATTAGCATTCCACATCACCCCCAAAATTGACATGATTTGATGAGTGGATTCTTGCTGCCCCTTAGAATTCCATATCCATCCTCTTAACTCGAATTTTCCAGCTTCCATGATTCTCGTACAATTGTTGACAAAATTTCTTGTCTCCTCTTCAGAATCCAGACTGGTTACACAGTTATCTACGTACAAACTTTTCTTCAAAAACTGTGCCAGTTGTTGGTCTTCTTCTCGAACGTGATCCAGATGAAAGTTGAGAGTTGCTGCTAACAGGAACGGACTCGATGATACTCCAAAGACGACACGACAATGACGGTACATTTTATACTCTTCCAAAACCTTCTTCCACCAAAGAAATCGTAGGAAATCACGATCTTCTTTCGTCAAACTGATCTGGAGAAAAGCTTTCTTGATGTCTGACGTTACCCCAATTCTCCTCAAACGAAACCTCATCAAAACAGCTGGAACAAGCTCAATCAAATTAGGTCCTTTTAATAAACAATCATTAACGGAGGCTCCACTCTTTGACTTGGCTGAGGCATCAAAAACGGGTCGAATTGGTGTTGTAGTACTACTTGGATTAAAAACTGGACGATGGGGAAGGTAACTGGCTTTATTGTCCCATTCATCTCTTGGAACTTCTTCTATGATTCCCAGCTGCTCCCACTCCAGAAACACCTTTTCATAATCTTGAATCTTATTTTCTGATTCCAACTTCTTTGTAGCCGAAACCAATCTCTTTTTGGAACTTTCCAAATTGTCAGCCACAGGTGGATGACTCTCGAGCCACGGTAAAGATACCTCGTAGCGTCCTTCTTCATTCACTTGCACTGAATCCTGAAATTGGAGAATAGCATCTTGAATCATCATGTCTTCTGTTTTGACTTGGATTGGGTCACGAATTCCAAGAACTTCCAGTTTCCATAGATTTTGTATACTTGATTCTGTTGAAATGAGCGAGTTAGTCAACAAAGTTTTACTTGTTCCAACCTTCTCCTCCACTGGACATTTTCCCATCAATGTCCATCCAAGCTTGGTCTCCACTGCTATTGGTCCACTCATTGTTGCAAAAATCCTTCCAGTCAACAACTTAGCAGCTATGTCGGCCCCAATCAACAGGTGGATATCCGGAGAATCTTGTCCCACATCCGTTATTATGATTCCATTTCTTGTTAGTTCTTCCAGCCAGATTCCAGGGGAAACACGAGACACTCTGCCGCATATTTTCTTTTGCTCCAACACGCTCATGGAAATAGAGTTTTTCCCTTCACAGCTGCTTACATGCACGTCATAAATGTTATGTGTTTGTGTACACGTCTCCATTCCTCCAAACAGTCCATGAGCCATCTGCACCTGATCTTTTGTTTCCAACTTCAAGACTTCTGCTGCTCGTGACGTAATATAGGAGAATTGAGAACCCGTGTCCACTAGTGCTCGAACAATTCTTTCTTCAGCATTATTCTTCAGTTTCACCAGCAAAGTTTGTAACAAAACATTTCCCACACAATGATTGGACAGGGACGGTGTATTTTTATCTTCAACTGGTGGATCTTGTTTCTTCTTCTTTTCATCATCCTTGCTGTTGATTTTTGGACACATTATAAGGAGGTGCTTCCGGTTACAGAGAGGGCAATGTGGTTTTGCTTTACATTCTTTTGACACGTGCCCCTTTTTGAGACAAATGAAACAAGCTCTATTTTCACGAACTCTTTTTTGCTTGTCATCATAAGTCATAAGTTGTGCTTGATAGCACCCGGAGCTCTCATGCATCTTTTTACAAAACACACACATGCCCTCCCCTTCACCTTTAGCCTGTCCACTAAAAAGGTCCGTTGCTGTCGGGACTTCGACATTCCGTTCTTGTTTCTTCGATGAAACTTTCTTGTCCTCTTGGAAATTGAATCCCTTCTTAGCCATCCTCACCCTCTCCTCGCTGTCCACTTCACATCTGATAAACTTCATCAGGTTGGTAAGTAGATTCTCTCCATCTTGTTCCCGACGAGACCTCGATCTCTCCCATGAGCGCAGCAAGTCTTCAGGTAGAGATGACTCCACAAGCGGAAAAAGCATAGCTGCATATTTTTCTGAAGTTACCCCCAAAGATTCCAATGAACGCAGCTGTGTCTCCAACTTGTCATAAATACTTGCTACTGGAAATGATCCTTTCTTCTGAATGTTGGTGATGACCAATCCTAGTAACTCACGCACATAAACTTCAACGAGAATCTCATCCCGTCCAAATCTTTCTTTCAAATACTGGACAACCTTTGTATAGTTAGCAGCTGACGGAGGGAAACTCTCGACCACTGCTCTTGCTGGGGTTGATTCCACTGTACACTGAAGGAGATACTGGAACTTTTCGTCATCACCAATATCATCATCTTCATGTATTTTACTGAATTGACTCCAGAATCCTATCCAATCCTTGGCATCACCACCAAATTTCTTCATCTCAATATGAGGGAGCCTGTAGGTGGTGTGACGACCGGCAATACTTCTCACACAAGTAGATTCAGTTCCACTCCGTGTGTTCATGCTCCCACCGTCATCATCCCGCTTCATGTAAGGTGATGCCAACTGTTCCAGGTCCTCAAAATCATCACGGTACTGCGTCACCGCGTCATATTCTTCCACAAAGTCCTCCTCCGGAGCATCATTTTCCAATAGGAACTGCTGGACTTGCTCGTCAAGATCCCTTAGCCGCTCCATATGTCTTTTGGCTCTCCGGAATAAGATGTCAATGCGGTCCTGGTCCTTTTCTTGTTCAGCCAATGAATCCTTCAACTCATCAAGTGTTCTTCTCAAAGCTGCTCTCACAGGTCCTCGTTGTGTTCTGATCGACATTTTTGATACCCTCAAAAATATATCCTGTCGACTGCGCCAATATTTTAAAACTAGAAGTAGAAAGTTGTTGAAAAGTCATATCAGTAGTCAGCCATATTTGTCAAGTCCTATAAATTGTCTGTAAAAGCTTGTGAATCTTGTTGGAAGTATAAATAAAATCATTGTTAAAGTTGTTATCCTCGTGTGTGTGTTTTCTGATCATTAAGTAAAGAACCAACTACTTCTAGTTTTAAAAGGAGGTATCCGCAATTTCTATCTTGTTATCTGCGGTACACAGTGTACCCGCCGCTAATGGCGGATGGGGATCGTGATGATGCCATTTGGATCTCGTTGTTTCCACTAATGGTCTCAAAGGAGGTACCCGCGGTAATCCAGCGTACTCGCCGCTAATGGCGGGTGGGGATCGAGATGATGCCATTTGCTCGTTGTTTCCTCGAATGGTCCCAATGGAGGTATCCGCAATTTCTATCTTGTTATCTGCGGTACACAGTGTACCCGCCGCTAATGGCGGGTGGGGATCGAGATGATGCCATTTGCTCGTTGTTTCCTCGAATGGTCCCAATGGAGGTATCCGCAATTTCTATCTTGTTATCCGCGGTATGGCGGGTGGGGATCGAAATGATGCCATTTTCTCGTTGTTTCCACTAATGGTCTCAAAGGAGGTACCCGCGGTAATCCAGCGTACTCGCCGCTAATGGCGGGTGGGGATCGAGATTATGCCATTTGGATCTCGTTGTTTCCACTAATGGTCTCAAAGGGGGTACCCGCAATTTCTATCTTGTTATCCGCGGTATACAGTGTACCCGCCGCTAATGGCGGGTGGGGATCGAGGTGATGCCATTTGCTCGTTGTTTCCTCTAATGGTCTCAAACGAGGTACCCGCGGTAATCCAGCGTACTCGCCGCTAATGGCGGGTGGGGATGTATATGATGCCATTTGGATCTCGTTGTTTGCTCTAAAGGTCTCAAAAGAGGTACCCGCGGTAATCGTGTGTACCCGCCGCTAATGGCGGGTGGGGATCGAGATGATGCCATTTACTCGTTGTTTCCTCTAATGGTCCCAATGGAGGTATCCGCAATTTCTATCTTGTTATCTGCGGTACACAGTGTACCCGCCGCTAATGGCGGGTGGGGATCGAGATGATGCCATTTGCTCGTTGTTTCCTCGAATGGTCCCAATGGAGGTATCCGCAATTTCTATCTTGTTATCTGCGGTACACAGTGTACCCGCCGCTAATGGCGGGTGGGGATCGTGATGATGCCATTTGGATCTCGTTGTTTCCACTAATGGTCTCAAAGGAGGTACCCGCGGTAATCCAGCGTACTCGCCGCTAATGGCGGGTGGGGATCGAGTTTATGCCATTTGGATCTCGTTGTTTCCACTAATGGTCTCAAAGGAGGTACCCGCGGTAATCCAGCGTACTCGCCGCTAATGGCGGGTGGGGATCGAGGTGATGCCATTTGCTCGTTTTTTCCTCGAATGGTCCCAATGGAGGTATCCGCAATTTCTATCTTGTTATCTGCGGTACACAGTGTACCCGCCGCTAATGGCGGGTGGGGATCGTGATGATGCCATTTGGATCTCGTTGTTTCCACTAATGGTCTCAAAGGAGGTACCCGCGGTAATCCAGCGTACTCGCCGCTAATGGCGGGTGGGGATCGAGTTTATGCCATTTGGATCTCGTTGTTTCCACTAATGGTCTCAAAGGAGGTACCCTCAATTTCTATCTTGTTATCCGTGGTATACAGGGTACCCGCCGCTAATGGCGGGTGGGGATGTATATGATGCCATTTGGATCTCGTTGTTTCCTCTAATGGTCTCAAAGGAGGTACCCGCGGTAATCCAGCGTACTCGCCGCTAATGGCGGGTTGGGATGTATATGATGCCATTTGGATCTCGTTGTTTCCACTAATGGTCTCAAAGGAGGTACCCGCGGTAATCCAGCGTACTCGCCGCTAATGGCGGGTGGGGATCGAGATGATGCCATTTGCTCGTTGTTTCCTCGAATGGTCCCAATGGAGGTATCCGCAATTTCTATCTTGTTATCTGCGGTACACAGTGTACCCGCCGCTAATGGCGGGTGGGGATCGTGATGATGCCATTTGGACCTCGTTGTTTCCACTAATGGTCTCAAAGGAGGTACCCGCGGTAATCCAGCGTACTCGCCGCTAATGGCGGGTGGGGATCGAGATGATGCCATTTGCTCGTTGTTTCTTCGAATGGTCCCAATGGAGGTATCCGCAATTTCTATCTTGTTATCTGCGGTACACAGTGTACCCGCCGCTAATGGCGGGTGGGGATCGAGTTTATGCCATTTGGATCTCGTTGTTTCCACTAATGGTCTCAAAGGAGGTACCCGCGGTAATCCAGCGTACTCGCCGCTAATGGCGGGTGGGGATGTATATGATGCCATTTGGATCTCGGTGTTTCCACTAATGGTCTCAAAGGAGGTACCCTCAATTTCTATCTTGTTATCCGTGGTATACAGGGTACCCGCCGCTAATGGCGGGTGGGGATGTATATGATGCCATTTGGATCTCGTTGTTTCCTCTAATGGTCTCAAAGGAGGTACCCGCGGTAATCCAGCGTACTCGCCGCTAATGGCGGGTGGGGATCGAGTTTATGCCATTTGGATCTCGTTGTTTCCACTAATGGGCTCAAAGGAGGTACCCGCGGTAATCCAGCGTACTCGCCGCTAATGGCGGGTGGGGATGTATATGATGCCATTTGGATCTCGTTGTTTCCACTAATGGTCTCAAAGGAGGTACCCGCGGTAATCCAGCGTACTCGCCGCTAATGGCGGGTGGGGATCGAGATGATGCCATTTGCTCGTTGTTTCCTCGAATGGTCCCAATGGAGGTATCCGCAATTTCTATCTTGTTATCTGCGGTACACAGTGTACCCGCCGCTAATGGCGGGTGGGGATCGTGATGATGCCATTTGGATCTCGTTGTTTCCACTAATGGGCTCAAAGGAGGGACCCGCGGTAATCCAGCGTACTCGCCGCTAATGGCGGGTGGGGATGTATATGATGCCATTTGGATCTCGTTGTTTCCACTAATGGTCTCAAAGGAGGTACCCGCGGTAATCCAGCGTACTCGCCGCTAATGGCGGGTGGGGATCGAGTTTATGCCATTTGCTCGTTGTTTCCTCGAATGGTCCCAATGGAGGTATCCGCAATTTCTATCTTGTTATCTGCGGTACACAGTGTACCCGCCGCTAATGGCGGGTGGGGATCGTGATGATGCCATTTGGATCTCGTTGTTTCCACTAATGGTCTCAAAGGAGGTACCCGCGGTAATCCAGCGTACTCGCCGCTAATGGCGGGTGGGGATCGAGTTTATGCCATTTGCTCGTTGTTTCCTCGAATGGTCCCAATGGAGGTATCCGCAATTTCTATCTTGTTATCTGCGGTACACAGTGTACCCGCCGCTAATGGCGGGTGGGGATCGTGATGATGCCATTTGGATCTCGTTGTTTCCACTAATGGGCTCAAAGGAGGGACCCGCGGTAATCCAGCGTACTCGCCGCTAATGGCGGGTGGGGATGTATATGATGCCATTTGGATCTCGTTGTTTCCACTAATGGTCTCAAAGGAGGTACCCGCGGTAATCCAGCGTACTCGCCGCTAATGGCGGGTGGGGATCGAGGTGATGCCATTTGCTCGTTGTTTCCTTGAATGGTCCCAATGGAGGTATCCGCAATTTCTATCTTGTTATCTGCGGTACACAGTGTACCCGCCGCTAATGGCGGGTGGGGATCGTGATGATGCCATTTGGATCTCGTTGTTTCCACTAATGGTCTCAAAGGAGGTACCCGCGGTAATCCAGCGTACTCGCCGCTAATGGCGGGTGGGGATCGAGTTTATGCCATTTGGATCTCGTTGTTTCCACTAATGGTCTCAAAGGAGGTACCCGCGGTAATCCAGCGTACTCGCCGCTAATGGCGGGTGGGGATGTATATGATGCCATTTGGATCTCGTTGTTTCCACTAATGGTCTCAAAGGAGGTACCCTCAATTTCTATCTTGTTATCCGTGGTATACAGGGTACCCGCCGCTAATGGCGGGTGGGGATGTATATGATGCCATTTGGATCTCGTTGTTTCCTCTAATGGTCTCAAAGGAGGTACCCGCGGTAATCCAGCGTACTCGCCGCTAATGGCGGGTGGGGATCGAGTTTATGCCATTTGGATCTCGTTGTTTCCACTAATGGGCTCAAAGGAGGTACCCGCGGTAATCCAGCGTACTCGCCGCTAATGGCGGGTGGGGATCGAGATGATGCCATTTGCTCGTTGTTTCTTCGAATGGTCCCAATGGAGGTATCCGCAATTTCTATCTTGTTATCTGCGGTACACAGTGTACCCGCCGCTAATGGCGGGTGGGGATCGAGTTTATGCCATTTGGATCTCGTTGTTTCCACTAATGGTCTCAAAGGAGGTACCCGCGGTAATCCAGCGTACTCGCCGCTAATGGCGGGTGGGGATGTATATGATGCCATTTGGATCTCGGTGTTTCCACTAATGGTCTCAAAGGAGGTACCCTCAATTTCTATCTTGTTATCCGTGGTATACAGGGTACCCGCCGCTAATGGCGGGTGGGGATGTATATGATGCCATTTGGATCTCGTTGTTTCCTCTAATGGTCTCAAAGGAGGTACCCGCGGTAATCCAGCGTACTCGCCGCTAATGGCGGGTGGGGATCGAGTTTATGCCATTTGGATCTCGTTGTTTCCACTAATGGGCTCAAAGGAGGTACCCGCGGTAATCCAGCGTACTCGCCGCTAATGGCGGGTGGGGATGTATATGATGCCATTTGGATCTCGTTGTTTCCACTAATGGTCTCAAAGGAGGTACCCGCGGTAATCCAGCGTACTCGCCGCTAATGGCGGGTGGGGATCGAGATGATGCCATTTGCTCGTTGTTTCCTCGAATGGTCCCAATGGAGGTATCCGCAATTTCTATCTTGTTATCTGCGGTACACAGTGTACCCGCCGCTAATGGCGGGTGGGGATCGTGATGATGCCATTTGGATCTCGTTGTTTCCACTAATGGGCTCAAAGGAGGGACCCGCGGTAATCCAGCGTACTCGCCGCTAATGGCGGGTGGGGATGTATATGATGCCATTTGGATCTCGTTGTTTCCACTAATGGTCTCAAAGGAGGTACCCGCGGTAATCCAGCGTACTCGCCGCTAATGGCGGGTGGGGATCGAGGTGATGCCATTTGCTCGTTGTTTCCTTGAATGGTCCCAATGGAGGTATCCGCAATTTCTATCTTGTTATCTGCGGTACACAGTGTACCCGCCGCTAATGGCGGGTGGGGATCGTGATGATGCCATTTGGATCTCGTTGTTTCCACTAATGGTCTCAAAGGAGGTACCCGCGGTAATCCAGCGTACTCGCCGCTAATGGCGGGTGGGGATCGAGTTTATGCCATTTGCTCGTTGTTTCCTCGAATGGTCCCAATGGAGGTATCCGCAATTTCTATCTTGTTATCTGCGGTACACAGTGTACCCGCCGCTAATGGCGGGTGGGGATGTATATGATGCCATTTGGATCTCGTTGTTTCCACTAATGGTCTCAAAGGAGGTACCCGCGGTAATCCAGCGTACTCGCCGCTAATGGCGGGTGGGGATCGAGATGATGCCATTTGCTCGTTGTTTCCTCGAATGGTCCCAATGGAGGTATCCGCAATTTCTATCTTGTTATCTGCGGTACACAGTGTACCCGCCGCTAATGGCGGGTGGGGATCGTGATGATGCCATTTGGATCTCGTTGTTTCCACTAATGGGCTCAAAGGAGGGACCCGCGGTAATCCAGCGTACTCGCCGCTAATGGCGGGTGGGGATGTATATGATGCCATTTGGATCTCGTTGTTTCCACTAATGGTCTCAAAGGAGGTACCCGCGGTAATCCAGCGTACTCGCCGCTAATGGCGGGTGGGGATCGAGATGATGCCATTTGCTCGTTGTTTCCTCGAATGGTCCCAATGGAGGTATCCGCAATTTCTATCTTGTTATCTGCGGTACACAGTGTACCCGCCGCTAATGGCGGGTGGGGATCGTGATGATGCCATTTGGATCTCGTTGTTTCCACTAATGGGCTCAAAGGAGGGACCCGCGGTAATCCAGCGTACTCGCCGCTAATGGCGGGTGGGGATGTATATGATGCCATTTGGATCTCGTTGTTTCCACTAATGGTCTCAAAGGAGGTACCCGCGGTAATCCAGCGTACTCGCCGCTAATGGCGGGTGGGGATCGAGTTTATGCCATTTGCTCGTTGTTTCCTCGAATGGTCCCAATGGAGGTATCCGCAATTTCTATCTTGTTATCTGCGGTACACAGTGTACCCGCCGCTAATGGCGGGTGGGGATCGTGATGATGCCATTTGGATCTCGTTGTTTCCACTAATGGTCTCAAAGGAGGTACCCGCGGTAATCCAGCGTACTCGCCGCTAATGGCGGGTGGGGATCGAGTTTATGCCATTTGCTCGTTGTTTCCTCGAATGGTCCCAATGGAGGTATCCGCAATTTCTATCTTGTTATCTGCGGTACACAGTGTACCCGCCGCTAATGGCGGGTGGGGATCGTGATGATGCCATTTGGATCTCGTTGTTTCCACTAATGGGCTCAAAGGAGGGACCCGCGGTAATCCAGCGTACTCGCCGCTAATGGCGGGTGGGGATGTATATGATGCCATTTGGATCTCGTTGTTTCCACTAATGGTCTCAAAGGAGGTACCCGCGGTAATCCAGCGTACTCGCCGCTAATGGCGGGTGGGGATCGAGGTGATGCCATTTGCTCGTTGTTTCCTTGAATGGTCCCAATGGAGGTATCCGCAATTTCTATCTTGTTATCTGCGGTACACAGTGTACCCGCCGCTAATGGCGGGTGGGGATCGTGATGATGCCATTTGGATCTCGTTGTTTCCACTAATGGTCTCAAAGGAGGTACCCGCGGTAATCCAGCGTACTCGCCGCTAATGGCGGGTGGGGATCGAGTTTATGCCATTTGGATCTCGTTGTTTCCACTAATGGTCTCAAAGGAGGTACCCGCGGTAATCCAGCGTACTCGCCGCTAATGGCGGGTGGGGATGTATATGATGCCATTTGGATCTCGTTGTTTCCACTAATGGTCTCAAAGGAGGTACCCTCAATTTCTATCTTGTTATCCGTGGTATACAGGGTACCCGCCGCTAATGGCGGGTGGGGATGTATATGATGCCATTTGGATCTCGTTGTTTCCTCTAATGGTCTCAAAGGAGGTACCCGCGGTAATCCAGCGTACTCGCCGCTAATGGCGGGTGGGGATCGAGTTTATGCCATTTGGATCTCGTTGTTTCCACTAATGGGCTCAAAGGAGGTACCCGCGGTAATCCAGCGTACTCGCCGCTAATGGCGGGTGGGGATGTATATGATGCCATTTGGATCTCGTTGTTTCCACTAATGGTCTCAAAGGAGGTACCCGCGGTAATCCAGCGTACTCGCCGCTAATGGCGGGTGGGGATCGAGTTGATGCCATTTGCTCGTTGTTTCCTCGAATGGTCCCAATGGAGGTATCCGCAATTTCTATCTTGTTATCTGCGGTACACAGTGTACCCGCCGCTAATGGCGGGTGGGGATCGTGATGATGCCATTTGGATCTCGTTGTTTCCACTAATGGGCTCAAAGGAGGGACCCGCGGTAATCCAGCGTACTCGCCGCTAATGGCGGGTGGGGATGTATATGATGCCATTTGGATCTCGTTGTTTCCACTAATGGTCTCAAAGGAGGTACCCGCGGTAATCCAGCGTACTCGCCGCTAATGGCGGGTGGGGATCGAGGTGATGCCATTTGCTCGTTGTTTCCTTGAATGGTCCCAATGGAGGTATCCGCAATTTCTATCTTGTTATCTGCGGTACACAGTGTACCCGCCGCTAATGGCGGGTGGGGATCGTGATGATGCCATTTGGATCTCGTTGTTTCCATTAATGGTCTCAAAGGAGGTACCCGCGGTAATCCAGCGTACTCGCCGCTAATGGCGGGTGGGGATCGAGTTTATGCCATTTGCTCGTTGTTTCCTCGAATGGTCCCAATGGAGGTATCCGCAATTTCTATCTTGTTATCTGCGGTACACAGTGTACCCGCCGCTAATGGCGGGTGGGGATCGTGATGATGCCATTTGGATCTCGTTGTTTCCACTAATGGTCTCAAAGGAGGTACCCGCGGTAATCCAGCGTACTCGCCGCTAATGGCGGGTGGGGATCGAGATGATGCCATTTGCTCGTTGTTTCCTCGAATGGTCCCAATGGAGGTATCCGCAATTTCTATCTTGTTATCTGCGGTACACAGTTTACCCGCCGCTAATGGCGGGTGGGGATCGTGATGATGCCATTTGGATCTCGTTGTTTCCACTAATGGTCTCAAAGGAGGTACCCGCGGTAATCCAGCGTACTCGCCGCTAATGGCGGGTGGGGATGTATATGATGCCATTTGGATCTCGTTGTTTCCACTAATGGTCTCAAAGGAGGTACCCGCGGTAATCCAGCGTACTCGCCGCTAATGGCGGGTGGGGATCGAGATGATGCCATTTACTCGTTGTTTCCTCTAATGGTCCCAATGGAGGTATCCGCAATTTCTATCTTGTTATCTGCGGTACACAGTGTACCCGCCGCTAATGGCGGGTGGGGATCGAGATGATGCCATTTGCTCGTTGTTTCCTCGAATGGTCCCAATGGAGGTATCCGCAATTTCTATCTTGTTATCTGCGGTACACAGTGTACCCGCCGCTAATGGCGGGTGGGGATCGTGATGATGCCATTTGGATCTCGTTGTTTCCACTAATGGGCTCAAAGGAGGTACCCGCGGTAATCCAGCGTACTCGCCGCTAATGGCGGGTGGGGATCGAGTTTATGCCATTTGGATCTCGTTGTTTCCACTAATGGTCTCAAAGGAGGTACCCTCAATTTCTATCTTGTTATCCGTGGTATACAGGGTACCCGCCGCTAATGGCGGGTGGGGATGTATATGATGCCATTTGGATCTCGTTGTTTCCTCTAATGGTCTCAAAGGAGGTACCCGCGGTAATCCAGCGTACTCGCCGCTAATGGCGGGTGGGGATCGAGTTTATGCCATTTGGATCTCGTTGTTTCCACTAATGGGCTCAAAGGAGGTACCCGCGGTAATCCAGCGTACTCGCCGCTAATGGCGGGTGGGGATGTATATGATGCCATTTGGATCTCGTTGTTTCCACTAATGGTCTCAAAGGAGGTACCCGCGGTAATCCAGCGTACTCGCCGCTAATGGCGGGTGGGGATCGAGTTTATGCCATTTGGATCTCGTTGTTTCCACTAATGGTCTCAAAGGAGGTACCCTCAATTTCTATCTTGTTATCCGCGGTACACAGTGTACCCGCCGCTAATGGCGGGTGGGGATCGTGATGATGCCATTTGGATCTCGTTGTTTCCACTAAAGGTCTCAAAGGAGGTACCCGCGGTAATCCAGCGTACTCGCCGCTAATGGCGGGTGGGGATCGAGATGATGCCATTTGGATCTCGTTGTTTCCACTAATGGTCTCAAAGGAGGTACCCGCGGTAATCCAGCGTACTCGCCGCTAATGGCGGGTGGGGATGTATATGATGCCATTTGGATCTCGTTGTTTCCACTAATGGTCTCAAAGGAGGTACCCGCGGTAATCCAGCGTACTCGCCGCTAATGGCGGGTGGGGATGTATATGATGCCATTTGGATCTCGTTGTTTCCACTAATGGTCTCAAAGGAGGTACCCGCGGTAATCCAGTGTACCCGCCGCTAATGGCGGGTGGGGATCGAGATGATGCCATTTGCTCGTTGTTTCCTCGAATGGTCCCAATGGAGGTATCCGCAATTTCTATCTTGTTATCTGCGGTACACAGTGTACCCGCCGCTAATGGCGGGTGGGGATCGTGATGATGCCATTTGGATCTCGTTGTTTCCACTAATGGGCTCAAAGGAGGTACCCGCGGTAATCCAGCGTACTCGCCGCTAATGGCGGGTGGGGATCGAGTTTATGCCATTTGGATCTCGTTGTTTCCACTAATGGTCTCAAAGGAGGTACCCTCAATTTCTATCTTGTTATCCGTGGTATACAGGGTACCCGCCGCTAATGGCGGGTGGGGATGTATATGATGCCATTTGGATCTCGTTGTTTCCTCTAATGGTCTCAAAGGAGGTACCCGCGGTAATCCAGCGTACTCGCCGCTAATGGCGGGTGGGGATCGAGTTTATGCCATTTGGATCTCGTTGTTTCCACTAATGGGCTCAAAGGAGGTACCCGCGGTAATCCAGCGTACTCGCCGCTAATGGCGGGTGGGGATGTATATGATGCCATTTGGATCTCGTTGTTTCCACTAATGGTCTCAAAGGAGGTACCCGCGGTAATCCAGCGTACTCGCCGCTAATGGCGGGTGGGGATCGAGTTTATGCCATTTGGATCTCGTTGTTTCCACTAATGGTCTCAAAGGAGGTACCCGCGGTAATCCAGCGTACTCGCCGCTAATGGCGGGTGGGGATGTATATGATGCCATTTGGATCTCGTTGTTTCCACTAATGGTCTCAAAGGAGGTACCCGCGGTAATCCAGCGTACTCGCCGCTAATGGCGGGTGGGGATCGAGTTTATGCCATTTGGATCTCGTTGTTTCCACTAATGGTCTCAAAGGAGGTACCCGCGGTAATCCAGCGTACTCGCCGCTAATGGCGGGTGGGGATGTATATGATGCCATTTGGATCTCGTTGTTTCCACTAATGGTCTCAAAGGAGGTACCCTCAATTTCTATCTTGTTATCCGTGGTATACAGGGTACCCGCCGCTAATGGCGGGTGGGGATGTATATGATGCCATTTGGATCTCGTTGTTTCCTCTAATGGTCTCAAAGGAGGTACCCGCGGTAATCCAGCGTACTCGCCGCTAATGGCGGGTGGGGATCGAGTTTATGCCATTTGGATCTCGTTGTTTCCACTAATGGGCTCAAAGGAGGTACCCGCGGTAATCCAGCGTACTCGCCGCTAATGGCGGGTGGGGATGTATATGATGCCATTTGGATCTCGTTGTTTCCACTAATGGTCTCAAAGGAGGTACCCGCGGTAATCCAGCGTACTCGCCGCTAATGGCGGGTGGGGATCGTGATGATGCCATTTGGATCTCGTTGTTTCCACTAATGGGCTCAAAGGAGGTACCCGCGGTAATCCAGCGTACTCGCCGCTAATGGCGGGTGGGGATGTATATGATGCCATTTGGATCTCGTTGTTTCCACTAATGGTCTCAAAGGAGGTACCCGCGGTAATCCAGCGTACTCGCCGCTAATGGCGGGTGGGGATCGAGGTGATGCCATTTGCTCGTTGTTTCCTCGAATGGTCCCAATGGAGGTATCCGCAATTTCTATCTTGTTATCTGCGGTACACAGTGTACCCGCCGCTAATGGCGGGTGGGGATCGTGATGATGCCATTTGGATCTCGTTGTTTCCACTAAAGGTCTCAAAGGAGGTACCCGCGGTAATCCAGCGTACTCGCCGCTAATGGCGGGTGGGGATCGTGATGATGCCATTTGGATCTCGTTGTTTCCACTAATGGTCTCAAAGGAGGTATCCGCAATTTCTATCTTGTTATCTGCGGTACACAGTGTACCCGCCGCTAATGGCGGGTGGGGATCGTGATGATGCCATTTGGATCTCGTTGTTTCCACTAATGGTCTCAAAGGAGGTACCCGCGGTAATCCAGCGTACTCGCCGCTAATGGCGGGTGGGGATCGAGATGATGCCATTTGCTCGTTGTTTCCTCGAATGGTCCCAATGGAGGTATCCGCAATTTCTATCTTGTTATCTGCGGTACACAGTGTACCCGCCGCTAATGGCGGGTGGGGATCGTGATGATGCCATTTGGATCTCGTTGTTTCCACTAATGGTCTCAAAGGAGGTACCCGCGGTAATCCAGCGTACTCGCCGCTAATGGCGGGTGGGGATCGAGTTTATGCCATTTGGATCTCGTTGTTTCCACTAATGGGCTCAAAGGAGGTACCCGCGGTAATCCAGCGTACTCGCCGCTAATGGCGGGTGGGGATGTATATGATGCCATTTGGATCTCGTTGTTTCCACTAATGGGCTCAAAGGAGGTACCCGCGGTAATCCAGCGTACTCGCCGCTAATGGCGGGTGGGGATGTATATGATGCCATTTGGATCTCGTTGTTTCCACTAATGGTCTCAAAGGAGGTACCCGCGGTAATCCAGCGTACTCGCCGCTAATGGCGGGTGGGGATGTATATGATGCCATTTGGATCTCGTTGTTTCCACTAATGGTCTCAAAGGAGGTACCCGCGGTAATCCAGCGTACTCGCCGCTAATGGCGGGTGGGGATGTATATGATGCCATTTGGATCTCGTTGTTTCCACTAATGGTCTCAAAGGAGGTACCCGCGGTAATCCAGCGTACTCGCCGCTAATGGCGGGTGGGGATCGTGATGATGCCATTTGGATCTCGTTGTTTCCACTAATGGGCTCAAAGGAGGTACCCGCGGTAATCCAGCGTACTCGCCGCTAATGGCGGGTGGGGATGTATATGATGCCATTTGGATCTCGTTGTTTCCACTAATGGTCTCAAAGGAGGTACCCGCGGTAATCCAGCGTACTCGCCGCTAATGGCGGGTGGGGATCGAGGTGATGCCATTTGCTCGTTGTTTCCTCGAATGGTCCCAATGGAGGTATCCGCAATTTCTATCTTGTTATCTGCGGTACACAGTGTACCCGCCGCTAATGGCGGGTGGGGATCGTGATGATGCCATTTGGATCTCGTTGTTTCCACTAAAGGTCTCAAAGGAGGTACCCGCGGTAATCCAGTGTACCCGCCGCTAATGGCGGGTGGGGATCGTGATGATGCCATTTGGATCTCGTTGTTTCCACTAAAGGTCTCAAAGGAGGTACCCGCGGTAATCCAGCGTACTCGCCGCTAATGGCGGGTGGGGATCGAGATGATGCAATTTCCTCGTTGTTTCCTCGAATGGTCCCAATGGAGGTATCCGCAATTTCTATCTTGTTATCTGCGGTACACAGTGTACCCGCCGCTAATGGCGGGTGGGGATCGTGATGATGCCATTTGGATCTCGTTGTTTCCACTAAAGGTCTCAAAGGAGGTACCCGCGGTAATCCAGCGTACTCGCCGCTAATGGCGGGTGGGGATCGAGATGATGCAATTTCCTCGTTGTTTCCTCGAATGGTCCCAATGGAGGTATCCGCAATTTCTATCTTGTTATCTGCGGTACACAGTGTACCCGCCGCTAATGGCGGGTGGGGATCGTGATGATGCCATTTGGATCTCGTTGTTTCCACTAATGGTCTCAAAGGAGGTACCCGCGGTAATCCAGCGTACTCGCCGCTAATGGCGGGTGGGGATCGAGGTGATGCCATTTGCTCGTTGTTTCCTCGAATGGTCCCAATGGAGGTATCCGCAATTTCTATCTTGTTATCTGCGGTACACAGTGTACCCGCCGCTAATGGCGGGTGGGGATCGTGATGATGCCATTTGGATCTCGTTGTTTCCACTAAAGGTCTCAAAGGAGGTACCCGCGGTAATCCAGCGTACTCGCCGCTAATGGCGGGTGGGGATCGAGATGATGCAATTTCCTCGTTGTTTCCTCGAATGGTCCCAATGGAGGTATCCGCAATTTCTATCTTGTTATCTGCGGTACACAGTGTACCCGCCGCTAATGGCGGGTGGGGATCGTGATGATGCCATTTGGATCTCGTTGTTTCCACTAATGGTCTCAAAGGAGGTACCCGCGGTAATCCAGCGTACTCGCCGCTAATGGCGGGTGGGGATCGAGATGATGCCATTTGCTCGTTGTTTCCTCGAATGGTCCCAATGGAGGTATCCGCAATTTCTATCTTGTTATCTGCGGTACACAGTGTACCCGCCGCTAATGGCGGGTGGGGATCGTGATGATGCCATTTGGATCTCGTTGTTTCCACTAATGGTCTCAAAGGAGGTACCCGCGGTAATCCAGCGTACTCGCCGCTAATGGCGGGTGGGGATCGAGTTTATGCCATTTGGATCTCGTTGTTTCCACTAATGGTCTCAAAGGAGGTACCCGCGGTAATCCAGCGTACTCGCCGCTAATGGCGGGTGGGGATGTATATGATGCCATTTGGATCTCGTTGTTTCCTCTAATGGTCTCAAAGGAGGTACCCGCAATTTCTATCTTGTTATCCGTGGTATACAGGGTACCCGCCGTTAATGGCGGGTGGGGATCCATATGATGCCATTTGGATCTCGTTGTTTACTCTAATAGTCTCAAAGGAAGTACCCGCGGTAATCGTGTGTACTCGCCGCTTATGGCGGGTGGGGATCGATATGATGCCATTTTCTCGTTGTTTCCTCTAATAGTCTCAAAGGAAGTACCCGCGGTAATCGTGTGTACCCGCCGCTAATGGCGGGTGGGGATCGATATGACGCCATTTGGATCTCGTTGTTTGCTTTAATGGACCCAATGGAGGTATCCGCAATTTCTATCTTGTTATCTGCGGTACACAGTGTACCCGCCGCTAATGGCGGGTGGGGATCGAGATGATGCCATTTGGATCTCGTTGTATGCTCTAATGGTCTCAAAGTAGGTACCCGCGGTAATCCAGCGTACTCGCCGCTAATGGCGGGTGGGGATCGAGATGATGCCATTTGCTCGTTGTTTCCTCTAATGGCCCCAATGGAGGTATCCGCAATTTCTATCTTGTTATCCGCGGTATGGCGGGTGGGGATCGAGATGATGCCATTTGCTCGTTGTTTCCTCGAATGGTCCCAATGGAGGTATCCGCAATTTCTATCTTGTTATCCGCGGTATGGCGGGTGGGGATCGAAATGATGCCATTTTCTCGTTGTTTCCACTAATGGTCTCAAAGGAGGTACCCGCGGTAATCCAGCGTACTCGCCGCTAATGGCGGGTGGGGATGTATATTATGCCATTTGGATCTCGTTGTTTCCACTAATGGTCTCATAGGAGGTACCCGCGGTAATCCAGCGTACTCGCCGCTAATGGCGGGTGGGGATGTATATGATGCCATTTGGATCTCGTTGTTTCCTCTAATGGTCTCAAAGGAGGTACCCGCAATTTCTATCTTGTTATCCGTGGTATACAGGGTACCCGCCGCTAATGGCGGGTGGGGATGGATATGATGCCATTTGGATCTCGTTGTTTCCTCTAATGGTCTCAAAAGAGGTACCCGCGGTAATCCAGCGTACTCGCCGCTAATGGCGGGTGGGGATGTATATGATGCCATTTGGATCTCGTTGTTTCCTCTAATGGTCTCAAAGGAGGTACCCGCAATTTCTATCTTGTTATCCGTGGTATACAGGGTACCCGCCGCTAATGGCGGGTGGGGATGGATATGATGCCATTTGGATCTCGTTGTTTCCTCTAATGGTCTCAAAGGAGGTACCCGCAATTTCTATCTTGTTATCCGCGATATACAGTGTACCCGCCGCTAATGGCGGGTGTTTCCTCTAATGGTCCCAATGGAGGTATCCGCAATTTCTATCTTGTTATCCGCGGTATACAGTGTACCCGCCGCTAATGGCGGGTGGGGATCGAGATGATGCCATTTGCTCGTTGTTTCCTCGAATGGTCCCAATGGAGGTATCCGCAATTTCTATCTTGTTATCCGCGGTATGGCGGGTGGGGATCGAAATGATGCCATTTTCTCGTTGTTTCCACTAATGGTCTCAAAGGAGGTACCCGCGGTAATCCAGCGTACTCGCCGCTAATGGCGGGTGGGGATGTATATGATGCCATTTGGATCTCGTTGTTTGCTCTAAAGGTCTCAAACGAGGTACCCGCGGTAATCCAGCGTACTCGCCGCTAATGGCGGGTGGGGATCGAGATGATGCCATTTGGATCTCGTTGTATGCTCTAATGGTCTCAAAGTAGGTACCCGCGGTAATCCAGCGTACTCGCCGCTAATGGCGGGTGGGGATCGAGATGATGCCATTTGCTCGTTGTTTCCTCTAATGGCCCCAATGGAGGTATCCGCAATTTCTATCTTGTTATCCGCGGTATGGCGGGTGGGGATCGAGATGATGCCATTTGCTCGTTGTTTCCTCGAATGGTCCCAATGGAGGTATCCGCAATTTCTATCTTGTTATCCGCGGTATGGCGGGTGGGGATCGAAATGATGCCATTTTCTCGTTGTTTCCACTAATGGTCTCAAAGGAGGTACCCGCGGTAATCCAGCGTACTCGCCGCTAATGGCGGGTGGGGATGTATATTATGCCATTTGGATCTCGTTGTTTCCACTAATGGTCTCATAGGAGGTACCCGCGGTAATCCAGCGTACTCGCCGCTAATGGCGGGTGGGGATGTATATGATGCCATTTGGATCTCGTTGTTTCCTCTAATGGTCTCAAAGGAGGTACCCGCAATTTCTATCTTGTTATCCGTGGTATACAGGGTACCCGCCGCTAATGGCGGGTGGGGATGGATATGATGCCATTTGGATCTCGTTGTTTCCTCTAATGGTCTCAAAAGAGGTACCCGCGGTAATCCAGCGTACTCGCCGCTAATGGCGGGTGGGGATGTATATGATGCCATTTGGATCTCGTTGTTTCCTCTAATGGTCTCAAAGGAGGTACCCGCAATTTCTATCTTGTTATCCGTGGTATACAGGGTACCCGCCGCTAATGGCGGGTGGGGATGGATATGATGCCATTTGGATCTCGTTGTTTCCTCTAATGGTCTCAAAGGAGGTACCCGCAATTTCTATCTTGTTATCCGCGATATACAGTGTACCCGCCGCTAATGGCGGGTGTTTCCTCTAATGGTCCCAATGGAGGTATCCGCAATTTCTATCTTGTTATCCGCGGTATACAGTGTACCCGCCGCTAATGGCGGGTGGGGATCGAGATGATGCCATTTGCTCGTTGTTTCCTCGAATGGTCCCAATGGAGGTATCCGCAATTTCTATCTTGTTATCCGCGGTATGGCGGGTGGGGATCGAAATGATGCCATTTTCTCGTTGTTTCCACTAATGGTCTCAAAGGAGGTACCCGCGGTAATCCAGCGTACTCGCCGCTAATGGCGGGTGGGGATGTATATGATGCCATTTGGATCTCGTTGTTTGCTCTAAAGGTCTCAAACGAGGTACCCGCGGTAATCCAGCGTACTCGCCGCTAATGGCGGGTGGGGATCGAGATGATGCCATTTGGATCTCGTTGTATGCTCTAATGGTCTCAAAGTAGGTACCCGCGGTAATCCAGCGTACTCGCCGCTAATGGCGGGTGGGGATCGAGATGATGCCATTTGCTCGTTGTTTCCTCTAATGGCCCCAATGGAGGTATCCGCAATTTCTATCTTGTTATCCGCGGTATGGCGGGTGGGGATCGAGATGATGCCATTTGCTCGTTGTTTCCTCGAATGGTCCCAATGGAGGTATCCGCAATTTCTATCTTGTTATCTGCGGTACACAGTGTACCCGCCGCTAATGGCGGGTGGGGATCGAGATGATGCCATTTGCTCGTTGTTTCCTCGAATGGTCCCAATGGAGGTATCCGCAATTTCTATCTTGTTATCCGCGGTATGGCGGGTGGGGATCGAAATGATGCCATTTTCTCGTTGTTTCCACGAATGGTCTCAAAGGAGGTACCCGCGGTAATCCAGCGTACTCGCCGCTAATGGCGGGTGGGGATGTATATGATGCCATTTGGATCTCGTTGTTTCCACTAATGGTCTCATAGGAGGTACCCGCGGTAATCCAGCGTACTCGCCGCTAATGGCGGGTGGGGATGTATATGATGCCATTTGGATCTCGTTGTTTCCTCTAATGGTCTCAAAGGAGGTACCCGCAATTTCTATCTTGTTATCCGTGGTATACAGGGTACCCGCCGCTAATGGCGGGTGGGGATGGATATGATGCCATTTGGATCTCGTTGTTTCCTCTAATGGTCTCAAAAGAGGTACCCGCGGTAATCCAGCGTACTCGCCGCTAATGGCGGGTGGGGATGTATATGATGCCATTTGGATCTCGTTGTTTCCTCTAATGGTCTCAAAGGAGGTACCCGCAATTTCTATCTTGTTATCCGTGGTATACAGGGTACCCGCCGCTAATGGCGGGTGGGGATGGATATGATGCCATTTGGATCTCGTTGTTTCCACTAAAGGTCTCAAAGGAGGTACCCGCGGTAATCCAGCGTACTCGCCGCTAATGGCGGGTGGGGATGTATATGATGCCATTTGCTCGTTGTTTCCTCGAATGGTCCCAATGGAGGTATCCGCAATTTCTATCTTGTTATCTGCGGTACACAGTGTACCCGCCGCTAATGGCGGGTGGGGATCGTGATGATGCCATTTGGATCTCGTTGTTTCCACTAATGGTCTCAAAGGAGGTACCCGCGGTAATCCAGCGTACTCGCCGCTAATGGCGGGTGGGGATCGAGATGATGCCATTTGCTCGTTGTTTCCTCGAATGGTCCCAATGGAGGTATCCGCAATTTCTATCTTGTTATCTGCGGTACACAGTGTACCCGCCGCTAATGGCGGGTGGGGATCGTGATGATGCCATTTGGATCTCGTTGTTTCCACTAATGGTCTCAAAGGAGGTACCCGCGGTAATCCAGCGTACTCGCCGCTAATGGCGGGTGGGGATCGAGTTTATGCCATTTGGATCTCGTTGTTTCCACTAATGGGCTCAAAGGAGGTACCCGCGGTAATCCAGCGTACTCGCCGCTAATGGCGGGTGGGGATGTATATGATGCCATTTGGATCTCGTTGTTTCCACTAATGGTCTCAAAGGAGGTACCCGCGGTAATCCAGCGTACTCGCCGCTAATGGCGGGTGGGGATGTATATGATGCCATTTGGATCTCGTTGTTTCCACTAATGGTCTCAAAGGAGGTACCCGCGGTAATCCAGCGTACTCGCCGCTAATGGCGGGTGGGGATGTATATGATGCCATTTGGATCTCGTTGTTTCCACTAATGGTCTCAAAGGAGGTACCCGCGGTAATCCAGCGTACTCGCCGCTAATGGCGGGTGGGGATGTATATGATGCCATTTGGATCTCGTTGTTTCCTCTAATGGTCTCAAAGGAGGTACCCGCAATTTCTATCTTGTTATCCGTGGTATACAGGGTACCCGCCGTTAATGGCGGGTGGGGATCCATATGATGCCATTTGGATCTCGTTGTTTACTCTAATAGTCTCAAAGGAAGTACCCGCGGTAATCGTGTGTACTCGCCGCTTATGGCGGGTGGGGATCGATATGATGCCATTTTCTCGTTGTTTCCTCTAATAGTCTCAAAGGAAGTACCCGCGGTAATCGTGTGTACCCGCCGCTAATGGCGGGTGGGGATCGATATGACGCCATTTGGATCTCGTTGTTTGCTTTAATGGACCCAATGGAGGTATCCGCAATTTCTATCTTGTTATCTGCGGTACACAGTGTACCCGCCGCTAATGGCGGGTGGGGATCGAGATGATGCCATTTGGATCTCGTTGTATGCTCTAATGGTCTCAAAGTAGGTACCCGCGGTAATCCAGCGTACTCGCCGCTAATGGCGGGTGGGGATCGAGATGATGCCATTTGCTCGTTGTTTCCTCTAATGGCCCCAATGGAGGTATCCGCAATTTCTATCTTGTTATCCGCGGTATGGCGGGTGGGGATCGAGATGATGCCATTTGCTCGTTGTTTCCTCGAATGGTCCCAATGGAGGTATCCGCAATTTCTATCTTGTTATCCGCGGTATGGCGGGTGGGGATCGAAATGATGCCATTTTCTCGTTGTTTCCACTAATGGTCTCAAAGGAGGTACCCGCGGTAATCCAGCGTACTCGCCGCTAATGGCGGGTGGGGATGTATATTATGCCATTTGGATCTCGTTGTTTCCACTAATGGTCTCATAGGAGGTACCCGCGGTAATCCAGCGTACTCGCCGCTAATGGCGGGTGGGGATGTATATGATGCCATTTGGATCTCGTTGTTTCCTCTAATGGTCTCAAAGGAGGTACCCGCAATTTCTATCTTGTTATCCGTGGTATACAGGGTACCCGCCGCTAATGGCGGGTGGGGATGGATATGATGCCATTTGGATCTCGTTGTTTCCTCTAATGGTCTCAAAAGAGGTACCCGCGGTAATCCAGCGTACTCGCCGCTAATGGCGGGTGGGGATGTATATGATGCCATTTGGATCTCGTTGTTTCCTCTAATGGTCTCAAAGGAGGTACCCGCAATTTCTATCTTGTTATCCGTGGTATACAGGGTACCCGCCGCTAATGGCGGGTGGGGATGGATATGATGCCATTTGGATCTCGTTGTTTCCTCTAATGGTCTCAAAGGAGGTACCCGCAATTTCTATCTTGTTATCCGCGATATACAGTGTACCCGCCGCTAATGGCGGGTGTTTCCTCTAATGGTCCCAATGGAGGTATCCGCAATTTCTATCTTGTTATCCGCGGTATACAGTGTACCCGCCGCTAATGGCGGGTGGGGATCGAGATGATGCCATTTGCTCGTTGTTTCCTCGAATGGTCCCAATGGAGGTATCCGCAATTTCTATCTTGTTATCCGCGGTATGGCGGGTGGGGATCGAAATGATGCCATTTTCTCGTTGTTTCCACTAATGGTCTCAAAGGAGGTACCCGCGGTAATCCAGCGTACTCGCCGCTAATGGCGGGTGGGGATGTATATGATGCCATTTGGATCTCGTTGTTTGCTCTAAAGGTCTCAAACGAGGTACCCGCGGTAATCCAGCGTACTCGCCGCTAATGGCGGGTGGGGATCGAGATGATGCCATTTGGATCTCGTTGTATGCTCTAATGGTCTCAAAGTAGGTACCCGCGGTAATCCAGCGTACTCGCCGCTAATGGCGGGTGGGGATCGAGATGATGCCATTTGCTCGTTGTTTCCTCTAATGGCCCCAATGGAGGTATCCGCAATTTCTATCTTGTTATCCACGGTATGGCGGGTGGGGATCGAGATGATGCCATTTGCTCGTTGTTTCCTCGAATGGTCCCAATGGAGGTATCCGCAATTTCTATCTTGTTATCTGCGGTACACAGTGTACCCGCCGCTAATGGCGGGTGGGGATCGAGATGATGCCATTTGCTCGTTGTTTCCTCGAATGGTCCCAATGGAGGTATCCGCAATTTCTATCTTGTTATCCGCGGTATGGCGGGTGGGGATCGAAATGATGCCATTTTCTCGTTGTTTCCACGAATGGTCTCAAAGGAGGTACCCGCGGTAATCCAGCGTACTCGCCGCTAATGGCGGGTGGGGATGTATATGATGCCATTTGGATCTCGTTGTTTCCACTAATGGTCTCATAGGAGGTACCCGCGGTAATCCAGCGTACTCGCCGCTAATGGCGGGTGGGGATGTATATGATGCCATTTGGATCTCGTTGTTTCCTCTAATGGTCTCAAAGGAGGTACCCGCAATTTCTATCTTGTTATCCGTGGTATACAGGGTACCCGCCGCTAATGGCGGGTGGGGATGGATATGATGCCATTTGGATCTCGTTGTTTCCTCTAATGGTCTCAAAAGAGGTACCCGCGGTAATCCAGCGTACTCGCCGCTAATGGCGGGTGGGGATGTATATGATGCCATTTGGATCTCGTTGTTTCCTCTAATGGTCTCAAAGGAGGTACCCGCAATTTCTATCTTGTTATCCGTGGTATACAGGGTACCCGCCGCTAATGGCGGGTGGGGATGGATATGATGCCATTTGGATCTCGTTGTTTCCACTAAAGGTCTCAAAGGAGGTACCCGCGGTAATCCAGCGTACTCGCCGCTAATGGCGGGTGGGGATGTATATGATGCCATTTGCTCGTTGTTTCCTCGAATGGTCCCAATGGAGGTATCCGCAATTTCTATCTTGTTATCTGCGGTACACAGTGTACCCGCCGCTAATGGCGGGTGGGGATCGTGATGATGCCATTTGGATCTCGTTGTTTCCACTAATGGTCTCAAAGGAGGTACCCGCGGTAATCCAGCGTACTCGCCGCTAATGGCGGGTGGGGATCGAGATGATGCCATTTGCTCGTTGTTTCCTCGAATGGTCCCAATGGAGGTATCCGCAATTTCTATCTTGTTATCTGCGGTACACAGTGTACCCGCCGCTAATGGCGGGTGGGGATCGTGATGATGCCATTTGGATCTCGTTGTTTCCACTAATGGTCTCAAAGGAGGTACCCGCGGTAATCCAGCGTACTCGCCGCTAATGGCGGGTGGGGATCGAGTTTATGCCATTTGGATCTCGTTGTTTCCACTAATGGGCTCAAAGGAGGTACCCGCGGTAATCCAGCGTACTCGCCGCTAATGGCGGGTGGGGATGTATATGATGCCATTTGGATCTCGTTGTTTCCACTAATGGTCTCAAAGGAGGTACCCGCGGTAATCCAGCGTACTCGCCGCTAATGGCGGGTGGGGATGTATATGATGCCATTTGGATCTCGTTGTTTCCACTAATGGTCTCAAAGGAGGTACCCGCGGTAATCCAGCGTACTCGCCGCTAATGGCGGGTGGGGATGTATATGATGCCATTTGGATCTCGTTGTTTCCACTAATGGTCTCAAAGGAGGTACCCGCGGTAATCCAGCGTACTCGCCGCTAATGGCGGGTGGGGATGTATATGATGCCATTTGGATCTCGTTGTTTCCTCTAATGGTCTCAAAGGAGGTACCCGCAATTTCTATCTTGTTATCCGTGGTATACAGGGTACCCGCCGTTAATGGCGGGTGGGGATCCATATGATGCCATTTGGATCTCGTTGTTTACTCTAATAGTCTCAAAGGAAGTACCCGCGGTAATCGTGTGTACTCGCCGCTTATGGCGGGTGGGGATCGATATGATGCCATTTTCTCGTTGTTTCCTCTAATAGTCTCAAAGGAAGTACCCGCGGTAATCGTGTGTACCCGCCGCTAATGGCGGGTGGGGATCGATATGACGCCATTTGGATCTCGTTGTTTGCTTTAATGGACCCAATGGAGGTATCCGCAATTTCTATCTTGTTATCTGCGGTACACAGTGTACCCGCCGCTAATGGCGGGTGGGGATCGAGATGATGCCATTTGGATCTCGTTGTATGCTCTAATGGTCTCAAAGTAGGTACCCGCGGTAATCCAGCGTACTCGCCGCTAATGGCGGGTGGGGATCGAGATGATGCCATTTGCTCGTTGTTTCCTCTAATGGCCCCAATGGAGGTATCCGCAATTTCTATCTTGTTATCCGCGGTATGGCGGGTGGGGATCGAGATGATGCCATTTGCTCGTTGTTTCCTCGAATGGTCCCAATGGAGGTATCCGCAATTTCTATCTTGTTATCCGCGGTATGGCGGGTGGGGATCGAAATGATGCCATTTTCTCGTTGTTTCCACTAATGGTCTCAAAGGAGGTACCCGCGGTAATCCAGCGTACTCGCCGCTAATGGCGGGTGGGGATGTATATTATGCCATTTGGATCTCGTTGTTTCCACTAATGGTCTCATAGGAGGTACCCGCGGTAATCCAGCGTACTCGCCGCTAATGGCGGGTGGGGATCGAGATGATGCCATTTGCTCGTTGTTTCCTCGAATGGTCCCAATGGAGGTATCCGCAATTTCTATCTTGTTATCTGCGGTACACAGTGTACCCGCCGCTAATGGCGGGTGGGGATCGTGATGATGCCATTTGGATCTCGTTGTTTCCACTAATGGTCTCAAAGGAGGTACCCGCGGTAATCCAGCGTACTCGCCGCTAATGGCGGGTGGGGATCGAGTTTATGCCATTTGGATCTCGTTGTTTCCACTAATGGTCTCAAAGGAGGTACCCGCGGTAATCCAGCGTACTCGCCGCTAATGGCGGGTGGGGATGTATATGATGCCATTTGGATCTCGTTGTTTCCACTAATGGTCTCAAAGGAGGTACCCGCGGTAATCCAGCGTACTCGCCGCTAATGGCGGGTGGGGATCGTGATGATGCCATTTGGATCTCGTTGTTTCCACTAATGGGCTCAAAGGAGGTACCCGCGGTAATCCAGCGTACTCGCCGCTAATGGCGGGTGGGGATGTATATGATGCCATTTGGATCTCGTTGTTTCCACTAATGGTCTCAAAGGAGGTACCCGCGGTAATCCAGCGTACTCGCCGCTAATGGCGGGTGGGGATCGAGGTGATGCCATTTGCTCGTTGTTTCCTCGAATGGTCCCAATGGAGGTATCCGCAATTTCTATCTTGTTATCTGCGGTACACAGTGTACCCGCCGCTAATGGCGGGTGGGGATCGTGATGATGCCATTTGGATCTCGTTGTTTCCACTAAAGGTCTCAAAGGAGGTACCCGCGGTAATCCAGCGTACTCGCCGCTAATGGCGGGTGGGGATCGAGATGATGCCATTTGCTCGTTGTTTCCTCGAATGGTCCCAATGGAGGTATCCGCAATTTCTATCTTGTTATCTGCGGTACACAGTGTACCCGCCGCTAATGGCGGGTGGGGATCGTGATGATGCCATTTGGATCTCGTTGTTTCCACTAATGGTCTCAAAGGAGGTACCCGCGGTAATCCAGCGTACTCGCCGCTAATGGCGGGTGGGGATCGAGATGATGCCATTTGCTCGTTGTTTCCTCGAATGGTCCCAATGGAGGTATCCGCAATTTCTATCTTGTTATCTGCGGTACACAGTGTACCCGCCGCTAATGGCGGGTGGGGATCGTGATGATGCCATTTGGATCTCGTTGTTTCCACTAATGGTCTCAAAGGAGGTACCCGCGGTAATCCAGCGTACTCGCCGCTAATGGCGGGTGGGGATCGAGTTTATGCCATTTGGATCTCGTTGTTTCCACTAATGGGCTCAAAGGAGGTACCCGCGGTAATCCAGCGTACTCGCCGCTAATGGCGGGTGGGGATGTATATGATGCCATTTGGATCTCGTTGTTTCCACTAATGGTCTCAAAGGAGGTACCCGCGGTAATCCAGCGTACTCGCCGCTAATGGCGGGTGGGGATGTATATGATGCCATTTGGATCTCGTTGTTTCCTCTAATGGTCTCAAAGGAGGTACCCGCAATTTCTATCTTGTTATCCGTGGTATACAGGGTACCCGCCGTTAATGGCGGGTGGGGATCCATATGATGCCATTTGGATCTCGTTGTTTACTCTAATAGTCTCAAAGGAAGTACCCGCGGTAATCGTGTGTACTCGCCGCTTATGGCGGGTGGGGATCGATATGATGCCATTTTCTCGTTGTTTCCTCTAATAGTCTCAAAGGAAGTACCCGCGGTAATCGTGTGTACCCGCCGCTAATGGCGGGTGGGGATCGATATGACGCCATTTGGATCTCGTTGTTTGCTTTAATGGACCCAATGGAGGTATCCGCAATTTCTATCTTGTTATCTGCGGTACACAGTGTACCCGCCGCTAATGGCGGGTGGGGATCGAGATGATGCCATTTGGATCTCGTTGTATGCTCTAATGGTCTCAAAGTAGGTACCCGCGGTAATCCAGCGTACTCGCCGCTAATGGCGGGTGGGGATCGAGATGATGCCATTTGCTCGTTGTTTCCTCTAATGGCCCCAATGGAGGTATCCGCAATTTCTATCTTGTTATCCGCGGTATGGCGGGTGGGGATCGAGATGATGCCATTTGCTCGTTGTTTCCTCGAATGGTCCCAATGGAGGTATCCGCAATTTCTATCTTGTTATCCGCGGTATGGCGGGTGGGGATCGAAATGATGCCATTTTTTCGTTGTTTCCACTAATGGTCTCAAAGGAGGTACCCGCGGTAATCCAGCGTACTCGCCGCTAATGGCGGGTGGGGATGTATATTATGCCATTTGGATCTCGTTGTTTCCACTAATGGTCTCATAGGAGGTACCCGCGGTAATCCAGCGTACTCGCCGCTAATGGCGGGTGGGGATGTATATGATGCCATTTGGATCTCGTTGTTTCCTCTAATGGTCTCAAAGGAGGTACCCGCAATTTCTATCTTGTTATCCGTGGTATACAGGGTACCCGCCGCTAATGGCGGGTGGGGATGGATATGATGCCATTTGGATCTCGTTGTTTCCTCTAATGGTCTCAAAAGAGGTACCCGCGGTAATCCAGCGTACTCGCCGCTAATGGCGGGTGGGGATGTATATGATGCCATTTGGATCTCGTTGTTTCCTCTAATGGTCTCAAAGGAGGTACCCGCAATTTCTATCTTGTTATCCGTGGTATACAGGGTACCCGCCGCTAATGGCGGGTGGGGATGGATATGATGCCATTTGGATCTCGTTGTTTCCTCTAATGGTCTCAAAGGAGGTACCCGCAATTTCTATCTTGTTATCCGCGATATACAGTGTACCCGCCGCTAATGGCGGGTGTTTCCTCTAATGGTCCCAATGGAGGTATCCGCAATTTCTATCTTGTTATCCGCGGTATACAGTGTACCCGCCGCTAATGGCGGGTGGGGATCGAGATGATGCCATTTGCTCGTTGTTTCCTCGAATGGTCCCAATGGAGGTATCCGCAATTTCTATCTTGTTATCCGCGGTATGGCGGGTGGGGATCGAAATGATGCCATTTTCTCGTTGTTTCCACTAATGGTCTCAAAGGAGGTACCCGCGGTAATCCAGCGTACTCGCCGCTAATGGCGGGTGGGGATGTATATGATGCCATTTGGATCTCGTTGTTTGCTCTAAAGGTCTCAAACGAGGTACCCGCGGTAATCCAGCGTACTCGCCGCTAATGGCGGGTGGGGATCGAGATGATGCCATTTGGATCTCGTTGTATGCTCTAATGGTCTCAAAGTAGGTACCCGCGGTAATCCAGCGTACTCGCCGCTAATGGCGGGTGGGGATCGAGATGATGCCATTTGCTCGTTGTTTCCTCTAATGGCCCCAATGGAGGTATCCGCAATTTCTATCTTGTTATCCGCGGTATGGCGGGTGGGGATCGAGATGATGCCATTTGCTCGTTGTTTCCTCGAATGGTCCCAATGGAGGTATCCGCAATTTCTATCTTGTTATCTGCGGTACACAGTGTACCCGCCGCTAATGGCGGGTGGGGATCGAGATGATGCCATTTGCTCGTTGTTTCCTCGAATGGTCCCAATGGAGGTATCCGCAATTTCTATCTTGTTATCCGCGGTATGGCGGGTGGGGATCGAAATGATGCCATTTTCTCGTTGTTTCCACGAATGGTCTCAAAGGAGGTACCCGCGGTAATCCAGCGTACTCGCCGCTAATGGCGGGTGGGGATGTATATGATGCCATTTGGATCTCGTTGTTTCCACTAATGGTCTCATAGGAGGTACCCGCGGTAATCCAGCGTACTCGCCGCTAATGGCGGGTGGGGATGTATATGATGCCATTTGGATCTCGTTGTTTCCTCTAATGGTCTCAAAGGAGGTACCCGCAATTTCTATCTTGTTATCCGTGGTATACAGGGTACCCGCCGCTAATGGCGGGTGGGGATGGATATGATGCCATTTGGATCTCGTTGTTTCCTCTAATGGTCTCAAAAGAGGTACCCGCGGTAATCCAGCGTACTCGCCGCTAATGGCGGGTGGGGATGTATATGATGCCATTTGGATCTCGTTGTTTCCTCTAATGGTCTCAAAGGAGGTACCCGCAATTTCTATCTTGTTATCCGTGGTATACATGGTACCCGCCGCTAATGGCGGGTGGGGATGGATATGATGCCATTTGGATCTCGTTGTTTCCTCTAATGGTCTCAAAAGAGGTACCCGCGGTAATCCAGCGTACTCGCCGCTAATGGCGGGTGGGGATGTATATGATGCCATTTGGATCTCGTTGTTTCCTCTAATGGTCTCAAAGGAGGTACCCGCAATTTCTATCTTGTTATCCGTGGTATACAGGGTACCCGCCGCTAATGGCGGGTGGGGATGGATATGATGCCATTTGGATCTCGTTGTTTCCACTAAAGGTCTCAAAGGAGGTACCCGCGGTAATCCAGCGTACTCGCCGCTAATGGCGGGTGGGGATGTATATGATGCCATTTGCTCGTTGTTTCCTCGAATGGTCCCAATGTAGGTATCCGCAATTTCTATCTTGTTATCTGCGGTACACAGTGTACCCGCCGCTAATGGCGGGTGGGGATCGTGATGATGCCATTTGGATCTCGTTGTTTCCACTAATGGTCTCAAAGGAGGTACCCGCGGTAATCCAGCGTACTCGCCGCTAATGGCGGGTGGGGATCGAGATGATGCCATTTGCTCGTTGTTTCCTCGAATGGTCCCAATGGAGGTATCCGCAATTTCTATCTTGTTATCTGCGGTACACAGTGTACCCGCCGCTAATGGCGGGTGGGGATCGTGATGATGCCATTTGGATCTCGTTGTTTCCACTAATGGTCTCAAAGGAGGTACCCGCGGTAATCCAGCGTACTCGCCGCTAATGGCGGGTGGGGATCGAGTTTATGCCATTTGGATCTCGTTGTTTCCACTAATGGGCTCAAAGGAGGTACCCGCGGTAATCCAGCGTACTCGCCGCTAATGGCGGGTGGGGATGTATATGATGCCATTTGGATCTCGTTGTTTCCACTAATGGTCTCAAAGGAGGTACCCGCGGTAATCCAGCGTACTCGCCGCTAATGGCGGGTGGGGATGTATATGATGCCATTTGGATCTCGTTGTTTCCACTAATGGTCTCAAAGGAGGTACCCGCGGTAATCCAGCGTACTCGCCGCTAATGGCGGGTGGGGATGTATATGATGCCATTTGGATCTCGTTGTTTCCACTAATGGTCTCAAAGGAGGTACCCGCGGTAATCCAGCGTACTCGCCGCTAATGGCGGGTGGGGATGTATATGATGCCATTTGGATCTCGTTGTTTCCTCTAATGGTCTCAAAGGAGGTACCCGCAATTTCTATCTTGTTATCCGTGGTATACAGGGTACCCGCCGTTAATGGCGGGTGGGGATCCATATGATGCCATTTGGATCTCGTTGTTTACTCTAATAGTCTCAAAGGAAGTACCCGCGGTAATCGTGTGTACTCGCCGCTTATGGCGGGTGGGGATCGATATGATGCCATTTTCTCGTTGTTTCCTCTAATAGTCTCAAAGGAAGTACCCGCGGTAATCGTGTGTACCCGCCGCTAATGGCGGGTGGGGATCGATATGACGCCATTTGGATCTCGTTGTTTGCTTTAATGGACCCAATGGAGGTATCCGCAATTTCTATCTTGTTATCTGCGGTACACAGTGTACCCGCCGCTAATGGCGGGTGGGGATCGAGATGATGCCATTTGGATCTCGTTGTATGCTCTAATGGTCTCAAAGTAGGTACCCGCGGTAATCCAGCGTACTCGCCGCTAATGGCGGGTGGGGATCGAGATGATGCCATTTGCTCGTTGTTTCCTCTAATGGCCCCAATGGAGGTATCCGCAATTTCTATCTTGTTATCCGCGGTATGGCGGGTGGGGATCGAGATGATGCCATTTGCTCGTTGTTTCCTCGAATGGTCCCAATGGAGGTATCCGCAATTTCTATCTTGTTATCCGCGGTATGGCGGGTGGGGATCGAAATGATGCCATTTTCTCGTTGTTTCCACTAATGGTCTCAAAGGAGGTACCCGCGGTAATCCAGCGTACTCGCCGCTAATGGCGGGTGGGGATGTATATTATGCCATTTGGATCTCGTTGTTTCCACTAATGGTCTCATAGGAGGTACCCGCGGTAATCCAGCGTACTCGCCGCTAATGGCGGGTGGGGATGTATATGATGCCATTTGGATCTCGTTGTTTCCTCTAATGGTCTCAAAGGAGGTACCCGCAATTTCTATCTTGTTATCCGTGGTATACAGGGTACCCGCCGCTAATGGCGGGTGGGGATGGATATGATGCCATTTGGATCTCGTTGTTTCCTCTAATGGTCTCAAAAGAGGTACCCGCGGTAATCCAGCGTACTCGCCGCTAATGGCGGGTGGGGATGTATATGATGCCATTTGGATCTCGTTGTTTCCTCTAATGGTCTCAAAGGAGGTACCCGCAATTTCTATCTTGTTATCCGTGGTATACAGGGTATCCACCGCTAATGGCGGGTGGGGATGGATATGATGCCATTTGGATCTCGTTGTTTCCACTAATGGTCTCAAAGGAGGTACCCGCAATTTCTATCTTGTTATCCGCGATATACAGTGTACCCGCCGCTAATGGCGGGTGTTTCCTCTAATGGTCCCAATGGAGGTATCCGCAATTTCTATCTTGTTATCCGCGGTATACAGTGTACCCGCCGCTAATGGCGGGTGGGGATCGAGATGATGCCATTTGCTCGTTGTTTCCTCGAATGGTCCCAATGGAGGTATCCGCAATTTCTATCTTGTTATCCGCGGTATGGCGGGTGGGGATCGAAATGATGCCATTTTCTCGTTGTTTCCACTAATGGTCTCAAAGGAGGTACCCGCGGTAATCCAGCGTACTCGCCGCTAATGGCGGGTGGGGATGTATATGATGCCATTTGGATCTCGTTGTTTGCTCTAAAGGTCTCAAACGAGGTACCCGCGGTAATCCAGCGTACTCGCCGCTAATGGCGGGTGGGGATCGAGATGATGCCATTTGGATCTCGTTGTATGCTCTAATGGTCTCAAAGTAGGTACCCGCGGTAATCCAGCGTACTCGCCGCTAATGGCGGGTGGGGATCGAGATGATGCCATTTGCTCGTTGTTTCCTCTAATGGCCCCAATGGAGGTATCCGCAATTTCTATCTTGTTATCCGCGGTATGGCGGGTGGGGATCGAGATGATGCCATTTGCTCGTTGTTTCCTCGAATGGTCCCAATGGAGGTATCCGCAATTTCTATCTTGTTATCTGCGGTACACAGTGTACCCGCCGCTAATGGCGGGTGGGGATCGAGATGATGCCATTTGCTCGTTGTTTCCTCGAATGGTCCCAATGGAGGTATCCGCAATTTCTATCTTGTTATCCGCGGTATGGCGGGTGGGGATCGAAATGATGCCATTTTCTCGTTGTTTCCACGAATGGTCTCAAAGGAGGTACCCGCGGTAATCCAGCGTACTCGCCGCTAATGGCGGGTGGGGATGTATATGATGCCATTTGGATCTCGTTGTTTCCACTAATGGTCTCATAGGAGGTACCCGCGGTAATCCAGCGTACTCGCCGCTAATGGCGGGTGGGGATGTATATGATGCCATTTGGATCTCGTTGTTTCCTCTAATGGTCTCAAAGGAGGTACCCGCAATTTCTATCTTGTTATCCGTGGTATACAGGGTACCCGCCGCTAATGGCGGGTGGGGATGGATATGATGCCATTTGGATCTCGTTGTTTCCTCTAATGGTCTCAAAAGAGGTACCCGCGGTAATCCAGCGTACTCGCCGCTAATGGCGGGTGGGGATGTATATGATGCCATTTGGATCTCGTTGTTTCCTCTAATGGTCTCAAAGGAGGTACCCGCAATTTCTATCTTGTTATCCGTGGTATACAGGGTACCCGCCGCTAATGGCGGGTGGGGATGGATATGATGCCATTTGGATCTCGTTGTTTCCTCTAATGGTCTCAAAAGAGGTACCCGCGGTAATCCAGCGTACTCGCCGCTAATGGCGGGTGGGGATGTATATGATGCCATTTGGATCTCGTTGTTTCCTCTAATGGTCTCAAAGGAGGTACCCGCGGTAATCCAGCGTACTCGCCGCTAATGGCGGGTGGGGATGTATATGATGCCATTTGGATCTCGTTGTTTCCTCTAATGGTCTCAAAGGAGGTACCCGCAATTTCTATCTTGTTATCCGCGATATACAGTGTACCCGCCGCTAATGGCGGGTGTTTCCTCTAATGGTCCCAATGGAGGTATCCGCAATTTCTATCTTGTTATCCGCGGTATACAGTGTACCCGCCGCTAATGGCGGGTGGGGATCGAGATGATGCCATTTGCTCGTTGTTTCCCCTAATGGTCCCAATGGAAGTATCCGCAATTTCTATCTTGTTATCCGCGGTATACAGTGTACCCGCCGCTAATGGCGGGTGGGGATCGAGATGATGCCATTTGGATCTCGTTGTTTGCTCTAAAGGTCTCAAACGAGGTACCCGCGGTAATCCAGCGTACTCGCCGCTAATGGCGGGTGGGGATCGAGATGATGCCATTTGGATCTCGTTGTTTGCTCTAAAGGTCTCAAACGAGGTACCCGCGGTAATCCAGCGTACTCGCCGCTAATGGCGGGTGGGGATCGAGATGATGCCATTTGGATCTCGTTGTTTCCTCTAATGGTCTCAAAAGAGGTACCCGCGGTAATCCAGCGTACTCGCCGCTAATGGCGGGTGGGGATGTATATGATGCCATTTGGATCTCGTTGTTTCCTCTAATGGTCTCAAAGGAGGTACCCGCAATTTCTATCTTGTTATCCGTGGTATACAGGGTACCCGCCGCTAATGGCGGGTGGGGATGGATATGATGCCATTTGGATCTCGTTGTTTCCTCTAATGGTCTCAAAGGAGGTACCCGCGGTAATCCAGCGTACTCGCCGCTAATGGCGGGTGGGGATGTATATGATGCCATTTGGATCTCGTTGTTTCCTCTAATGGTCTCAAAGGAGGTACCCGCAATTTCTATCTTGTTATCCGCGATATACAGTGTACCCGCCGCTAATGGCGGGTGTTTCCTCTAATGGTCCCAATGGAGGTATCCGCAATTTCTATCTTGTTATCCGCGGTATACAGTGTACCCGCCGCTAATGGCGGGTGGGGATCGAGATGATGCCATTTGCTCGTTGTTTCCCCTAATGGTCCCAATGGAAGTATCCGCAATTTCTATCTTGTTATCCGCGGTATACAGTGTACCCGCCGCTAATGGCGGGTGGGGATCGAGATGATGCCATTTGGATCTCGTTGTTTGCTCTAAAGGTCTCAAACGAGGTACCCGCGGTAATCCAGCGTACTCGCCGCTAATGGCGGGTGGGGATCGAGATGATGCCATTTGGATCTCGTTGTTTGCTCTAAAGGTCTCAAACGAGGTACCCGCGGTAATCCAGCGTACTCGCCGCTAATGGCGGGTGGGGATCGAGATGATGCCATTTGGATCTCGTTGTTTGCTCTAACGGTCTCAAAGGAGGTACCCGCGGTAAACCAGCGTACCCGCCGTTACTGGCGGGTGGGGATCGAGATGATGCCATATACTCGTTGTTTCCTCTAATGGTCCCAATGGAGGTATCCGTAATTTCTATCTTGTTATCTGCGGTATACCAGGGTAACCGCCGCTACTGGCGGGTGGGGATGGAAATGCTCTCAGAGGAGGTATCCGGGGTTTACCATGGCACCCGCCACTACGGGTGGGTGCTCTATTAGCCTGGGTATCGAAATAAAGCAATTTCCGTCTTGTTGTTTCCTCGAATGGTCTGATATAATTTGTGTATTTGAATCCAGAGCTTAGATACCTTGTTAATATGTAGCTTTAGGTATATATTGAAAAGACTCAGGATGTCGTCTGTCCGTCTGTGTGTGCGATAACTCAAAAACGGTTTCACTTTTTTAAATTTGGTTTTAACTAATCACTATATGAAGTCAAAAGTAAGGTAAAGTTCGAAGATGGGTCAAATCGATTTAGGGGAACTACTAGGTCAAAGGTCAGGTCAATGGTTTTGAATAGTAAGGTATGGGTTGTGATACATCAAAATGAAGGTACTGGTGAGACTAGATCAGTGATACTATTTTCGAAAGCTTTTTATAACCCCAGCGTGACCTGTGACCCTGATAAGATTAAAACATAGCAAGGTACGGGTTGTGATACGTCAAAATAAAACTACAGGAGAGAACAGTTCATTAATGGGGCTCCCAAATTCTTAGGTAACCCCAGTATGACCTTTGACCTTAGTAAAATAAAATAAATTCAAGAGGTCCTTTAGAAGGGGATTGGGTAATTTTAAAGGTACATCATTACATCTTGATTTGTCGGGTTTATTTTCAAGGTAATTAGGTACAATCTATAAGGTATTATCCATACCTAATACCTTAACAAAAATAAAAAATAGCTAATATTAGACCATTCAGCAACACCATTTTCTCGCAACTTTAGCAATAAAAGACATTCGTGTTAAATGACATTGAAATACATCAAATAGTCCTGAAAATATCGGATATTGGTACCCAATATATGTACCAAATACCTTTGCAAAATCCGAAAATACCTATACCTAATACTTTATTAGCTAGCAATTTATTAACAAACAATTTATTGCTTGTTTAAGGCCTTGTCCAGTAGGTCCGTCGTTCCGTTCGGGGTCACGATAAATTGAGAACGCTTTATTCTGTTTTCACCAATCGATAGCTTATGAGAAACTAGGAATCAAGTTCAATTATGGGCCAAATAGATATCTGTGGTGGGAAAGGTCATACCCCCGCATATTTTCAAGCGTAAGGTATTTCGTGTAACATACCATTAGAAAGCTAATCACGAGAGAAGATCCACGGTACTATGCACATTTATCTCTGATGTTATCTTCAGGGTCAAATGTGATGATAACATTTCCGTTTTCAAGCAACCGTATGCACTTCAAGTAGGAATCTCTTTCTATGCATTTCAGGCATGCACTCCCTTTCTATGCATTTCAAATAGGGCAACTCTCAGAACAATATTAGACCCGAAGACGACCAGCAACCATGATGTTAGAGCTTATCTTAGGTGTCAAATGTCATAAGTTTTCTTGTATAAACACTAAATTGCTAGTTCGTTACACTGCTTTGTTACCAAGTTTATTGAAATACCTTTCCAAGCTCTGTTTGAATCCATAAAAGTAGTTTCATCTATTTGCAACATTGGCGAAACTGCCCATAATTACATACCTTCATGTATCTGCGATGAACGAAAAGAAGGAACTAGTAGTATTTATCTGTTTTCAAAACCAAATGTTGTGCACTCTTCTTCTCTTACTCAAAGTTGCTAGTGTTATGCCCTAAGCCAGTCTTGTCTTCTTGTCACACAACAATTTTCTAAAATCATGTTTTTATCCTTTTCCTCAGTCGTTTTGGCAATAGCGAAAGAACGAAATAAAGTATTGTCCTCCACCTCTTGGTAATTATTGTCGGCAATCTTGTTATGTTGATGTTACTCTGCTCCCCATATCATTAGCAGCCACTTTACATGCTACGGTTAAGGTAAACAGCATCAAGTATGCGGCTGCACATGTCCCCAACGAAAAGAATGGTCATAGTCATAGTCATCATGATGATCATTGTTGAACATTATACTTTTTCTCTACGGTGGTGATTATGCTTATGATTATTAGAATGATTAATCGAACCTGAAGAAGTAACAATGATATTGGATATGTGCGCCCTGAGCAATGAAACTCGTAAACTTCATGTTGATGCGTTTTGAATGTCTTGAAGAAATTCAAGAGCGAAGGGAGAGAGAGGAGGATGAATATCCCAGTGTGTTCAAGAGTCATGTAGCCGCCACAGCCACGCCGTGATGTGCCATTACTTTGGTAATCCACGCAAATAATATCATCATTTACTGTTTCTTCTCGCGCAGTGAAAAAGGCCTAGGAGGGCATTATATTTTCTCCTATACATGCATGCTCAAGATAAGAATATCATCATCATCATCATCAACATCATCATTATAATAAATATAATCCTTGAAAGGTTTACATTCCGTGAGGAAGAAACATATTTCGATTACTTACACAGCAGCCCCCATCCCGTGGTGCTGTTGCAGTAGCCGTTGCACTGCAAAAAAATATTCTCATCCTCCAAAAATAAGGCTTACATTTAATCGCACACTTCTATAATATGAAGTGACCCCATGACGTTATACGAAAGTGATCCCATGAAACTATTGTACCTTACTCAGGATTTTCATCACACAAAGAAATGAAAATGACACTTTTTAAAAGAAACATTGAATCAAATATATTTTATGTTAATGATTACATTTGAACATAAAGATGTAATTAATTTTGAGTAATATACATGTAAGCAAGAAAGAGCACTTGCAATAATATGTAACTTGATACTCATTATTGTCATAAACATCTGCCTGTGCATTAATGCTTCTCCCAATTTCATAAGTGAATGAGCAGCACTGAATGTCATTAAATTATTTAATTAACATTTCAAAAAGTTAGTAGTACACACTATCTGACCGAGTCAATGAACAAAAAATATTTTACTTAATTAAAGCAACCGGAACCTCTAAGCTGAAGGACATAGACACTGAGAAGTATGTGTTGTAGTATTATTAGACGTGGTAATATTTGATAATGTGAAGGTGTGCTTAGTCTTTCGTGCAGTTGGCACAGAATGTATTCAGTCAAGTTTAATTGCTACGCTATTAATTATACGTTATTGTTACGTTATTAATCATAATCGATCCTGGGCTTATCAATGATTAAGCATACAGTTAGGTTGTAGATAAGTAGTATCTAACACCGCGTTAAGGCATGACGTTAAAAAGTAGTCTCGTATGTAAGTCATACGACCTAACTAGCTGAGATAAAAAGTTTAACATTTGAGCCTAAATACAATCCGTGTCACGGGCTGTATTCCTAATAGGAATTTCCTTTGTATGTCTAGGAAACTATCAGGCTACCTGACATGTGGAATCATGGCCTAGCGTCAGGAGAAAACCTTCCTTTCACCAATCATGTCAAGGGACATTCACCCTGAGAAAGCAACTAACGTGGAAGGAAGAAAGTGAGCTTGATCCTTCTCGCTAACATCATTCAGATGATTCTGCTCATTCTGTGCTCACACACATCTACTCACTAAACTTTGTCATAAATATATCTGCTGTAGTAAAGATATCTACTAATTAACTGCACTTCTCGAACCTCAATACTATTATAGTTAGTAACATCATAGCATTAAAGCTAGCAAAAGCGATCATTCCGAACGCTCGAGAAGGTGTTGCTAGGCTAAACTATTAATTTTAGCTTATAATAAACAATTGTTTAAAACCCCATTGTTGACCCTCAAGATTCAAACCGAATCATTTCAGTAAGCCAGATCTAGTGAGGTGAAATAATGCACATCCGTCGATAAACTGGACGGATTCGTCCTGCACCTGTTCCGGTTATTAAAAACAATATTTGTGTAGGCATGTGTTGGAGAAAACTTTTTTGTCATTCCGGAGGCTAAAACAATACCAATTCTTCAAAAGCGTAAGCGAGGAAGGCCCGCTAAGGCCAAGGAAGCTCTGAAAGTGTAATTATAGCAATTTAATAAGCTGTTAAAAAGAATTTATTCAGTAGGTTTTCCATATAAAACGATATTATGCCACGAAATTTAACAAAAAAATAAAGTGACGATGTGTAATTTTAAAGTGGAAATTTCTACTAAATTTGTTTATAAATTTTTTAAAAAAGTGTAAAAGTTTCATGGGATCACTTTCACATACAATCATGGGGTCACTTACTATTATATAGGCGTTGCGTTATATATAAGTCCAAAAATAATCACATGTTGGGGGCCGGACACTAAGTTAGAGTAATGGCATCAGGCAGTAGTTTGTGGCTATGCTTGGCGTAAAGATAATAAAATTGAGGGAGAAAATTACGCATACGCCATTCATATAATATGGTACATTTTTTATTATCAATAATATGTACGCATTTCTCTATCATATAAGATCACCAATCCATTTTTGACATAGCAAAAACAGTGTGGTCAGTACCATGATGACGCTGCAATAGGGAAGTAGAAGCAGCAGTATTAGTAGTAGAGTTGGGTCCTGAACGGGTTATTAAGGTGCTGTTGCATTACCCATAAGATGTTGACGCTGTTACTCTCATGTATTTGCGTTCTTGTCTCAGATGTTCATTTTTCAGCTGTTATGTCCCACTATTCCAATAACATACATTTGAAAAATTTTAAGCTTGTAGAAGGCAAGAAGTGTTTGGGTTCATTTTTATATATTAGCTAGCTTCATCCCATCGTATTAGATAGAATATACGTAGCTTGATCTGGTCGCCAACTGCAAGTTGAAGCCTGCTGTTGCTTCATTTCTTGCTTCTGGCCAGGCAACTTTTTTCTCCTCAGGATATGCATGCATGAGTTGCCAACACGTACAATGGCTTAGCATTTTAAAGAAAGCTATTTTGCCCAATAAACTCTTACTAAAAGGCAGTATCCACGTAAAAAACTACGTTTATCTTTCGTGTACTCACAAATCTTGCATATGTGTCACCGGTTTTTTTGTTACAGAAAATTACAACGTACTCTGAGAAAAGGAAGTTAAACAAATTTAATTGGTCTCACAGTCATCCCAGCTTTAACCTTTTAGGTTGCATGAGGAATGAGCCCCAATAAAATTAAAAAGTGATCTCTTCACAAGATCAAGAGCTACTTTCTTGGGTGCACGTGCTCATTTCTCCAGGATAAGCATTGGACATCTGGCTAAGCCACTTTTTGGCTTTATTGAAAAGGATGTAGCAAGTGCCTTAGAAAGCCTTGTTGAGTTTGTTTCCGTCAAGAAACGTGTGCACACTTTCGATTACCACCAGTCAATGTTCCATCTGTTGACTTAAGAAACGTCTGGATTGCCAACAACATATCATGAAATGATAGTAGAAAGTTGAGCACCTTGGGTATGAACGAGGTGCAATTAGAAGACTCACAATTATATTACGTTGTCGTTTATGACATGTGTATGTGTAACGCATCTGGTCTCGTCTGACAGCCACTTTCAGCGCTCATATGATCTTAAAGATCAACTGGCTCGCTTTCCGTCTCCCTAGGACAACAATAGGAGAAAGTTGATTTTTAGCTTTTACATGAATACCGCTGCTAACAACGATGTGCTAATGGACTATCGACCTAAAATCGAAATGATCATCATTCATTTCTCATCTTCATCATCAACATCATCCTCGTCACAATATATATATAAATTGATATCTTTCTCTCACAAACAGAACAGAGCTCTCTCATTTAACTCATTGGGTTACTTTTAGCAAATGAACAACAATGCCAAAAATTGTATTTGCATATTGTACGCCATCCCATTATCATCATCATCATCATCATGCTATCAACTTATATATTTGATTCTGATGTGGTAGCAAAAATTGCAAAGATGATCACGAATATTTTAATACCATGTTCTGTTTTAAAATTCAACATTTCATGCAATCAACCCCCCTCTCAATATACCTGAAATGAATGACCATTTCATAGGAATCAATAAAAATTCATGCTAATCTCTATCATTTACCCTTTGATTATACTCAGCAATAGTAATACTTTTTGGTGAGACGAAAACTGATTGACATAGATTCAAATAAAGTGGCATTTCAATTTCCCTTTGCCTGTTCACATCTTCTTTATCACTTGATCAATTTTCTAAAACTATATGGTCTCATCTATATCTCAACTCAACCAAGTTGTTTTGAAGGTGACTCTGTTTTTCTTGTAGCGGACAAAACTCATCTTGATACACAAAAAGGTAGAATGAATGATCATTTAAATTTGAACCTAATCACGAATGCAGAATTTTGTGTAGTAGTATTTTTAAATAAATTCTGATACAGAGATTTATACCTTCATGTGCAGCATTCGTACAAGGTATACGATATACACGTTCATTTTTCTACTAGACACAACTTGTTAGCGGTTTTTTATATCACTGCTCAACAAGAAGTACAAGCAGTGATTCAAAATCTTGCAAAAATGAAGCACGACGACCATGACGCTGCACTGTGCAATTGTGTCCTGTAAAGTATCAGCAATCAGCGAGAAACCCTTCCCCTTGAGGGTATGGAAGTTCAACTGTCTACAACATATCATAAACTAAGCGTACAAAAGCTGCATGCATGCACATTTTTTGATTGCGATGCTGATCTTGAGAAGTTTCTCTTTCTGTCTGTGAAAAGTCAATAGTCAACCTGTTTTCTGTTTTTACTGACCATATAAATAATGCATCAGATTTGTAGTAAACAAATCATATCTTGCACAATGTGTCTTTATGAAAATATGTATGTGCATATGTGTGAAGATATACGCAAATGTAGTCACATTAGCAGACCGCGATTGCTCCTTGATTTTATGTTTCGATAGATTTACAAATATATTTTCCTTCCTTTTCACTCGATTTCTTTCTGACTTGTTCAACTTTATATACTTTTTATACAGCCACGCTAAGCGTTCACTTAATATAGTTAGTTATCAAACGTGGGTGAAGTAATGCTGGTAGAGGGAAGCAGAGAGAGAGAGAGAGATAAAGAGTTTGAACACGATATGATGGCTGGGAATAAATAAATATTAAAGTCAACTGAGATTTCTCAAAACGTGCATACACATATACATGTATGCCCACATGCAGCAAATCAAATGCAAGTGTCGTATCATCCTCACATGCATGTGGTGTATGAGCATTTTTTCCTTTTGCACGAGTGTGGCAGGAGAGGGTAGCCAGACAAGCTATCGCGTTGATTACAATAATAACCATAATCGAATAAAAATACTATAAATATTTATGTGAACATTGTGCTTTTCAGTCTATGACTACCTTGCTTTTCATTGTTCGATTTTGCTCATGTATACTTGGCTAAAACTACAAGAAAAGGAAAAAGGAAGAAAAAAGGGTAATAATTAGCAGCCATTTGTACCATTCATTCTCAGTCTCATGATTGTTAGCGGCCACAACGCACCCTGTATGGTTTGTTTTTTATGTTGAATTTGCATCTTTTTACGAGTGCAAAAACAATATTGGTAGTTTAAACAGCAAATAAAAACACATACTTTCAATAGAATTCGAATTTTAAACAAAATATGCTTAAAATAGTTTAGCCAATTTTTGGCTTTCAATAAAAATAATACCGTCTTTGTCATCTTATAAGCCAAACCATTTTAATACCCCTCAAAGTGAATGAAAAATGATCGACGTAGCAACATGTTTTGGGCAAACCCTGGCTATATAATATAAGGTAATGTCAAACTCATTGAATTAGACCACTCCAACCACAAAATATTATAAGTTCATTGCTAGTGATTTAATATCTAATATCTCATGTGAGTAATCCCATGCTTGATTTGGTTTTTATGAGCTGTGTTTATTGGAAATTTGAAAACCTCTAAAGAAAGTGAAATGATTGCACTTATGGTGAATGCAAAGATTGCTAAGGTACCGTGCGGCCACATTATTTGATGCTCCATATATGAATGCATGCAACTATTCTGCATGATGTCCCCTACACACAGATGAAATACTGCATGATGCCAACCAACTACTTTCCTAACATTTAATGAGACTGTTCAACAGGAAAATAAATGGGAAGGTTTTAGTTTAATAGAGTGAATACCATAAATTTTAAACCATACACCGAACCCAAATGAAATATGACGTTTTCGTAAGGGAATCAATAACAGAGACACGATGATTCATAATTCATATCGACCAAAATGATTTGTTGGCAGAAATGTGTTTCTATTTTCGAGACAAAAGAAAGCTGTCTGCAAATTATCACGAAAGTACATTTATCCACCCCTTTCTTTTCAAAGCCCTAAGCTTTAGCTATCACTAACAAAGAGTGAATGATGTAAATCAAGTTGCCCGTAGTTATTTTGAAGTCTGCATCTAAACTAGGAATTGGTATTAATCAATACTGTATGTATGTACGTACCTACCATTTATAATATAATCATCATATCGAAATTTTTACTTCCCCTTTTTAAATTTATGAAACATGTCGACTTGCCGACTCTGCAGCCCTTTGAAATTGTGGATCATATTAATTTGATACATTTTCAACAATCGCTCATTTTAAAAAGATCCGAATAAGGTTAAGTGTCCAACCCAACAGCCAAAACAGCGGTGGTGTTAACCAAGTGTGAAAGGAAAAGGACACAAGATTTATGAATTTATGATTAACATTGTTCAGCTTTGAAAACCTATCCGCTTTATTACATAGGGATTTTTGTTCCTACTCCCAATAATTAAAAGGGCTAAATGCATGATTGGAAACCGTATCGAGATAATTCATTCGTCCCATCTTAACATTATTAATTCTCAAACTCTTACCCTGTTGATTGGCTGATCTAACAAAAATAGAGTCGTCATAAATTCTCTGTTCAACCGTGTCATCTCCGTCATTATGCACAGCTTGCTTATTTCTAAAAGTACCTCTTTCTGTCTGTACGCCTTTTCGCTGGCAGATATACGGATACACTTTTACATAGTAAGTGAATGTATAGAGCAAAGTTGTAGTAAAAAAAATAGGATGTAGGTAACTAGTATGTTTGCTATTAAAATTTGTGTAAGAAAGCAATCCTCATGCTTGAATGATTCAGTTCCTTAGCTTCTTCAGCGTTCAAAAAGGCAAATGCCTCCACCTACCAAATAACCATGAGTGTTTCACGAGTTCTTATTAAATGTACTTGTAGCCCGGTGTGGTCCTTAAGTTGACGGAACGGCGGAACAAGTGAAGTACACGTTTTTCCTAACAATGAGTAATATAGCATCATGATACCAATGACTTATTCAATAAGTATTGACAAGGAGAAATGCTTATAGTGTTTTCCCCTGTTATTTGATCAGTGATCACACCACACCACACCGTCTTTAAAAGTCCTGGCAATAATGTGTATATATGTGTGATGTTTCTTACTCGTCCATCCATTGTTATTTCACACCACTTGACCATAATAACATTACATTGCTGCAGGGTCTTCACGAATGTTTATCCCCAATCAAAAAAGTTTGAGATGTTTTATGAAATGGAAAGTGAGAAGAGTATATTTTTTCCTGAAAAGTGCTATCATATCACATACCGTCATAAAAGGTACCACACGATGTTATGCATTGATTTCAAAATGAATGCAAAGTGTGAACTGAGAAAGAACTCAAAGATAAAAAAAACTTTAATGAGATAAAATATATTCAAAAACGTTACCCCTGCAAGGTGAATGAAAATACATTTGTCCACTTGAGTTAAGCTTATAAAAGCGTTCTGAAAAGAAGGTCTCATAAATTTTTTTGCAAATGTTGTTATGGTCGCTCTTATCTTCTATTATTACTTCCTCAGCTATAAAAAATGGTATCATATTGGTTCTTTACCTATATTTACGTATAACCCCAGCGGTATTATGCATGAAAATGAAATGTTTTCTCTTTCATTCACAAAAATATATTGCATGTCCCCTCAGAGCATTTCTTTGATTTGTGAAGTTGGTTTGTCATGTAGTAATTTCTTGCATTATTAAGCCCATAATGTATACACACAACTTTACATCTTTTTCCACACTTTAATTCTTACATTACATGTTTCATATTATTATTCATGTTGTTAGGGATCTTGAACAAATAATAGCTTGGCTCTATGAACGCATGATAAATGATTTAACATAGGATGGCCACAGGAGGAAAACAACCGTGAATTCGTGGGAGAATCAAGAGTGTTGTGCTGACAAGATTTGATGTGGTGGTGGTGTGTATTTCCATTGGATATGTTGGGATGTCGTGTTGTTGTGGCCTGTCTTCTGTCTGTCTATCAGCCTTCCCTTTTGTCTTACTTTTTATTCCCTTAAAGACACACACATACACTTTGTCGTATCTCATCCTCGTCATTGCAATTTCAAGACATCAATTGCATTACCAATTACCATATAAAGATTATGGTAATGTGTTTTTATAGAATTATGTGCATGGTCACACAATTACTTCCTTCCCCTTTCTCAAAAAAAGTCCATAATGACGAAGGAGGATTTTTGTTGGATGTAAAGTGCTTGTGCTTGTAATGTAGCCAAATGGATATGAAATGTAAGGCATGTCCTTTGACACTTGCCTTTAGTTGCATGCAAAAATATTCAAATTCTATATCGGTTTCCTGATTTTAACATCATCAAGTGGAAAATTGCTGTAAATGTCCATGCAAACTTTGATTATAGCAGTGACAGGATGAGGATGACGACGCACTCCATTTGGGTGGGATATGTGGGATACATAAATGTACGTAGTTTATGCACTTATACAGTCCACAGCACGTTTTTGACTGATTTGCTGTAATTATCCTTGATTTTACTGACATTTCCGAACATAGTGATGAAAAGGGCTTAACGTTATGCACGTTTTTTTGAGCACCTTCTCAAAACCAAATGGACATTTGGGATGCTGATGATTAACTTGATGGTGGTGATGGAAGTATTAGCAATAATTACGATACAAGCTCTTTTTGACTAATGTGAAGATGTTTATTATACCACGAGCTTGTCACTTTTGTACATGCGGATATACTCTTATCTCCTTGTAGTCATCTCATATGGAGCAAGCATAAACAATAGATTATGCATTTTCACACTGCTAAATGAAAAATAGCCCATTGCACAGATCTAATTTATTAAAGCTTTTTAATGTAGGAGAAGAGTGCGGACACAACTGATCGTCAACTTTTATAAAAGGACCATAACTGCCATAAGTACGCAGAAAATACTTTGAGGATGAAAGAGAACTAACTAACTTGTTTCTTGTGTTGTTGAGATTTGATATTATGCAGATTTCCGTCTTCCTTTTTTGTGATTTTGCCAGCAAAAAAGCAAAAATCTCATCATCATCATTATTTTCATATTACAATATTGCTACATTTAAACCATTTGCATTTCGCATCTCTTGTTCATCATCAACAATATTTCACAAAATGTGACTAGTCTGGTTTCTCTTTATGAGAGTAGAGATGATGATGAGGAGATGACCATTTACAATTTTTATACTAGACTTGTTCCTCCTGTTCTTCAACAATATTCTTGTTTGCTCGCACAAAGTATTCAAACACATGTGGACATTTGCAGACAAACAGAATTGAGAGGAAATGCTACACTTTTACTGAGTTAGCATAATATACGACATATAAGTATATATATGTATATGTATTGTGTGTTTGATGCATGTAACTTGGTTGTGTCTAGTGCTGATTATAATAATAATAACAATAATAATAATGTGAATGACGATGACTACGATAACCAATGATCAGTACTGCACTATTATATTACTGAAAAGCACTTATCTAAAGATGTAACTACATTCCGAGTACTCAACTCTTCCATTCTTCACTTTTTAAAAAGTGATGTGATAACGATACCAACAAGTATTGGATGGTGAATGGCGGACCAGGAGTCTATAGTCTGCACCTCATACATGGTACACACACACAAGCCTTGTTTCTTAATCAATATGCAGCTTTCAAAGGAACACAAGAAACATGGTGAGAGTAATAATGACGGTAGTAGAGTGTGCGCTTTGCTTTATTACATTCTTGAGAGAATGGGAGGAAGGAAGGAAGTCCAAATGAATGAATATGAATGAATGAAATGAGCAAAGAAGCTTGCAATTTGCAACAAACTTGACCAACTCCACATGCATACATTACAATTTTACAATGCAAGTGATGGTTCATATATGTATGTATTTAGGTATGTTTTCCTCTTAGATTTGAAAGAGGATAATGACGTCTCATCTTTTCACAAATAAGAATAATATTAATATTGCACATGCGTAGAGTTCGTAGGGACACACACACAAACACATGTTGAGCAAGTGTCCACTCCTTTTCTCATCTGATCGATGAGCTATCGTCGTATGATTTATTCATTATTAAAAATATCACTTTTCCCCCCTCTTGTATAAGCAGTTAACAAGTCAAGATGTTAAAAATCTCAAATGACTACCTACATATATATCGTACAATCACGTAAGTACCACACAAGAGTTTTATATAAAGGAAGAAGAATGGACATTGAAATAAGACACAGAGTTGCACTCTTCACAGCAAGTGCCAACCATTTTGCAGAGGTCATTGATTGCTTTCTTTTGATATTGTGATGTGATGTGATGATACTATTCTATTCTACTATTGCCACTACTACTGGCATAAGTAGTTTCCTAAACTTTTCAAAAGAGAGATCCACCAGGCGTTCACACATGCAGGTTTTTTTTATTACGATAAAGCTCACTGCTTTTATTGCTTACATATACCCACTTACAGCCGTCTTGTCTTGGCAGTTGGATGTCGTGTGTAAGGTGCGACTCGCATGATTAGGCATGCTCTCAGTTTATTAGCAACAATGTAGGAAATACAATTAAATGTCCAATATATCGTTGAGGACCAAAGAGTTCATTTATGTGCTAAAATGTCCTTTTCGACAATCCCCCAAGTAAGTTGCGAATACGCTTCCAAATGAATAGATTAATAGCTCTTCGATTAACGCTGTGCTGTGCTTATAGATTTTCTCCTTTTGCACGTGTGAATCTCCACTTTATTGTCAGTAAAGACAGAGTACATATCAAAGCACAATATTTACTTATGATGACCAACGTCATTTTGATGTGGTGATATGATGATGGGATTGTAATGGTGGTATCAGCATATCCACAGACTTCTTAGAGAACTTTTACCTCTTTCAATAGCTGACATTAGAAAGACATCAATATGATAGGATATGAGACGATACGTTACGGATGACTCTTGACATTGTTTTGAGCAAAAGTGTCTTCAACATCAGCATGCTCATGATAACATAGTCTCAACTACCTACTTCCATTGTTATCATTGTTTGTCTTCTTGCTGGTAACGTATATTGTTGCATTTCCCGTCGGAATTTTTAATCACTGCTGAGGCGTTCTCTCGTGACGGTTAATGACAGACATATTACATATACAAAAGTAGGAACATACATATACATACGTACCTATTTTGTTTGAGTACCCTGGTGTAAGACAAGTTTTTTTAATATACATTTTGTATGAATGCATATTGTTGCCTGCAGTTAGAGTAGAAGTCAGTGTGGAAGTAGGTATATTGGGTATCATTGATGCCTTGTTTTTTACACTGTGTTATTGTGCCCTTGTCATCATTATTCACTTACTTACTCACTTACTAGTGCAAAAAAAAGCAGGAGTGGCAAAGTGGTGAACTTTGTATAACAATTTTCTTTTGGAAAATCAGTGTCATCGAACCAATAACTCTTTACTATTTTCTTTTATTTCAGTCTGTCGTTCTGGTTGTATTTCGAGGGAAAGGCAAAGTAAAGCCATATGTACATGTATGTAATCGCTCCGTATTAATTATTCTTGTATGTACCTTTAGCATCAGTAAAGCTATTCTTCGTCAGTCATCACTTACTTTTGATGTAGCAGACGAGTGCCCCAACTAAAAACTAAAAGTTTTTCCCTCAAGTGTGAGAAAAAATGGATTTTATCTTATCCTATATACTTTTCCTCTTCCTCTTCATTTCCCTTTCAGTTCCTTCGATAGATCACGACTCTTCTTGTACTCTTAGGGATTATTGACGTGCTAGAAATAAACAAGTAATTGATTTGACTCCTAAAGGTATTATTGCATTGTATTGTGACTCACCATCGTGAATTTGTTTTTGAGAACACGAATCGAAAAAAAAAATTGCACCGACTGTCCGTACCACACCGTGAGCTTGCGTTGGCAGCCTACTTACCATGATTGTAGGAGGAATATGATAATAAGTCATTATATCTGATTGTGGACTGTATTGCAAAATCTAAAGAATGTGAATTGTGTGCTCCGTTCAAATAACCAGGTATACTACAAATACACACATAGTTGTTATGTCACAAGTAGTGGCATTTTGAAAGTTGACGTATTGATTTAAAAGTTTAACATCAGAAAAAAATAGAAAGTTAACGTGAATATTAATACCTACAGTGTTAATTAGACTTAAATACAAACTAGAAAATGAGTGGATATTATACAAATCATGGTGGCAGGTCAAAAAAAGAAGATGCGCTCAGTTCAGATGATGATGATCATGTTTGCGTAGACTACTCACTCACTCACTTTAACGATGAAGTAATGTGTGGTAATCCAATGTGATGTTGAAATAGTAAACGACCACAGAAAATAAATACTTTACTTTACTTATGTTTATGCTGCTGTGTGAATCTGATGATAAATAATTGCTACAAAACGTGCAAAAATCATTGAGCGGACGTGTTTGTCCAAGAAACCAGAAAGCTATGGTACGCTGTTTACTATCACAATCAAACGAAACATTAGTGGAGCCCTATAATTGATGCATAAATGGAAACAAACCCACATGTTTGGCAGAAAATGCATTCATTGTGATCATTAGTTTGGACACATTGCATTACATCGCATATAATTAGGCGGTGAAGTACTTCGCATGAACACAAGTTTGTCATAGTTATGTTATTACAAAGACAAATGAAACTGCACACGGCCTCCCTATTGGATTTGAAAGTTGTGATAAAAATACACACTTATTTACTTTTAGTAGTAATTAGTGATTCAGTGTCAAGATTTTAAGCAAATAGCGAAAAACCACGTTGTTGCAAATATAAATGAGAGTGCAAATCTATAGCAAAAGTTCTATGAACTGTGCAATCCTTTGTGAATATTATTATTATGATGATGATGACTAGCTAGCCATAACGCAGATATGGGACATTGTGCATACCTACAAATTATCTAAAAGATTATATAGCATTCAGACATTTTAATACAAAGCCGCAAAAAAGTTTGGACTTTTTTTTCTTTGCACACAGTTTACTTCTCTCCCATATTTCAAATCAGAAGCTAAAAGACTAAAGATAGCAGTTGATAACAGGACATACGATATTTATCAAGTTCCATTATTATTCGTGAAAACTCTCACCTTTCCCACAATCATGAACCTCTGTGCAATACAAAAGTGGTGGTGATATGACGGTCGGGGGAAGAAAGGAACGAAAGTCGGCTTTTGTTTAATCTTGAATGAAAAAGAGAGATTTTAAGAAGTTTATCAGTGGAAATTTTTACGTGGGTTTATTAATAGATTCCCTTTTTTATTTCGTATACAACTCACACATACATTTTCAGACAGTTCGTCCACGCTTTGTCAAACATTAGGATTTTTTGAATACGAGTTGTGTGTTTGAATGTGTGATGTGATGAACAACTTGATTCTGACCAGAGGGTGAGAGATCCCTTTTTAACCAAAACCAAGTGTGTGTAAGAAACAAAAGGAAAAAAGCGTTTGATAATGAGATGCATGCGCTCATCTTGTCCTCTATTGTATTGCCCTTCTTATTATGAATATTGACCGATAAGACGTTGTGTTGCTGCCTGTTTGAGAGGAGCCTCTCCACATTTGCATATGTGAAAGAAAGAGTCAAGCCTATTTTGAATACTGAAAAAGCTATATTGCAATTATCACTTTTTTCTATTTCTTCAAGTGAAGACCAACGACCAATGCAATATATATTAGAATTTGTGAGACAAGGAGATCTGCTTTTCTTGTCTTGTTTATAACCTTTTGAATATTTAAAAAAAACAAAGGAAATCCCTTCTCTTTTCAACAAAAACACGCACCAATCACCTTCATCTTACACGGACCTGGTTAATGAGAGTGGTGCTTCATATTGTTCCTCTCGATTTTATTATTTTGCTGTGACCATTTCTTCTTACTAGAAGAAAGGAAGACGCGTCGGCTTCACAAGGGACAAAGAGGAAGCAGTAGTCAATAAGTACGGAGAGGAGTTGGTGAGTTGTATAATTTTATGGATCTATGTGGCTCATTAATTTTCGTTTCGCCTTTTGTTTTCATTTCGCTTCTCTTAAGCTACTACTTTGCCTTCTCGTTGCTCAAAATGAATGGGAGAATGAGCAGTTTTGAAACAAAATCATGAATGGGGACTTGGGAATGAATAGAGAATTTGTAAAAAAAAAAATGAGTAAGTGGCACGTGTGTCATGGAAGCTAAAACAGAAAGAGTGACGCGATTAGTGGGTAATCAAAATGGTATAAATATAATGGTACACCGGCCGGTTTATAGACTACATAGTTTAAGCGTACTTTTTGGCCATATTGAAAGAGAAAAGAATCATCTCATCATCATCGTTATCATCACATGCTTAATTCGTGTTTCTCTATTAATTCATTGTTTTAATCCCTTTTAAAGGATGACTATATAAATGCATATTAAGCACGACGGGAAAGTGGCCGCTTATCATCCATTTTTATGTATATAACGATGTGATGCCATGTCAAAAAAAATCCCTTTAAAGATCAAATCTTTAAAAAAACCTAAATGAATTCAGCAGAGCCAACCTTTCTCTCGGTCGTGACTGATTTTTTCCACATCACTGCGATAGTGAGACCACGGGCATATTTTCCCTCATTGTGTTCTGATTCTTTTGCTTTTTAAATATTTATCCCAGGGCAAGTTCCTTGCAGCTACTTACTTAATTTTGCATCCATCTATCGAATTTTCTTTGTTGCTGATTGTGTATTTTTTTTGTTGTGTTGGGGATGAGTAACATTTTACGTACCTCCATGATGTCTGTATTGTTTGTCAATAGTGAAGAAGCTATTGTTATTGTTGAATCCACATGCACAAATAAGGACAACCTCATTAATTAACTGTCTAAATGAAAACAAGAAGTGAGAGAGAGAGAAAGAAAGAATACAGAAAGTGATGTTTGCTGTAGGCTCAACTGCGAGATTACTTACATTAATAAAAATTTGTGGCTTCTACTTGGCGAACCGTCCGGTTAGGTTTTGAGCAACGTGCGAGTATTTAAGTATGACGCAGTTTCTCATTTACTTACCAACACAAACTAACAATTAATTGGAGTTTCTCTTGCGTAGTTATGACATCACATTTACTCTTCATTAGTATAGCTCATACGCTAATGACTCTTTAATTTTTTGGTAGCTTAAACCCTTCCCACGAGTATTTGGCTGGCTGTAAGTCTGATGTGACTGAAAGATGCAGTTCTGTTTTGAGCCCATTCAAAATTCCAAAACTGTTAATGTCCATTTACTTTCATCGTTTTATTTTGGGAGTTGAGAGAGAGAACACAATATCATACAAAGTGCTTTTAGCATTGGATTGCATGATTTCTGTGAGTTATTATGAAGCCGTTGTAAATTGAAAATCTGTAAATAAATCATGAGCTGCACAGGATGCGAATTGACGAGCGTCAACCAACAGAACAATGTGAATATAAAGTCTGTAGTAAGTTGTTGTTGATGAGTTTCAACTGTTTGAGATTTAATGGATTGTATTAAGAATTAATTTGCATTGCTAATGTATTGTCATGAAGAAGAAGATGGTGGTGGTGGTGGTGACTTATCGATTATTGTTTCATTAAAAAACGCTACTGGCCAAGGGATAGCGTAACAAGTAGAGAAATGTCTGTATTTTTTTAAAACGAAAGGGAGACGTTCGTGAGTCAACAGTGTACATTATCCTGATGTGATGTAGATGAGGGTGAATTATTCATGTTGTAAGTGCCCAACTGGACTGACAATGAGGGAGGGAGGTGAGCTGTATTCTAAAAATTACTTACATATACATACGTCTTCTATTGCACTAAAGGGGCGTCAACTCTTCCGAATTTCATTAAAACGAACCAACATTGAAATAGGTACATGAGAACGTTAGTTATTGTCACGGAGTAGAAAACAATTGGTCTTAGAATGTGTGTAATGTTAGCAGGCGTGAAATATGCAAATTTGAATCTCGTTATTGTAATGATTCGTGATGGACATTTCCTGCAAGCTAAGAAAAAAATGATTGTACCTCCTGCATATTTCTAAATTGAAAGAATCAAGCGATCAAGACAAAATAATTCGATTTTGATGCTTTGTAATACCTTGTAATAGTGACGGGAATAGTTGATTCATTCTTAAGCTCCTAACATACTTTGACTTAAAAATTTCATCAATTCAATCATATACTGATTACGCGGAGCATAGAGAAAAGAAAGTTCGACGTGACGGATAAGCTGAGAAATCAGCAACGTGCTTTTGGGAAACTCCTTAATTAGAATTCATGTACACATGAAACTTTTTAGATGTCTTGAGTCAGCTTACAAATTTAAAAGAAAAAAATTCTAACATGTTGCTGATGAAGATCGGTTCCCACAATTTATCCTCCACTCTATCGTGCGAGTTGCTTTTATCTCTTTTAAAATTTTTGCTTTAAAAGTAGTAAGTAGTTTCGATTTAAGAGTGGAAGTTGGCAAGATTACTTTCCACTTTGAAAATTTTGCTCTTACTTTTTATTCAATAAAAATGTCACTAAAAATCAACAACAAGTTGAATGGTGAATCGTATCATAAATATTATGCCACAAGCAACAAATTCGCAAAAGGGATATCAAAATCTTCTATGCTGAATCCTCAAAACCTAATCATATTTTCAAGCAAAAACATTTTTTTTATCAATTTAATAATCAGGTTTCATTCTGCCCAACAATCAAAGTAGTTACAAATTCGCGAATGCTTTGCACAAAAAAAAGATTTACGCCAAAAATCTTCAGAGACCTTTGAATCTCTTAATATAACACACACACACACACACATACATACATACACATACTATCAGTGTATGATCCTTGACTACCGATGACAGAGCACCTATTTAGTATTTGGTGTTTTCAGTAATTCATTCTTATTGTACTGCAACAGAAACCAATCCCCTCTCAATCTCTAACAACACGGTGAAATTGATGATGCGAAGTTGATGAGTTTTAAAAACCCATTAAAGAAGAAAATTTTTAGAAGCTTGCAAGACTTGATTTGAGTTTGGTCAAGTCATCAAAAGAGTAAAAAAACGCAAAGCCTCTCAGAATGCAATTTGGTTTTTGAATGTTGGTTAAGTTCTTGGTTTGGTGCTACTGATGGTGATGGTAGCCTACTTAAATTCCGGTCTTTTTGCCACTACATTCATTGTTGCAATGTGTTTTTGGGGATGTTGTCACAATTTGTTGCGTGTACTATGAAGTATTAAGGTTCAAAGATGCATAAAACAATTTCGTGATCCTTTGTGTACCAAATGGAAACAAATTCCGCTTTACTACTATCAAAGACGCCAAAGTAACAGCGCAGCCACTACGTAAACTACACACCTAGAGTAATCCACCATGTAGCATTATAGTTTTACACACATAGCATTAATGATGATGACTGAGGGATTTTTTTAACAAATATGAAATATAAAGTGGTGCATATATAAAGTTTGTTCAGTCAGTAGCAACATCAAGAAGATAATCTTGAGTCTTCACTCACAACATACCAAAGCCATTGATTGCTCACCACATTTTTGTTCTTTGTTTCGAATCATCATGAAAAAGGTACTAGCTTCTCGGCTTCATCAGGTCGTGTTACATTTTATGTATGCAACTATACCAATACCTACTCTTTATTTTACGAAACAAAATATACATTTTACCTTTCCCTAAAGTACAAGGAAGCAACAAAAAAAACATCATTAATGTATTAGTTGGTGGAAGGTAGGGTCGGAGTTACTGAATGTACACTATTGAGATTAGTGTTTTTTCGTTCCCAAAAATTCTATTGCATTCTTGTGTTTCATCCAAGTTTTACCCCAGTCGTGGCTACAATTTGAACATAAGATACAAAAATGCTCACACTTTGAAGAATACAAGGATGATGGTTGAGGATTATGGATCTAAAATTGAAGGAGTGGAGAGTGAGAGAGAGGGCGACGATGCTATGAACGATGAACCCATCCTTTTTCTCTCTGTAGGATCTTGTGGTCTGGTGAGCCTTAGCTCTAAAATTCATCTCACGACATACGAGTCAAGGAAAGGTTTTCCTTTCCTTGGTGGTATGCACTTTACAGTGAAATAGTAGTCGGCTCAAAGGAAATATTATTGTTGAATGCTGGTGGGTGTTCTGTGTAGGCACCACTCTGTTTAATATATATAAAAAATATATATATTGGAATTCATGCGGAGCAAAAAATTGGATGCAGGTACCTGCACTCATAATGTAATAAACTGGGAGATTTATTTAATTTATTCCTTTATCTGCCTCGAATTAATTATAGAAATAAATATTGCATATTACTCATTGTCAACTCATGCATGACCAAGGAAACAACACGAGTTTTCGTAGTATCAATCCTTTCGAAGGATTCATCAATAAAAAAATAAAAATTTACTACAAAAATAAGAAGGTGAGTTTTCATGAGGAGACAGACAGAAGTAGAATTATCTCTGTTTGACGTTACAAGTGCATTTAATGTTGTTACCATTGAAAAAAATACAAAAATAGCATTTTTCAAGTATGGCTGGCTGGACAAGAAATTGGTTGTGTGAGTACATATTAGAAAAAATGATATTAAATGCATGGTAACAAACTGAACACGATATCTAGTGATATGATGATTTGAGCCAAATGAATGCCGAGTCACAAATGAAATGCAATTCTGCAAGGTGAACAAGGTTTCGCGACGATAAAAATTGAAGCAGAAGTCGCCCAAAATTTAGGCACTGCTATTACTCAATTTGATCTAGTTGTTCTGAGTCAGTCGTTAACCAAGTTGAATCCATTAAAAAGGCGTTTACCAAAAAGTGTTCTCAGTTACTGGATTGCATGTTGCATCCCTGGACCAGAGTCTCAAGTGCGAAATGTGATAACATAATGTTATGTTGCAACAAATATTACTTACACGTGACCATGATTCACTCTATTCTAGTATGTAATGTGAGGTCATATTAAGCTAAATGCGTCGACAAACTTTCCAATGCCTTGATCTTGATGTCTCCAAGATAATGATAGATACACTTTATGGAGATTTCATAATTGTTGTTTTGTTGGATTGCCAAATAAATTCTTAGGATTCTCCATGGAATAGGTAGAACGTAGAACTTGACCTTGCATTAATATAGCCTGCAAAGAGGAAGTAGTTTATACAACCCATAAAAGTATTTCCTAATCATCCAGAAAGGGAAGAAGAAGTACACATTGTGAAAATATGCATGCAGCATGCACTTTATTACTTGAGAAGCTTCCAGTGGGAATTTCCTACTCTTAAGCAGCAAATACCAGAAATACTCATAATATTCAAGTGGGCTATTGCGCATGACGGAAAATAGGGACCGGAAAACCCGTGAGAAAATTATTGAAATGAAATTGCTTAATGTGATTCACACTATTCTCAAAAAAACTTGATATATTAAGTAGCATTATTACGAAATCATTTTCAAAGCGTTAGTCACAAGGGATATTATCACATGAGCGTGAGCGTCACAAGGGTTTTTTGAAACCTTCGCCTTAGCAGTGCGCACTCCCCTCTCAAGTATTCATAAAATTGCAGACATGTACACTAGTTAAAACTGAAAACCGAGTTGGACTCAAAACATAAACAGAGAGTAAGTATGTGGCCCTCTAAACCCTTGCCACCACTGACACAGTATGTATGAATGAGAGGACGAGTATTGGTATGCAATCATTAAAGATGCAACATCATTTTTCCCTTTACCAAGTAATCCATATAACAATCACATATTCACCATGTATTTGATATAATTTAACTTGTAATATCAGGAAGGATTATGCATTTGATGTTTAAATGATGAAATTCTTTGGTTTGAAATTATGTGCACATGCATTAAAGAGAGGATCCTTCGTCAACAGAAACCTGGTAGAAAAGTGTGTGTGTGATACATTTGTATTAAAGATGCTTTCACACGAATCAAAAAATTACATTGAGTTGGCAACGCGCAGGTATGGCTGAAGACGAAGGAAGAAATTGAGCTCATACACCTCATCATGAGAGCACCTTACTCATTTATGGCTTTCAATCACCAACATATCTTACACGATTGCATGGTAGAATCTCTAGCCAAAACACTTATTCTCCTCGTCTTCAGTTCACACTCAACCATACCTGTTTACCGTGAGTGCTTTTTACTCTTCGATCTTCTTCGACTTGACTACTACGCGAGCGAGTGGAAGTATGTAAATGGGATACATATATTTATAAAGCTGTATTGCATTTGAAGACAATCTCGTGTGCTTCATGTTCACGTATAGGTTGATGATAATGATGTTGAGAACCTGTTGGGTTTCTTATGATTTTCGTTCGCTCTCTTGGCTTGTTCCGTAGTCGAATAACTTGTTGGCTTCATTCTAGTTTTGGCTTTGATGCCATCAACACAGGTACTCACTGTTGCGGCCGGTCTGTTTGAGGCCGATTGTAAATGTTGTTTTTGTGATTTTCATCTGTGTCATCTCTAGCATTAGCAAGGTACTTGGGTAGGAACCTATTGTCAGCGCTCCCATTCGTTCTACTCATGGTTTTTCCTTTGTTGTGTCCATGCCATTTTTCTCAATAATATCGGTTGAGGAACGGCTTCTAAAAGGAAAATTAGGGATACATACTGTGCTTCCGTAAACTGTCATACAATCCAATCCAGTTCATCGTTAAGCTCCATTTGGCCTTGGATTTTTGTGAACGAGAAAGAAAGAAAGAAAAAAAACAACAAATTTAGAACGGTAAACGGGGGATTTGAGCATAATTACAGTGCGTTCTAGTTATTTTTTGTGGTTATCGGAGAAAGCTTTTTTTTCGGCTAATGAAAATCTACTCAATTAAGGTGGGAGAAAAAAATAAATCGACAGACAGTTTTTTCTCTTGTTTTCTCAGAAAGGGAGACTGAAAACAATGAACAACTCGGTTAGTAGTGTGGAGTGCATGTTCTGAATTCTTTGCGACTGACTGTTGAGCGTGCCTTTAACTTTTGATGCCGCAGAGAGCATTCTTCAAATGTAAATTAGCGTGAATGAAAATAACTCTTGCTTGTTGTGGCCATACTGGGAGAGAAAAAGTAAAGAGGAGTTGTTACACCGTGTGAACTTATCACAGGTTGTTATTGTCGTGTTGAGATTTTGCTAGTTGTTAGCCAGTATGTGGAGATTTGAATCTCTAAAGTTTTTGGTCATTCTCTTGAGACAGGAGTGTCGTTCCCTGTAAAATAGAACAAGGGAGAAAGAACAGCAGTGGTGTAAAGGATACCGTGGTGGTGGAGTGCAGTGCATCAAATTTACCTACTCAATACATGAGCAACATGGTTGCTTTTGGTCATTTCGGATGATAATAGCGGTCCCATAAACGGCAATTTCAAGTTTATTCCTTTGCCTACATTTTTTGTCAGCGTGTCCTAAAACGAAGCAACGTGCACTCTCAAAGCTGCATAATGGATGAACAGAGAGACAGACACACATGCACAATTTTTTATTATTGAAATGCATGAATTACACTAACTTTTGGTTGAGTGATGGGAGACTTTCATGTGTAGATGGTCAGTGTGACTCTAATTAGGAGTTTTTATATGCTCAAATCTTTATCACAGACAACATTTTTTTATATCTCGTTTCTCTTTAAGGGACTTACTTACTTACTTATACATAATCAAAGTCAATCATTTTTACTGATCAACCGCAGCCATTCTAAACAGCTTCTAAATGTTCTCCCAAGGCATATCAATAACACCCTTTCAATTATGTCAAAGAGTTTCAAATAAGTTACCAAAAGTGTTGTTACACACTCAGATCAATCAACTAGTTGATTGTCCTCATAGTGCTGGGAGATATGCGACAGTGTCAACACTCGAAACAAATGCAGTGAAACATTATGGCAATGAGATTGTTGAATATAGAAGTTGACCCTGGGATGAGGGTTCCTTCCATTGAACATCAACAAGATCTAACAAAGTGGTTTCTACCTCTTCTTCCAGACTTGTCACCTCTTCTGCTGCTGCCACTCCTAACAGTATCATAACCTCTTTGCAGCTTCTTCTAGTGACATGTTGCTCGCATTGCGAGTGCCAACTTTGTATTTGTGATCTGACCTGAAAAATGTGCGTGAACAATAGAAGTGATCTATAAAGATTGTGTGAACTGGATCCAAGAGATGCAGTAGTAATAATAATAAACACGGACAAGTTTGTTGCCAGAGAGAATATACACTATAACATACTTTTTTTCTCGCTCCCTTTTATCCCTTGAACTTATGGACATAGTATCTTGTAGTATTTGACTCCAAACCCTCTACCTACGACCTACCAAAAGGCAGTATTGTTAAACTTACACCGGCCTACGTAAATGAAGAACGCAGAAACTATAATATAATACATCATCATCTTGTAGTGAGAGAGGGTCGGTCCCACATATATACTATTTACCTGATTACCTGCTTAACCCATCAAACAAGCAGCCTACCCAAATCTCTTCGTGAGTGTTCACTCACCTTGAGAGCCAAGTGATTGCATTGCATTCTTAATTTTTCAAGATTTTCTTTTTGGACACAACAGGACATCACCATTTCATTTTTGTAAATGGAAGAAGAAAAAGGATTTTTGTATGAAAGTGTGTGAGAACATTACATATATAGATACACATTGCATGGTCACACGCAATGTTTTGACCATCAGCTTCAGCTAAAAATAAAATACAGGATATAGACGGTGCATTGAGTCTAATCTGTTCTAAAAATTTTGAAGCAAAGCAAAGACTCAAACCAAATAGTCAACCAGTTGTCATTGCCGTACACTGTACACACCTATCAAATTGTTGAAAATTGAAGTGAAATTTCTGACTCAACGAACGTTATCATTTTTTTGTTCGACTCTTGTAGAATCACTGTTTTTATGAAGGGACACTGAAACTACAGGTAAGAATCGTTGTTTTCTCCAATTGCATTGCAATTGTATTGAATTGGATATAATAATATGTGAAACATAATACATGTGGAACAAATTTTGATATAATGTTCAAAAAGGCGATCACTATCTTTGATACACAAGATGTAAAGATACTCAAGACTTGTGTAGTGACGTGAGCAAGCCAAAAAAAGAGATTTGCATTATTTGCATGTGAAAGGTGTAGAATTACTAGAGCTAACGTCAAACAAGGTGAATTGCAAAGTTTTGAGAACATGAGTTTGTTTCTCTACATCTCATCTTGTATATTTACATATTGTTAGCAGAGAAGCTCATAGATGGGAAAAGTCGTGTGTGAACTCTGGGAGGCCAATCTGTAGGTGGTGGTAGCTCTTTTATGTAAATTTATAACCACACAGACGGTAGCAAACAGTAACAAGGTAACAACTCTCGATATCATTTTGAGAGTTCCAAATTTTTGTGTCCTTTTTTAAAAAATCTGATTGATGTGGAGAGTAGAGTGGGATTGAAAAACAACATTTGGTTTGATCATATCAAATCAACCTAATAAGCTCCCTGCCTCAAGAAATAAAAAAAATATGAGTCGAGTCTACTGAAATATGAGTTATCAATCAGTATTATATATTGGAATTAGAGTTTTAGAATAGAGATTGCAAAAGTGCAAAATGATCTCTCTCTCTCAGTAAAAGTGTGCTTTAAACAAATTTACGAGTGTAAATCTACTAATTCCATCTTATTATTCTTAAGGTTAATACCTTTTCATTAGTCCGTACTCCTTTATCTGTTTCTATGTCACTGGCCCTTTTTAAGTAAATCCAACTGGGAGAATGCATAGAAGAGGGAACGCTCATTTCAAAAACAAATTCTTTTGGCATTTTAGCATGCATGCTATTCACGCAGTGCATCATCAAAAACTGCATGTTGTTGGTGTGGTTTCATAGCTTTGGAAAAGCTGTCAATTTTGTCACGTCATCATCAATCATATCACTTGATGAATCTCAACTCCTAATGAAATTGACTTACATGTGCAGTGAATTAGTATATTGAAAGTGAACACATTAGTATGGACTTTAGGGAATGATCAATTCAAACAAGCCTTTTTGGTGGGGATCGTCTTGAGAGAGCATGGCGTGTCTATGTCAAAAGCTGCCATGTTTTTTAACTGTCAAATGTTATTCCACTCTAATGTCCATTTATACACTTTACCAGATTATTTTTCGTACTGCTAATAATGTAAACAGCCATGATATGAATGTTGTGTTTGTAGTTCAGTCGGTTATTGTGAGCTTGAACGTATGCACATACACTAAATATTTCATGAATGAATCAGCACCATCACCATCATCATCATCATCATTCCCATCACCATTAAAATACTCTGTATATAATATTTATGACGCAAAGTATTTAGACTTTCTGGTACTCACTCTCTTCTGCACTCAATTGACTCCTACTATCAGGGCCAACCGTTTTAATTTTGCTCTGGTTAATATTATTGCATTAATATGATGAATAGTTATAAATCGCTAAACTGGTATGCTAATGTAATGTTGAGAGAAGGAATAAAAGAGTGAGATGTTAATGAACATGACTGCCCTGTCCCTTTTTTCAGCTGCGTGTAAGAGAAGCTCTAATAATGCCAAAGAGTTTTGGACATGGTCCTGCCAAAATTATAATTTTAGAACATGCATGTTGCCTTTTTTAAATCGAAAAAAATGAGTTAATTCGTACCTTTAACAATCATTCATGGTTATACATGACTGTCGATCAGTACAAGGTACAGAAAATTATACCAGTGGCTGTCAATTAAAATAAAAGCAGGAGAGATCCTTGTTTTCTTGAGGAGGGATCTAATTCTTCTTGTCTAAAATTTTTTTTTTATCTTCTGCCAAGTTCATATCTGCATTGTATTCCATCTTGTTAACCTTCTTTTTCCATAAACTATGCTTTGGAGAGTGAGATAAACTTTTCAATCACATCCCATTTTGACTTCTTGATGACAAAAATGTTGTCCGCCAATCAACAATTCACAATGGCCAACAAGTTCATAAACGTCCCCGTTCATTTACATGAAACATTGCAAATTTTTGTCAACGTTCCTCAGGTAGAATAAAAGGTGAGTGAGTTGACTAAGGTGATAGTGTGGCATATAAAATGAAAAGGAAAAGTATGTCTCCAAATTTTTTTACTTGTCAATTGGTCACATCTCGAGTAAACGACTTTGAGTTGAAAGGGAAAAAACACTGGATTGAATAAAGCTAATTTACAACAAAATGGGATGGGATAATGTTTCCACGTAGACGAGTGTAATTAAAAATATGCGTTCCCCTTCTCTCTTTGCTTCATTTTAGAAATTTGCAAAAATGGTTGAATTTATCTTTAAAAATGCCATTCGCCGCAGGGTACAAGTCATGGGGCTTTACGGGCATTTACGATCCGTCTATCATATACTACAGCGACTTTCAATTTGTTAAAATATCCATTTTTAGATTTGCACAGCGTACAAAATATTGAAATTGGGCAATTTGATTGACGTAAGTACATGTTAATGCTTTTGTAGAAGATTTTATTCTAAATCTTTTGGACATCTAAAGGTTGGTCCTTAAGATGACATTGAATGCATACAAATTTGGCGTGGCATCATTGAAATGGCACAATTTATTATTCAATTTTGCTGGAATTTAATAAGGGAGGCTTGGTGTTACCCACGCCGTTACTGCACATGTTTTTCTACGCTCGAACAGACAGGTAGTAGACGAGCCGCATTAAAAGCTAACTTTGTTATTCCTTTGACGGAATCGTTGAACCGTGCGTGCATACACCATGATACTGTGTGTGAGTTATACATAAACGCAACGGAAGTTTACCTAAATGTGAGATATTTTATATCTAGGTAAAAAAGCCTTTCTTTTCAAAAGCTAACAATAAAAGTTTTAAAGGATAGTTTAGTTTAAAATTCTCCCATCATAAAAGTCCCTTGAGAATTGTCTTTTGTTTGAGAGACAAGAACTATTTTATTAGTGCAAAACTTAAGGCTAATATATTTCTACTTTGAACTCTCCTCTCAGCTTTCGAAAACTCAGCAAAATATTCTCCCTCCGTACAACTTAATAAAAGTTACACGAAATCAACGAGTTTAATGAAGCATTTGTACAGTCCCCTTTGCTTTGATTGATTGATGGAATAGTAACAGTTAGCTTACAACATATGTACATATGTACATATGAAGATGTACCCAGTACACGTTCAAACTTGCTGGCAGCTTCAGCTTCTGTGCAGAAAAAAAACTTTCGAAGCAAGGTTCTCATTTCTACAATCTACAACACAATGCAAAACAATTTTGCGTGTAAAGGAGTAATAGGATATTTACATTTAGTGTCACTCCTCCAACAGATAAAATATTTTATATGCTCAGGTTAAATTACTTTCAGTAATCGAAAAGTAAATAGACGAGCAAGAGGTGAAGACATAAAACGGTGTGAAGTTGCATCATTCAACGATAAATGACAGAATTTACCTTTCGCTAGCTCGGATATCATTCAGCCCCCTTGCTGCATTCATGGCAATAATGACCATGAATTTATAGACATGCGTTAAACTCTAAAAAAAAGACGTTTGACGTTGCAAATTTATTGCATCATTTCTGCAAAAGTCGGTAATTTGATTACAGTGTATTTTGATGGTGATGTTGAAGTAGATGACTTTAAAGTGTGATAATGAATAAATGAACGGGAGTTCAATTTCACGGTGAATGTAACGTGTAATAGGTAGCAGTTTGGAAAAGGCTTCTAATCTTCCCCTTTCATTCCGCTATATATATCTCTCTCTCTCTCGCCAGACATTCTCCTCGACTGCGTTGCATTGCATTGCATTGCACATTGGCGCAACTCAATTATGTACCATCTTTTCATGAAACATTGAAAGGAGTGGAACGGATCTAATAAAGTAATCCATCCATCTCTTACGATTTTTGGTAGTCGACTTAAAATAAACGTCTGTCGAGGAATGTTCACGAAAAATTGAACTTCTGGTATGCAAAATTTTTGTAACATAATGTAGGCACTTTATGCCACAAACGGGGAGGGAGTAAATTGCCGATGAGCAATCATTCATGCATGCAAGAGAAGATCTGCTCTTGCCTCCAACCGTGAACCTACAAAAAAAGAGTATGATAAGTATGATAGGTACTTATTGTGGCCAAATATGAGCTTGAAAATAATTTATATATAGCCTTACCATCTCGTACAATATCACTACCAGTATTTTACATAATTGATACACACAACATTGATCACCAGGGAGGGAGGTAGTCTGTTCGGCTATCTCTCGCAATTAGTTGATACAACATGTTTGAGAGGAGCTCAAGTGTGGCGTACGATCATTGTTTATTCATAAACATGAAAAATAAAACAAAGAAGTGCAAGGTCATATAAAAATATATTATACTCATCAGATGGATCACCAAAGCGCTTCTGCTCCTCCGGGTATAAAAATTGACCTTCAAGATAGTAGAAAAAATTATAGCATAATCCGTTTCATACATAACTTAATAAAAAGCACAAGCAATAAGCTACACTTGTGGATTGAGTAATGGGTGTCATTTTTTTACGGACGTGTGGTTTTTATAGACATTGCTTCAAATTAACCCAATTCTTTTGCAAACATTGAGGCATCATGTACATATGTTAGGAGTACAGTAAACACACACTGAAACTTAATGATTTCACGCTTTATTTACCAAAATCAATACGCTCTTCTTACATAACCACCACATAAAAATCCCGGTATTTTTTCATGCACAACTGACAATGAGAAAAAGAGCGTGTGGTATAAAGAAAAACCTGTAGTGAATAAAGATGGAAATAAAATTGAGCTCATAGAACATCAGTTAGAACGATAGGAGCGAAAATGATTTGGTAGCGAGTACCGAATTGATACAGCGTGAAAAAACTGCTTTATTTTCAGAGTTCAATTTTAAAACAATTCATTTGCATAATCAAAATTCCTATCCCAACAATGTTTTAACGCCAATGTTGTAGTCTGCTGCAAAGGTCAGTACATCTTCTGAATCGTAAACAAATGATAGCAAATTTAATTAATAGCAACTTTTTACCCCAAAGAGAAAAAAAACTTGAACATTATGTCGAGCACCTGTGAGTGCTTATTTCATGCAAAGTAAGTTGGTTTGATAACCTGTAGATATGTGAAATGGTTATATGAAAAATGCTAACTTTAGGATTTCAAAAAAAAAACTCTGAATATTATTTTATTGCTTTGTAGCTTGAGGATTATGGCACCAACTCATTTTTATCGTTGTAACGATACGGTTGACGGTACAGTAATGCTAGGGATTGTTACCATGATATTACAATAATCGTTACAAAACAGCAAAAACGTTCAGCTGTTCATAACTGGGTAACACACTCCTGTAATCATATGCAGATTACGATGATGATGGTAATGCGATGATGATTATGCTTAAAGTAACACATAGCCTTGTCGGTAACTTGACACGACGAGGAGTGCAAATTTGCAAGAAAACACAATTTTTTTCGTACAGATTTAGCCAGTCTCCATAAAAAATTCAAACTCGAGAGCCTCCCAACTCACAGGAATGATTTTACGGGTGTGGTGCATTCATTTAAAGTTGGCGAGAAAACTGTACGGTTGACTATGAGATGTAACTAAAGTAGGAGCATGTAATGAGTGTTTTTCTACATGCACATTTCATTCTAGTTGACGAGCGAGCTGTGATCACATCACATCTCACAGTCACACATTACATTCGTTTATAGTGCGCCCAGTTTTTTTACATCTTTTGTGTATGTAAATCTAGACGATGTGTGTGCGTATAAGTATGTATGTGATTTGTAAAGGCTATCTTCATCACATCATTATCGTAATAGCATTAAAAAATGTAATCTTCCTCACAAAACAGAGAATCAAGGATTGATGCTAGTTTCCTAATAAATTCAGTCACAATTTTTTTTGGATATAAAAGTTTAGTTGGACACATGTCACAATTCCCTAAAGAAGTAGCAACAGTTGCAATGAAATGATATGTAGTAATAGCCACTAAGGAAAAGGCCCTTTTCGTGTGATAATTGCTAATGGAGTGTTGGCTTTGACTTGTGATATGTATGAATGATGTGATGATATTCATATGCACGAAGCATTTCTAACAACAGGGATTGAAATGGACGCAATCATCAAAAGATATTTCAAGGCTCGTCATTACAATTATCATTTTCTCAATTTTTTTTCGACTCTTCTTCTTCATCATCTTCTTCTTCTGCTCTTCTTCATTCACTACTTCCATCCAAAAAATGTTACCTTTTAGATTTGTATGCAATTTCTTGTTCTGTAGCCGACAACAAACTATTGGTGGCAACAAACCCAGAAGGTTTCAAAGCGGTAAAAAAGGGAATGCAACTAACCTTGTACAATTACATTTTTTTCCGTAGACCAGAAAATATACTTCATTATAATAGAGCACATCACCACCACCACTACTACATACATACATGGCTGTTATACACACGAACGGTGGTGTGAGCAACAAATGAGGAAGAGAGGATGAAGATAGCTGTTCAGCTTTGTGATCATCTTCATTATCATCATCATCATCACGAGTCTTTGCACTTTGTTCATTCATTTGTATGATGCTCAATCCAATAGACTGAATAAATTTTCTTCAGAGTTAGATATCTTCTTGTTGCTTTTGCTACTTACTTACTTATTACGATTTTTTGGTTAACTGTTATATACTCACTCAGAAATGCAACCATTGTGTTGTGTTGTGTATATGATGATGCGCATGTGCACTGCAAAAAAAAAATAGCACTATATTTCTGAGATTGGCTACAGAGAGAACAAGTGTCCATCTTCTTGGCAAAATGTTGAGAGAGGTGTGTTTCAGAATGGTGATTATGGCGAGAAAAATGTGATCCTAAATAGCCGTTGTGTGTATGTATGCATTTAACAATCAGGCTATCTGATTTTGGATTTATTTCCAAAACCTCAATTTTTTTTGTTTTCCTGGTTGAAAAACGTAGGGATTCATCGACACAAACGGTGTTATGCTGGTGGGTTGGATTTAGTTTACATTTACGTTTTGCTACATTTCGGTATTTGCCTTCCTTTACTTGCCGTTCCGCTTGGCCAACATTATATTGAGAAGGAGAAGAAGAATGAGAGATTTTTTAAAGCTCAATTTTTGTTTATTATGTTGTATTGTTAATATTGCAGTTTTTTTTAATTTTTGTTGTTGAGAAGATGAAGGATGGTGATGTTTGAAAGCATGACATGTATATATACCATAATCTACATTAGATTCGTGTGTTCTTGAATGTTATCGGTAGATAATATCCATGTTGAATGAGAAAACACGTAGCTTCCTCAATAGCCTAGTGAAATGCAATACTGCGTAAATAAGAAGTATGAATCATAGATACATATACCAACACCCCTGTTCATTTGATACCTTATCTAAATAGGTATTTTAGGATTTTACAACTGAATTTGAAATCACGCCGGCAAACCTTTTAAAAATGTTAGTAAAACATCTAATCTAATATTTATTCTTTTCTTCAACTCTCCTTCATCCTTCCATAATGCTTATTCTTCTTCTTGGAAGCCTCCTTTCATGCACGTAGCCATTTGATCATTATGACGTGGCCAAAAAACGTTGAGGTAACTAACGAAGCCAACTACATCAAACCCTACATATATTTCAATTGGAATTTTGTTGAGATTGATTACAGGGTCTTTGGCTACTGGCCTAAAAAATTACACATTTTTGTGTTATACATACGTACACACAATTGCAATGTAATGTAATTCGTGAAGGTTCAGCTACAACTAACGGAAAATATGAAGTCGGTAAACCGTGTGAATAAAATGGTATGCTTTGGATTTAGAAGCAAGGGAGCAGATCAAGAGAGAGAGAACATTTTTATGCATCTTCATACCTTTCTCGCTCCCATATTGCATTGCGAAGGCTTGATAACATGCACCTGTGCAAGAAGGAAAACGGAGACTTCCATTGCAATGTTACGGTTAGATGTTTCAATACTCTGTATTCATAAATGTACTTAATCATTGGCAACAATTCATGCAGTAATCGTATCATCTCTCATGAATGTAAGCTAGGATTATTTCTATTTCATTTCTTCTGTTTTCTGTGTTTTTTTTATCATTTCAAAATAAAATAAGTAATGGCAACTACAAGAATATTGCATAAGGGATTTCAAAACAAAAAAGAATCAGTTAACTTTTAACAATCATAATGTATTAAGAAAATAATGGGAAAATTGAGGACAGGCACCTTGAGAGCCACTGTTTTCTTGCAAAATCTATAATTTTTTTTGCAGCATCAGTAAACGCCGGCATATTATATAATCAGTATAAGCAACAATTAAAGGAGCTGCTACAAGAATTTAACTGAAATAACAATTTTCTCCGTTTACATAATAAAACATATTACAATATAATTGAAGCAGATGAGGATAACTGTTCAAATAAGACTCACGGTTTTGCAACGCAAAGGATTGAACAGGGAAGTGCGAAAGAATATTTACGGAGACTGGCTTATTGGTTTTCAGGCGGTCTAGAAATGTCTACGCAACCACGAATTTATTGCGGTAGTATAGAAAAACAAATGCATATTAAATATAACAGTTCCATTGTTTTTAGCTGAAGGAATTTTCACCACATAATGCTCATTCTTGCACTCTTAACATATCATTCTAAATGCTTTTTGTTAAATGATATGATTGGTGGTTGAAAGATCAGTGAGATGTATCATGCAGAAAAACTGAATCCAGTTGACCTGCTAAATTTGTTGGTGTGTAACAAAATTTTCATGAAAATTTGGTAATAAAATTCGAAAAGAATTTGATGGGATTTCAGATTCATGTGGAATTTTGCCTGAACCAAATAAAATTATGGTGCTTGATCAGCCCAAAGAAGTTGACTTAGATTTGACAAATAAACTCAAGTTGAGTAAAGAAAATCCTGTTACTTGAGCATGTTTTTTTCGTATACCACCACCATTTTTACTCTGATTCTAAATTGCAATGAAAGAAATCAGAAATCAAACTGTTCAACTTGAGAAAAATCGGGGAATGTTTTTGTACTCAGTCAGCTTATTGTTAGAAGCGACGGGCGTTGATTGCCTATAATATGTTGTAGCGAAGGGATTGTGGTACATAATTTTATGCATAACATTACGGTTCATCCAAAGTGAGATGTTAAGTGTGAAATGGAAGCAATTGTAAATGAGCTACGAAAAATACAAGAACGCAACTTTAAACCATGTTGGTTGATGACGATGACTTATGAATTTTATTTTTTTGGTTTTTTTGTTGTCAATATAGTAAGCAAGTCACTATGGCGCATTTCACGGGCTATTTACTTGGCAAAGTTCAATTGGACGGAGCTATCCGATCGGAGGTGCTGGCAAGCTTGGTGGAGACATTGATACAGCGCTATCAGCCAACAGACCCGGCAAGGAAATTGGTGAAATTCAATGAGAATCACAGGTAAGAACATGAAAACTTTACATGAACTGATGATGATACAAAGCGTGAAACCATGTGTTAAATAATGAAGGTTCACAACATTTTTTTTTCTTCTTCAAAGATTAAGATATTTAGAATGCCTATTACCTTGCAGGTAGTAACGAGTCGTGTTTGTATAATAGAGAGCGGAGAGCGCATAATGAAAACAGTTTTGTAACCTAGATTTTTTTCTGCAGATCATGCTAAAGTATTTCACGAATTAATTCATCCTGTCTTTTTGTGACAAACAAGATGAAGAAGACATTTTCTTCATTGCATTTGCTCGTACATGCATTACATTTATACAAATAATACTTTTTGCACACTCGCTCGCTTGTTGACAAGTTTGAGAAGTTGTATTGGATGCAAAACTCACTCATTCAGTCATCGTAATCGACTGATTATACCACACAAATGAAGTTGATTAGAAACGAGGATTAGCTATACAGTTTCCGACACGGTAACAGGAAGATCTTGACTTTTTTTATGCTAGCTCAGCACAGTTTTGTCACGAAATGTCAATGGCATGATTTTTTTTAAAGTCCTTAACATTGAATAGGCAATCAGTACTTTGAGGCAGATGAGGGGCCAATGCCAAACATACAAGACATTATTAGTTGGCTCCTCCGTGAAATTTTTTTGTATGGTAACTTGCTGCGCTGTTGCAACAACAGGTTTTTGCTGACATGAAAAGATAATGCTGAGACACATGTCACATTTTTAACGCGGTATTCATATGGTCACATTAAATCCGCAATTGTTTCTGTTTATTCAGCCTTGGCACCAAGATTTGCAATTTTTTACAGTTTATGTACCTAGGCATCATACTGATCTATTATATGATAAAAGTAAGCATCCTGCTTATTAGGACATTGAGTTACTCCTCTGATTGATTTTGCATATTGTGTCTTTTGTTTTTCTCCCAAAACAGGTATTCAATCGAGTGCTCAGAGCGGGGACTCAAGTTGACATCACCGGGTGGGAAATCCAAAGATGAAGGCTTTGAGTCTGATAATGAATCAGTACGCTCAGTCAAAATCAGTGACTCTGTTGAGTTGGACATTGCAGACTTGATGGATCACCTAGATATTGCTACGAAAGAGGATAAAGAGACTGAAAATGTACCACCCTTACATTCATCTTTATCATCATCGGGAGGATCGATGGACAACACGAGTATTTCTAGCTCATCCGGTCTCCACGTTTCGGATGACAGTAACTCATCCTCTTCTGGGAATGGATCGGATTCGGATGAGTTTTGCAATTCGGGAGAAAGCTCACCATTTTGGGAGACATTGCCAAACCTATCATGTTTCCAGTCATATCCTATTGAAGATGTTGTTTTCTGCCATTGTGATTCCCAACATCCATCCACACTTGTTTGGGTTGTGAGACATTTAGCAAAAATGATGGCTCTTGTGACTGCCTTTCGAACAAGGTCAGAAGCCGAGGACTTGTTTCAAGCGTACAGGGATCTTCGACTGAAACTGAAACCTATACGGTATGGCAAATTTAATCATCAAGGCACATTGTCAAAAATGCCATATGGGATGTCACCGGGTTCATCATCATCATCTAATTCATCTACACCGCACCCATCCTCCACCTCCGCAATGTCATTTGGGGACATGAGCAGCTTAAGCGACAGTGCCGCCGCATTTTGTTCCCTTCCCCCAGTATATCCAACAGAGATTTTACATGAGACTCAAAGTAAGTCGCCATTATTCACGGTGCATGACACAGCATCCCTCGACTTTGACTTTGAAAGCTCAGGCTACAGCAGCAATAATTGTTCCTCTGCTGACAACAATATTGGCTGTGGTGCTAACACAAATCAACACAATGGTAGTAGTGGTAGTCACCCATCAACCATGAAAGAGCCATTAGGACGAACGGGATCCAATTCATTATCACTCCATCAACACATTTATGTCTCTAATCCCAATATCATTCGACATGAGGATGGATCTTCTGATGAAGATGATGATGGAACTGAAATTGATAGGAATGAGCATGAAGAGCAACAGCAGCAGTTCCGCACCTTAAAGCATAACCATTCAGGTGTTACACATGTCCAAGTGATGACCCAAGAGGTGGAGGAAAGTGTGTTGTCGACTGAACATTTTAAACCAGTTCCTCCAGAAAAGCCCCAAAGGAAAGTTTACATGACCAAAGGTGGTACAATTAGCTCCATGAGCAATAAACTCAGCTTATCATCATCATCCCTCCCACAAATGGTATCGAAATCAATCCTGTCCTCCCAACAACCTTTGAACGCATCAACAACTTCTTCCTCATCAGCCCTCAACACTAGCAGCAGCAGCAGCAATAGCAAGCCAGTTCTTTTAGTCCCATTGAAGACGGAGAGTGTGAGCTCTCCTCGAAGTAACTATCCAAAAGAGTCGTATTTATATCACGTAATGGGAAGAAGTTCTTCCACCTTTGCCCCGTACCAAAGGTCACTGAACTTTCTACCTTATCAGTATCCTCCTGGAGGAGGAAGTAGTAGTGTCCCTGGAGATTATTATAATTGGGGTAAAGGGAGACATCTGCTAGTTCCCTTTTCCTCATGGTTGGAACTTTCTGAGATGCCACAAATTCCCCATGGTGTTTCCAATGGATCAACCTCCAACAACACCTCATCCCAATCACCCCGCCATTCAACAGTGAAAAGCTCGAGACACAGCTCCAGAAACAGTCAGAGATTAGCTGCTGCCGTTGCTGCAGCTTCAAATAATCCCAAAGGAACATCCAAAATCCTACTTCGTGACTTATCAGCAAGGGATCACGGAGTTTGGGCAAGTCTGTCACAAAGATTCAAAAAGAATTTCAGGGAAAACCTCATTCCTAAACTAAATGGAATGTGGTCACAACAGGGAGCCGACGGAAGTCGTGGAACTAAGAAACGAACAAACAAAAAAGTTACGTTCAATGCTTGGGCAACTGTTCAAATGGTATAGCATACTTATTCTTAACAAGCAATACACACAAAGGTGGTGCGCGCACATTTTCTAAACGAAACTTTATCTAGGTTAATGCAGGTTCAGTTAAATGTAGAATATGAAATTTTTTTTGAAGGGCAATAATCTTCCACTATATATTTTTTGTGCTATCAACCAATAATATTTGCATTTTTTGCAGTTTTTTTATCCTGCATTATTGTTTGCATTACAGCTTGATAATATGGCATAATTACCCTAACTGAATCCACGTAATTGAAGGTCTGATGAAATGAAGTCAAAAAACAGGCAACCGTATACATAAATAATTTTATTGATACCAAGAGGTGAAAAATAACAGAATTTGATTGTATAAATGCACAGCGATCATCATCATCATCACCCTATCAAATATTGATGATTGCTGAATGTTGAGAAGGCAACGTAAATACGTACGTACGTATCACATAAACTATTTTAGATTGATGTTGAATTCCTTGAGAGAAAATGATATATGTACAGTGAATGAAGATGAAGCACTCCACACAGTCAATAGTGTGGAGTCAAGTCCACTACTCCACACTCACGAATAATTATGCTCACCTAGGGTTCTTCTCCTCGTGTGGTGTAGTTAAACTGCTATGAATAAACAATGCAAATTATAAAGTATGGCTAACTGGTAGTGATTTATTTGATAGGAATTATTACTCGCCTGAGAATATATATACTTATATTTATTCTCTGTGAAGATTGCTAATTATATAGGTGGAGATTGTTGTTGATGTCTCATGGTTTAATCGATCAATCTATATTATTGAGAAGAAATTGAGAGTTCCTGAAGGAATTTTATGTCTGCCCTACTACTACTTCCTACTAGTTAGTTTTATACAAAATAATAATGCCTGGAATAGGTATAAATATATGGGTATGCAAAAACGAAGGGAAATCCACTGTTAGTCATTTGTTAGGAGGATGCACTGTGTCAAAACAAAAAAGGGCAAATGGAAACTATTAGTGAATGCGCACACGTATATAAATACACAAATAATATGGTAGACGTAAAGTTTGTTACCTTAAATCTGTTATCGCATCATCACGTCCTCTTTTTTACCGAAAAAAAAACACATTTGCATAATATATGTCCTAAATATGAGCTTATAATATATAACACAGAACAAGAGAAGAGATAAGATTTTTCTACATAAACTTAAATACATAACATACATGCTCTGTACCCTTCATACATATATTATGTTTATCCTGAATTTATAGCTATGAATTAAAATTGATGAGCCTCGCTCCTTCCTACGCTTTTTCCAATACTAATAATTGCTGGGCTAATAAATAGTTTCAACAAACTGATGGTTCTTTGTAACATCATCATTTTTCATTGGACTGTAACTCGACACCAAAAATGGAATGTATTTTTAGCATGGTGGTTTGGGAAGGAATTTACAGCTTGACAATTTGACGACCATACTAAACTGATCGAAGGTAGCTAGTCCTTGAAAAATATATTGACTTTTGGAGTTAGCTCGCACATCTTTTGTCTTTAACACAAGAAAAATGCAATTAAAATGGCAGGTTGTCCTCTATTTTGAGCATCTTTGTTTTTTTTGTGTGGGGCTCGTGTATAATTTTTAATCTGCATTTTTCACTTCGTTTTCAATGATGACGTCCTTTTTTTGTATTAAAATTAGTAGAAACCCCAAACACACACTTGAAAAATAATTCTGACGGCAAACAAATCTTACTTTTTATGAATCCCAGAATAGATGCAGGCTACCTAATTTCTGTATGTTGCATTGTGGAAAAAATGTAATTGTTTGCGCTTCACAATACAATGCAAAAGAATGCAACTGCTTGTTTGATTTTCTACCGTTGCTTCTCTCTCTCTCTCTCTCTCTAATTATTCATATTCTGCCTTGTTGTTCTCTTCTCTTCAACACCTTGGAAATCTAGATTTTCAGCTTTGCTTTGGCTATTACTTCTCATTTCTTGATTATCCTTAAACATACCTAGTGATCACATCACATCCTATCATCAAATACTTTGAGACGAACATGACTTCAAACTAGACTAATTTCCTTAGCATCCCCCCATCACATCGCCAAAAAGCAAAAGATGAAAGAGAAGGAAAAAAACGCTAGAAGTAATCTATGACTTCAAGGCAAAAATTGCATTTCTGCATTACATCCATCTGTCTTCTCAGACTGATGATCGTCAAAGTATAAATTAAGGAACTGAAATGATTTCAAAAGGCTGTTGGTCGTTGTACAAAGCTCAATTCATCCTTCTTTTTTGAAGTCACCATTTATACATCACCCATAGCATCATTTCATTGCTAAATCTCTTCTGCAAAAAAAACATAATATCTTTCATTCATTTATTCACTTGCCACACCACATCATCATCATCATCATCATCAACATCTCTCAGTTCCCCGAAGTTTCATTCTTATCGTCGTCGTCGTCGTACACATGACATGATCATACCTATTGCTGTTTTCTTCTGTCAATCTAGGTCCAACGCCGTAGAAATAAAGTGTTTGTACCTGTGTACCATCAACTTCAGTTCACTACTGCTAGTAGCTAACACAAACTCAAAATATTTTCTTTTCAATGTGTAGTCCCTTCCACCAACAATTTATTTTGCATAGCCAAACAAAAAAATATAATTCAAAATGATGACAAGTTGGTGCATGTTAGAATCATCATCAACAAAAGATGTTTTTTAAAAGGTTTAATATTGTGCTCAAGCAAAGTAATGAAATGTCGCCTTTCTACGCTACAATTACAATAATGATAACCAATGATTTATTTTCTGTTTACTCAAATTAGGTTTTTATCTTAAAACTATATCTATTCTATATAATAATGTTATTGAAGTTGCGTTGTGCACACCTCATTCCACTTATATATCACGTTGCGTTATATTATTGCAATGTAATAATGCTTATAATAATGTAGGCACGTAGAATGACTTGAAGGGATCCAATGCCGAGGGCATCATGATACATAATACGATGTTTGAAATGGGATGCACAATATCGCTCATTTATAACCTTTCTTTTGTAGCCCACTACAATTTGCAATGTTGGAGTAAACAGAGATGGGAGAAAAAAATGTGGTTTTGAATGGCTAAAAATTGAAATGTAAGGAGTATTCGTCGTGCGTTATTAGTTGATGGTTTGTTTTAAAACATACACATATTATATATTCTCATCTCATATTACTTACTCCTCTCTCTCTCTCATTTCAGCAGCATTGTTTAGGTGAGCACATAAATACATTTTTGGGGGTTGTTCTCTCTCTCGTTCTGTCCCTCTCATTTCGATTACTTTGCAACACTATATAATCTTTTGAAATTTTTCGGCATATCAAATCATAGAAGCACGATTACACGATCACATTTGTTTTACACATATTATGTACCTATTCAGTAAATTCCATTCCACTGTCATGTTCAATCCTATCATTTCTTAGAAGTGTTGTTATATTATGTTTTTTTCTGATGAAATATCCCTCGTCTACTAAAACAATCATATACTTTTTTTTACAAAAAGGATGAATTATTATTTTATTATTCCTTATTATTCTTTCTGTGTGTAAATGAACTTCACAGAGACTTTGGGCAATCTTTGCTCTTTCTTCGTCAATCTTCTTAAATTTTATTGTCTCTCCTCTTTTTTTTGAATGTCATGCAATACAATGTGCATGTTTGCAGACGTCTAATTTTTTCCCCCTCAATAGTATGCAGGTTTTATTCACTCCTTGACATAATTGCTCAACTGAGAGTAATTAATATTCATAGTATTCATTCACCAAAAAATTCTTTTGCCCTTTTACTATGTTGCTACTAGCTTGCTGCTGCCACTCACCCATTTTTTGCCCGACGGAATTAATATTGGTTACACATTTTTTTTGAAGGTGCATAATATGCATGTAGGTACATATTATTTTACACACATGTGTAGCAGCAAAGACGATGCATGTATCTATCAAAGAGTTACATTGTGTTGTGTTTTGATGTGACGGCGTATAGGGGAAACATGGTTGTTTCATCTTCGGATGCTATTCAGTTAGTAGGGCAAGCAATAATACTCTTCAGGGATGATGATAATGATTTAGAGGAGTAGGTGCATCATTCATTAAAAATATTGTATCCCTTCGCTCGTCTTCGGCTGTACACAGACACTCACACACGTATGGGTTTCGCATGTATTATGATGATTATGGTTATATTGCGTTAGCACACATATTTAAAACGATTTACCTGCCGTTTTTTCCTATCTTCTCCTCTCAGTAATATGAATTATTCGAGGCTTCTTGATATATATTATCATGTTGTTTAATGCCACAAACAAGTTATTAAGGCCCAAAAGATGGGAAAGAGAGAGAGATGATGGTGATGATGATGAGAATGGTGACTTGACTATGGCAGTATACACACTCTGAGATTAGGGAATATGAAACGACTTTGAACTTTGGTGTAGAGATACACACATTATTATGATACTGTTTAATGTAGCTTGCAGATTACTTCTGGCGTGCTTGCTCTTTGCTTTTTGAGAGAGAGAGGGAGAGAAAATGATGACGACCTAGAAGTACGTTTACCTGTTGATCTTACTGACTTACCCAGAATTAACAATAAAAAAAATAACATCATGATTGTATTTTGCATATATCATCTGCGTATACATTGATGTGAGTTATTATGCAGTTGTAGTTTTTTCTATGCTGCTACACAAGTGCTACACTTACAGACGGGTTTTTATTTTCTTATTGACAAAAAAAAATATTTTAAAAGTCCTTGGCTCCTCTGTACGAAGTGATCCCTCTTATTGACCAATATGAGTTGAGTTGTAAAATAGTTCATCAATGCAATCCATACGTACTTACTATCAACTCTGCTTACGATTAGCTACCAATATATGTGACATGACATGACCATTGCTTCCGTTCGTGCTGTGCCACAACTTCTTTATAAACCGTGAGTTAAGTATTTTTTTACTACTGACATAATGAACGCAGCTAGGGAAGAACAATACATTAAATACATTGTTCATAAAGTCATGCCCGCAAATCAAAGACACAAAAAACTCTAGCACAAATTAAAAACTTGTGCCTGAGAACACGATTTTTATGCAAAATCACAAGGTTTTAGCTGCGCTTTCAATGTACAATTTGCTGATTGACTGTATCAACCTGCTGGCTTGATGGGAACATAGCTTTGTTGGGATTAGGACAAAAAAATGACCCACTAGCAACGGCGGCCGACGTTTAATATATGCAAATGCATTAGGTTTCTTCTTCGTGCCCTTTAATAAATTTTATTGAGTTTTAATAATGCAACAAATTTACGTGCTCAACACATTGCCGTGATTTAGGCATATGACCGCTACATTTTTGGATGCATTTCATTGACAACATGAAAGGACGTACTTGGATTCCAATTTTTTTCTTCAGTTTGTCTTTATTTAATATAAGTAAGTAAGCAATAGACAAAGAACGTATAATATACTATATATACCAATTTTAATTTCGTCAATATGACATTTTATGTTTCTTGGTTTAAACTATACAATACATAACAAAATGAATTTAATATTTTGACGTAACACATAATTACTACTATTGTACTCGCTAAGGTTTATAATAATATTGTTATTGTGTACTTCTCCTTTCTTGTATTTACTTTTCCAGTCTGCCAAACGTTTTCTATAGTATTTAAGATTGAGTGACAGTGACAGAGCATGTATAAAAAATGGTCAGCGTAGAAGTTACAAAGAAACTACATTTTGACCAATATTGATTTGTCATCTTCTTGTTTTGTAAAAAAAATGGGTATAATATTCGCAGTATCCATACATTTTGAAGAAAGTAGAGTAAGTTAAATTTTGTAGCAAGTTATTTTTTTCACAGCCTTTCACACCGCACTTTACTTTCCTGTAGAAGAGTATAAATTTTTAGGAATCCTTTTATTATGATTTAGATTATTGTATCTATAGCGAATAGATCAACCAATATTATTTTTGTTATCTAGTATTAACGTTAGTGTTTAAGGCAAAGTATAGATTTGTATGAAACTATTGTAAAAACATAAATAAATATTATCCGTGTAGTATGCAAAAAAAATTGTTAGTGTTTGTTTGTTTTTATGTTGGTACCGCTAAATAAAAAAACGGATGCTGTTTTAATAATAAAACTACCGTGTTGTTGTTGTTTTTAATTTGTTGCAGTTTATTATACACGTGTACTACATAAATCATCATTTCAATACAATATGCACATACTCTTGGCCCACAATCCATGGTTTTTTTAGTGCCTCTATGAAAGAATAACTGATTTGATCACTAGCCTATCATTAGCCTCTTAATTCATACCCTCATATATTTACCGCAACTACTGGCAACAGGATCGTTTAACTTCATCAATGAAAATCATTTACATTGAGAACGGAAACAGCTTTTTTTACTAAATAAAAATATGTCTGTAATTGCAGTATTCCTTTAGATAAATATATCCGACCAATAAAAAATTCTAAAAGTTGATTCCTTTTTATGTTTGTAGCTAAAAAGCCCATTTTTCTAGTACCTCACAATCCATACCTCTTTCTGATGAATCATCATCATCATCGGAAGATCAATAGGTTAGGATACCAAACTACATAGTTAGTTAGTATATATTATTCCCATTCTCACTCGAAGGTATCATAAAAAAAATGATTGTTTTGCAACATTTAATATTCTATCAACACAAAACGCAATCCCTCATTTCATTCATATCATCCTCTCATCTCTTTGCAAACTTGCGTGATATATCTCTGACCTCACTAAATGGAAAACAAGAACCCTAATGGGAAGAGATGGCTAATTGAAAATGACGAGATTCAATGGCATCACATCACCTACCAACTACACCGCTGTGATGGCATCCTTTATCACAATTTGATTAGCTGACCACCACACACCAATACCTCTACCACAATGGCTCATGTACCAAAAAATTGTTTAAAACTCTTGATTAGGTACCAATATATTATGCTACGTTATGTTATACTACAATAGTTAACCCTTTCTACTGATAAACAACATAAAATATCATTGTTATCATTGGTTCTAAAGGGAGCGTCTATGAACAAGATTTTTTTTTACATGCATCATTAAAAAGATAGTAAGTTTTGGTCCCTGGTGGTGTGTGTGAGTGTGTGCGTATGATGCGTATAAAATATGGAACGATTGAGCAGGATTCACTATCTTAAGTATGTGTTGTCTGTCTGTATATCTGATACTCACCATTGAATGTAGGTGGTGAATTGCTGATACACGCTATAACTGAATAACTATGCCACTGTTCTACTCTTACGGCTGTGGTTTAGCATAATTACACGTAAGTAATTGATCTATTCAATCAATCACAAGGTAATTCGATTTTGTTTTATAAAAAAGCTACACCAAATTAATATGAATGGTATCAATTACCCCCAGCTCCCCTCAGTCTAGCAAATAGGTCTTTGCATTTATTAAATAATTTCTAAACCAATATATAAGTAGTCTGTGAGTAGGTACGTCTTGGATTTTTACTGGTATGTAAGCCTTTCATTAATCAGCCATTTACTCAATTTTAAATTACATTTAGCAATTGAATCCTTCTGCCAGTTGCACAATTTCTTTCTTCTGGTGGTGCTATAAGTTGTCCCAACAATTTAATTTCATTTGATCAGATACATAAAAATACACGAACAATTTCCAATGTTTTCTTCCTTTGAGTCGATCAACTATGCATAACAATGATTTGCATCACGCGTTTGAATATTCAATAATATGTCAATTTCTAGTAATTCTTTACGGCTAATAATAATAACAGTAGCCGACTCACTCCTTCAACTCAATACAACAAAAGATGATCGATGAATATTTGTGTTTCTTTGTAAACAATTTGATGCATTATATTCAATGGTGCCTCCCCAAATGAAAATAGTTTTTTTAGCAGTAGCAACAAAACCATAAGTTGGCTTACTTTTCATCATCTTTACAAAAACTGCTCAGTACTAGGTACCAAAATCTGTAGAAATCCGGCACCTACCCTCAGTTGGCATCAGTGTAAAATGACACTTCTCTTGTGAAAGGAGTCATTTCTTTGTCACGACAAACGCACAAAAGTAAGCATCAACCAGCAATTATAAGCACTACCTGGGTGGAAAGGATATAATAAGAAGCGCCACGACCGTAACGCCAGCCATCATTATTCCAAGCAAGAGATATTAAAATAAATAGAAAAAACAGTGTTGATCATAGAGTGGCCACGCTTGCTTTCTTCAGGTGAAGGCATAATGTATATTCCTAATGGTTATTTAACTATCCAAGAATTTCTATAGGTATATATGAATGAAAAAATTTGCAAAAATGGTTGGAAAACACGTCCCTCGCTTAAGGTATTAGCGATCTAATCAATTATTGGGACTGACATCATAATGTCCATTATATTCTTTCTACCAAAAGAGTACTCAAGTAGTCATGTCATGTGAAGCGACATGACTGCGTGCTCAAACTGTTAAATCACATTGTTGTTAAAACTCAAAAATTCCATTTGCTTATAATATGTATGCGTATATATTTTCGAGAAAAAAAACATGTTGCCCGTTCCTTGTCTAGATACATTATTGTCGTTTTTAGCCAGCGCATATTATTTTGAATAACTAGAATCAAGTTAAAAATCAGGATGTTGACTCTTAAGAAGAAATTTACAGCAGAAGAGACAACAATCAGTTGTCCTATTTGCATCAGCTACAAGTTTTTTTTATATATTTTGCATGACATGTTATTAAACGAAGAAGTCTGTAAGGGATTAGGTAAGTAAGTGCCCGAGTCGAGATGGGCTTTAGCTTCCTACACTGCCAATTATCAGCGTCAGCGTCGCTCAGAGTAGGACTTGCCAGGTTATTACGTCATCCACTGAGAATCTTACACAGGTATTATCCTCCTTTTACCTGCAAACACCATGTGCTAGACACCGGTCATTACCATGGCTCAAGTCGTAGCTTAATCGTCAGTCAAATTCAATAAAACGTACCTTCATTGAAAACAACCCCTTTTTGCAATCTCGTTGACTATGACTATGATATGATGAGGCTTTAAACGGTGTGATGGTGTAACGCTCAAAATATCATTTTTAAATAAATGTCTTAAGTATACCTATTAATTGGAATGTTTTAGGCCCCGGAACAAGTAGGCACACTTAAGCAGATTGCGTAAAAACTAACTACATAATAACCACAAACGTTGTTTCCGTAGTAATAGACGCGTCGCCAAGATTAAAACACGTATGCAAGTATATTCATTGGTTTAATGTGAAAAAAACTAGAAATGCATTAAAAATAGCTCCTACTAATGTGCGAACATTTGCTTCTATATTAAAAGAAAGGAAATAACGATGTATGGACACTCTCTAGTAGAAAATTATCGCTACAAGACAATGTTTCAACTGTTCAATATACAATTTTAATGACAAATGATTTATTAATTATACTTTCCTTTCTTTCCGTAATTCACACAAAAGTGCGTGACAATAACGGAAAAAATGTTTTTTTTTCATACGTCATTAAATCGGAAAATCTATACACAAAGCATTTCCGGTGCATAAAGTGTCTGGGATCGTAAAATATTGATATAATTGAATGAAATTAATAATGCAGCATGTAGAGCACAATAAATTGTTTTTATTATTATGTAATTCCATAAATTTTATACAATGTGCTTATTTAATTCAGTTTATACTGCGGTATAATTTCACTTACAAAACAATGCGCAATAATAATGCGGCGAAAAGTTGTGCACAGTTGTTGAATCGATCATACCACAAACAATTGATTAGAAAATGCATACGTTTGTGTTTGCACAAATCGATAGTGAATGGGGCGCGTACTGCACATAACTGCAATAGAAACATGGCTCTAATTCCCTTTTGGAAATCGATTGCTCTACATTTTTAAACTCTCATTCCGTTATATTATGTCATGAATTTAGGAAATGGTACTCAAAATATGCCCAGTAGCAGAGTAAACTAAAAATGTCATTGATGATGCATGATTTTGAAATTTCTCTCTGAGAACGGTGTACGATGTACGAAACAAACTCACCCAACAATTTTTCACGTTGCATTGCATTCAAGTGGACGACTGGCAAAAAACGTTAAGATTACATTATATTTTAATGTACACAAAAAGTCAAAATGATAAATATTGCAATAAATGCGAAGATTACTATTACTCCTTTCAACAGGTGGTTGCATGATTCTTTTCTGTACTACTGAACAATTGGAAAAAGGACATGTATATAATAGTGCAGCCGAAGGCTTCGCGTGCTTTGATAACAGTTACATCACTTATGGTCTAGCAACCAAAAAATCAGATTAAAGGACTCTTTGAACTTCAACGTACTACAGAATTTCAAATAGGGTAGCTACAATATAGTTTCTAATTAGTTTATTTTGACGCAAGGGGCCTTATGAGACTATATGGTTTGTCTGTCCCTTGTTCATAATCTCAGTTCACGGTTCATGCGAGCTAACGATAAATATTAGGTGTTAGAAATGGCATGTCAAGGGTATCAGCTAGCAGTCAGAATTTCATCACCCTTAAAGTACCCTTTCCATTTAATTACAGCAAGGTAGATAGATATTCAGTCGACTTGTTTATGCTAAAAATTCAAGGAAATTATTTTTTAGCAGTAGTGTTAAATTGATAGAAGCATGCAAAAATGTACAAGGAATACAAGATATGGCCACGACATCAGTAGACAGCCACATAGTTACAAGCTAATCAAATAGTAAATGTGCTTGCTGAAAAGCACATTGTGATGTCATGTCAATTCAATATTTAAGTAAGCTACTAATTTTCTGGTATTACGTAGTTATTAATACAACATGCAACAGCAATTTGTTACAACTCTTACCAGTGGTTATGTCCGTTGGGCTACAGAATTTTTTTTTGATATTGGGAAATGGGGCCTTTATTTCCACTGAAAAGAATATTATTGGGTTGTGAAATAAGTAGCAAACGCACAATACTCTGATTGTCATAAGAAAGGTTTGCTTGGCTGTTTACATTTTACAAACCCCACCGTCATTATTTGCATAAATAAAAAGATACGTAGGTATTTCACGTAATGGCTTTATTATTGTCATTAGAGAGGCGTAAATGTGCAAATACGAGACAGATGCGTTTCCTCATCTCCACAGTTGAATCATACACCAATTCAAAAATCAAAATCAGGATGTCCAAACTTATAATTTTTGAATGCCTTTCTCATTTGTATGAAGATGGTGTTCGTAAAGAAACGTCGCTGAAAAAAATAAACACCTGTATTTAGCACCTATAATTGACTTCAAAAGTGACTGCTGGAAAGGAGGACGTGGCGTTGCCTCATAATGAAAGTATGAATGAATAAAAAAAAGTGCGAAATTCATTTGTATAGCAATATAACCCAATCGTTTTGTGACTTTGAATGGTTTAACAACATTGAGCATTCACCTGCTTTTCATTTCACCAGGTTCGGACTTTGATGACGAAATATTTTTTTTTTTGGAAATTCCCAAACCCGTTCCATTTATATCAATAGAGTTTCAGGTAGGTGGTTAGCTCACTGGTGTGGTGATATAATCTTTCAAACAACTCCTTTGAAAGTTGAAATGTGCAAATTATTGGATATATCTTATATTACTACAGGGTTTCCGTGATTTGCATGATTGATCGTAACATCATCTTTAAAACATTTAGATTCTAATATATTTACAAGCAAAGAGCCCAACAATGAATGAATGAAGATGAAAATTCATTTCCGTAGGAAGTACCTGACGGTCCTCCTCGGTGCACTATTGCTTTGTGTCCCTTTATTTGAGTTGATGTAGATGTAACAAGAGGTACACAAGTAAAAGTCAAATTACCTGTGAGTCACATTACTTATTTTGGCACGTAAAGTTTGCATGGTACTTCAGAAAAGGGGTGAATGAAATTTGTAGCATGAATGAAAAGTAATTGTTTAAAAGGAACATCTTGAAGCACCTCTTCAGAAGCTATCAGCGACATCAAAACACGCACAAAGACGACACGGAGGACACTACCACAGGCGTAGTTTTATTTTGTGAGTACATTTTCACGCTTTGCCATTCCATTTCTTCTTAAACACATTTTTTTATCTACACGACATCCAGCCCATTTTTTAACATAAATGCTTTAATTTTAGTACTTGTCAACTTCAATATTATTGGTGCAAACTTCCGTCATGGTTTAGTGTTACGAATAAATACCAATTTAATTGCAAACTAACACTTGTTAGTTTTAGATTTTATTGGATGCATGATACCATTGCATTGCTGCTTTGCTATCATCCATTAAAGAATGGGCAAGCGCTTTTATGCATGAAAATTTCCCTGCCCTGCAACTGCAATATAATATAAAAGGTCAGCGAACTGTATAATGTATGGAGGGAAGAAATAATTTGCTTCAGGAAGCAAGCTTCAATAGTTCGCAAGAGAATGGGTTTGTGTCTGTCTGTACGCAATTCGTGTGATGCTCAAAAAGTTATGTATATAAACTAATTACGACCAAGCCACAACGCATTATGTTTATGGCTACTGAAGTTAAATAGTTATTAAAGGCTTCGTATCCCTACCTGCATGTGTGTGCTTTTCTCAACCATACATTCTAATCATCATAATCATCATATCATGCTTCTAAAGATAAAATTATTACGGAAGTAAGATGTATCTTGATAAATTAGATTATAATGACAATGCGCATCTACTAATTACCTTAAGCCAAAAATCTTACCAAAGATGATCCTCTTGTCTGATGAGATAAGTACATTACTGCTACCTGTTGCATCTGCCAAAAATCTGGAAGAATTATTATTGAAGTTTATTAGTCTGTACGTAAGAACATAGTACTTTGCCTCATCAACTCAAATCTTAGAGACGCAGCATTACAGGACGAGATCTTCCGGTAGGTCACTACTAATCAAAGAGAGAATTGATGTTGATTTTTGAATTTGTATGTTTGACGTTGTAAGTAAACCTTTAAAACATGCGTATTTTTTATTGTTATTTCGAACTGAGATTATTTGAAAGGCAACAAGAAATCATTGTGTGGTGAACGATGGTATCCGTCAATCTCGGTGGTTTTTGATTTGCATGAAAAAACAGTGGTTTTGGAAGACAAGCTTAGACCTATTATTGACAAACTGGTGGTTTTTGGTGAATATCTGGTAAGCCATAAGCCATGAAACCATAGGCTCACGCATTCACATACCGTAGTGTACGCGCATCCCCAAACGCAGAGGGGGTGATATCATCGTCATCGCACAATTAAACAGGACGTAATGTAATGGTAAGTATGTAGTAGCTACTTAAGCTATCACTACAGCTTGTTTCAGCTTTTAGCCACTCTCAGTCTGCCAGGGTAATCACATGAAGAAAATTGACCTGTTGACCCAGATGTTTCCTGTGTGTAAGGAGTGGTCATCCCACATCATTACTTTTTTGCGAGCCAAAAAGATGAAAGACTTTTCACAGTTTTCACGTATGTATACCTGACCTGTCAGTTTTTGTATTGTAGTAATTCTCCTCATCTCATCTCTCTGGCCACTACATACACTCACAGGTGCTTAAAACGAGCTGAGGAAAGAAATTCGTCTTTCCTCGTAGTAGTTGTAGTAGTATTACCAGCTTGCTAAATCCCTTCATACATGACGACTGACGAGTTATGGTTTGTATTCCTTCTCTCTCGTAGTAAAACAACGTGTTACTGTTACCATCGTTGTTCAGATATCTCGTCGCAAGATCCGTGCTTGGTTTGTGCAGTCATTTTATTACTGCTAAGCACTTCTGTCACGCCGCGTAATCTATTGTGATGCAAATTAGTTGTCATTAATACCGTTTGAAATTTACTATGTATTAAACTATATTTGTGGACTCCGACCCCTTGCCAACAATTCACAAATTGTACTAGCTACAGATATTGCTCTAGCATTATCATGCTCATTCACTGATCAAGCTTCAACTGCCGCTTGAAAAACATTTATTTGTGTGCTAAGGAAGCTACGCTTTAGCCATTAGAGTCATAATAATATACAAATATTTATTTTACTTTTAAACAATGGTATGCTATCCCTTAAGAAAACAGTATTTATTTTGTTTGATTCACTTTACAAATAAAAAGTCAAAGTAGTTTAAGATAACTGGGAAAAAGTCCTTCTCTACTACAACACAACACAAGAGTGATTGCATTAATATAATCTTCAAAACAATTTTCATTTGCATATTTTTTTTCTCTCTCTAATCTCAAATCTTGAAACTGTTGCCAACACCAAGCAAGCAAAGGTATGAAAGACCATTTTGATTTTTAGACAATCAAATCCCAACAAGTCATGTTTATTGAGATCTAAATGAAACAAGCGTATTTCGAGAAAAAAACTTAAAAAATGAAGAAGCAATAAGATGATGCCAATAATATTGGCTAGTATCCGCTGTACAGAACCAGATTTCAGTAATGACAAATTAAACAATACAATCCTCATTTGCATATTGGTAGCCTGCTACACGCCACTTTTAAAGATCCTTATCAGCTACTGTTTTCTAGAGAGATGAGTATCATCATCTTTCTTGTGTATGATTGCATCAAATTTCCATGGGCGTAGCAACGATATTTTCCCAGGGAGGACAAGGACAAGATTTTTATTTGAAAAAATTAAAAATGTCCGCAAGTTTTACTACTAATTGTATGCTGATTTATTATCTGATTATTTGTTAACCGATCCTTAAACTATATCTTTTAAAGAGAACAGAGAACCAGGTGAAACCTTTCACTAGTTGATTACGACACTAAATTATCATACAAAAAGAGGTCTCGGGGCGGGTATGGAAATTCACTTTGCACGTGGGGCCGAAATTCTGGGATTTTTAGCATCGGGGAGCCCGTTTTTGAAATGGAGGCTTTTAAATTTTTAGTGAGGAGCCCTTAAACTATATTGAGGACAAGTATCCAAATATTAAAATCTGTGTTTAATGTGCAATGAACCAGGATGAAGCCTTCATCATGAAGGTTTGCTGAGGCATTTTAACTAGTCGCTTTGACATGTTTAACATGCAAAAATTTCAAATCAAAATAATTCATTAACGGAAGTTCTGTTGGTTCATTGTTAGCCATGGATCTTGGGCTGAATCACACAATTGTTGTATATTGGTATCAATTTAATAACCCCTTGCCTTTATGTCATCTCACGTTTTAGGTTGAGACTCATTAGCTTTTTGGCTCCATTAAACATATACATACATTGCCCATACAAACTATGTATACATATTTTTTGTCATTTAAACTCGATTGACATTGGTGGCCACGTGTTTTTACTCCCTTTGGCGTATCGGTATATTTTTCAGGGAGGACAAGACATTTTCTAGAGAGGACATGAAAGTTTTTGGGGGGACATTGTCCTCCCTGTCCTATAGGATGCTACGCCCATGCAAATTTCCAATTGTAATTTTTCTTCACTACCAACGAGGACCGGAACAACTTGTTCAACAACAAAAGTTTCACCCCTGATCGAATTTTCATTTGTTTAGCCACCTAAATTTGGATGTGACAGTCGATAATAGATTTATTTCATTTGCGCTTTAACACTAACTAATTTGTTGCTCTTTACATTTGATAAACAAAAAAGGGAAGTCAGCTTCCTTAGTAATTAACTTCAAACTGTTGAACACACAATATGCATTTTCTTTACAAAAGAGAGAGTGTGTACTTACTTATGTGTATGCCATATTATCTGTAGCTACCTAGCTGTAATGTTCATTTAGTCAAAGTATTTAGCTCGATCGATCCAGCTTTTTAATTAAATGCTTGTACATTTCTGCACTTTGGTATGAGATGAAAGGAAATTATCTTTTTTATATACGGCTGTCATACTAGTTTATCCCGGGACTAGAATACAATTCTACATCAAGTTTAAGGATCAGGATGCACTTTAAATTAATTAAAGAAGGCTTGTTTGTGCTTAGAAAACCAATACTGATTTGAATGTAATTGTGCAACGAGTACGAGCGAGTAGTTATTGATAGAGATAGTATACAGCCGTGTGCAGGGATTTAGTCACTGCCAAAAAAAGCTACTAAGAAATATTTTTCCTGATAATAAAAAAGTGTTATGATGATCTTGTGATGCACGTTTGTACTGTACAATGACTGGATTATATGATGCACACTTTTTTTGGTTTTTTGTACTTTCACAGTATGAGTTTGGCGATGTCGCAATATTTTTTCAATAATGGATAATTTACGGTACCACAAAGTTTATAGAAAGTATTAGTTACATAGAAATAGCAGGTAAACTAATAAATAATTTATTTTGAAGGCCACCAAACCTGTAAAGAAAATTAAAAGGCAATAAACTCAACTAAAACTAGCATAGCAAAAGCGCGTAAGTGTAAGGGTCTAATTATTTACGTCTGAGAAAATAGCAATGAAAAACTATCAAACGACATAGAGAAATATTTCTGTGTGTGTCATAATAAAAATAATACACCTCAGAAAATGAATTCCGAGTAAGATAAGAATTTCCAAGAATGAAGACAGACAGACAAGCTAACCTATTGCGTAGGTAAACAAAAAGTTTCATTGATTTGAAAACATATCATGCTATGTTGCCAGACAAGTTGTTATCTAAAAAAATCATGCGTTTTGTTTTGTGCGTGTAAATTGGTATTTTAAAAAGACAAAAAGGAAAATATTATAAATTCAAATACATGAGTATATAATGTGCATGTTTTCACGTTACCCACTCCCATATTATTAGCGAACGTACTCACGGACACGATCTGAAAATCACTACTAAAATATATGCCTCTATATCATGCTGTATTGAAGCCAAGATCATGACAACGTTGTTGCAACGACAGGTGAAAAAAACTGGTAGAATCCTTGTTTTTCATGAAAAATAAAGTTTAACAAGTGCGCATGATGCACTGTTGAAGTTGGTGATATTCAACTTTGTATGAATTATGGACTTGAAGTGTCCCTTGTATTACAGTCCTTGTGTACATGCTCTTTTTAAATTTATGGGTTTTGAAAATATGCTAGCGCAAGGTTATGAACTCTGTTGGTTTCTTTTTTATGATGTTTTCAAAGAGAACAGTTTTTGCGGTGTGCACATACATACTTGGATTGAAGTTCTTAAACAATGTTGAGTCAACAAAAAGTTTATCGTATTTTTCAGCTTTTATTGAATTTCTTAATATGCTTATACAAAAGAAAGATACCAAGAATAGATATTAACACAAATTGTGTGAACTTACTGGATTACTTATAAGGAAAATTACACGAATATTTTAATACAGTGCCAATTTATCTAAAACATATTTATTTTGCATTATTTCCATGATAATAGACCAAACAACAAAATCTGATTGACTGAAAATAATTATTTGGTGCGTTAAAACTAAACGTCCTATCCACTCATTCATAAACTTTCAAACAGGAATAGCAACATCCACATACATACATGAACATAACAAACGTATTGAATTTAACTTAAATAAGAGAAAACGAGAACTTTTACTAAAGTGGTTTACTAAATCCATGTGTCAAACATGAGAAAGAAAGTAGAAGTCTGACTTGTAAAGTAAATTACTATCACTAATTATTAACAAATGAGGTTATTTACAATGGTACAGCTGAAATCTTAATGGGGGTGATTTGCCCCCACTATTCAACAATGTACTTGAATGGTCTCCGCCACTATTTAACGTAATCCAATTTGAACATTTTCAGAACCAAATTGTTTTACTGTAACACTTAACAATATATAATAGAGCAAAAATCGAACAATATTGAATTTTGTATCCACACTGACAACTGACGAATCTGAAAATAACATATTCATGGAATTTTTGACAATGCGATAAAAAATAATAACTCATGTTAACTTTTGTATTTTATCTGATACCTTACGAACTATCAACGTTATTTTAATATTTTTACAAACATGTCTGATTCAAATGTAATTACTAATTAATCATTGTATTATCGTAATATGCATACTCTTATGACTTAGACTGATGTCGTCTCCAAGGAAGCTTTGATTTATACAATGAATATACAATGAATTATTATAATCGTTACAAAATCTACCTACAGAATTCTAAAATTTCAAAGGACGGAAGATGTATTTTTCAGTTACCCACTTAAACGACTGTGGATCCGTTCTATGCAGCCACATTTCAAGGATCTTTAACTTACTGCAATATTAACAACGAATACTTCATTCACTTAATACAAAATGTAACTATCAAAATCTGCGGGAACTAAAAAGGGGAAGATAAATGGTTTCGTGTAGGCCCCAAAGAAAGTCAACAAAAAATACAAAATTCATTTATATAAAGAAAGTAACTAGAATATAATTAATAGTGTAAAACGGCAGCTGCTCATAACCCCTTCCACTACCTCGCGATAGGTAATTTAATCATTAAACATTGATAACATTTTCTTCCTCCGAGCAGCCACACATTTCTAGTTTGGAAACACCAAACAACTCAAATGTCTTTTCAAGTCGGTCGGAAGTCATTTCCTTCAAAAGCGTATCATCCAACTTGAGAAGACAGTAGTTTAATACTCGACTCCCAAGTGCATCCCGCCTAACTACTTCATAGCATAGTCCCAATTCATTGAACAATGGACTCCCAGTCCAACTTGGACGATGTCCAATACACCCCCCATCAATTTTATATGCTTCAGCGCGCATTATGTCATTCCACCATCTATCAATATTTGCTGCCCCCTCCGAAAGTTTGCTACTTTCATGGAGTTTCATTACCAAATTGAAACTTTTAAGATCAGTTGAAATCAGAAAAAGGAAACGTCTGATCAAGGAAACCTCAACATGCTCATGCCCGCCAGCATCTCTTAACAGTTTTTGGAACAGGTTCTTAACAAATTTAACCGAAAGAATTACTGGGTAGTTGTCACTATAAAGTCCAAACGTGGAGCAATAATGATTGTACACGAATGCCAAAACTACGTGCAAGTAAAGTAAAAGCCAATGTAAGTGAATAATATTGTAGAAATCACCAAAAGTTCCAAAACGACTGTTAAGGGCACTCTGAGCAGAAGCTAAAAGGTCACCAATGTAGCTAAAAAACCCGATATTATCAGAAAATGTCCCTGTAACATGACAAATGGATGCGTTAACTGTGGTTACCGTTCCTCCAATAGTCAAACTTTGATGTGCAAGTTCAAAAAAGTGATCGCTTGTAAGAATGAATCCATACAAAATCAGAAAAGAAAAGAGAAAAGTGAAAATTTGAGTAAAAATTACTGGGTAGCGGCTACGACAGCAACAAGTCTTCATTGGTCTTGAGAGCTCATTAAATCGAGTTTCTTTAGCTGTGAAAGTGTTAATCCAACGATCCATTATGCAGGACAAGGAAATTGGGATTCCGATAGGAAGGTTTTCAACGCTTGAGCGTACAGATAGAAAAAAGTAGTATAAAAACCAATTGGAGATAAACAAGAGCGTTATAGCGATGATGCCAAGTGACCAATGCACTGCCATGAAAAAGCAGATCAAGTAGAAACGGGAGACTGGAAAACAAAAAACAACAACAACGTAATATCAATAATCCGCTACTTTAAAAAATGTATTTTTTATGATTTATTTTGTAAATGGATTTGGGACTTACGAATTGACATGAAGTGACAGGCTGTATTAAGCCCGTGGCTTCCACGATCTTGATTGACCATAGGCATGGGGTAACGACCATTGTATCTCACATGCGCTAAAACATGTTGGGATGATTCCAACTGCTTTTTCTTCCAGTCATAAGCTGCACTGTTTTTTCCAGCTGATATTAAGTGGAAGATGACGATTACAAGGCGAGCCACTGCATTAAAAGAAGAATTAAATTAAAGGCTTGTGATTTTTCATCAAGTATTAAGTGAGGTTTTTAAGCACGCAACTATGTTTTAAAGTCTTACCATCTTGGTAGTTGCAAAGTGCAAATGTCTCATGGGAAGAAAAGAGAAAGTAGTGCTGAAGTAAAGCCATTGGAATCGCTTGTGTGTATGTTTCATACAACTCATACCGAGCGTCAACAAGCTCGTACTCGTTGATGCTAATGATTGTGTCCACTTGTTCCCTATAAACAAACATTTCGGATGAGTTTGCATACTTTTCATCTTCCACTAGCCTCATAATTCATAATGTACGGGTAGTCGCGGTTGAAAAAATATGAAACATTTACCTGCTAATTGTTTCCCCATGGCTGAATGCCTGGCCAAAAACTCGTTCTTTTGCTGCCGTATAGCGAAATGCAACAAAGTAGCGAAACACTTTGACAGGAAGCAACAAGTTAACGATCCATTTTCCAACTCTGGCACAAAAAGATTTCTGTTTCGGCTTACACTCGTCACTGTTTCAAAAGAATGGTTTATTAGAAAGATGATTAATGGGGTGGGTAGGAAGTAAGGCAGTAATATGAGAAGCGACTTACTCAGCAAACTTCATGAACGTTGCAGCAAAAACACCTACTACCCAAAATACAACGGAACAAATGGTTTCTGCGTCATGTGCTACTTTCTCTATCAACAGGCCGTGAATCAGGATTGTCATGAGTGATGTCGCTTCCACAAAGAAAATTGATAAGTCGACGGCGAAGCCCACGAATGTTTCCAGAAACTTAACACTCTTCTTTTGACGATTGGTCCATGCATTTAGAAGTGAAACGGACTGGAAGTCTAGCGGCTCTATAGGATTCCCAGGGTCCGGGTTGAGTGCCAAAACTAGATACAATTAATTAAATTATTTATTAAAAGGAAACTACTTCACACTTATTTGTGGTATAATTTATGTAACGATAAATTTCTTCAATATGAGTCGCTCAAACTAACAGTTAAATAAAATAACAGCACTAATATTTCCATTGTATAATTCATAACGGACAATAGGCCAACAAAGCTATAGTACAAATTTAAAATATATGGGGCCAACACTAACAGACACTAAACAGAGTATTCCTAAGTATTCCTAACCTCACTGTAAAAATATGAAGATTGTATTCTAGTAAAAAGTTTGTACTGGAATTCGAAGAAAACTTTCATGTGTCAGGGGTGACGAAGAACTTCAATGAATTTTTTGTTTGTGTAGAACTTCAATAAAAATAGCATAATAAATACTGCAAAATATATATATATAATAATTACCTTCTCGAGCAGGAATCATCTTTGTTGGTGTTTTATACTCAACGATGATATTACAATACGCCAGTGCTGCGCTTGATCCTTTTAAGAGAAAAATTGAATGGAAAAGGTTGGTACGAGTCACAACCTATCCTGAATAATCTTTAAAACAATATTCAATCAGACTATCTATGGATCACAGTGGAAACAGTGTTTGAAACTGACAACTACACTCGTAGTTGTGTTACGTATAATATGATGAAGAAATATCTTGGTATAGCTGAAAATGATACGAGGATGGGATCTTTCAATCAGAAAGTGTCAGTGGCTACTGCCATGGAGAAACTTCTTCACTCTTCCAAGTCGTCCGGAGAAGTGAAGATTATGTTTGGGTGACTTGTATTTTAAAGTCAAGAAGCATGTTTGGGCCAGTATGTTTCATACATATGAATATGCATAACTTTGGTTTGTTAGCAAAATCATGTGTAGGTTAGGTTGTGCGTTATTGTGTGCTTGTCAAATATATAGAGCACTTATATCATTTATTGTATTGACGCATATCAAGATGACGATTTTCTACACCCGCTGCGTGAAAAGGATATGCGTAAAACCGCACTACTATTTTCCTTCCTAGGCACATACATATAAAGCTAAGATTTTGCTGGAGGTAAAGTACTGCTATGCACTTTTTTAACTTGAGTAAATCACACATGTACCTCGTATGACGGTAGGTTAGTATAACAAAGCAAGCTCATAAAAAGAAATCTAAAGCAGGCTTTTCCTAAACTATTTCGTTTGTATTGGCTTCATAAGGGACTAATATCATAAACGAACATGAATGCGTGCTATATTCAGACAAATTAATTAATTAGCATTTTAAAAGGCAGTTTTAATTAACTTCTAGTCAGCTAAAACCTCAGAATCCACTTCGTATATTTCCATATAAACTTCGGTTCCTTTTGCCATGACTTACTTATCCATATCCAGTGGCTTTACCCATTTACCATGTCTTTTCTCATAAGTTTCAGTAGCAGCAGCTTCTCATGTTTTCTAAAGCGAGCCTGTTGATTTGATGTACAGTTGCACACCATCACAGCATCCCTATGTACACAAACGTTTTGCAGGCAATTTTTGGTATTGCGGTTCAGCAGCTATGACATATATATTAGTAGGAAAACATGTACAGTTTCTTGGTAAAAAAGAGGCACATCGATGAAATATTATAGGAGTGCACATAATATATATCAGCGACACATATTAGTTATTAATAAAATGTTGGAGAATGCTTACAAAGATTACATATAGAATACATATATATAATTACACACTGGCATCTACAGCATTTTTGAACCATGGATAGTAGGCTTACATATATGAGCAAAGGTCGCAACTAAATACAATACATTATGTCATTCTACATGGATACATATATTTAGGTATTAGCAAAGATGAACGAGGACCAATCTCAACTCGTCACGTCAGATATTTGGTAGCTTCCTATAAATAAAAAACGGAGAACTAAAGCGAGCATAAGTTATGATAAAATCGTTTCAACAAAAAAATGAAACGTCGAAACCTTTTCTTCAAGATGAGTCACCAATTCATCTTACAAGCTATGGACGACTTGAAACAACCCCAACCCCAAGTGTTCCCTCCTGACTATTGTTCATTCATATTTCTTAAACTTATGCTACTTATCTTAATCCTCATTTTCATGTTTCACGTTTTATGTACATGTATGCATTTGTATGTTGTTTCCGTATACACTTATGAACTCACTTCACCTTAAGGTGCCATAAAAGCAACCTAAAAATACCCATTCTTCACCACTCAACCACCGAAGCTTCACAGAAGCAGCTAGTTTTATGTACTTGCAATAAATACCAATCCCTATTCCTTTCTGGCAATATTTGTGTGTTTTAACATCATTTATTGAGTAGGCCTGAGGTACATTCCAATTGCAACAAGCATCCTCTTCATAAGATAAGGAATCGTATATTTGTTGATCCCCTGAACTACGACAAGATGATATGAATTATGAAGTTCCCCAATCCTTATCTGTAATTTCTTCAAGAATCAGAATTTTGCTTGATACAATTTTAATAGGATGTGTTAAAAAATGATATTTAACTTAAATAGTGTGTCACATATAAATGAGAATAGTATATTGCATATTATGAGCTTTTACTCCAAGATGAACAATTCGAATGGAAATTTTGGGTTTTCTCTAGTGATAATTTCATATGTAACAACGGCCTATTTGGGTTTAAAAGAGGGTTTCAGATTATGCATGTAAATATTTGTGTTGGGAAACCGTGTATGACGTATAACTCGCGTGGACTGGACCCTTCTTTACAAACAAAAGCTGGCTATGAATGTTTTATTATTATCGATGATGCTGCTGGTAGATATTCATCCATACTTGGACCACAAAGGTTACAGCATCATACTACAAACAATTCATGTAATGAATGGTATGCACTGGTCTTTATTATGACGTTAAAGCATTTTAACGTAATCGGATATTAGAGTAGTATTTACCGCAGCTGAGGAATAAAAACATCAAAACATATTTGGTGCACAAATGATAATAATTCTACGAAAACGACTTGAATTATTAGAGTAAACATGAAAAACGTTTTTCTTTTAACTCATATACTATATACATGTTTCAGCCTTTTTAAATCTGTTAGCCCTACTTAGGAAACTATGTACTACGAATAAATTGACATTGATTTCGTTGTAGATCCCTATACCATTTGTAAAAGCAATAGGTAGAGTCTTATAATTTTAAACCTCATGACATTTTACTCATTCGGTATCATGCCTTTACAATCGAAGCTGAAATAACTAACTTTTAATTCTCATTACTTTTAACTCGTCTCCGAAAAGACTGTGTTACCCACCATACTATAATGATTTCTATTGAAAAATGCAAGTGCGCAAAAAAGCTCGTTTTGCATCTTACAAAGGATAATACTATATGAAACTGGTGGTAATCCAGCGCATGAATGTAAATGTTGTTTATCATTTTCATACGAAAAAGTCGTAATTATTATTGAAAGAAATGTCTGAAACTGAGTTGAACATTACGTCTGAGACATGTAAATAGGCTGAAACAAACCTTGAAAATGACACTACTGTATTAACATTTGTAATGCTTCGTAGAAGTCTGCTCTCATTGTCAACATCCTACTTCAACAAGAAAATTTACAAAACAAAAACTCTCTGTACTAAACGACTCAGGCTCTACCCTACCCTGTTCAGCTGCTTAATTCTTCTAAGAAATTTGTTATCAATGTAGTATATTAGTCTGGTTTTGTTTATGATATGACGATAAGATTTTATGCTCAAAAAAGTATGTCAAATTAAAAAAAACATTAACAATGAAATGATTTGACGCTTAGTTTTGCTACTTGTTTGCTTGACTCCCTAAACGTTTACAAGTACAACCTTCGATTCCCTTAAACAAGTGCATGATGATATGATCCAGTCACTTTAATAAATGCCGAAAATGACTTAATATTATGTTGCGTTCAGTTGACTGCACAAAGAGCCGTCACAACTAAAATTTTATGGAGTATGGTTGTCAATGAATGTAGTTACATAATGCATGGACAAACGCTTTCAGCTATAGCTAGTATTTGTACCCTTTCTTTAAAATTTTTGTTGGTGAAATATTCCTTTTTATTGCCATCCTCAATTACAATACATTAGTATATCAAAATGAAAAGCTTGAGTAAGCTGTAATCATAATAATTAACAACTTGATGTGGATGTATTTTTAGGATAAATGGTTCCAGACTTGTTGTGATTATCGACTTTGATAAAAAAGAAGTTTTCTCTTTTCTTAAAATACGCTTTGAACCTATCATGTGCGCATGTCGAATGCGCCTTTTTTAGATTTTTGGTTTCCTGAATTAAATATTCATACAGAATCTGTGAGACAACGAGACATTTTTTCTTTTCATGCAGAACGCGACCAGAACCATTATGCGTGGCAAATTCTATTTGCATTTGGTCCATAATAGGCTCAAACCGATGTGCCATGAATGCCGCTAATTGCGTAACCATCCAATATGCACTTCTCGCCGTCAAATCCAATGCATGAAGACGATACACGGTCTCTATGAAACAGCGCCGTGGAATACGTTTGCCATTTGGATTAACAGGAAGCATTGGAAACTTGTGCCATGAGACGTAAACTTGGGAAAATGCGGTGAGCTCCATCATTGCTTGCACTTCTTCCATCTTGGAAACTGACAACTCTTTCTGAAAACTAGAAACCATAATCTCATTACCAAATTAATTACATTAAGTACCATTGATGAGAAGTGTCGTTAAACAGAAATAGAAAATAAATGCGTAAAAACGCCTCACAAAAGACCAGCAGTGTGGCTATGAATAAGCGAGTTTCCAGGACCTTTTTGAATGTAGCCGATTGAAAATAAGGTATCAATCACAGTATTAAAATCAGGTACACAGGCAACACCAAAAATTTCTTTGTAAGCGGACAGGATCATCATCGCTTCCGTATAGTTTGCAATTTGCTCATATGTGATGTTCTTTTCAGATTTGCATGGCCCATAAGCTGTGTAAAACGGGGAATAATATCCAGTATCACTTGGCTTAGGATCCGTCTTCATACCCCAAAGAACATGCTCATGCATGTTGTGAAGTGATCGGATCAGTTGTGGCCTATAAGGATCTATATGCATAATTAAAATGAATGTATTTTAGTAAAGATCAGAAAAAGAAAATGAGTAATATATAATTTTTGGGAATAACGTATTCTTTTAAAGCCTGAATCTTCACCTATTGATCTTTTATTGACACTGTGATGGGCAGTTTGAGTTGTATCGTCTTTGTCCAATGCAAGTGCTCCTGCATTAATGATGGTTTTGCTAAAAATGAAGATGCTTACAAGGATAAGCCACTTCATATTGCCAGTTTCGTAGTAATTTGTTGGGATAACGACAGTAATTAATTGAATCACTTTCAAACGTACACGGTGTAATAAATATGTTTTAAAGATAAGCAAGGCGTAGTCCAGGAGAGCTTAATATTTGTTAATACCCGGTTTGATTGCAGTATGCTTGTAAAATGTGTGACTAAATATTAATCCAACAGAAAAGTTAAGCATAATATGGATTGCCAATCAGTCATAAATTTGTAATCCATTGTTTCTTCAATACGAATGGCATGGATTTATATTACAACATTGTATTTGTTTCACCATTTTTTTGCTTCCAACCTCTTTGTATCTATTTTTTAACTGACCATGAATCTCTATTAAAAATCGTTTTAATAGAGATTCATGGTCAAAAATATTTATTGATTTGTTCATCACATCATGATTGTGAAAGCGAGACAAAAACTGAGAGCCTACGTAATAGAAACTCAATAAATTTTTTAAGCATATTTCATACAAGCATGAACTTATTTTGCACCATGGATGTGGGAGCTGTGTTACTATCCAGCCACCGTGTTTTATCTTTGGTGAAACATTACTGTTTTACTAGCTTATTGAATTTCATTTCCTCATCGGCACTACTTTATACATGCATCCATATTCTTATCAAAATGTCCTTGTATGATGACACTATTTCACCTTTCACAGGCATATTTTTTTACGGCTTCAGACCGTGGGAAAGGCATGCTTCCAGACAATTTGAATTTTTACTCGACAATAACCATTACAACGATGACAAAAATATATTAAATCCTTTAATTTACTAATTCATTTATGTCAATGACTCTTGAAATGCCTACTGCTGGTGCCAAATAGTCATTTACACAGCTTTTCTTTTTCAAATGTTTCAGATACAAACTCGCACAAAAAAAACTTTATTGCACTATGCATAAAATATATGATGCCAAAGTCCTTGGAGACGTTTAATATTAGGATTAAGCATTTATTTACTTATCACGATCAACATAATACATATATCTTGTTTAGTTAAGTACAACATAATATTGTAGTGTTTTATGCTTAAAATGTAATAGAACGTCTGTCATCATTACCTGGTTGTCAAAAGACTGTACCATCTAATATCAACTAATGACAACATATTTACACTCTAGTTTATACTAAAGATAACGATGCACATTAACAACTCTTCATGACATGACTTTTGAGGTCTCAAGAAGCAAACATCAAGTCGAACTCCGCGTCTATTATGTCATCGCTATTTTTCCTGTGAAACTCTTGGTCCTTCTTTTCCACGACGTACTTTTTTTCATCTTGCCGAATATACTGCGTTCCTCTTACAAGCAAGAGAAAAACATACTAATTCTATAGCATACATACATATATCTGCATCTTATGATATCCTTAACAATTCTATATTGAAGTTAAGCGACTCAAGCTATTATTCATTATTTGACTGTGATTTGATTAAAATATTAGTAAATTGAAATGGTTAAAAGCTTGTAGACTTAATTAGGAATCAAAGATTTGAAATGTTTGGAGGAACTCCTGGCTAATTACAATTACATATCATTCGCAGGCTAAAGACTATGAATAAAGTTGAAAAATAAAGAGAAAAACTCATTAATATAATCCAGTGACTTTTACAACGGTACAAGCCCACTGAAGCATCTATACATGACATTCCACCAAACCCAAAAACAATATAGCTCATTCTTAGATTAATTTTGACATAAAGATTTTAACTATTAGGTATATATGAAATGGAAGTAATGATAACAGCATTGTAGATTATTTTGCGAAGCAAAAAGGATTCATAACATTATCATCTTAATATATAGATATATATATATCATCATTGTGTGTAAGTTTAAGTAGCTAACACTTGACTTCATTTGTGAGTAGTGAAATACCATCAGATCTATATGTATCTATAAGTATCTAACATTGTGGACTAATTATTATTATTATCGAAGAAAGAAAAATGGAATATATTATGTTCATGATGGTCATATCAATTTATAATCATCACATCATCACTAAAAAGCAGCACCATACTATTGCATATGATTTAACAAAAATCTAATACAAAATATTATGCATTATATTGTTTAAAAGAGTAGCAAGCATTGACACACATGCATCCATAAACTCATTTTACACTAGAAACTTCAACTTTAGCATAAAAGGATGTTTTCATACATATACTTTATATTGGGTATCACCCTCACTTTCATCCAGAGCGATGATGACTCATAACAGTTCTCATATTCCACGACTACTGTACAGACATTAAATGGGAGTAAAGGAATAAAGCATACATATTCTACATACATTATCTATGATTACATTTACATGAATTTTTTTTCTCAATCCGAAACGTAATACAGTCTTTCCACTGTGACTAAAAATAAGAATCATGTTGTCATACACAATACAAAAGTATTTAACCAAAGAAAAATGAATGCGCAGATTACAATAAAGTAACAAATATTCGATGTTTCGTCCTCGTTCTCATAAAAAAATGAACTTTCCTCTGCTCTTGCATAAAAACCGGGTCTATTGCTACGACGAAAAATCATCATCTTAAAATTTATTGAACATCAAATATAATCATCACTATCGCTATCATCCTCTAACTCATTATCCGAATATCATTTCCAGAAAGTAAAGGAAAACTTTTTTCCTTTGGGGGATTGACCATTCTTGGCGTTGGGAGCTGGTGGATGTGGAGGAATGTTGTCGAATGAGGGCTCAGAATAAATATGCTGACTTAAGTTCAGACTACTGTTGTGTAATGTTGTTCTTGCTGTATCCTTATCTAATCCTGGAAAGCGTTCTTGCTCATCAAGCTCACGATATGAGATTATTTCTTTTGGGCGTCGTAAATCACTTCTTGGAGTGCTGCCACAGTTAGCAAGATTACAAGCGCTAGAATTTTTCACTGGTATTCTACTAGTGCATTCTGGGGGCAATACGGGATGTCCAATACGACGAGGACTGGCTGAATGAGGAGATGGATATCCACTTCGCTCTCCTCTCATTTGATGATCTATGCCTCCACGACTGGAGCTATGTCCAAGGGGACCTGAAGGTCCTGACTTTGGGTGTGGACCGAGAGAAGATGAAGGATCATCGTCCACAGGGCGCCATACTCCACGTGAGCGCATTCCATTCTCAACCCATCGATCCAAACTGTCTCTAGAGCCTGTCTTGGAACGGCTCAAAGAGCGAAGCAAACTCTCTCGTGACAACTGACGTCTGTAATTATAAGGAAAAAATCGCATCATTGTATTCAGAAACATTTATACACAAAACCAAGAATTGCACGTCTCATCTTAACATATTTGACACTGAAATGTTTTGCAGAAAAACATAAAAATAGTAGAATATTTTCAAAATTTCACACCATATCAATCAGGGTATGGAAATCACATGGATTGTTAAAAATGGTACATTCATAATAATTTTCAGTGATGCTGGCATTTTTCAAGGCATGATGATATGGCAGTATTAAACAGCCTATTACATAGGTCATTATTGTAGAAATGTCAGAATGTGAATTTGTTATTATACCGGTAATCTGCCTCAGCAGCTTCTCTAGAGCGATAGCCTTCATCCAAGCTGTCATGGGACCTCTGGCGCACATACTGATGATCCAGTTTCTCCCATTTCTGACGCACTCCTTCAAATCGTTCTCGTGAGAAAACTGGAAGTGGAGGTGGAGGCGACGACAAGTCTGGTGACCTTTGCCGCATCTCCGGTCGTTTTGGCAATGGTGGAGGAACCGGTGAAGCGGAAGATGATCCATGAGCCGGCACTTGAAGATGCTGCTGTGATTGTGCTTGGGATCGATGATGGGATGGATGATGATGTGGTGAGTCAGAAGTTATTGGCCAGACAGGTCGTACAAGAAACTGAGAGCTCTCTGTCGCCACTAATTGACTAGGGCTCCAGTCCTCCTCTGCAAAAAAATGAACATAAAAGGCGTTGTGTTGAAAACCAATTTTATTTAAGATATTTCACACATAAATTTTTTATGACTTTCAGATTTCATTTCGTCCGAACCATTTGTGCTTAGCTTCGTTTCATGATTATGAGATAAGAAATCCTTTCTTTTTTCCGCTGTCCATATACAATCACATCTTTTGTAAATATATAATATATTTGTTTGATTACTGCAGAGTAGAAAGGGTGTTTAGGTTTTCAAGGTTGGCTTTAGGATCATCATCATGCATAGAGTCCAACACACTTGCACTCACCTATTGTTAAAAGGGTGTGTCCAGCGTAAACTCTACATTTTTAGCTCTACAACTATACTGATATTTAAACGAATATTTCTTAATTTGTGGGTGCATTTATAATGACACTTATAAAAAATGTAGCAAACCAAACCATAGTCGTTTTGCTGCAATATCTATTCCTCTTGGCACTATTTTATTTAAACTTATTGCATGTTGCATTGGCATAACGTATGATCAAAGGTTAGCATAGGGCCGTCCTTCCCTTCATTAACGCATTACAGTCGACCTAACCCTATAAATAGAACTATCCTATTAGAAATTATACTCAAATCCAATGGTAAAGCAGATAAGAAGAATTTTAAAATTAATGACTCCAACAAGATCAAGAAATGATGTAGTTCATCATTGAAATCGAAAAGTGCAGAGCAATAAGTAGGCACGTTTTAAGGAAAAAATAGAGTGAAATCCTTGGCCTAACTTTTTACTCATTTGGCATTTGTTATGTAAGCAGAGTCGTGGAAGACGCAAAATTTAATGGCTTTACTGATGATTCAAGAGATTTGTTGCAATGATAATCTACTTATTATCCTGTTGTAAAATCAGTATAGTAAGTTTGCCGCACGACGAAAAGAATAAATGACATTCCCTTTTTGGCACCCTTTGCTCTGTAGCGAATGCACTTTAGATCGTTGAGATATTATGATTCCCTGGAATTTTTGATCGGACTTTTTAACTAAACCTAACGAAAGTGGAAATCTAAAGCTGACATTTGTTTGAAAGCTGTAGGATCATCCAAAACCCATCAATCAACTATTTTCGTAGGCATTAATATATTTCAATAAATGCATTTCTTCACTCGTCCTGTTGAATGAGTCATCAAACTTTGTGATAGCATAAGTTTTCTTATACGCTCTGTGTAAGCTTCTTGAGCTGTTATTTACTACCCCAACATTCAAATTCTTTGTGGTGAAATATTTATTTAAATTTATGCGCCAAGTACCATACAAGGAAGTATTATTCAATTCGATTTGATGAAAAAGGTGTTTAGAAGTCGATAGCATCTCAAAATTACATGATGAAGAAGAAGATTTGAAATCAAACGACAATTTGTCATACATGAGAACGATTGAACAAAAATCAATTTCATAGCTGTCACTATAAGCCAATACTTCAAGCTGATGCGTAGTAGTGAAAGATTTCCATTGCAGTTATTTTGAGACTGTTTTGAATACTACTTTCACTTTCCATTTAGTACTTTAAATAAATGGTATTTAGATGAGTTATAAACGTGTGCTAGGTGATGATAATAGTTAGTGCCTGACGTTTTACGGCTTAAGCTCATTTATTGCATCGTCTTGGAATGAGAGATATTAAAATCATTGCACAGAACGGAATGGATCCCATATTATTTTAAGAAGATCCTGTTATGGCACGGCTTAATGACTACTTTTCATGGGGACGAATGTGTGTGAAGTGATCAGAAATACAATGCATTTCATTTCTCTACTGCTGTAGATTTACTTTTAAAGTTCTCATTAAAGATTTTATGGACAGTTTCTACTTTCTACAAGTAGAGTTTGCATATCAGAATTTGCATAAAGTATTGTTCCAACCCTAATTTGAAGGTATTAAAATTATACCTACAAAAGCCGGACGTTGAAGCTACCCTCATCCATCCATCAATAAAAGTTTGATAATTCAACCTGAATTATTTTTATCGTACGATTGAAAGCTTACGGTGTTCAAAATGTCATACAACGCGATTGATTGCTGTTGTGACCAATTTTTTTTCTTCGATAGATGTATGCCATAGTTTGAAAGGACCAAAGTGAAGCAAGCCACAGGTGCAAATTTCATTTTAACAGTTATCATCATTGGAAATTAGAAAATAAGGGTTGAACTAATTAAGTTTTTATTTTCGTAGATACAAATGGGTTTAGCCCGTCCATATTCATGAGATAAGATAGATTTCTTTTTTTGAGACGGATTTCTGCTGCTTTCATCTCTTAGCCTACTATCTCAACCATGGGGTAATAAAAAACTGAATAATATTATGATTCTTGCTGGAAACATCTTATGTGTTTGAGCGAAACCAAAGAAACATAAAGAAGAAGAAAAGTAGTGAACATTTTATTATTCATTCCTTATCTATACTATTCATAACTTGAACGCAAGTTTACAACCAGAATAGTAGTTTATGTTCGTAACTAAATTTGTGTGATAAGTTACAAGCAGCAAGCGGCATACAAATGTCCATGACATAGCTCATTTATCCAAATACGAGATACTTCTCAACAAAAAGGGTGTTTAATATTATTGAAAACTACGAAATGAAAACGAATTTATTCCAAGAAATAACAACGTCAGTACATTAAATTGCATTCCATCTTTCATTTTTTTCACTTACAACTATCTCCGTGTTATATACAACGTAATAGGGATTACGTACATCATCCTTTTCCCGACCAAAAAGTTCAACTGTTAGTGACATCATCTTGTCGTTATGAAGTTGTTGCTTCCATTTTTAGGTAAGTACATAAGTCTACGCGTACCCATCCTCCAGCAGCATAACTTGCCGTAACAGTTGAATATGATTTCATCCTATACTAAGCTGATGCTAAACTGAAATGAGGATGCAGATAGAGAAAGATAGATATGCTACGCCATGTCATATAAAATCAGATTCAGTAATTTAAAAAACTACTGATATAAAATACCACTACGTTATGGGACAAAAATAACTCTAGCGTTTGTAAATAGTCCACTAGCATGTGCTAAGCATCAGAACATGTTGAATAACATCTAATTACTAATTTGCAAACACCTGCTTGCTTGTAGTAGCAGCTGAGAAACATCAAAAACTGGATGGACATCCGGTCATGGGCACATTCCATGCTACAAACGCAACGTGCGTCTATGTTTACAAGAACCGGATGGTAACATCTTGTAATATAAGATAAATATGACCATCCACCTGTTCTTCCTTTCGTAATTATAAATTAATACATATCATGATCAACAAACATAGCAAATTTATCTTAAATAATTTGAACCTTGTATTCTTGATCATTGCTATAACTACAAATTAATGTTTAAGGAACGGATGTTTAGCTAAAACTTTACTCATGACGTTTAAAGTAATAAGCATAATATGTACCTAAAAGTTAGACTGTAAGATTGTCTCTAGCATGGGCTATGTAGAGCATTAAGTGTGTCTCATTCAAATCAGGTATTAGGCTTGCTGAATACGTTTAATCAACGGCGTACACAATTTTATATAAGGATTATTACAACCCACAATCCTACGCTCATTCTACCCAGTATTCCCATTGTCTATTGGGCTCAGATTGTTATTGTTGGATTCCTCGAGGGCGTTAATTCCTTCATTATTCTTTCACTGTTAAATGAGAGGCTTTGCACAGCGATGTGATGAGGAATCCATGCGTTCACACCACAAAGTAGCAACACAATATGGCTTGAAAAAGCATTAGTTCTGTAGCTCCTCAATAGTTGCTGTTGTTTGTAAACTTGAGCCGACTAAGTACATTATGAACACATACATTTTTTTTGTTGTAATTTCATCTTTGCCTTGTGTAGTATTCACCTGGAGTAGGGTGATGTGATTACATAATTATCCCACATAGGCAATTTATTTTTAGAGTGGTACAATGAACCGTCGATGACTTTTATATAAAAATAAATACGATGCGAATGCTTACGAAGATCCTTGTTGCAAACTTGTTTAATATTCAAAAACTTAATTACAGCTCATCATTACTCTTCCGTGAACTGTGAACCTTATTTCTACTTAAGGGAGATGTAAAAAAAATTACTGTCTATCACATCATTCACCTCCCGTTTGATGGGGCTCATGTTAGAAGGCAGTACTGATTTAATGAGGAGCTAAACCGAAGGGCAACATATCTCGTTAGAATCTCATACTTCGTCATATATCGTTACTGTTAGTAAAGCAAGTACATAGTAATAAACATTCCTACCCTACATGATTGTGACTTTGAATTTGGACAAGAAACTGTGTCCAAATGCAAATCCAAATAAAGTTGTGTAAATAAAGAGACGCAATTGTTAGTCATCGAGATAACGAAGTTACGGTACGGTAGCGTTGGTTGAGCATAACACGTCTGAATTAAAAAAAAGGTGGACGAAACATTTATACTTTACGACGGATAGATAGATTGTTGTTGTTGTTAACATGCAACTCAAAGCAGTCAACTCTCAAAGTTCTTGAGAACGAAGGAGTTTGTATGACGTGACACTGATGAATATACGAATCATATCAAAAAAGAGCTCTTGTGGATGACGATGACATACAACGCAATCAAAATAGTTTTATGTGTTTGGATGCAAGGTCAGTAGTTTAGTGTTTTGATCTCATATAAATTAAAGTTGCCGTACATAGTTTGAAAAGTTACGTTCTTCAGAGAGAAAAAGGAGACCCAACAAGGAAATCTATTTAAATGTAATGTGAAGGGTCTCTCTTGCTCCCTTTTGTTTACCATTGCCTGACACGATGTAATTCCCCATTGATAAGAATCAAATTGGGATTTGCGTTTAATGGAACTATTGCAACGCGTAATCATTGCCCTCTCTATTTTTCAAAAGTAGCCATTAATCTGCACTTCTTGTTACATACTGCTCGATATCGTGTTGTGGAGGTAAAAATTGGAGTTACATTTTGATTTGGCCAACCTACTCATCATCCTCATCGTCAAACATGATCATCTCATCTCCCACATCGTTATCGTGTAGTCCATCTTAATCTAGGCATCTGATCCTATGAGATCCTACACTACACTACACGTTACCTTACCTTACCTTACACGAGTATAACGAAAGGGAGAGAGAGAGGAATTTAGTGAAAGAGAGAGATGCATGCTTGCAGATATACATTTTTATGATACAATGAGTTGTGTTTGCTTACAAGCGTATTTTTTGCTCATCTTCACTTTGGTTGGATGATGATGACGCTGATGATGAGGCTTTGTGGCTAGGAAAAGAGATGTGATTGGGGAGTACGATGACCCAAAAAAGAGAGATACATAAACAACATCATATCATTATTGCCACGAAATGTAAAGCAGAGGATGAGCAGGCGCCTTTCACAATCGCCTTCTTGTCTTCCCTTCTCAATCCAGACGAATAAATAGCCCTACGAATGAACATGCGTCAGTCACCCAAGTCGACGGGTAAAGGCCAGTACAATGGATTTACATCGCAATATAGTAGTAATGGTTATGAAGACTTTAGGTCCTTACATCAAAATATGACAACGCATTAAGCGCATTCATGACTAATTGTAAATAGTTTGTTTACGTGAACCATTTGAAGGAGAAACGTTTTTTTGTTTAGTCCCAATATCCAAAAATGTTTTTGATGTTTTGCTTGGTGACTGGAAGATGCACGGGCACGTTAGCATTTTGTTATTACATTTTTCATAATATAGTCATAACAATCTATTCTGCGGGGTAAAAATCCTCGGAAAAAACTATTAATATTTACCATTTTCTACCAATATTAATGTATGGTTACTAATAGTATGCTAAACTGTTGCATATAAATACATGTATTCTGGCTGACGTTCTTGTTTTGAGGGTACATTGAGAATATAATATATATCAACCCAAGACAAAAGCTAAGTAGAAAGTTATTGGACCAATCTTCAAAAGGTGACATGTGCGAACACTCAATTTAAATGAATGAAGCAATACGGCTGCCATATCTCAAACACTGTCGAAGAAATTTCTCTATACGCGTGTTGGTATTTCGATATATATTAGAGCTTTACGTGAGTAAAATGTGCAAGGACGCACATTTAGATTATAGCTGATCAACGACCAGATCAGAAATACCAAGATTGGGTTGTAAATATCGAATTTTTATTCTGTTTGTTGAAATAATTCGAATGTCCTTAACCTCAGGTCTTTAACGACTACCTTAAATTACATGAATTGCTAAATTTTTTTCAGGGGGATTATCACATCGATAATTTTACGCCTTTGCAACCACCTGTTTTTTTTGTTGAAAAATCTCAAACGCCAACGTATTTTTTTGCATGAGTAATATAAAGGCTGACTTTTTGTTCTGTTAGCTTCATGAAGTGTATCTCCTTTCACGATATTTATCATTCATTCGGTGGCATTAACCTCGTATTCCTAGCATTTTCTGGAGAAATGAAAAAACTAAAATTGTATGTATGCATATAAAAGATAATAATAACATGTGTGTAGCTCTTGCATGGAATTGTTGATGCACACAAATAATTGCAGTGTTGTTTTTGCATTTATTACTGTTGATTCATCTGTTTCCTAGACCATGAATTCCTCACCTTTGCCTCACTCTGATCTTTGAGTAGCAGGTGATTCGAAAGCCGGACGCAGCTTTTGTTCCCAAAGACTCAAGGTTTTTACTTGTGTGTATCATTTCCATTAAGCTGTGTAACTCAATGTGACTCATGTCATGGTAGCATGCATAAAAAAATTCTGTTCTCTACAATTCCGAAAGGTAAACCGAATTAACTTTTCCGTTCCTCAAAAAACTAGTTCATTGTATGTATTATTCTACCAACTAATTAATTAATCCCCCCGATATCGATCGGCTTTTCAGGAATTTCAAGTCGGATTAACAAAGTAAAGCTCTGCTCCCTATAATTTAGTTTCCTAACAAAGAAGTTATAAACATACAGAGTCAAAGAAAATTATATATCTTCGGTGCAATCTGGTGTTCTAATGGCATTAATCCATTTCTCACACAAGCCCTTTCGACTCTGATGCATTTTAAGTACATAATTAAAGAAAGAAGAAAGCTACAAACTCAAACTACATATGTATGTCCTCTTCTCATACATCATAAGTTGTAAGTAATCGAAAAAATCCATCATTGTCGATTCCTTCATAGTAAACAAATTTTTTTATATTTATTATTATTCATATTAACTTTATTCACACATTATAATCCTCCCTGTCATACTAGTAATAATCTTACTCTCTCCATACTTTTGAGAGAAAAAACTAGTTTCCTCATCTTATACATACATAATTGTACTGTGTTTGATCATCTTTGACACATGTACTCATGTACTTAAGGTAAAGTACCTACATTTTTCTACAATGTTATATTGACATGTAACATTGTATTTGCTCACAACATCATACTTAACTACGCATCGCATTATCGAGTCTCCGTAATAGTTTCACAAGTTAGGAATTACCTTCATCATCATCATCATCATCTTCATCCTCTTCACAAACATGTGATCAGTATCAAATATTGGCAAACCAAACGCCACCTGATTTTACAACTTTAATTCATCGTAAGAGAAAATGAGCAAGTCAAAAACCAAACCACTACTTGTAACATCAAATCACCGCTACTTGGCTTTCTTCACAAGGATCTCCCCTTACGTGCCTAGATGCTTTTTGATGACATCAAACTTGAAATGAATGAGTTGCATATCAAAAAACAGCTACTATACTTAAGTACATAGCAGTGTTGTAAATGTTCAAGTTTTTTTTGCAAGTTGTGTTATAAGGGTTATAGAAGGAGAGAGAGATGAAGTTACGTTTTTTTATAGGGAACATTAAAAATGATACCTTTAGGCATTGTTTCACGTGCTCATACAAAGCTGTATTTAGTTTGTAATGTATGCAATAAAGAAGATTTCGAAGGATGAGCAAGAGAGAGCGAAATTCTTTCAAATAGATATATTGCGTTAAATCAAGTTATTTATTTATGATTTCACATCAAAAATTGAAAGTGAGATGAGACAAATTCAGAAATTATTGAAGGTTTTTAAAGGTTGCACATTGACATATGTGCTGGAAATAAAATTACCGACAGAGCATTATTCAAAGGAGTTTTATATGTGTGTAATGCAGCTGCCATGAATTTTGGACTAAAGCGTGCTGTCCATTCAACTGAGCTCTTTGTTGAGATTGTAACTGATTACAAAGCAGTGCTGAGGCAAATAAAGTGTTTTCTAAGCCACATCAACCACCTGTCCTTCCAAAGTTTCACACAGCAACAACAATGCTCGCATTTTTCATACCGAACTAAAACACGCATTTGTCAATGAGCCTCTGGCTGATTTATATTCAACAGTTGGAGTGACGAAACTAGTTTAATAAATTCAGAGAGCATCCACCTAAATCTAGCCACAACACAACACCTTCTACAATTGTCACTAAAAATAAAAAAAGACCACTACTGGTTGCCCTTCTACCAGAGAATTGCTTCTTGTCCAAACTTCAGATGAATGAAACTACCTGAGCTCTTGAACAGCTGAATAACTTCATCTGGTTGGTGTTGAACCTCAAATGGTGTACCGCAAGCGTATTTTCTCTTTGTTTCGTTTCTACCATATCACATCACTCTCTTTCATTAATCCTTCCATCATCCATTTGTTTCGGTTTGCAAAAATGAATTATTGTTGGTGTGCTAATTTGTGCAATCAATCTTGGCTGAGAGAAAGCTAAATGCAGACAACACATGCTTGATTGAAGGACCTTGCAACAAAAAGAGTAGTTCAATTTTCTTTCCTTGCTGGCAACAAGTCATGTTTTTGGATATCATATCATATCATACATATTACATATATGATCATAAAAATGTGTATTATGCATGTGTGTATCTATCTCTATGGTGTGGATTATAGTAGCTAGCAATTCTTCATTCAATTCTTTGGAGTAAATGTACCTGAGAGTAAATGCTGCTGCGGCTCATTTTCAATTTGGTTCGCATGAACCTTTCCACTAATTCTAGCTCAATTTTGAAAGAAAATTCTGAGGGAATAAATTTCTTACACATTACCCTGCAAATTTGGCAACTTGTAAATTAAATACAGTGATTTAATTAAAAAATATATTATGTACATAATGTACAAGTAAAATGAGGGAGGGATGGGCCAAAAAATTATTAAAAACTAATTTTCGTTGAAATTGCCTATAGTTGGTTAGTGCCGCAAGATTCGTTTTATTTTATTTTTTTCATTTTTTACAAATTTTACCTTACCACCAACACCAACCAAATGGTCAAGAGTTATGAGCAACTCAAACAACTCAACAATGTATTATTGCTCTTATTTACTGTTCACACGGATGATTACATAACAGGATTTAAAGCATGAAAATTATTTCTCTTCGCCATATCTCATCTGTCTGTCTGTTGGGATTCAAAATACCAACCAAACTCCATTTCGGTTAGGTGATGCAATGATAATATAAAAATGTTGGTAATGACGACGACGACGACGATGATGATGGTCAACTCCATTTTTTTGTAATTCCAATAAAATGGCAGATGTTTTGCGCTAATAATTCTGATGGCAAACTTTTTATTCTTCCACAGCCCTGTTGTTGGGGTTTTTCTTTCTTAAATTACAGACAGCCTTTTTCAACAGAGAGTGGCAAGGAGTAAATAAATGCAGTGCTTGAAAATGCATGAGATGGTAACGAGGACGCTTTTGTAGTTAAATTGTGTACCTTGTGCCAAGGAAGGGTGAATAATCGTAGGGAGCACGCAACAAACAACAGCTACAGATTACTAAACCCTAACACTTTGGGTGGCTGTGGTTGTTACCCTAACGGCTTGAAGAGAGTGCTGTCAAGAATAATTTTTTAATGTTTAGGTTACGTGCTGTAAAAGTAATGTACAGACTTATGATTATTATGCAACCTTTCGTTTCCATCACTATTATTGTTGTCTTCATAATCGCAACTGCTAACTTGTGAAGAATTGGGAGCATTAACAGTCTTTTTTTTGTGATGAACACTTTGTTTGCTTGATTTTGCCTCCCATTTTCACAGTAAAATGCCGTTTATGGTACATTTCCAGTTTCAATAAAGGCACTAAGTACATCATACATTGTCATTTTAACATTCATTGTCTCTATGATAAGCAGTTTTAACCATTTATTCTCAGGTTTCGCTCAACCACAATATGCATGCTTGCATTTCCGTGCGTCGATCCCCGTCTGTCCAATAATATGTCACTAAATCAGGAACTCCAATTTTAACGGTAGTCATAAATGTTCCGTAAATTATGTGCCTATTTGACAGTACATGAAAAACCACAGTGTGTTGTACGTGACATTTGCATACCGTACGCGAAAGCGTGTGTACGGTTGAAGCGAATTGAAATTCATTAGAGCATGATTTTCGGATTTTGTGACATTGTTGTGATGTGATATGATAAAATATGGAGTAGAGAGAAACTCTTCTTCTCTTTAGCGTACAATTGGATGAATACGAAACGCATTATCATCTTCAAAAGTATTTTGTAAGTCACTTACCCTCAGATGAAGATGGCACAGCACCGTTTTCCATTAAAGCATCATGTAATGGACTGCAGTTGTCCTCTGTAGAACCAATTCCACTTGATCGTCCGCATGACTCTTGCTCCCGAGATGCGTATGATCTTCTGTTTCCAGTTGCTCCGACAACGGCTGGATTAGAGCACCGTCGTATCTCAATCCCCATAAGATTTCCACGCTGACGATGTATAGTGTCATAGTCCCTTGGTGGAAAAAGTAGTGGTGTGTTCCGCTTTCTGGCACTCAGCTTCTCACGCAGTTCAGCAGCCAATGAGTCATACAATGTTGCAATTCTGTCGGATGTCAAGTTAGATGATCCAGAGCCAGAGCCGAACCCACGATCAGAGTTTTCAGAAGAGTCTGATGTTCTACAGTCAAAATCTGGGGTTCCGCGGTCGCGTCCTTTGGAAGGACTATGGCATGGAAGCAACCCTTTTGACTGAAGTCTCGTCTCAATGTCACGAAACTTTTTCTGATTATCCTCTCGGTTTACTAACTGCTCAAGCTGCTCTTTCAAAACTGCGGCTGTCTCCGAAGAGTCACATCTGTTAAAATAAGAGTGCATTGTAGAATTATGCAATAACTAATGCTGACTCCAGATAAACTCAACCGTGAAGCAGTAAATTTTAATAAATGCAGAATAATTCTAACCACCTGCACTTTCGAAGCACCTGGAGAATATTTGTTTTTGTAAAATCTCAGATAAAGCATATTATATTTGAGCTGTAACATGATGAATATTCATGTTGTGCGTTCATATTCATTTCCATTCCTAAATAAATTCTTTTGTATACTCTTACATGTATATTTTACCCAAAGTGATGCCATCGTCACTAGTTCTCCCATTAAAACTGACAGACAATGAAGCGTGAGGGTTTTCCAAACTATCTAGAACATTATACGTATTGCGTATTACGCGCAAAACTCCGGAAGTTTCCTGAACTAGATTATTAGAAAAATGAAGTATTCCGAGTTTCCCCAACGTAAAAGCGTTTCGCATGATTATCATTCGAGGTCATGTGTGAAGTATTTCAAGGAATTTGCAACGATGACATGCAAAACAAAAAAAACACCCTGTTTACTGTATTTACAATAATCTCATTGCATAAAATTTCAAACGTTTCAACCTTCAGGGGCTTAAATACCTTTTATCGTGAGGGAAAAACTTATTACTTTTTTTGCCATTTAACAGTATATGTGTGTACATGAATATGCCTTCAAAGCAAGTTTATTTTTTTCATTTCCCTAAAGTTACAACTCTAAATGAAAGATGATGGCTTGTACGGTATTTAGACGACCCAGGCAAGTTCTAAATTAGCCAATTTCCTAAATTAGTGCTACTTACAATAACGAGTATGAGGCTGTGAAGGACTTGTCGTTAGTAATGAAATCATCAAGTTTATATAACCATTACAATGCACGCTTTCTGTTAGAAACATTCACGAAGACTACCCACCCCTAATCATCACTTAAAAGCAATGTAAAACATGCGCATATTCTCATGCCACTTCCTAGCAGTAATGATCCGTGTCTGAGGATACGCGTTGTGAGACAATGTAAAAAGTTGTCACAAAATAAATATTATTACTATTTAACAAACTACACGGTTTTAATAGAATGTTGAGTTAATTGCAATGTTAATATTATGACATTATAATTTGCTAATAACTTGATTTGATAAGGATGGAAATACCAGATTACCATTTCATAAGAAAATTCAATGATATAACTTGAGTTCTAACGGAAATCTATAAAATTTTGAAGTAAAAAGCTAAATCCTTTTTCAAAAATTAAGTACGCGTACTTACGTATTGTATTATACATTGGAAATTTTTTGTTTTTAATCACACCACACACGTATAATTAAGAAATATTGTGAGCGAGAAAGCATGGGAATTAAACGTGTTAAATTTCAATTCAACAGCACATTTTCAAACAAAAGACAACGGAAGTAAAAAAATTTCACATTTAACATTCGCCAACTTTCCGTCCACTACATGAAGGATTAGTGCTTAGGTGAAAAATACATAACATAAGTGTACGCTATTATAAGTATTATGCTTCTACAATTCTTCCGCTCACTAGACTCTATCTCGACAAAACAACAATTATTACCCTTTTTGTCTGTCAACAAAGACGACTCGCGTGTGTACAATTCACGTGTCATGAAGTACAAGAAGAGTTTAGTGACAGTGTTATGCTACAGTTATTATATCAATTTATTATTACGCAGTAATGGAATGGAATAAACCCCTTTTTCTATGTACTTATACTAATGCCCATATTGAAGACTCTGTTTTGTTTTAATCTTCGAATAAAAACATGACAATGAGAGAAGAGAAATCGAAAACAAAAAAAATACTTGAAATTATAAGATAGCCAAAAGTGACGCAACACTAGCAATTAATCAAATATGAAGACAGCGACAAAATTCTCGAATTCTATTGGATTTTTGTGTGAAAAGGAGAAAGCATATATTTGTTACCTGTAACAGTGGACGTGAACAGGACATTTCGTATCTGGATTGTAAATGAGTAGAATGCAGGAGACGATGTCATCGTTCGGTGGAGGAGCTTGAAAAACGCATGTGATGGCATGATGAGGAATAAAGTGTTTTTCAGTGTTGCTATTATTTTCTGAAGCGCTGCTCACCCCAACCACACGCTGATTACAGGGAATAATCTTCAGACCTTTGTTACTGACTTGAAGGGTCACTTTGAGTGCTTGCATGCGTGATTCTTGTGACACAAAGTATTGAAGTACGGGCTCGATGTAGTGAGGACCCCGTAGGCCTTTGCTTTCTTTTGCCCCAAGGAACAGCACGTAGTACGATGATCTTTTCATTTCCGACATTTTGGTATCTCAATGTATGTACAGGGAGGCCTCCAAGTCTGTGTTTAGGTACAGTTGATTTTGAATTTAAATGACTTTGATTGTCACTTTGATGACTGATGAGTTGAAGATTTCTCCTTTTCCAAATGCTACTTCTCGATGAAAATCACGTGGTTGCTATCTCACTGTAAAAAAGAAAAAAAGAAAATTATTAAGTAAAGTTATTTAGAATGTGAGACTTTGGTTATTAATTTAATAAATGATGATTGTATTCGCAAATAATATGATTTCATGTTCAACGCTCAATTCAGAATTTCTTCAAATCCGTCCACTAAGTTTCAAATTTGGTGGCGAATTTTTTAGTTAAAAAATACTTACACTTTTCAGTTACCAAAAAGGACTTTGGCATAACTCCAGTCGAGCCAAGTTTCATTAGATGACACGAAGATGAGGAATGCCTCAGAAGAAGTGAAGATAAAGTGACGAGGTTTGAATACTTTTATACTTTTTTGCTGTGCCAATTTTTCCTGGAGAGATTGAGCTGGAATGATATGATTCAAGCCCGGTGATTTTTTGTGACAAAATTTGCATTATTATCACCACAATGAGTTTTAATTGCGAGTGTAGTCAATCCAATGCTATAAACATATTAACGACCACGACACACTTGGAAAAGAAAATGGAAAATTGGAAGATATTTTATGGACTATAAAGTGAATTTTAACGAGGTGGGAAGGGAAGGAAGAAGCTTGCTTGCAGTGCTGCCTAAACTACCATAAAACTGGGAACAACGGCATCAGATTTCTCTGTTTAGAATACTATTCTTTGAACCTTCATGGAATCGGATGTGGAACCACGTACTTAGCAAAATATGCAAGTTGTACTGTAAACGTACTTTCAATCATGTAATTACTTCTAGTTTTGAAAACGTAAATAGTATTCTCTTGGGAGGAAATTTTGGACACGAAATAAATCGAAATCTAATTTAATGTGTGAAGAATTATTAATCTTCCGCACAGATTTTATTGTACTCTCTTATACTTCATGTTGATGAGACGAGAACAGCGTTTTAACTGATTAAATGCGAACACATTACATCTGTACATGTCACTTAAAATTTACATATGCTATGGTACACAAGCATGTTTTGAAGATAGTAATTGTATGTTCTGCGTATTATAATACTGATACAGCTTAATATTTTCTGTTACATCACTTTTTACGCTTTTTGTTGTTATTGCACCAAGTTGGTTCGCAGTTCAGCGTGCGTGGTTATACAAACGAATTAATTTGAATTCATTTTCATTGTACCTTCTTCTTGCAGAGTATCAATTTTTTCAATATCCTCCCCTCCACTAGTTTCGTTTACCACCCCAATTTTTTTTAAAGCGTTACATCCATCTGCAAATGCATTTTATTTGTAAGCCGAACGTAGTCATTTTCAAATAGCTATAAAATTTGCCCCACATATTTGCTCTCTTCTTTGTTCTCACAATTCATCACATCGTCATCCACTTTCGCCTTCTAAAAAGGTATACAACAGTTCTTTCTCGTCAATACCTTGCCCTACGTACATACGGATGCACATAGATCCTAATAGACGCGTACAATTTATTCTATTTTAAGATGCTTAAATTTTCATATCAGTCGGTCCCAACAATATTCAAATGAAAATGAATTTAAAATGCAGATTACTACCAACACCAACTGTCTATGCTTCATTCTACATCCTGGGTTTTAGCGTAAAAAATACATGGCGACAGCAAATATTTTATTACCCATTCTTTTGTAAGGATCATTATTACATAGATCTGGAAGGCTCATAAAATGACAGAAGGGTTTATTATGTCACACTCAGATAAAGTCTTTACTTTTTGTATATTTTCCTAGAGTTTTCGGACATGAACGAATACATAAAATAGTAATATTTTACCGCAAATCGGAGCAGTTGGTATTTCTGCTCACAAAGGTTTAGTATCTGCATCAAGCTTTATTTTATCCAATTGCCGATTGAGGTGTCATTCTAATTACTTAATAAAAATAAACCCATGAAAACCGCAATGAAATAATTTCATAAAATGATCGAAATGCCTGGATTTGGATCAAGTTTATTACCTACACGTGGACTTTAATAGCACATCAACTCCATCAGTGAGATTAAAGGCCTTTATGAATGAGTGGGAAACTTGTGCCCAACGCCAGATACTTGGAGGTTGGTTTAATGAATTAGTTTCTCTAAGTAACAGAGGCCTTTGTCTTCTAAAAATACTCTGCTCTGCTGCCACCGTAAAAACTAAACAGCAATGATGATACGCCGGTTTTACGCTTTAAGTTTATAAAGTCTGTAACGGCAATGAAATCCCTCTATTTAAAAACTGATGGGAAAATTAAACTTTTTCCATTCCGGTAGTGATGAAAATTTCAATGCAAATAATAAATTGCGGCAGTTTGAATTTCCTTTAAAAAGTACTTTGTGTGCAACGTGAGGAAAAGTTATATTATAATCTCAATTGTTTTCTCAAAAATCAATCTCCAACTATGAATTGCATTTTTAATTTGTATCCATTACATTGAATTAGTTAGACCTTACTTCTAGTATTGTTTTTGAAGCAGGGAATACAAGAAAGAAGAAATTGCAGAAAGCAAAAAACATAAAACCAATAAATTACACTTTAATGAGTCATTTCACTAACATGGTCAAGAAAAAGGTATTCCTTTTCTCTCCTTACTGCCATACATCACATTCAAGTTTTTAATTTAATAACAAGCAGAAGCAGTTTCACGCCTGCCCTTTGTTTTAACGCTACAACAACTCTCGTTATCGTTATCAAAATCCCCCATCTCGGAATTACTCTGGCATACATTAAAGTGAGCTGCAAGGGCATAAGAAAATTTACGGAGTGAGTGTAGTCGTCTCATTGGTTGGGCAATTTTGCCATTATTATAAGGCACCATTTTCACGAAATAATAATAAAACTTGTAATAGCTACAGGTAATTATACGCGTTAAAAATCTCATTGTCAAGTGCAAGCAATATTCAACAACAAAGCTCGTTTACTTTTTACTCACCGAATTTTTTTTGCCGTGAACCAAAATATGCATAAGTACTACTCTCGCAGTAAGTAGTACTCGACTGTCACTTTCATGGATTAATGCTTTAGATTTTTTGCCCCCTTTCTTAAAAGTTAAATGAAGCCATCATTGTCTTCTCCATGGAACAGTTAGCAACAATTTCAACCTGGGTTCTTGTTAGGTAACATCTTCTTTGTGTCATTCGCATTTTTAGAGAACTGTTCAGCCACAAAGTTATCCGAAGAACATTTCTCAATCATAATAAATAAGGTTAGGATTTCATGGGAGAAACAGTAGCAGAAAAATTCCATGTTAACTCACTAGCATATCATATCATATCATAATAGCTGTACGAGTGCTTGCATTCAATAAGCGTGTTACATTGTAAGCTCATGTAACATGCATGCTTTGAATTACATACAAAATGTATCGTCTGCAACTTTGTCTCCTTGTAAAAGAATTTCAACCCATTTGAACAAGAATGTATAACTGAACTGAAAACCGCATTTTCTGTTAAAAAATTCTGCACCACACAAAAAAACTGCCAAGCACAGCAGTTGTGTAAACCAGAATGAATGAACATCATGTCAAGATGATTATTATGTTTATTGCCACTTGGTAACTACTTTATTTAATTCAACAGTGTAGCTTCATTCTTTTCTACTTCTCTTTTCTTATTCAGTTAGTGGTATGCGTACTTACTCCCTGTTCATCTTTGTATTTATACACCTGTAATATCTTGATTTCAACCGAATGTCATCATCATCTCTCATCATCGTGTCCCTATACACCATCAGCATAAACCACAACGTACCCAAGTAAATTGTCACGAGAAAGAGTGTATTAGCGCATAAAACACCTTACGTTATTGCACCATGCAATCCTTCCTTGATGATTATGTTATTACACCGGCATTATCATCTTCAGCCGGAAGAAATTTAAAGACTTGTCACAACCCCAACCACATTTCAAGCTGTGGAAAATGGACTAACCAAATATAGAAATTAAGGAGAATGAACAAGTCACATGCAAAAAAGGAATAGTATATCGAAATGACAAACGGAATTTTTGAAAAAAACAACGTGTTTGCATGCACATTAAATGTATCTCTACCTCTTTCCGGACTGAGGTCTAAATTCTACCGTTTGATAACTTAATGAGGAAATGAGATGAAATACATTCGCCAACAACTGTGCCTCTAATAATACTGAAAAAAATTGTGACCGATTTAAAATCATGAGGAGTTTTGAATCCAATTTCATCGGCTTTGAGAAAGAAACTGCGTGTATTTTTTTGAGCGTCGACTTGAACAAGGAAAGATTTCCTGTCTTATTTTTGCTAAACCTAAATATTATGACTGATGATGATGACATAACCAATTCCTCACGAAAAAGCAACAGCAATTACCCAGTTATTTAGGTTTTAGGATCAAAGGCTGGGATCAAACGCAATTTTTCTTGCTAATATTATCATTAGCCCAGTTTGGCTTTTTTCGGTAATCGCGTGTATGATTGTTGAAGAATTTCAGTCATTCCCCTCTTTGAAATGTTCTTGTTGGTTACGTATTTGACCAGAGAGGATGAACCGAGAAGTCTGCCTGCGTGAAACTTACATGTACCTAAGTATGCGCATACATTTTCGTCATAATAACAAAATACATTATGCATTGACAGCAGAACGGCGACCAACCTATGAAATTCCATTTCTACAAAAATCAGACAACTGATTGTAATTGCTAACCAGTTTGTGGAAATGTCAGACACTGCCATAATAATATATTGTGTAGAGGCGCTTGAGTATTCAACACACGATCATACGCATTTTCATATCAAGAATATATATCAGCACGATACATACGCGCACCACCACATCTCTATACAACACAACACAACACCACATGTGCACGTTCAGTTTTGAATAAATTTTCGAAAGAAAAAGGGGACACATCAGTCTCGACAAGACTATAGAAGTCAAGTTCGACTTGTTGCAAGTTGCATTGCAACAAGCACCATGGATCATCATCGTTTTGTGTACCGCATCCGCATAACATAAGCCCTGTATAGATTTGAATGTGAGCGTGAGGATACATTCTATGATGTGATGACCTGCATAATTCACCGTGTAAAGCATGAATATTGAATATATGCACAAACTCTACACAATCCAAGTTTCTTAATCCAGTACTTCAAAATTGACTTGCTCGTTAGTCATTCGGAACCACTTGTTTGTAACTGATATGAAAATGGTTTATTTTTTATTTTGCAAAATCATCCTATCACCTTCATGTTATTGGGAGATTTTTTTGTGTCTTTCTCCACGTGTAGAAGCTAAAAGTTCATTACACCTGGTGAAACCATCAATGAACGACATTTTTATTTTGTTTTCAATCCTTCTCCTGTGTTATGCCACTCCATTTCGTCAACGATTTTGAAAACGCGGAGAAATGTATGTTATAAGATGTACAATTCAAGAAGGAACACATAATATTTTCATGATATGACAAGTCTTTTATGAAATTTTATTGAGTGTATCACTGATCATATTTTTTTCATTGTGATTTCATCACAACTTCCCGTCGTGTGGTGAAGATAAGCTTCAGCCTCATCGTCATTCTGACAGTTTGTCGATATTGAAAACCTGTAATCACAGGTTGAAATAATTGATAATGAAAATAATAAAAAATCCGGCTGAGGATAGGGTTTTAATGTAAATGCTCCTGTTGCATGATGTTATCACATCACATCACCCACCAAGCAGAATATACTAGATACACATGAAATGTAAACTCACACCGGTCATTTGTATCTTTATAATGGCATTAATCAACTACTTCTTTGTTCTCTATTCAACAAATTACAAACGACGGCTACAGAGAAAAAAATATGATGCGGTCTTGCAATCAGGTCCATTGTACGCAAAATGTATACACTTACACACTCATCATCATCATCATCATTGCCAAGGGGGATCAATTGTTTAGTGTTCGTGCTTCAACAAGAAAATCCCATTTTTCTAATCAATAGCGGTAGTCGGATTAAAATTCAGAAGATTGTCGTATATATATGTATCGACCATAACCACTTTTTGATTCACAATTTGTCAGTATCATCATCATTAATGTACTCAAGTTACACTGTAACGAGTAGTTGTCGTACGAACTCTGTGACTGTCCTTATCAAACCGAAAAAAATCCAAGGAAGTACGAAAGGTAGCAAAAACAGGCAAATCATCATCATTATCACTTATTATTCAACTTGGCAATCTTAACTGTAACTTGGAGATGATAACAAAAATTATACAAATGTGTGGCCGTTACAGATACATACGTATTATATACCTTGTTACAAATTGTAAAGAACAGTTGGGCTTAATTAGAAATTAGTATTCATGATTTGGTATATTTTATTGAGCATTTTTAAAGATTATCGTCGTTGATAACTATGTACCGCATCACGTCACGTATCTCTCACATTTGTATTTGGTGGTGGACATTGAATAACTACGCAATGTCATCAAGAAGAGAAGTTCACACTTCCTAAACAAAAATCTCAGGTATGCAATTTACGCATAATATTGCTGTTGTCGAGTATCATCGCGTCAATCTACAAAATTGTTTAGTGTTTCAGACATTGTTGAATCCAATTATTTTTACAATGCAAAATTGAAAAAAAAAATATTCAAGTAAATAACATTTTAATGCGAGAGGGTTAGCACTTTAATTTCATTCAAAAAAAATTGTTTGAAACAAAGGGCAAAAGACGGAAGGACACTTGCAATTCTTCAACTTGTAAAAATTATTATGTACATTTCAATATTCCACGCTTCGCCCTAATCATCATTAGCAGCAATCAGAGTTCGTTAGTCATCCTCTCATGTTACGAAAGTTCACTGGATTTCACTTTAGTTGAAAATCAAGCCTTTTAAAGAAAATTCCCCCCAAATGCGATTAGCAGCCAACCAACCTAGTCATTATTACATTAAAGCGTCATGCAGTCACTTGCTATCATTTGGTACATACCAAACCTAAGCGAGCAACTTTGAAAGTGAAAAGGTCGCTATTGTATTGTATTGTTACTGTATATTCTTCACAAAAATCATGAGATGTCTGAAAACGAAGAATAAAAAAAGTCGTGAGTCTCTAGAGGTGCAACTCAACAAAAATGTATAGGAAAAGGTGAAATGAATCGCTGACAAGAATTACAAATTAGCCACTAGAAGCTTTTGAGGAATCAATTAATCCACCTGTTTTTACCCTTTGTATTTTTTCCCTAAATTTTAGTGCCTAATCACAACACAAGTTTTCAGGAAGTTGTTTTCCACTTTGATTCGTTTCACATTGATTCTCCCTCTCTCTATCTTTATGGTAGATCGAGAAAATACGGGTTTACTCTTCATTGATCAATGTTGTTCACAAAAAGATGTGCACGAATGAGCATGATAGTAGGTACATAGATAATTATAAGTATCTAATGTTTTGCAGTTTCCGCATGGTGTAAACACTAGATAGTGCAATGGCTGGGGGCAGTTCGTCTATAGGTAACATAATATGCAAAACGAATGATGTTTGGAATATTTGCCAAAAACCCTTTTGGTCAGTGTTTTTGTTTATCATATATATTCGTAATAGTGCTTTAACTGCATTTTGAAAAGTTTATCATTAGTTAACAGATCTTACACCAACTTTTATATGTTGTTTGTTTGGTAAGCACTGATGCATATAGAAAAATGTAAATAAATCAATAAATCTTTTCCCATTTCAACATGTACAACATTTGTTGCAAGTAAAAAATTGCATCTTGTGCAAGGCTATGCAAATGTCATTTTCCGGAATTGAAAATGTTCATCTATTTTTTACTAATGAATTCGAAATGGTCGTAGGTTGATGCAAGTATTCAAAATAAACTACCAAATTAGGCGCCCAATGCTTACTATGGAATGACAGAAATAAATTTTCATGAAAAAGAACAACAATGTGTCAACATTCTAGGTGTACAATTGGGTCAAGATCCATGTGTCCACCACGGTGAATGAAATATTAATTGGAACAAGACAAATCAGCACATTCATTCCATATAGTGTGGCATCTTGAAAGTCATTCAGTTTGTGTTTTAATATTTCAACAATTCAAATAAAAGTTTAAGTAAACAGGAAAATACTCAAATGAAGCACACTCGCCCACTGTCTGTCATTCGAAGATTATATTCCTTTCTCTTTTTTTTGCATCAAGTTACCTTTTTAGCATTTCTGCACGGAATGCAAGATAAGACATAGATATATGTATATTCAGTATGGTACAGCATGTGCAACAATCAAACTTATTATTGTACTTTTCAACAACAACTAGAAGGAAGTGGACAAAAACGACAGTCAAGTCAACAGATGAAATGGAGGGGTTTCTTCTATCTCAACAACTCAGCAAGTATCGATTCTTCGAACATCATTTAATTTTCTGGTTGTGCCACATTTAATTTCTGTCACTGCATCATCGTCATCATCATCATCCTTCTTCTTCTTAAGAGAATTTAAAAAATATGCACATTCCTTTCTACAGAAAACATAGTTCACTCGTTAATAAATTTATTATTACTGAAACATACACCCTACAAGCAAGAAATCCAAGCTACTCGTAAATGCAACTAGGTAAAGAATGTCCTTTCATCCACTTCGCCGAAAGGAGACGGCATATGTCGCAAGCTTGCAGTGCACTTTATGAAACTACATAATATTATTGTGTGCATCAGTAAAGTGCAAGTAATGTACTCTCCTTCTTCTTGTGAAGTGGATGAAAAACGGCACACGAGAATGAAAGTAAGCCACGCGCCATCAACTCATTTTACAGAAGACTCATCCTGGTTTACCAATCGCGCTTGTTTCGTTTTTATTATTTACAGAACATGTGAATCAAGTTCTGTCGGCTTCAATACAACAGAACATGATCATCAATGACAAGAAGTTAAAAGACATAAAAAAGCGGTTTTGCCCGTCTACACCAAGTCAGAGTGACACATTGGTGTGTAGTTATACTGAGGAAATGGCTTGAGTAAATTCAATAGCACGCACATTGCATTGTTTCTATTAATGAATTAAAATACCTGTGCCATATTCCCCTTTATTACTCCCTTGCCGTCGTCCCATCCCACCAATATTGCAGTTCACTTGTTGGGTATTGCGCATTTTGTAGCCCGGTATATGAACATAAAATCTTTACCTACATGCATTGAAATTCTCAATCTCGATGCAGACGTAAGAAAGTAAAATATAATCTAGCGTTAAATCATTCAGGTGAGTGGATTACAGTCGAGAGAAAAAGATGATGATGATGATGATGAACCATATTATGCAGGTTCGTTAAGTTGTACCTCACCTCATCTCTCACTGTATTGCATTACAGTACAATGGGGCTCATTTCGTTTAAACAAAATAACCGAAAGGAATTGGCAAAATGGCAAACTAACTTGATGCTCAGTTGCATGCAATGAACGAACGGGGTCAAGCTGCCTTAGGAGAAAGGTCGTAACCTCATTACTGATGCGTTGTGACTACCGGATGATCTTCTCATTTACTAAATTATCATACATAATAGGTAATAATCTGCATTAAAAATGTTTTCCCAGTAATAAAAACTAAACGGCATTGGTAAAATCCACATTTATTCCAAGATCAATGTATGTAAAAGTATAAGTAAACTGCTTGCTACAGATAATTTTAAGACGTTCACCAAAAATACATACATACATACATGAGCAGGTATTAAATTAGCAAACGCCTTAAAACGCCAAACTATAACATTTTTTTTGCCATTTGTTGTTAGTCATAAAGCTCATAGTTTTTGTTGCTTTTTCAAAAGGGAAGAAAATTGAAGCAGAATGAACTTGGTACTCATCGTAAATTATACGTTTCTTTTGTTGCGTTTACCCTTGTAACTTTGTTTTGATCAAAAGCACACTTCACCATGCTTTTGTTTGAACACCCGTTTCTTTCCCTAGTGTGTAACGGTAGTTCTTCTGTTTCCTCTTTTCTTTGCACATGATCTCAATATTATAATATTGACATCTAAGTTGTATGTGAAGCAATCATTTCAGAACAAATGGACACTGAGGCACTGCAGTAAATAAGCACCTGTTGTCGATTTTCACTCAATGTATTCCACCCTTTTTTCAAATAGCGCATGCAACCAGAAAACAACATCATCATCCTCAGTTTGAGAATAGTTGTGAAGTGTATAAAACTATGCTTATATGTAATTGCTACATACAGAAGTGAAAAATTGGAGTAATTCTCTCGTAGTTGAAAAGAAGAAGGGAATTATTTTAAGAAAAAGTAGAGTGGATTATTCCTTTTCAGAAAAAAATGGCACATCTTGGTCATTCATTGATGGGCTTTTGTAATACTAGGCCTGATGTAAAAAGAAGACTACTGTGATTTTCATTCGAGATGATACGACACTGGTATGTATCCTAACAGTGTCATTGTGAATGACTGGTTAGAAAGAAAACGAATTGAAAAATTGCTATTAGTGTTTCTTCTTCTTCTTTTTTTCTTTCTCTTTTGAAAACAACAAAGCCAGTTTAGCTGGTCTAGTATTTTAATTCGTGATTTTTGCAAGGAAAAGAAAACCAAGAGCAACACAATAATGCAGTACAGAAAGAGAGATAGAGACCTATTTTTCTTACTTTTTTTCTCCACGGAAGATTTGAACAGTAATACGACAACGACTTTAACAATTGTTACTTACCTTTGTTGCACCAAAGCAAGCATTATTATTGTGCGGATAGTTTCAATGAACATACATATTGTCATAGGAGAAGCAACAATGTAAGATAGAAAGGAGATATTTGAAACACCATATAGCAACAGTATATTATGATTCTCATTCAGCTAGTCACTCATTTTCTATCCGATGTAGTGTATATCGTTTGGATGACAATAATTGCATCTAGCAAAACTGGTCTTGGGACTGGCACCAAATCCTACTATTGCTCATTGTGTTGCTTTCCTTCCTTGCAACCAAGCACACATTCATACATACATAGAAAAGTTGAATGCTGTCCATCCGGCTTAGGATTGCTTTTTTTCTTGCTTTTTTTGAGGAATAAACTCTGATTAAGTACAATGATGTAGTGTGATGTGATGCACTGCAGTGGTATAAAATATATAGATACATATGTATATTTTTATTGTACGCACGAAAGAGTAACAACTGTAAAATTTCATTAATTAAAGCAACCAATTTGTAATGTTAATGTTGATACAAGTTTCATATATATTTATTTTCACAAGGAGTGCCACCCACATACAACAGGGGATACACAGAGTTGTTTGCAATTTGCATAGGGTATGTAAATATTGTGAATGCAGTTTCTTATATAAGCAGGAGGAAAATGCATGACATTAAGCTAATTTGAAATTCTAATCAAAACAAAAATTCTAATCAAGTCAAGAACTCTTTAGGTTTCAAGCTGTGGAGCAAAAACTTCCCGTCTGGCAGACCCCTGCCTCAGGATTCCGGTTTTATTCATTTGTTTGATTGAAGTATGTGTTTATGCTTCGACCGGATAAAATACTGACGATCTAATTAGTTGACAGGAAAGGAACATTCAAAACGCTTAAGTTAGTTTATAAATCTTGCGCGTTTTGGTTTAAAACCAATGTTTTGAATATATTTTTACATAGTTAAAATTATGATGTTGTATTGGAAAGCGTGAAATGGGTAAAACCATCTGAATCATCATTATTACAAAGTTAACCTTGAAAATTCCAAAGGGAAGGGTGAAGGTGACAGCAGTAGTGATACATGTCTATAAATATGTGCTAATAAGACGGGTGACCACAAAAAAAGAGGGGTTCCTAAATAATCTCCTACATGATTTAGGTTTGGCTGCGTGAAATAAGCTCCAATATAATATTGTATCACAATGCTCCGGCTTTGAAGAGATCTTGCAATTTTAAGACAGTTGTATTAAAATGTTAGCACTCAAACTCAATATTCTGTTTTCAAGGATAGCGTGACTAGCTAATCTCATAAAAAAGTCTTTTGGTGCAAATACAAACAAATGCAAAAAAAAAGAGTTTGATTATTGAAAGCAACGTCTCTTCGAAGAGCATCAAAATTGCCACACAATAAGATCTCAAAAGGATTTTATTGTAATGAATATCCTTGACTACTTGAGCGTCCCAAATCAGAACTTGAAGCGAAAATCTAAATACGAAAAATCAGCAAACAAAAAAAATTGTAACAAGTAAACTATGTGTGTATGTGGATTCAACGATTGATCTGAACTCCGTATAGAAACTTATTTTCAATTGATAAATGGATGCACCTTACACATACAATACAAGTCAACTCTTCACACTGTCTTTTAGCATTTCATCTCTATTTAATTCAACAGCAAGGGATTGTTAGATGTCATACTTTTAAGCGGACAATTTATTGTGGCCATAGTGTAATTCAGTGTAGCCTCTGATTTTTATCCTACTCAAATTTCCTCTCTGAAGGTTGCCACGATGTTGTGGCTGGCTCCTTTCGTTTCTCAAAGTACTACCATTTAATACATAGATGCAAACAGCAAGCTACAATGTAACTGTAATCTTAAGTAACTATAAATTAGTTGTCTTTGTCAACAGATCGAAGACGAAAGAGGCGGAAAAAAGTTTTCCAAAAATTTTTTTGAGCAGCTGAACAACACATTTTAAAAGGACACACCCATTACAGATTACAAGCAAACGGCACGTTGTATCAACGTAAGTATGCATGTACTTTGTCTATTGAACTAAAAGTCAGAGATGCATATCAGTATTTACAATCTGCGCACATGCATAACTACATTTTGCTTCCTAAAATAAAGTCATCATCAAGAGAGCTGGCTCAAACGGATTTGTAAAATATGTAATGAAAAAAAACACCATCATTTCTTATGTTGTTACTGAAGGTGGTCCCACTAAACTATCAGAAGTCAGCATGCCTGTCTATGTGGACATGAAAGCATTCTTAATGCAAGTGACAGCATGCTGTCAATTGTACTCTGTACAGAAAGGTTAGTTAACAGAATAAAAATGCGACTTTTGCTATCACTGGTGTCATATCAACGAACCAAGTTTTTGCACTCCTGCCTACACGCTTACATATCTAATGACTAGAACGGAGTGCATTCCCAACACATTTTTTAGCTGGTATCATTTCTTATCACTTCATCATCCTTTGGCACAAGAATTGGAGTGCATTTTCTATTGCACCCATTTTTAGTCGAGTGGTCCATCTAAGATGAACGTTAAATTTTTAACCAATTAGTATAACCAAATGCGTATCTAAAATTAGATGGGTATCCAATTTGCAAAAATATCCAATCAAGATCTAAAACATCATTTCACTAGATAGATTACTCTGCTTTCTATCTATCGAGAAATTGAGTGAGTGAATGATGAGCGTAGGTCTTTTGGGATATGCAAGGATTCATTACGGGATAATGGCTAAATTGCCTTATTCACAAGGCTGACATCTGACAAACTTTGATCTGATAGAGAAGCAAGAGTAATAGTAATATTAAACCAAAGGAATGCAAGCAGAGAAAGAGAGAATAGGGCACAGTCTTCCTCTCTGCCTCCTGTCACACCATGTTATTGTTCCTGTATACTTGCATGCACTTATTTGACTGCTCTTAAATGTCAAAAGACTGAAACTATTATAAAAACAACAATGATTGACCACTGAATAAGTAACTCATTTGTAAAAGGGGAATGAATAGCAATAGGAAGGTTGTTAATATTACGTTTAAACGTCGATAAATATTGAGATTTATACGAATGAATTGCTATTTTTAGTTAAATTATCCCCTCTTCTTTTTTTCTCTTGAATGTGTCTATTAATAAGAAACTTTTTGACAAATTTGAGATAGCTTGTTGATGACGAGAAAGGAAACAGCATGATATGAATTAAATGGCTTTTTGTCGATTTTGATTACAAATTACTCTCATCCCTACGTGCACACACTTAAGATGGCTTTCTGTACCAAACCAATTCTCCTCCATAATTTAAACCTGTTTTGCTTAGGAACAAATTTTTTATCATGTGTTATTTGAAAGCTAACAACTAAATGCTTTTGATACGAAGAAAAACTTGGCCTCACTTGCAATCTGATTAAAGTCATTCATCTCTCTCTCTCTCTCTTTTCCAATGCATTCAAAGAGGTCACTTTCATTCTTAATGTGTAGATGGGAAAAATCTCCTCTTACAATCGCTCACTCTCACTACACTACACTACACACACATATTAGTGATTCTCTTCAGTCTTCACCATCATTCTCCTACAAACGCCAAAAAAGATTGCATTTCCTATAACTGACTTCATTGTCAGTAACTGATTGAGATGAATACATTATGCTGGTTATAACTCTTTGTGTTAGAACCAGCAGCCAGTCACTGATTTTGCAGGACTTTAAAAGGGAAATCTATCTGTAGCAGTTTTCAAGGAATTTGCTAAAATTGACTGTATCAAAATATGCTCGTATAAACCAGAGCAAAAACATTCAGCCACAAAACCAAAATAAATGCAGAGAAACATGCAAAATAAAAAAATTTCGACGAGTATAAGATAAGTATCCACTACTCTCCTCTCCCTCGTCTTTGTTTGCATATTTTGGCACAATATGTTATATTGTATTTATTATACTCACCTTTTTTGAAACATTATGCTCATCTATCGCATTAAATAGCACGAGGCATCAACCAAATTTCCCTTTCTGTTAAAAAAGGATATGAAATCTAAAGTAAAAATGAAAAAGGGTAGGATTTAAATCATGCGAATCCACGCAAAAAGGCATCATGCTAATTCAGCACATGGTTACATCTTCATTATCGCATTTACAAATCATATGAAGAATGCAGATAATACAACTTTAAAAAAATTTTTGCATAAAAGGGTAAAAATTTCGTGCACGTTCTTCTTCAAAAAAAGAAGTTTCAGATTTTGACAACAAATTTCAGCTCCGTATGAGCTTTTTATACCAAAGCCCACAACAGCTACACAACAATCATTAGTGAATTGAGCGTTGGCCAGACATGATTATTTACATGGTCATACCAATTTATTTATTTATAGCTAACGCGTACAACAGCTATAGAATATGTATGTATTTATTTTTTGAATATAGTACTACAAAATGATATCATGCTTACCGCATTTTAGTTCGGTATCCTATTCCAATCCCAATCCTAACAATGATCTTGATCCTTGAAATCTGCAAAAAAAAACCAACAAATAAGTAAAATTAAAATGGGCTCTATTATTATTATATTCGAAGGTGGTAAACATAGCATATAGAAAAAGATTTAAGGCATTACAGTTGTCACAACAAAAAATGATAACTGGGGCGGAGATGTGATCACTACAGATTTCTTTCTTACATGCCTGTTGCCTCTTACAATTCGCTTCTGGCTACTGAATTTTTCATGTGTATGTTTGCATGAATGTATTAGTAGAATGCAGCTACGAATTTCAAGGCTGTACACCAGAAATTCAATGAAACACACTTTGCACAAAGTAAAAATGCACATTAGATTCGTGCCCGACAATCGTTACAACTCGTACTCAAAATAACTATTGTTCCATCAATAGTTGCTGTGGAATGGTCTACCATAACTAAATTGGATACTTTAAGACGTTCAAGGATTAGGTGCACGCTTGAGCTTCTTGTATTCGATTATATTGGCACCTTTCATGCACATGTACTTTTATGATGCATAACGCTCTCAGCTTATGATAAACAACGTGACAATACAGCAGCGTCCATTCGTAAATAAAGCGATAATTGAATAAAAAAGATGGCTGGTTACAAGAACACCAATTTTTTTGTTTGATTTAACAATATAATACATACTTCTAAAAAGGAACATTGGTAAAGAGGCAAAAATTATGGTTTTTCAATTGCCACTAAAATGTTCAATCAATATCTATCACTAATAAAGAATTACTTAACAAACAAGTACACTGTAAGTACAAATTTATGTATTTAAGTTTATTTTTATTGTCAGCATAAAAATAGATACCATGAGTTTTTATCAAGTAAGCTAAAATTACTATTGTTTGAAGGCCTATCAAAGAGGTTTCAATAAAACACTGTTTGGAAGCCCAAATGAGGGCTGTTGCAACATTGAATGAGTTCGAATGCATCTACTGAACTGATAACGAAATTCCAATTTGTTTTTTGAGTGCGATTTAAATGCACCTTAAATTATGTGATTGCGGGAGTGATAGGAATAAATATGGGGGCGAAGTCCTTTTCCTAGAATGAAATAAAAATGTTCAATAAAAAAGTATGCAAACCGCAAATTCAGAAATAAAATAGGAATTTCAAGAGGACCTCTATATAAGCTAAAATAAGTATTGATTTTGTTACACGGTTACTCTAAGGTCATCACCATCCTTCATTTGCCTTAAAAGGGGGTCAATTGTCAAAGCAAACATTTCAATAACGATCTGATACTTATGATTATAATATCATCAAAAGAATTTTGATATACTTGCAACTATCGAAATTAAAAACTGTAATATCTAATTACATACATAGTCAATAAAGTGAAATGAGTTGAAGTAAAATGTCCAAAGGGAAACATTGGAGTTATTACTCACAATCCTAATCTCACTATCTGCCTTGGGTTAAACATAGTTCAACAAAATAAACTGAAGGCTTTGTGATTACCATAATGAACTAATTTTCATGCATGTCAATCAAGACCGCAAATTGAAAACAGAGTACTTGAAAAAAAAGTCAAATTAAATGTCTTCTGAAACAAATTGAAATGAAAATTAAGGACCGTTTCTTAATTTTACTTTCAAAGCAACGTCGATGACTCAATGATCAACACTTGAGTCAATCAACTTTTAATTGCAATAACTTATTGCTGTGTTCAAACACCCAGGAATATAACCGACTGTCCACTCCTTGCAAATACATAAATATGTATGAGTGAGCAACAATCACAATAATACTTACAAGGTTTCACACAATGCTCCTTAATTACTTTCCAACTACTGATTGGATATAATTGCATGCCACAATTAAACAGTGTAGTGACCCCGAAAACATCATTACAATCTGGATCGGAAACAGTAAGGTAGCATTATTTGTGATTAATTATCCAGTTCACAGATTAATGTGCAGCATGTTCATTATGAGCATGATAAATATTTTTTCTGATTACAAACGCAATGAGCTTTGTAATGGATCAGATTAAAAAACTGCGCAAAAACCATTTGGTATTTTGTTACATAAAGAAATGGAATTTATTCCAGCTTTTAAAAAAATGCAATGATTGTACCAACAGTTTACTCTCTGTTTTTTTAAAATTGTTCGTTGTAACGAAATAACCGTTAGTGTGTGATATGTTTTGTAAGAAACACCATGGTTCAAAGTACGTGATTGTCAAACAAGATATTTTGATAGTGAGTCCATGTACCTGGTTCACACTTCATACCTCAAAAAAGTCCAAACTAAGCAAAAAAATATAGCTGGCGCAGAAAAGTATTCCTTCATTGAACGTAATCAACTTCATATATTATACTAAGCGCAAGGTTCTCACGTATCCAACGATGAAATAAAAAAAAACATGAAAGTCAGTGGTTTTTGTAACAAACTCTAGCAACATCGTCCGATGGGAACTTAAAAATGACAAGAAGCGAAAGGAGTTGGATATTGAGTTTAAAAAAGATACCAAAGGATGGAAATGAACTGAACTACTGTGTAGTAAAAAAAGGTGTGAGCCTGAGCATTTTTACTCTTACTAAACCTTCTTCTACCTTTAGAATTATTCATCGGCATCATTTTGTTCTTCACACAATCGGCACCGTCAGTATGTATCAGTTTTTTTGTTATCCACCAAATAACTGAAAAAGGAGAATTTGCAATTTTGGTATAGAAGATACCAAAAAAAAGTTTAGATTCTTTCTTGATCACACCTCCTCGTAATAATGCTCAGCTTCCGCAAAACCCATGCACCGTTTCAAACACATTTTTTTATCCAAAGTTTCAGCAACAACTTTGGGATCTAAAATGAAAGGGAATGAAAATGAAATAAAAAAATCATCATCATGTCATCAAACATGCAAGCATTCAGATGGATTTCATAGCGTTGAATGTTGATACTTGTTTTTCATTTTGACGCTAGGCTTTCTGAAACATTCATCTGGTTCAGTGAATGGAAGATGAGGAATTTACTAGGATGATTAATGATATAATAAACTCGATGCGTACACTCAACTCGCAGTTATAGCACGGAATGACTGCACGGTGGTGTAATATTTCAATTCATTTTGAGTCTGCAAAACTGTACGAAGGAATTTCATTCTGACAAACAATAACGATAGATTATTCAGTGAATTTTTGTGGATTAAATTTATTCATTGAAATTCGTGGATTCCCACTACTCCATAGGTATTTTTTTACTTTTGCTTTCCACACTTTGAGTTAGTCAACCGTAACCATTCACTATTGGAAATGGAATGCCTGCCGCTCACCATATCGTATCTAAATATAACGCACGAACATACAGAAATTCAGGTACCGTACCGGCGCATTCGCCATAGTCATATGAATGAGTGAGCAGTTTCTTAAGCTACTCACTCTCCGTCTATATTTAAGCTCTAAACGCTTCACTGACGATGAGTTTTTGATAAAAAAAAACATCAGAGAGATATTGAAATTAGTCACGATGAACCTAACCACCTTCTTCATCCACTTTGTTTCGCGACCGTGCTATTGCATAAATCCTTTTCATTGTTGGATAAGTTACCTGATTGATTGATATGCAGTGTACAAATACAACATGTTGTCTAAAATCGATCTTGTTTTTTGTGCATTCTTTGCTTATATGTCGGTGACGAACCACGTCGCTACTTAAAAGCAAAACAACTTAATTGGTGAAGTGCATTATATTGGTAATAGAATGACTTTATATTATAAATTGTGTTGTGAGTGAGTTTGCAGCAAAAAAAGTCGCTCAAAGTTGGTTTTGCAGACTGCACTCACCTCACAAACCAATATTAATATTGCTTTGACGTTTAGTGCAGCTAATACCTTGTTTACGGCACATTTTATTGAACCTGATATGAGTATAAGGACTAGCCACCGACATTCAAGGTTTAGATAATTACATGCATATATGTAGATCTGCATTATGAACTGTAAAATTACGTCACTGCTCGCCTTTGTAATTGCTCAAAACAACCTAAGAAAACCGTAATTGTGGTGAGTATGTGTATATTCATTCATTCATTCATTCATTCGACATTGGATAATAATGTTGAATAATGTTGCTAGTTAGATATTTTCAATTGACTTACGTAACTTCTTTTTTTATTATTTTGTTTTGTTTAGAAAACTAATGATATTAGCATTGTTGTGCCTGAAAAAAATATGCTCTCATGTTGAGCATCACTCACTCCCAGTCAGCAGTTATGGTACATGAATAGCATAGGATGAATGACAGAAAAAAATTGGGTCACAGTGGATTTTCTTCAATATAAGTACATATATATATGTATATACCTTCACATCCCTCCGCTGTCTTTGCCAATAAATACTCATTGTTACACCTAAAATCATTTCGTTCCAATATCAATCACCAAAAACTGTTGTGTAATCTTTAAAAAAAACGTGAAGAAATATGGTCCGAGCTAAAATATAGCTCTTACGCTAATGACTGATTTATCAGTTGCTGGATACTAATGTAAAGTTGCACTTTTGAAGAAGTCGTCATCATCAACTATACGGAAATCATTAGAAATGTGCCGATGGATGTGATTGTGACTTGTACATTTTAAAAACTTGCTTGTTTTAGATAGACTACTTCACGATTTACGTAATGATGCAAGCAGATGCATACCTTCTCCAAATATTGAATCAACTAATGAGTCCATTTAACCAACAATTCCTTAATTATTTTAGATTATGGTCTCCTATCACTTAACTGTCAGCAGGGAAAAGAGTTTGAGATTTCTTTTGGTCTTTTTATGATAAGGCGTACTTGGAGCAGAATCAATTTTGACACACCTCGCCAAATTTTTTGTTACCCAAGCTTCATCCAGAACAGGAGTAATTGTTCTGGCATAAAAATTTTAAGGTTACAAGTTGCATCTTAACACAATATTAAAAAACGGGGACTAGTTTTTATGCACCCTAACATATTTATGTGTTTCTTTTGGCCCCACAAAAAGTTGTAATTTACAATCCCATCAAATTATCTCATTTACCATCCACTTACATGAACACATAACTAAAAATGGAACTTAATTAATGGAAATGCACAGTTCCTTAAATGAGCTGCAGTGTTGCGCATCACCATATAACTGGGAGTAACAAACTGCATTGTGTGTTAATCCCACGCCGAGAGGGCTAAAAATGTATTGCATATAAAAATACATTGCCAGTTTTTTTCCTTGTCTGCAATATTGATAGTACCCGTTAAGTGAAAAGTGGTTTAACGATTCCATTTTTGTCTGTGTCCATACCTGCTATCTTTACAGGCATACGATTCAGATAAAAGTAATAGTTTATCTAATTCAGTAGAACTGAAATAGGATACACCAATTGCACTTCAAGTTATTCAACATTTTTTAATGAACATTTTTCTATTTTCATCGCAAAAAAAAGTAGCAGCCTTCAAGTAATCTAAAGGGAAGGTGTGTGCAATAAACTTCTGATATATTTTTTATATTATTTAACCTTGATTCTTTTATTGATGACTTACATTTTACATGTAATATATTATGAAAAATGTACTCACATACATTCTTGTTGGATGGTGGAATTATTGTGTGTTATACAGTAAGGCAAGCTACCATACGTAATAATGTTAGTACAATTTTGGATAGTGCTCTGCATATTTATACTCGTTTAACTTGATGCAGACGTAATATATTTTAGTGATTTAACAACAATTGTAGCAAAATATTTTTTTATTAAAAATTTCTCTCAATAATCTCAACCGCTGAATTGGATTACTTCACTTTTTGATTGCTGATAGCAACTATATTGAGCATGAATATTGCTACAAGAAGAAAAGTAGACTGTGCAAAATGCACAAAATACTACCTACTAATAATAGACTGTTACAAACGAGCTAGTTTAGGAATTTAATGATATGGTCATCAGTCAGTGGTAAGTATGAATGTAAAACATCATTTTTACATCATTGCTTACATCATCAACTCATTTACGTACTATTCTAAATTCATTATCAAACTATAATATTGAATGTAAGAGTCATAGACATGCATTATTTAATTAATCACTAGTTATTTTATAGCGGTTGATATTTTATTTCACTTGTACTTGCTAACCCTTATGTAGAAAAAAATGTATCACCAAAAACATTAATAATTTTGTTCAGTTTGCTGTACTCCCAAATTATTTAGTTGCAACAACAGCTACATTTGCAACTAATGAGTACAATAGTACTTTAGCCTAAACGAAAATTTACTTCCTTCGATTACACTATTTTTTTCAAAAGAAAAAAATTAGTAAATCAACAGATAACCTATCTAACCCAAAGCTCTCAATGTTCTGATATAAATGTGTATTACCAAAGAAAAAATCATTTGGCACCAAGTTGTAGAGAAACACGAGTGAAGCCAGCAAATATAAAAAAAATCTTTGTGCTTGATCCGCCCAATATTGAATTTTTTTGGTACGGAGCTGATACCATCATCACATCATGTAAAAATTAGATCGCTCATTTTGTACACAAGCCAGAAAGTACATAAACAAATTGTTATGTCAATGATACTTGTATGAGAAACAATAAAATAGTAGCAAAGCTAGCAGCACCCTCGACTAAACGGGTGTATAAACACCCAATTGCATTTCATTTTGAATTAATTTACCATCTTGTAATAACTTCATGCCATACAAAACACCTACTCTATATTCATACAAAGTTTTATGTTATGATATGATACTAAAAGTTAATTTCATGGTGAGTCAACAGTGTAAAAACGAAGATCATTGAAAGTAGCGTGGTTGAAGAAACAAATTGAGAACTTATTTCATGTTAGCCTTCACAATTTAATCTATATTTGAATTAGTCATGGACAATTACAAACATACGACAGTAATTTAATATGGACCATCGCATCGATGACAAGATGATCAATGGCATCAGTCGCCCTGATAGATGTTAACTAGTAGGAGAACTTGATTTGTTGAACAACTATCCCATTGTTTTCACATAATTACACTAGCCGATTGAGAATTGACGACGACCATCCCGGAAATCTATTCCAAATACAGAATAGGGAACAAGGCTAACAACAAGAGGTAGATGCGAAGAGCAAAGGTACGCCTCATTGCTCTAGACTTTTAAGTATTTCAAGTAGAGATTCTCAAACAGATACCTGATTTAAAGATTTATAATTATGTCAGTCATCATCGGCATACCTACACGCGAGCGAGCATCCAAATGATTATATTTATACCTTGTGGCAAGAAGCGTGCTAGGAGTAGGAGGTTTTGTGATGATGATGATGACGACTGTAGTTACGTATGGATTATGGGAGCACCACCCAAAACATACGTTTGAATAATTGTCATGTTGTAAATGCTCATTAAAGGCTTGTAAACCCTTAGCAAATGTGTCCGATAATTAGGCAAGTAAATGTGAGCGCTGCCTGAGCTTTACACACATTCACTTTAGCTTCGTGCTAAGTTGGGTGATATGATGGGATAGTTTAGTGGGAAATGCAGTGGTGACGATGACGATGGGGTTGGTGTTGGCGGTGTAAAAACAGAGTAGAGGGAGAAAAAGAAGGTACAATTCAGGCCAGCATTAAAACATCTTCTATGACTAATGATGATGATGATGACGACGATGAAGCCTCATTTAATGTAGGTACAAAAATTTTATGAGTATTTAAATGCATTATCACAGTAATGAGTTGCCGACAACAAGTGCAGCTGTTGATGTTACTTTTTTCTGCAGTGTTGCAACAATATTCGAGAGGATGATGATGATGATGATGATGATGATGACTGTGCCATTTTAATGTTTGAATAAATTCGAAACGAGACATTTTTAGCAATGTATTGCTGCAATTTGCTATGCCTTACGGGGTAAAGGGATTGTGCTATTTATTTTTTGTACTTGGAGAGCAAGAGCAAGAGAGAGTCTTGGGAGTTGTAAATTATAAGTATTATAGCTATATCCATATATTCCACATTTATACAATTTTTTGGCTCATCGCCGTCGGTCGGTCAATAGCAAAATAAATTAGTGCCAACACTCTAAATTACCTTTCGAGTCATTGCAGCTCGTGTGAATTTCACGTGCAAAAATTCTCAGTTACACAACTGTATCTCAAGAGAGTAATGCTCACAATGAATGTTGTAGCTAAAATCATAAATTTATTTTCAAACAATAGGATGGAGACAACTTGAAGAGTGTTAGTGCTCCTATGAGATGATGATGACTTGCCGTCAACCACTACTTTTTTATATTTAAAATCTTAACGATATCGAACACGACTGATGATGTTGTCTTTCCAAAGCTTAGAGCTTAAAATTCCAAATCAGCTTCAACATATTAAAGAAACATGCCATTTGCAATAAAAACCATTCTCAGGCTAATACAGCTGTCTTAATTCATCAATTCCCGATCACAGCAGGATTGAGTAATTTTATATTCATATTTACTCTTCGTAATCGTGTACTTGCAGTCATGTACTCATCATTTTTTTTCTTGTAAAAATGTCTAATACATATTTAATTGAAATGGCTATAGAAAGTATGGAGCCGTTGACACATCACAGATAAAGAATCTATACTATTATGACACGATGAAGGATTCCTTTTTCATAAAAAAAATGTTTTTTTCCTCCCATTCAAAATTCACAAGACTATTTAGCGTCAAGCCATTTAAATTCGTGTTTTTTTGTGCAGCTCAGGTTTTCTGTAGAATATATTTTTCCAACATTTATGAAAACTGATTCCGGATATCAAATCAAGGTCGATGACTTGGTTTCTCCATAAACCCACTCCGTTTCTAGCACCTCCATATACTTACATTTATTGCAAAAACATTATCTTGAATGTATTTATGCATAGCCTCCACCAAAAAACTTCTTCTTTTTGTAGTTGCACTACTGTTACTTATGAATAATAAGGGCTTATAGTCTAACGAATATATTCAAGTAAGGCCGTGACTGAGCTGTCTGCTGTCCCTTTCTCTCTTTGTGCCAAACACAAGTGCATAATATTATACTAATTTTGAAGAATCCGTTAGCATTTTCACATCGAAATAAAGTTCCGCACAAACTTTCAAAAAATTCTACACTCCTATTTTATTCCACGACACGTTCTTTCCAAATTTGGTAATGAACGTTGAAAGTCATGAAAGGCTTTACGACTGCCAAAATCCCTTTAAAAATCCTTATATAATCCATTTTTCCATGATGAGCTAACTGATTTACAGTTAAATTAGTTTTGGTGTCTGTATTCCGTCTAACTAAATTCCGCATCTGGATGCCTTGCATATAAGACCAACAACGCCATTCACTTGTAATAAAGCTGAGAATCCCATCAAGCACATTATATTGCACGCCCGAAAAACAGTGTGGGCAGCTAAAAAAACACTTCACTTCATGCATTTCGTTAACGACTTTGAGTTGAATCGTCGTACATGATACTACTCCTTTTACACTCTCTCCTGTCCTGTTCTAAAAATCGCCATTAAAACTTGATGTTACATTGTTACATTTTTTGTGTTGTTAAATGAAGCTGATAGTGTAATTACGATAGAGATGAGAAAAGCGACCCCGAATCATCAAAGAGCTGAAGACACGATCTAATAAGGGATTCTCCCAAGAAACTCACCTTTCACATATACAAGGTTTTAGCATCATCATCATAAGCGTTGCGTTGTAAGCACATAATTTAGTGTAGAGGTTCACATGAGTCCGACATATAAAATGTATGCCAATCATTGTTGTCATTGCTCTCACAAAAAATATCTCATTGTCATTGTCATCTTCTATCATTACAAACTGTACGTTTTCCCTTATTTGGATGACAACATCTGTGGTAGCTTCGGCAGCAGCAGCAACCACCAGCAGTGAGTAGTTGTCTTCATCCTTGCAGGAACAATGAGCAACTAGAAGACTTGATTCACTTCATATCAATGGATACGCATGTGATACACATTACGAATGTGTGTGGATATACTAAAGCATGCGTACTAAACCACATCTCATCTCTTGATTCTCAAGTTGAGTTTGAAGATGTAAAAGTGCAGCAACATATTGCCATGTCCTGGTCATTATTATAAGAGCAATCGGTAATTATTAAGGGCATTGGCTACTTTATCTTTTCGCATTGTGCAAACGATGAGAATTCTCAGCAAAAAAGTTCAAAAGTGTAGTCGCAAGCATGATTACAAAAACTGATATAGACTTTCGTCTTTCACTTGCTGACGTTTGGCTTTTTTTGTCACAAATTTAGAAAATAACATTGATAGTTAAGTACTTCAAGTTGTTACTAACAGCCGTCATCATCATCAGTATCATCATGTCATGTCATCATGAGCTCGGAAAACACATATTTTCCAATGACAATGGCAAGGATTTTTTTAACCAAGTATACACTCGGATACAAAGTATTATCTAGTTTCAAAGCTGAAAATGGACATTACATTGTCATCATCTTGAAAGTCCATCCGTTTCACTACTTCATTCATGTCCTGTTTTCTTTCTTCCAACTACAGAAAATCTTTTGCTTCCTTGATCAAACATTAGGCATGATTAAATTGCACAGATTTTCATTATCGCTGCTGGCACTATTTTTTAGCCATTCCTACCATTTCCTTTGATGAAAGTTTCTAAATTATGAAGAACAAATGAATCTGTATTTCTTACGTGTCTATTTTGTAATTTACAGGAATGTGATTGTAATTGTATTGCAGGTTTAGTGTTTGTACCGTAAATTACGTAGCTGATCGCTTTCTTTTAAATACCAAAACAGTAAATTGTTTGTTTCTTTGGTTTTTCTGTCATTATTTGTTTAAAGAAATATTATTTTGCTGACCATCATCACTTTGATCATTGGGCTTGAAATGAGAAAATGGTAAGTTAGAAAGGTGCTCACAGAAAAAATTATGACAACCACGTAATCTCGAAAGGTAGAATATGGTGTTGGTGTGTACAAACTTTCGTGATGAAGGGAGATTTTAGTTCAATTTCTGAGCTAAGGTCATCCCAAAGCAGTTGGGTAGCATTACATCTACGCCAAGAAAAAGTGCACAACATGCACTTTTTAAAAATTTAGCAAGGAAAAAAAGCCCATGTTGATGATGATGATGAGTAGGAGATGGTTTGGTGTTTGTAATGTTGTTTCAAAAATATATGTATGGGATGGTAGGACTCGTAGGATACCACAAAGATCTCTACACAAACACACCAAAAATGAGAATTGGTAAGAAAAATGCCTAGTGTGATTCTCCCTCGTTTGACAATGATGATGAGAGTTTGGTAGTCGTAGTAGTAGATGGTCATTAGCAGCAACGAAATACAACATTCCCTCATTGCCCATTTTCGTGGGTCGACATCCACATCAACTTGGTTATACATCAAATATCATCATGGGTCAACATATATCATAATGCCAAATCTTGATGCAGAACTAAGTGGTCATAAATGATGAAGAAAATATAGCTTCAACAGAGAAGATATATATGAAAGCTAAAAGTTTGAAATACTTTTTTCTGTTCCTCTCTATCTCAGTAATAATTATAAAATAATAGCACAAAAAGAACCAAAATAATGATCAGTAGGAAGATGCCAGAAAACGAAAGAAAAGTAGAGTAAGAGGCACAGGGGATCATTTTCAAGCCACTGCCTATATATTATTGTACCTACATTTTTTTTGTATTTAAGACAACACAAAAGAAGAGGTGGATTGCTTGACTAGAGCGTAGCTAACTTGAGAGTGGACATGAGAGAAGACGAGTGGTGTAAAATGTAAACCCAAGAAAAACTTTTTCTTTGACGACTTGGATGCACCTGATGCCCTCAATAAACACGTTGTTTGTAAAAACAGGATCATTCCACTCTTCGAGTATGAAAGTATGTGTGTATGACACTGTGTAGTTTAACATGCCTTGGGAGAATGAGAAGTGGACTTATTATTATTATTGCATGCTTGTGATTTGTGATGATGATGCTGATGAGTTCCAATTACTATGTTACAGATAACTATTTGAGCACTAATACAAACAATTCATTTTTGCAATAAATGGGTACGTACTTAGCTAGCTTACGTAGAAACTCAAGTTACTTTGTGAAAATAAGAAATAAACTTTACTTGTGTGCCAATGCCAATCAAAGTAAATTTTCAATTTTTACATAACAACAAATACACATAATATTGCTCATTTTTTTACTTGCTTTTCCCATCATCATCAAGATGATGATTATCAATTACTGTGAGTGCACATCATAGCCAACTCACTCCCCATTAGGGAAAACGGTAGATGTTTTGTACACCATGACTATTTATAGGCGAAGAAAATTTATGATAATGAAAGATGAAAGGATAATATATAATATAATGCAAGGCAACAATGTGTCGGCTACTTTTCCAAACACAGAAGTAATCATTATCAAATCTCTCAAACAATTTTAATCAATTTGACCACCCAATAATAGGAATGATGGTGCACTTCACTCTGACGAAAAAGGAAAATTCTAAATTTGAGCTCGTTAAGGAGGATTCTGTACCACAGATGGGCATGGAAAATAAATTAGTGTGCTTTCTTTTCTTAAAGAGCTGCACAAGTAGAGCCAAGTGCGACTTTTTCATATCATAGCTGTAGAGAGATGAGCGATTAAGCTAGCATTATTGATACTTATTGCAAGGAATGTGACGCATAAAAATGGTGCACGTGAAATGACACGAACTCACTATACTACTGTTTACGGAAACGCTTACAATCAAATCATGCATGAATCTAAAGCAATAACAATAACAGTAAAATAGGTTGTATTTCTACGAATCCATATGAAAAGTATGGGTTTTTGATGTGCAAATTACATTAATTATAAACCAATGAAGCAGTCAAACCATATTTTTCAGTTGTACGTACATAGGCTCTAAAAAATCACATTCAAAACTTTATAGATATAAACGAGTAACTGCTACTACTTCAGCAACCAGGTTCAGTCAGATATAGAGTCGGATGGTAGATCTAGTTTTTGTGATGATGGGCGCACATTAACCCAATATCGGTACACGTATACGTACGTACATTCAACCACAAAATTTTTATTTGAAAGTAAGGTTGAAATTTCATTTAAAAACCAAGACTCTCGCTCTAGCTCAGTTGAAGAAGACATTGTATTGTATTCTTTCTAAGTTCATGTTTCACCATATTCTCGTTTGTATTTGCTAAGTTTAAAAAAGTGGAATAAAGTGCAGCGGGATTACAATTTCAAGATAAAGACAGCTAAAAGTTGCTTAACAGGCTGCTGGCATGTAATGCACACATGTATATCATATCGTAAATCCTGACCGACTGGATTTGTAAAAGTAAGTAGGCTGCAATTTTGCGTGTGTGCATGTGTATGAGTGAGTACAGCTTTTGAACAAAATAGTGAAAAGCAGCAAAATTCCATCTTCTCTCATATTTTATCTTGATACTTTCTTAGAGTATGCATCACACAATACCCTACGACCTTAGACTTAGCATACATAGCAAAATTTCCTCCAATGCTGCATTGCACTAAATTTCGAAGGCTTATATCTATAAAAACTGCAGTTATCGACATAAAATATCACGACCAAAAGTATACTACTGTATATAATATTGCAAGGGTTATTACACAGATTATGATTATATTAGGAGCAGTTGTTGTTGCTGTGCCAAGTTCACAATTTGAAATACTTGCTTAGTTTTTAGTTATATCAATAATTTTGGTAACGAAAAGGGAATCATAAAATATCTTTGAAATCGATGCATAATCAAACAATCAAACTGAAAGTAAAAATAAACTGTATAGATGATATTGAAACAGCCAGCCTAATTTATTTAGCTTTTTTTTAGACCGAGAGCTCAAAGTCCAGGCATCGATACCGTTTCACATGGTTCATTAGCTTACACTGAAAAAATGATGCACTGTTAAAGATAATTAGTAGTATAAAAAATTTGAACTCATTAAGTATGTGCCTGATGTGATGTGTGGCACTAGGGATGTCGTTAAAACACTTGATGTTTACATTATTATAATGTTTGTGAGTGATACCTAACAATACAATTGTAAGATAAAGATATGATTCACCACAGTAAAATATAAAATGTAGCCTCAAGGCTCAGCATGTATTCCCTCCATGTGAGACTGATTGTGATAAAAGTATGACAGATCAAATCTTATTTCCGTAATTCTTTAGTATGCCATACATCATAATGAAACATTAGCAGATAACAATACATTATTTAATTAATATTCATGTTAAAAGTTTTATATGTGAGGAGCAGGACGTTTAAAACATGACAGGGAAGGAAACGATGAAACACAAAAAAATTTTTAACACCCATGCAATAAGCTACTAAGGAATTATATAAATGCTCCTATTTGTAAAACCATGTTTTGACACCCCGAACTTCCGATGCATTCAAATGAACAAAAATGGCAAGAATTCGTTGGATTTTTGACCCAGCTGCCCTGCTAGCATCATTAAAAAATGTTTTTAATTTAAAGGAAGGTGGTTTAACCAGAATAATGTTCCGTAATTCAGACGGACAAACATATAAAATGTATGACGTAATCATCTTTAACTTGGATTCTTCAGTTATCAACAGTTAGCAGTATTATAGCTCAGCATTATCGACAAGAAGACATAAGGGAATCCGTTGAGGGAGTAGCATGTGTAGACAGCATACATTAGCTGAAAGTGGCGTCAACGTGTACAATTATATGCATTATGTAAAACCTGATTATGAGCATGTCTCTATGTATTCAATTGAAATCTCAAAAGTCACAGTTTGTCGTTATCCATTAGTATCAATGCATAATATAGCGGTGTACTTAATGAACGTGTGAAAAGGGTGCACAGCAGTAGTAAAATATGAATGCTTGCGAGGGCAACCATGCTTACTAAGGCCTCAAAAGTAGCCAATTAATATTTTTTCTCCTCACCATCTCATGATTATGATGATGTCACATGTATGACAACGCGGACATGAATCTTTATCTCTCTATCATTTCAAAATTATGTCAAATCCATAATAATATCCTTCCTTTCCTGTGTTGCATAACTGCGCAATGCACTGATTTGAACAAAGTATGGACAAGGTGAAACAGAAGAATGGGATTGAAATAAAATCCTTATGATGAAGATACGGAAGGAATTTACATCATGGGGAAAAGTGATAAAAAATATACCGATATACATATATACATGTATGTACGCATAGGCATAATCATTTTTATCATGTAATACATACATGTAGGCATTAGTACAGAATCAGAAACATGAAGATAGAAACCCAACAAAATATATCATCAATTAACATCAGACTGTTCAAATATTCGCTACCGAAATATTCTATGCGCACTTTAAATAAATAGGAGTATATATAGCAATACGAATCAAAATGAATTGTTACTGCCACTCAAAAATACTTGGGTCGATTGATTATCGGCAGTAATTATAGAGGATTTGTAATTCATTCATTGTTTTTTGTTTGAGGTACCGCCAAATCTCTGAAATAAAATATAATTCTTTGCAAGACACACTACAAATAGTATTTGACTGATTCGATGTATAAGGCGCTTTGCGATTGATTCCAAATGGTAAAATACCACTTCACTATGTGCCTATGTTTATCGTAATCGTACGAATCAAGAGATGAGATAAATTTAAAAAAATAATTTTTCAAAGTCAATTCAAGAGTTTCAATCCTTTCCAAAAAGAATTCAATGACGACACATATGCACATACTTAAGATTGTTCGTGGTCAAAAATTAGCAGTGATATAGACGGGTGTGGTGGTTTTTCTTGCAAAGCAACTCTTCATCTCGAAATGATTTGGTGATGCAGCGGCAGAAGAATTTGCAAGAGAGAAAGTTTTTTTTACGAAACACACATTGTAAATCATTAAATGCCTTTCATTTCTCTTTTGCTGACCATGATGATGTAGCAACGAAAGAAGGATTAAACTCTGGCCAGTAGCCAGCCAGTGGTGGTAGTAGTAGAAGCTTTTTGCATTATCTAGATTCAAACATTGCATATTCATGTATCATATCTTATCCTCAGAGTTAATTAAGAATCAAATGTAAATTTATATGCCGCCAAGAATCTCAAAATAATTTAGTTTGTTAGATAATTTTCTGCATTTTGCTTACAACTCATCATGTTAAACTTATCTGTGTGCTTCAAGTGTAAAATATAATCCTGGGATCCTTTCGTCTGCAACATTTGTGAAGATGGGTTTTATTATTAGCTATATTCTCTTTCGATTTCTGCTACTGATTGCAACAAAGAATATTATGGTTTATGTTCATTCTTCTTTTTTTCTGACTGGGGAAGGAATTGCATAGTTATCTTCATTTTTTAGTTCCATTTCCATCCTTGCATGACTCTAGACTTTGTGGTGAAGAGGAAAATGTGGAAGATGTATCGTTTAGAACAGCAAACAAGCCGGAGACGGAAGAAGAAGAAGAATGGAAGGAAGAAAGGTGTTGAGCACAACAAGCGTGTAAAAATTCTTGCTTCACACAACATATATTACATGAAAAAAATGTGTAGAGAATGCTTTCAGCAACTTTCGTAACAACACCACTTCAACTCAGCAAATTTGTATAGGCGAGAGTGAATATGACTACATGAGATTGCAAACCAAGATTACGAGCAGACTTGTCTGTCACTATTGTACTATGTCCATGCTGCTGTTAGCTCAAGTACAAAACCAATCCCTTTGGATTATACCTATGCACAAATTTGATTACATTTTACTTCGATAATCACTTGCAGAGAAACAAAACTGTACAATGCCATCATTGAACTGTGAGTTGATTTTTCATGTGTTTAATATTAGGATGATATTAAAATTATGATGATGTTAACTCTATAACCAAAACAATGTGGTTCATATGCCAAAACCTCGTATCAAGCCAATTAAGCCCTGCCTAACAAGGTTTTATCAAGTCAAAGGCAAGGCAGAGAGGAACAAATCTCAAATGTGCTTACATTATAATGGGGGGAATGCATAAAATTGAATATTTTTGCATACAATTTGTTCCTCCATAACAAAAACAATGTTTGCCGGTTCCACTAAAACAGTTCTTGAAAATGTTAGGAGTTTTTGTGATGTACCTCATAATAATAATAGGTATATTTTATGCAGTATCAGCACAGTACCCCTTTCTTCCTTGTCAGATGTTTCAGCCATTGACCAATTGAAAGTCATAGAAAATCATCTTCATAAAATGCAGTAATCTTCAATAATGGCTAGTTCCACCTTTCATATATTGTATAGCACATAATAATGATGACATACATAAGGTATTATCTCTTATTGAGGATGGCAGAACGTGGACGTGGTTCATGTCGCCGTTGCTTTTCTCGTAGGGAGGAGAGGAAGTATATAATCAAGCCCACATTTATGAACAGGACAATGGTCTTCCACTCTTCTTATGTATTTTTTTCAGCAGCGTTAAGTTCTGTTGTGAGTTACGTAGGCAAATATGATGATGATGATGAGAGCTGATGTGATGTGTTGCGAGTAGTATTTTAAAGCTTCAGTTGGCAATCACGTATATATGTATATATTTTTAAAGGCAAAAACAAAATAAACTCCCCTCAACAACACAGGAAGCAAGTAGTAGGATGAAATAGGGAAAAAACATTTTTTGAATCTCTTCCTACAAATTTCTCACTACATTTCACCAGCAATAAATTCAGAAGGATAAGGATAGTACACAAAAATACTGATGGGATGATGATCAATGACCACCTGTAAATGTGACGTTGCATCTCTTCTCATCTCTCAAAACCAAGTTTTTTTTTCTTTGGGGTAGCTTGAACAACAACTACAGCCTTCGCTCAGTTTAGCAGACCTTGCAAACATAAACAGCAAAGTTGTCGCCCAGTCTCGCATACGTAGTAGGGTGAAAATATATAAATCGTACATCATGTGTGCGCATATCTATTGCTGTTTAGTAGTCGGAAATCATAAAACACAAAAGACCGCAATTTTCTAATGGGTTCTTTTTGTAGCAGGTTCCTTTAGCTGATTATTTTGCAGTTCTGGTCTCATTTAATAGTAATAATTATAAATAATCACATTTTGGTTTAACGGTGTGGTTATCTCACTTCTTCAACTAGTAATTAGTATAGTCTGACATCTCCCGTGTGTAATTTTGTTGGTGTCACACTACTAGCATCGAAACATGATGCATGTTGCTATTAAATAATCTTGCTGATGAATCTTGCCACTATTTTATTAACATTTGTGTGGAAATTCTTACATGTTCATGTAAATATGCTGCTGCATACTCTCCAGTTTAAAAAAAATACGTGTACTTGACCACATAACTTCTAAACAGCCTCCCTAAATTGTCCACAAAGATTTGCCGGCTATGCAGTTTTTTCAAAGTTGAAGAGTCCATATGTATACATAGGTAGTAATTAACGTTTGATAATGCAAATAGTATCGCAAAAGCGTGAATATTTCCCGTCACAAATGTGTAATGAATCCATTCATCCATCTATAGCCCGCCTCTGACAATGAAACCCCATGATCGTAACGGCAATGTTTGCATTTTACACATTCCACCAGAGCCCTGCTTACAATTACTTATTATTCAGAATCCTTTGATAGATAGATTATGTTTTGAGATACTGATACCCACTAAAACATCAAGGCATTGTGACGGGACGGAGAGTTCAAAGGGACGGGACTCCCTTTGAGAAAAATGATAATTCTAACGCTACGTCGTTTGTTTTACGTTACGTGTTACAATGCAGCGCTGCAATGCACATATAAACTCACCATTCACTTTAAGAGAGAGAGAGAGAGAGAGAGAGAGAGAGAGAAAAAAACTTGATTTATCTTTGCCACTTGCATAATATGTGGGGCGTGTATTTTGTGTGCTCAGTACTCACAAACCGTCACAGCGTACTAAAACTTTGTGTACTCTTCAAATAACGAGTACATATATAAACCGATTATCATGAACGAGGAAGTAATACACCTGAGCAGAAAAGGTAATTTTTTTGAATCTTGAGAAGAAACACAATGCAATGGAGCTTACAAGCCGTAGATATATATTATGTATTTACCTACATTACCGCTATTACAATAGTGGATGTTGATGCTAGAGAGTAATGTACATTAATCACTGTATAGGCTGTGCTTTTTTCATTCTTCTTGAATATTATGTACTTTTGTTACTTTTCTAAAAATACAGTTTGTTTTCCCCACTAAATTTTTATTTTTTTGTCCACGTTTCATTTGAATGTAACTCAAGAATTCCACTATTTTACTACCGGTACAGTAAGAGTTTTGAACGACTTTGTAAAAGAAAAACAACCTACATCATACATACATGCATGGTTATTACAGGATGGATTTATATTTAGACTACCATATATTCATCGTTCTTTGCTTATAGGTAAATAATTCGTAATTATCTAAATACAGGTGTAATTGAGTAAGTCAAAGGAATTTGATGTATGAGGGAGATTACAGGGTTTTGTATTACATACTATCATTAATGCCATTTCAGGTACGGACTGATTACCCTTGTGTATTACCATGAACAATTTTTCTCGTAGTTATAATGTATAATGAAGCTTCTTCAAAATGCAAGTCGTTACATTAATCTACCAATTACGTAAAGAATTACAAAGCATTCTCACACGGTTGGTTACCAGCCTAATGTATTTGTGGTGTTTGTGTTTGTATTAAAAATGTAGGCACTATATGAACAGTTTTTGAGTACCCGAGCCACAAATTTGATAATGGTTTTAATATAAACCTAATTTCACAGTGAATATAAAAAATAAAGTCATTTTTTTTTGCTTCCGCGACAAAACCCAAAAAGAACCGAAACGGGAATGGGTAACACCGAAATCATTTTGATTCTCAAAGCCATGTATTCTTATCCTCGTTACAAATTGGCCAATTATTGTTCATCCAATCGCCAGGTAGGAATCAAGCGCCTACCGTGAATATTCTAACCTACGGATTGCTTATTTGAATGAATGGTGAGTGACTATGAATCACAGTGTGCATTTACAACGTACGTATCAATTTTCATGTGTGCAGAATATATTTAAAATGAGTTTTTGAGTTAAGCGCCGTCCCAAGTTCTTCTACATCCCTTAACACTGTAGGTAGTTATTTGTCTGATTCCTTATCAACAATCCTCCTCACCGTTTTTTATCAGAATTATTTGAAACTTATAAGAATGAAATGAAATGGGGGTTGCAGATTGAACTGAAAAGGGAAAAAGCTAATTGAAGATGAATGAGGTGAACTACGCAACAACGAATTGACTTTGAGGTGTAAGTAGAAACCTGCTATAAATATTACTCAAATGTGTAAAACATTTACCATTTTTTAAAACAGAATGTGCAAATTTTTGAAGTAACCTGTAAAACACAATGTTCACTAATTAATGCCTATTTGATGGTTGAAAAGTGTTTTAAAAGCTTGTACAAAATTATAGTAGGTAAGCATTTAAAAGTGTAGGTCGTTTTGCTAGGTCAACCATCGGAATAAGGAAGGAATTTTGGAAGCAAAACTTTTGCTTGAAACTCAGATTTTAAAGGTGTGAAGATACCTTCAGGCTAACGCTTCGCTCTAATGGGCCCTGTTTTGCAATACTCATTGCTTTGTGTAAATAAATCTCTTTCATTCTTCCAGTTGAAATGCAACGTTATTTCTACCAAACCACTGACGAGTTTTGAAATAAAGGGTGTTTAAATAAGAAAACTTTGGCATGGAAATAATACTCTTTTACCAAAACCATAAGATGTGCAAGGATTTGATGAGGGAACGGTGTCCGCACCTTCTAATCATAATTTCGTATTTACTACAATATCAACACCTTTGTTTCCCTTTTAGTAACATACAGTCAGTTTCGATTGAGTCTTTACTAATAACAACCATAAACGATCACACCATGAAATATAATACATTTTTGCTATTATTCAGCAAGCTCTGAAATATTTTTTTAAACTGGCGTTGGCTATGGTTGACAATGTAAGGCTTTTTGGCTTCCAATGAGGAAGCCGCAAGGTAAACAGGCTTTTAATAGCACTGCCTTTACAGCTTTGTTTCTTGGCAGCAAGATCTACGCATTCGTTTGGTTTGGACAAGTACAAACAAAACACAACCCTTTCATTGATTGCCTCTCTCTCTCTCTGTTCTCAAACTGCACATTACTTCCTTCTAACTTCATCTAACAACCGACATCCATCCAAATTACTTGATCTAAACTGGATCTGGTTGACGACCAGTTGACGTATGTATTGTTTAGCTTGTCAAAAACCCGTAAACTATGCATAATGTGGTGCAAAGCAAGGGAATGCAGCTATAGATGCTAGCTTAGAGTGTACAAGTACAATGTAATATTATCTGCTATTTCTCAATCACGACGATGCCTGAGCCCGTTCAAAACAACCATTAAACTGAAAGGGACGACGACGATGACACAAATAAACAGTTAGTTCTGATCTCTCACGGTCTCGTATGAGAAAAAAAATATTGTTGATTTATAAGCATAGAAAGTAAGATATAATATTGTTGATGAAGATTCCTGATATAAAATGAGCAATAAAATGAGCATACGGAACTGCCGTCCGTTTGTCGCTGCAACAATGAAGCTTTTTTGAAGTTTAACGCATTGCATGATGATGATTGTATCTTACTATTCTCTCCTTCCTTTTCTAGGTCTCTCCTTGTAAAAATGTTTATGCATAATATTCATTTATTACAGCACATCATTTCATTTCATACATATATTGTGTTTGTGTGCGCGTGTATCAATAAATCAGATGAAATTCAAAACGGCTTTTAATGCAACAATGATGTATGCACTTATGAATAAGTATCAATTTTTCTTATAAATCGTAGGTGATTCCGTTATTATTAAACATTTGCTCCTCGGTTGTGATTCAAGAGGATAATTTTTTTTGTCGACGTGAATGTGACATTGTAGCAAAGTTCTAAGAATTCAAAGGGTTTTTAATAATCTACATGTGAGTTTGAGAAATCGAGATCGCTAGCCAAAAAAAATTGAGAAATTGTTCATGTGAGAGCATGTGTTTCTTCATAGTATACTTCTATATTTACGATTAATATCGTTAAACTTTGAATACATCATTGTGAGGAGATGGTTTTAACAATAAGATTTTCAAAATGAAAGAAACGATGTATGGATGACGTTTTTACAAAGCCATAAAATGACCTTCTTCCGTAAAATCACGAAGAAATAAATGATTTTAGAGAGGTATAACAAGTTTTTTAAATAAAAAAGTTTCAAATGAGGCAGTGAATAGATAAGGAAGAACTGCTTTACAATGTTTATGTATCAGAACTCATACGGGGCTTTACATGGACAAGTATCCTTTTGTAGAGCCAGGTCAGAAAAAAACTTGTCGAAACAAAATGCAATAATATGCAGAATTCAAAAGTATTTTTATATGTTGTATGGTTTTTAGTGTTAATTTCTCGCTCTCGTCGACGCCTTCTTATCTCTGGTTGTGAGTTTGAGTAAGCAACGTAAAAAGAAACATAAAAAGTACGACTCTGCACAACAGGGAAATTGTTAAGTTGTCACTGAACAATTTTTCGTTTTGAGTATATAAGGTAAGAGGTTAGAAAGAGCATGGCAAACGAGTTAAAATTTAAAAAATAAATAATCTGTAATACCAACGAAGAAACGTGAATGAATGTGTGTGTGATTGTGATTACATTTTATGTGGGCAAAGAATAAGGTGATGCGATAGCAAAATTTGTATAGATGCTACGCCTTGAAGGTTTTTACGAAAATGTGAGCTCCAACTTGCGAATGACTACCAACACCAACTACCAACAAAGTCGACATTTACAAACAAGCATATCACATAACTAAAGGTAGAAAATGAGATGGAAGGGATCAAGAATCAAGACAAGCATAACATCATGAAATGAAACGGAAAAAAATATCTTTCCTGAAGTGCTAATCAAAAGAATGAAATTTTATACTTTAACTTATGATTAACATGATTTTGAAGCAACCCACGAGCATAGAAATATTTTGGGTACACATATGCATATTCATGACAGCATGCTCTTAGCACAGTTATAACGAGATGCATGAAAGGGAAATTTTTGTGCATACCAAAGCGTTTCATTTTTTTAACCTGTCGATTTGTTACACCAGATGAAGTTCCTGCGGAGTACGAAACTGTGTTGGAAATGATTATGATGGGATAAAAAATGTCATCCTGCAGAAAAATCATCTTATGCACATTGTTACTATCATACTTTTGAATTCACTTCTTCCCAGTGTCTCTAATTTACCTTGCTGAAATATTCATACTCTTTTACGACTTGCACCTTGACTAAAACTGTTAGTTCGTTCCACAATGTATTAGCTAACATTATTGATTCAAATGTTATGCGAATGAACATGCGTGCAGCTTAAGTTTCCGGTTTTCTAATGACACAAGTAAGACTCTCTCAGCTAGTTGAAATTATTCGATAATTGTAAGCTAAATGAAGGATGTTTTATTACTGTTGAAGGACAGCTTTCAGCAGCATTGTTGTGTAAAATTCCATCATAATGGTCATAATTTGCTTAATGCTAGGCGAAGGTAATAATTTTACCAAGGTTTTATGCTGATGATGATGTTATTGAATCCTATACTATTCAAATTATGGATAAATGAGTTACACTTGGTGAGTAAAGAAGATCCTATTAAAATTAATGGGAGACGTAACTCACTAACCCAAAGCTAAATTTTTCCATTTCTATGAAAAAAAGTTCATAGTGTATTATTACTTTTGCTGTCGCATCTCTGAATGAAAATGAAAAGTTTTTGTGTTATTAGTTGTTATTATTTTCCATGCCGACAACAAATGCCAGTAAAGTACTGGTTTATTCTGGCTAGTCCAACTTTTGGCTGAGGGACACAATGAATAATTTCATTTTTATAGTTGCACACTTACTACAGCTATTAAAAATTGAGTTGGTAAATAATGCAATTTCTTTTCTGCAAGGAATTTACAATGTAAATACAGCAAAGGTTGAAGTTTGAGATTTGCAAGAACATATACCGGTCTGTTGTTGCACCTTCTTTCATTATAATCATTTTAGGTCAATCATATGTATGTAGTAGTAATCCATCACAATAATATTCTACGTCGCTTTATCAGCATATCACCAATCGTAAGATTTTGACACACTAGTAAGTAAAATTAAATTCACGTGTAATAATCAGTAGTTGTTCAAAGTGCAACGAATCGTCCACTCAAGACGAAGATGCGCTTTTATACGGTTGTGCCAAGAAGAATAGAAGATAACATTGTTTTTTAGCACTCCGGCAGAATACAAATTTCACGTAGAACACCTGTCGCTGCCTTACACGTTTGCTACCCATCTCCTTCATCATAATATCAAATGTATACGCAAAATAAGATTAATTCAGAAGAAGTCAAGCAAATTTTATTGTTAACAGTAGACAGAAAAACAGTGAGAGTAATGTACTAACTCAAAGTGGTAGGGACGCGAGAGATGATGTCGCCTGATGAAATTAAAAGCGTGTATTTATGGCACTAGGACAAGAATTACAAGATGCAGCTAACTGGCGTAGGTCACAAATAATAGACAAATTAAACAACGATGAGCCAGCCTTTCAGGTACATCTCACAAATTTATTCCCATCATCATCGGCTGCAATTCATGCGTAATAGAATAATTGTTGGTCGTATACATCCAACAGCATCCAATCCAATCGCTATTAGCATTCGTGTGCTAGTAGTATATTTTCATGTTCGTTGCATGATTGCATGTGCCACTGCCACCACTGACTTGACTGTTGACTCCTTCATTTTCCCTTCTTTGAAGTGATAATGCAGAAATAAAGTAAAAATAAAAATAATATGTTGCTTAAAGTGGTTGGACAGGAGCAAGACGTGATTCTCATAAAGGTTGGTTGTGTGTATGTGTGTGTGTACATTATGAGTAACTTGTTTTCTTGTAACACACGCATTTACTGTACTGTTATGCTTGGACGTCTCGTCTCGACAACCTGTTGCTCGCTCCCTGCCTGCCACAAGACAAGTGCTACAGCTATAACTCCTATATTTCATTTCAGATATAGGACAAGAAAATCATGAACCTCATGTGATAAACGCAACGACCTTTCCAGTAACATAATTGGTCATGTTTCCATTAATAGTTGAAAAGACATGATTGAATAATGCAGCTGATCATGCATAAATCCATCAAAAAACAATTTATTTCGTTTTTGGTAAAATAATCGTCTTGGCTAATCGCCTATTTCGTAGTGAATGCAGGCTCAATACGACTGAATAAGGTGCATTAAATAATTCCATGCACACACATGACAATCAAATCATTTTCAAAAGAAAATGCATTCCTTTTTATGTACATTATTATATGTTGTTCAACATGCGATCAATTTTACATTTCATTTTAAACGTCATAAATCAATCATTGTGTACTTTGAAGAATCGATTGTCTCAACACATGGTGGTCTAATGTACGTTCACTTAAACAAACAAAACTGCTGCATTGAATGGAATTGATTGTGAAAACTTCTCCCTCTGTAACTCAAACGCCCATATAAGACATAAATTTAATGGTGGCACATTCAAGTCCACAATCTTTAGATGTACCACCCCACGATTTAGAATGCAATATGACATCAAGTCAAGTAATCAGTAGAGTGGCAAGCTTCACTTTTAGTTTGACTTTAAAGGTCCAATATTATGCCGTTCCAAAATCATATATGGTTGCTAGATCAGTGAAGTTAATATTAATAATCCACATGATCAATTTTATTCGTCGTCTTAATCAACAGAGACGAACATTTAGAAAATTCGTTGATGATACACATATTTGTGCATATAAAACGTTTGAAACTTGACACAGTGTTTTTCTTAATTTTTTTGTATCCATTTCAACTTCACACAAAATTATAAATATGATTACTCCCTTTCACCTACAACTTATGAAAGTAATATAAACGAAGGAAAAATGAGTGCTAAAATAAACTGCTTCTGCTAAATGACAAGAACAACAAAAACACATAAACCAAACAAAGGCTAACATGATGTGATGTTCGTGTGGTGTCACCTCTTGTTATTTCAAGCTTGCATACAAAATTGTTGAAAGCTAAAGAAAATGCATACTGGCTACATGTCATCAGAAGAATTATTTATATTAAAGAAACTTGAGGAAGATATTTACCTTGAATAAAAGGGTGTCCAATCAATCCTTGTGCACTTACGGTACAACAGTGTAAAATAACATTTATGTTTGCAGCAATCAAAAAGGCAACGTGCATCACTTCATTATACAAATATAAACTAATTTTGTATCTTCACAAATTTCAGTTGGTATGCTGCTAAATGTATTTTCGAAGGTGAATACACACTTTGTTGGTATACTCAATAAAAAGGACTATAGAATGAAATGTTGGAAAAGGGATATAAAAGATAATTATTTTTTAGCAGTCTGAAATGTCCACTATCATGTACGCTGGCGTTTTAAACGTAAAGACACTTGAGTTTAAAGAATCACCAAACAACAAGAGTAGAACAATTAGTAACTGATTTCTGGATTATCGTTTGCATAAGTGTATTATGTAAGCATGCTACTTATGTATTCCTGTGGCTTCCTTACCTTGATAAAAAAACAGTCAAGAAAAAAAATCCTTTTTTAGAACAACGGCATAACAACTAAGCGTAATATGGCATGCCATTTTATTTATCACTTCACGTTGCTTAAAACCCTACAATCAACAATCAGGCTAAGAACGGACACTACTATTATAACAAAGATATCAATGAGTAGAGATTGCTGTAATACTTTAATCATCTGCGTGAAACAGTAAAATTACGCTTCATATATATATCTACAGGGAAGTAATTGCAATGTTGAAACAAGCCAGTTAGCTAATATTGTTTTTTCAACGATATAGAATCCTAATTTGCTTAGAAATATAACTGTTTCATTACTGTGATTCTAATATAGATTGTTTGCTGAATACGCCTTTAAAACTATAAAATTTTATTATTTGCTACGCATTTATGTCCTACGAATTATTAAAATTAATTAAAAGGCTAAAACCGCAGTCAATTAAGTTCATTAGAAATGCGCATAATTTTCACGCAAAACCCGTTAATGAAATCATGTCATCACATCTAAATACTATTTTTAATATGATTTTCTATTATATCATTAGTAGTATTTTTTCCAAAACATAAATCACAAATTACTTCAATTTCTCATGCTTTTATACTCAAACAACGAAGCAAATATGTGCCACTGTCAAGCGGAATTCGCTGAAAGGTAAGAAAATTAAGCTAATTGCAGATCTAAAGATACAATCTGAGATTGAGTCTTTGCTACTCATTGATTTCTGAACTTTTAAAGGTCGTAAAAAATTGCAGTTAATGAACTTAAAATTTTTAATGTAAAATAAAACACAATTAATTTTAATAGTTTATAAAAATTAATGATTCCCTGAACACTTAAAAAAACTCGGTATTTATCTATGCATTTATTAAAAAGAAAATTAATGAACTTTTGAGTATCATGTTATTTCTTACGTGATAGGAAATTGGTTGTCATCAGAAAGAAAATTCTGCATTAAATTTTACAAAATAAAATTTAATACAGCAAGCTTGAAATGTTCGAATTCGGGGTCTTAAAAGTACACAATTCCGAAATAATCGCAACTTTAGCCACTATTCGAAGTGTAATCTACACAACGCACAATAAACCTGTACACACACATTCACAATTTATTTTTCAGTCACTTGCTGTCATTGATGATGAATTTTGTGATGTTTTCTTCACCTAAAAAATCCCTGAAGTAAGCCAAAACATCAACTATTTATTTGACAATGAGACAAATCTATTTGCGATAATGCCCTTGATAGTTTAAGGTAACATGCACATATATCGGTGAAGACCTAATTCAGGGAGAACACCTTTTTGTAAAAAACCTTGAATTCGTTTCAATTTCAAAGGAATGCTTTCAATTTTTCCGAACTAGTTCCGGCATCCAGAGAAGGTCAAAAAACAAATCCTGGCCTTATGAAGGTCACAACAGTAGGAGCACCCGACTTTTCAATAAACCACACTAGTAGTACGCTAGCCTGATCTTTGAGTTGAGGCGACGGAAAAACATAAACAAAGCAAGTTGAGAGAGAGAGAAAAAACAACAAAACGCAATAAACACCGTTTCCGACGCACTGCAAGAGCTGCAAAATGTTACTGACTTGTCTTGGTCACAGACCAGCATGTGCAGTGCAACGTTTTGTTGGAGGAATACAATTTGGGTAGCACTATTGCGAAGAAGGTATGAACATCAAAGGGGGTAGTAGATATCTGTATACATAATATATCATTTGAATTCAACGTGCTCTAAATCTAAGGTAGACCTGAAGTCCTGAAGATGTACTTCACATTACATTATATTATTACCATTACATACGGCTTACGCAGGTGCAAAATATGTGTTTGGTTTAGGGGCGAAGTTGCCTGTATTTCATTGACTTGAAGATGCATAGTACATAGCATGCATGCGTGTAGATAGTGTGTTCCTTTCGTTTCATTGTTGAGCTACAACTGGCTACCACTACCATAACAGCAACTTCTCAGACATGTTTAACAACAACAAAACGACTTACATTGTACAAGGAATGAGAATGATGTTGGTAAGAAGTGCCAACAATTACAAGACCCCATTCAATGCCTTTAATGTATAATGGAATGCACTTTTTTGGTGTGTGTGTGTGTGTGTTCAACTCATTGTTGAAGGAAAATAAGATTCTTTCATCTTCTAGGCAATCAACTTTCAGTTGGCAAGACAAAAGGTAAAACGCGTAGGTTTCGTACTCCGTATATATATATATATCATAACTCCTTGCTTTGGTGTAACGAAAGAACTGAGCTAAGAACATTCTAACTATGCGGTTACGATTACGATACGATGCGATACCCTTGATGGTGGAGTATGATTTCAAAGTGCGAGACAATTTCGACGATCGGGTGCTATGAAAAATATTATGCATAATGTAAGTAAGCTTTTAATACCACAAAAACCTGAATGCATTTACCTACTGAAGCAAAACTAGGGTACACTTTTATGCATCCATTTTGGCAGATCCCAAGAAGATTTGTCTACGACTCCCTCCTTACGCTGTGAAGGTTAGACTAATATTTACATGTATTGAAGGTTTAATGGTTGCTTGCCCGTTTTCAATCACTTATGCCGTCTTCATTATCAACAACTCTTATCGTATGTATCTTATCTACATTATCTATACCGTTTACTAGCATTTCCGGTGGTCGAATGAGAGGTACAAAAGTTTCATTCCATATGTTGATATACTATCATAAAGTATTAATGACAAGACTGACATAAAATTATGAAGGTGAAATATAAAATAGTATAGATCGTATTGAGTAAAATCATGTAACAAATGGCGTCCCTGATGTTTTAAATTTCAAAACTTGTTAAGCAAAGTATGTACGTGCTTTTGATTACCATTCCATGTGTGTGAAATAAAAACAAAAATTTGTAAAAACGAAAAGCTTTCTTGTCATAAAATTTGTTTATTGCATCGATTTTCGAATTCGGTGTGAGGTATACTGTTAATTGTGTGGCAATACGTAACATATTTCATTATCGGCACACAAACTCCATTTTAGCTTCTTTTTTTTAGCTAGAATACAATAAGCTTAATAGATTATTTATAGATCTTTTTTTTGAACAGTACTCTCTCATACACTGAACAGAATATAAGCAGGCGTGGCTCTCTCTATGTTCTCTTTATAAAATAACTTAAAAAATTAATTGCCGTACCAAACCAGACGCATATTGTCCTATTATAATCATCATATAGGTCATTTACATATTGCCATTTCCAACGCACTTACAATCATGATCTGATCAATTTATCCGAATACAATAAAATAATAACGAACGGGAAAAAACAATTTTATTTACGCTTGGAGTTAAAAAACACCCGACATTTACCCTTTTATTTAGAGACTCAGGTTTACTTAACAAGTGTCAACGTCAACAGTCTACGTTTAGCATAGGAATCCGTAGATATATGCAACGATAACGATAGTAGTATTTAACAGTACGAGTTTTTCGTCGATTACATTATGCATCTTTAAATGCCACAGTATTATTATTATTACAAGTTCACGCAACAGTAACTCTAGCACGATGTGTACGTACTCAATACTTATACAGTAACAAATGTAAATCGGACGGTGATATCTTATTAGAGGTAACTAGCCTACAAAAATGTTTTAGTTTTCACAAAAAAAAAAGAATTAAAAGAATATTTCAAGTTATTACTTAGTATACATAATTATTATTTAAGTATTAAATAGTTGCGATTTTACTCAGTGGTTTCGGGATGTATAGCAGCTCTGCAGTACACTTTCTTTAGTGAGTCGTGATAAATGAACTCTAATCTCTGTTCATATTCTACTTTGTCGAAATATTCAGCTTGAGAATAATATTAATAATATACAAATGTCGTATAATATTAGCTTTCAATTAAAAACAAACTAGGTCCCGTTTTTCTTTTATTGAAAAAGAATCGAGAACCCGCAAAACTTCCTTCGTGCGAATACAAAGGAACTCTCTACAAACGGAAACACAGCTTAATGTCCAGAAGCGAACACTGATATTGACGTAGCAAGGTGAAGAAAACTTTAAAACTTTCTTCATGTTTCTAATCTAACAAATTTAATTCGTTAAAAAGCGTATCAACATAAAATATACCAATATAGTTTACGACTTGAACGGTTTCAACGCTAAACAGTAAAAAATTAACGATATAAACGATTAAAGTTCATTGGCAAGACCAAGTATGTATGTATGTATTAGTACAATTTATTATACAGTAGTACTTACGATTACGTAAGTAGAATGTAACTTGATTGGTTAAATTGCACGATAGTTACCTAAGGTTAAGAGAGTTGCTGATTTGAATTTTTTGGTCACTTGGCTGTCTACAACCATTGGTATTATGTAAACAAAATGATATACATACATATTATGTACTTTTGTAGGCTTATTTAACAACCTTAGTTCACCTGATATAAGGATTCTGCTCTTCAACTTTTTTTGTAAGTGGATAACAACATGAGTATATATTTTAAATTTCGAGGAAACTGATTTGAAGTATTGCAATTTACTATGCATTTTTTGTAACCACAAAGATCTGCGATAGTAAGGATGATATTATTATTCACTATTAGAAACCTTCTGACACCTATAAATAACACAGTCTGTCAACAAAGAAAAAGTTTTATGGGTAAAAAATCTGAGAGGATAGCTAATTTGCTCAAACTTAAACTCGTTAGTTCATCATTTTTTTAAAAAGAAAAATCAAGAATATGACCGGAACGACAAAAAAAACTTTCTGTGTTCAAGTCAAGTACCTAATTTGTAAGTAGTAACCCCTCTTAGTAACATTCATTAAGCTACAGAATCGAACAAGCAAAAAATTTGTTAAAACATTTACTATGCATTACAACACATCCAATGGGAACACATACTGGAGTAAATAACTTGAGTCGCCATTATCGAACCAAACGGAAGTTTTTAAAATTATTCGTACACAAGAGAAATAAAACTTAATATATGTAGCTGTTCTTACTTAGTTCCTAGTTACTTATTAATATTAACAGCAACATGATAAAGGTCACAACAAAAATGTACTATAAAGAAATATCTCTTTTCAGTTAAAAAGGGGCAAATGATAAAAATCATATCCACGTTTCCCTTTAACAGCGCAATAAATGTAAATAACATGGTAAGCTCCAGGGATAAAACATATCACTCCTGCTATAAAAAAGACTGCACCCTGAAGTCCATTTATGGGTAAACTGACGATCACAACACCCGCCACTGCAAGACCTAAAACAGAAAAGGGAAATATGTCTGGGTTAGGAACTTATCACTAACATGGGAATCAAGCTATTAAAATACATATATATAAGATGTGATATATGCATATCACCCACCAAGACCAATAAGAAGAAGGCAGAAGGCTGCAAGAACCATTTTCCAGTTCTCCCTAACTTTCGGATGATGCCACCAGGGCATAGAGGGGTCATAACTATTTTCTTGCTCTTCTGTTATTAGTGAATCACTATCCTTGGAAACCGACTGTAACGCAATAAACTGGGCCATAAATATCACGGTTTTAATATTATAACAAGGGTGAACACATCATGGAATGAAACGTTTTACTAATAGGTAAGTAAAAAAATCTTACATCATCACCGGTTCCTTTCAGTTTCGTGAGACCCCTAATGATTGGTCTTACGTTAAGAGGATTTGGAGGATCATGTATGTGAACACTGACGGAATCTGTTGCAACTGCTGTGGTCCCATTGCTTTTCGGTTTTAGAGGTGACCTCTCCGTGGTGGTGGTAGCGCCATAAACACGAATGGCGTCATTGTGCTCCTCCTCAAATGCGTCGTCAATTGAAAACATTTGATGATTTCTTTTGGAGCTCATGTTTTTATGACTATCCTAAAAACACAAAAATAGACATTCAAATTACAATAAAAGATTGATCAACTTTGTACGGATAAGCCCATTTGGTATAAAAACATACATTCAACATTAGTAGTATTAGTTAAGTCTTTCAAACACACATTAACTACAAAATCCACTTGGTTTTGTTTACCAGCAATAATATAATGAGATAAAGTAGTTTTTACCTGAAGCCGATGATGACTGGTTAATGACGATTAATTGGTGTTGATATCTGTAAAACAAAATATAAATAAAATTAGCAATGATTAAAAGCTTTTTACTTAGCAACTCATTACTAAAAACGTTCCTGCGGAACAGTATCAAATAGTACCTAATACATAAATAACAAGGTTTCGTAATTTTGATAATTGTTGAAAATTATTAAACTCTCCTGCTTAGCAATTGACAGATAGTGTCAAGTTACTCCCCATTTTTTCAAACGTATCAATACGTACAATTAGAAAATATTCATGCACAATGCATCGTATCATGACCAGAAATTCAATAACAAAATTACAATAAAAAACCCAATCTATATTTACTACGAAATTCCACAAACAATTTCAAGACCTATCCAACGTTTCTAGTTAAGATCGCATCACACTGTACTTAGAGCCCTGCTATTAAATAGTATGAACGTCAGAACATCAAAGATTACTAAACCAAGATGAGGTAAAGCGACCGAGACCGAACAAGACTTTCATTTGTATTACAAAAGATTTTTCTGTTTTTCCTATGTGAACACATAGATCCACTTTGTACCACTGAATTTAATGTAATGAATGGAAGCCGAAGTGATGGAACGAAGCGAAGCAAAGCATACGGTTTAGCAACAGTACAGAGTATTAGATATGAGGGCACATGCGCTCAAGCTATTTCGTAAGTAGAGATGAATGAGAATTATGAAATAAATAACTTATATTGGCTCCGTAATTTATTAGGACATACCAAGTATTGAAGAAACGTATTACAAAGACAGTGAAAAACGCCAAGGTCCTATTTTCCTATTGTACACGGAAGGTCAAGGAAGAGTCAGCCACATTGGAAAACAATTAATCGAGAAAAAAATCACAATAAACCTGCAAATTTGTGATCAAATAATATTCGGCGAGATAGGCAAGTCTAGACAGAACTTTTTTAAATTAAGATGAATTTCCGAAACGCTCTAAGAATTTAGTCATTTAGTGTTTGATTACCATGTAATTCCGTGACTTTTACACATTGGCCTGCAATGAAAATTGTGTCAAACATCAAATAAAAATTTTATGAAGAAAGAAATCATAGCTTACTTACTCAAAAACTTCACAATGTAATCTAACGATCTACATTTATTTAAATGATAGCACAACACGGCAACAAGATTGACCACGTGAACACTAACACATTTATTCTCCAACCCCATAAATCTCATCTAAAACCTTAAAATTTAATGTAATAAAATGTTCCAATTGTTCATTAGGCAAGAATTCTACTAAATGTTTTGGTAAAAAATGCAGACATTGAGTTGTATTATGTCCTTCCACATTACCTTGAAGGTTTTCAATTGCACCTGCCAAAAAGACACGCACACTGTAATCTACGTAGAAACTTGAGCATTTACTACGTTATTAGGACAACTCCAGTTTTTTTTAAAAAAAACAAGGGAATGATTACGTTGTTTCGATTCCATGTTGCAAAACAACTCTCACAATTTACGTTAAGAAATGAAGTAATCATGTAAAATGAGTGAGATGCTTGCTTAGTATGCACAAAAAATATTTTCTCGCGTGGCTCATCATATCGTCATCCATATTTCCCTACTTATTAGAGAAATGCACGTAATGCTTAATACACCATCCTTCAGGCTCTGCTCTGCATCGTGTAGCAAGTCAACACTTTTTTTGTAAACTGATGATGGTACATTCTAATCAGTCTGTCTCGTTTTCAAGCATAAAGTAATGCAAATGCGTTGAAGTGTTTTTGCCATAGAAACGATAAGTTTATTTTTGGTATGAATGAAATTACAGCAGAATTTAATATTACTCCTACTTAGTTTCAAGTGGGCTGAGAGAAAATAACAACAAACTTGGTAAGAATGACATGAACGTTCACTCACGGTGGTAATACGTACAACTTTAGAAGCAAGTCTCAAACAAGGAAAGGTAAGCTCTTAGAGTTTTGAAATGGAAACAAACAGTTCGAGGTTACTCCTAATGACAATGACATCACTGTAACACGATCGCACTCTCCAAAAGTCTCAAGCAACATTTAGCGTGGTGGTCACTCTCTACGTTTATTCCTACGTCCAAGTAAGTAACACATACATCACACAGATTGCATTATGTATACACCAAAATGCGGATGCAAAAAATGCACTGCTATGACTCAAATGTGGTGGTGGTGGTGGAATACAACAACAATAATGATTCAATTAGCAAAACGGTGTGAAATTCATAAATCATAAGCTTAGCAAGGTATATGCAGTTTGATATTGCTGTTGTTGTAAACTGTTGATCAAGATTAAGTTATAATGCCTCAACAAACACCACCAAACACCAATGCAACTCCTCTACCCTAGCCTGCTCCTGGCTGAAGTGTGCTGATCACATCACCACTGTCAGGATATTTTTGACAGGAATCATCATCATCTCATCTCATCTCTTCCGAGTCTACAAAAATGTTATTTACAGAGAGCGTTTTAGTTAAGAGACATTATTATTAGCACTTGCTCCCTCATTAATTCATACATTGAAAAAAAGAAAAGTGTAAAGTAAAGCCACTTCAGGTTGTTCTCTCTGAACTTCTATTTGTATCTATGGCTGGCTATAGGATGATAGCAGTGAATTATGCTCAAGCACGTTCTTTAAATGCATTTATCTCCCATGTCTCTCTAAAACATAGTGACAAACGGTTGTGTTGTGTGAAAGATAAATTCTACTACTTGTAGGAAAGAAGCTGAATAGAAGAGATGTTTGTGTCGACATTATGTACAAGGCAGTAAATTTCATGATCAGTTCCTTGCACTAAAGTTGGCTTCTCGAAGGGGGGTATTACCTTTTTATTATCAGAGTTCATAGTCACATTTGCCTCGACTCGATGCCGTCGATCGACTTTCATTACTTTACTAATGTACGCCAGCAATAAAAACGTTAACTAAACAACCTACGAAGATCAAACACGAACTTGATAAACAGGATAAACTAACCAAGGACAGACGAGACGAGGAAAGATAAGTTGCATAGGCGCTTTCAACTGATGATGATGAGAAATCGAATGTCATTGATCATCTTCAGTAGAGTTTAGTACGTTAGTGACCACCTACGGCTATCCTCTTTCTGCACTTGTAGCAGTAAAAAATGATTTTTAACTGATAAATTCATACGCCAACTAATGAGATACTATATGGATCATGTTGTAACACGAAGAATGTCTAACTGGTACATATATACGTAAATGAGGTGCTTTTCATGCTTTCTTGGACGTCACTGTTTCAGGAAAATCGTATAAAGCCGACATTTGAATAGCAGTATTTTTAAAAGCTTATTTTAAAAAAGCTTCTTTTTATCAATTTGACAGATTTCACAGAGTAAGAGGAAACTGCTCATGCATGAAACATTACGGTGCTATTCGGTAGAATATCAAGGTGAAGATTGACAGACAAAAGCCCATTTAGCAATCGTAAAACAAAGCTTTCGCCAACAAGGCAAGACACAAATAGAAGATGCAGAGGAAAGGAAACTGAAATCTCTTTTAATACCTAAATATCTAAACCAATTCTGTTTTTACTCGGTAGTAAATACTTTTAGAGCTGAGTGAAACCAATAAAGTGAGCATGAGCCCGTGATTGTCCTCGACTCAATTTATTTTCAAATATGTACTTGAGGTTTTTATGAAAACATAAAGTATTTGCTCGAACAAAAGGTCAACAGTCAATAGCCAGAACAAAGGAGATGCTAATATAATCATGCATTGTTGGCAACCTGATCCACACAACACAATTTAATGTGCAAGCCAATTCAGTGGTACAAGTTCGTGGTGTTTTTGCACTGCAAAACACGAATATTTATAGATGCGTGCATGTATTAACTGAGCTGAGCGAGATCAAGTTGAAAACATGTTGACAGATTTGATTAAGTTGGACACTTTAACTCATCCGGTCCAATTCATCCACAAGAATGGATGAATAGCTGCAATGCGTAGGCATTCGACATGCTAAATCACTTTCTGAATTTGTTTGCTAACGATCTGTTTGTGTTGATAAGAGATATGCTACAAACCTAAACGTTACCATTCGACCGGACTTATGGATTAGCAATTAAGCAAACTGAGGTTTTGATGATGCGATTTATGTTGTCATTATTGCCAACTTGAAAACAACCATCGCTAACGCTGCACACTTGAATCTACGACTCCTCACATAATAAATTGCTGCCGGTGTTCAAATTGCTCCCTCACTCTGGTATTCACTATATACATGTGTCTAATAATAATGGGGAGGTATTAAAGCATTGAAACTGTTCGTACAAATCCTATGGAATCGCAATTCATAATCGGACAGTTATAATTCCACACCAAAATCCATATCCAAATGTCGAGGAACGGAAACCTCATGTTAAAGTACAACTCTGTCAAGTTGTCTGTTGCTAGCATAATAAAATAGAATGGCGGATACGAATAATTGCAAACTCTGGTTTTATAAGAACGTCAAACACGTCGGAAGTCTATAATACATAAATTTGTATGTTGAGCAAAAAAATGTGGTAATATGCAACAACATGTCTACCTGCCACTCCGACTAAAAAAAATCATTGTGCGCTCTTCAAATATTTGTAAGGCCACACGATATTTTGCATACATATTGGTCGACCGTTTCCCTTTCCTTATAAATAAATACCAACAAGGGAAGCAGGTGAAAACTCAAATTCACAGTGATCAAATGAAGGTACACAACTGCACGAACAGTTGGATACTATTATTACATCATCAGTAGTAAAACTGCAAACGTTGAAAAAGTTTTATGCTGATTAAAGGAAACTATATTATTATTATTATGAACTGATTGACACTTAAATTTCACAGAAAAGGGTGCAGATGTCAACATCAATTATTCATCATTGAACACATCCATAAGAAAACTAAATCAAAAATGCCTATAGGGCGTGTCCATAATATCCTTACTAAAGTAGAGACTACAGGTATCCGCAGACCAATGAAACAAAAAAAATGCAGCCATTCGTCTTGACCAGGTGCATAGAACCCAAGTGCAAAACATGAAAATTCAGAGTACTTCTAAGTTTTCTTTGCACATTGCACGATGATGACAGCAGCTTGCAATCCGTATGCACGTACCATGACGTACTACCAGGGAAAGATCAACAACAACCCTCGTTTTCCACTAATTATACAGATTAGCAAAGGTCACACTAAAACTTGGAACATGAAAGTAACTCCCGTATCCTCGTGGCGTATTATTTTTTCTGAAGTGTTTTTATTTGCAGCACAAAAATACGCTATTGCATGCTGCGTGACCATTTTCGTTTCAAACAATTATTAACCTAGACATACATATATATATCATTAGAAACTCAAAAAGCAATGTTTAGTTTAGAGTGGTGTAATTCCTCCCAAACTTTCCCGGATCCTGACCATTTGACTTTCAGGGCTATCGGAAGTAAAGCCTTAAGTTTTCCTACATTCAATTAAGAAGATAGAATTTTTTTGAGTGCCAAAATCTACTGGCTTCGCACGTACTCCGATGTAACGTACTTACAATATATAATGCACAAAATAATTCATTGCCACCGTCCATACTTAAAGCGTCCCGGAGGAATTAATAGGTTGCTTATAAGAAAAGTAATAGAAACTAATACATTCTTAAAAAAGGCTCCCCAGCTGTATGGTTTTTTCAATTTCTAGACGAAGCATGTAGTGTACGTGATTCGATTGCAACCTGCCTAGCTAAAATGCAGGGAAATGAATTGATGTACGGAATTCTTGCCTGCATTTTTATTTGCTAAAGCACATATGTACGCTCCTCTCACGCGATTCTTTCTTCATTATACCAGTTAGAAGCCGGAAAGTTTTTTACAACATTATAACTGACGGTGTTGCTTTCTCTCACTCAGCAGCATGCTTTCGTAGTAGAGTGCATTAATAGAACGGCAAGTCTAAATTCACCAAATTAGGTCGTATGTAAAAGCTGCGGTAGGGTTATGTCACGCGAAGCTAGTGCTAGTCTACACATTTTGGGAAGCTCAGTGGAATATATAAGTCTTTCTTTTGTTCTTAAGACATTCATTTGAAAATAGGAAACAATGAAACAACTTTCACATGCCACATGCCTTTAATACTTAAGGTATGTTAAACAATTATAAGACCACCTTGTGATATTTTGCCACGCGATAACAACACATGTTTGAAACGGGATTTTTGTTGCATTGCAATGAAGGGTCCTTAATACCCTTAGAACTCAAGTTTTAGCTTCTGTGACCCACCGGTTGTTGAGCTGCAGCTTAATCTTTAACAAGTGCCAATTTTGACTGTTAAACAATTATAAGACCACCTAAATTCATTGCCTCCCAGTGCCACCCCAAATGGTAAAATTGTGTTTTATGAGTTAGAATACATTTAATGCTTTGTAATTTCTTTAAAAAATCTTATTTATGTAGCTAATCTATGGGCTGGGTGGCAGTGACAGGCCATTGCTTGAGATTCAGCAACATTTTTAAGTTTTAGGACAGTTAAGCTTACAAAATTTGGCTGCATTACAACCAGAATGCCCCAAATGTGTCCCAAAGTACTCTACACTCACTTATGTTCATAGTGAGTACTTTTTAACCCAATATAAAAATTCTATAACCTGCAAATTAAACTCTTTCATTTATGGCAAAATGACAAAAATCGGAATTTGGCCATAAACGAGGGTTTACACAACCCACCTGCTTAAGTTTTTTCAGCTTATCATAGCAGTTAACTTTTCAACCATTAAGGGCGTCGTTATGTGTAAAAATCAATCGCGGGACTGCACGTACATTGTACATGCAAGTAACCTAAAGTTGTGACTATTGGCCCAATCCAATAAAGTCAATGGCATACTTCTGAGCTTTAAATGTAGGGTGGGATCAGCGTACTTTTGGTAGAAATATTGTTTTAAAATTATGTTTCTTATGTTTTTAAAATGTTTTTTTTACATTTGAAGTGGGTAGGTGAAATTTTTTTGTTCGTCTGAAAAAACAACTACTGCTGCTGTTTTTTGGTAGAGTATAGCAAAATGAAGGAACTTGTAGATACAATGGGCGTGCATACCTGCGACTGATTTCTACTTAAAATGACGCCCCTAATGGTTAGGAAGTACTTTGATATGATAAGATGAAAAAATGTAAACAAGTGGATGGTGTAAGCCCTCGTTTACGGCCAGAATTACGACTTTTGTCCTTTTACCATAAATGAAAGAGTTTAATTTGCAGAGCATAGAATAGCAAAGAATTTGTAGATTCAGTTAAAAATTATCCACTATGAACATAAGTGAGTGTAGAATATTTTAAGACACATTTGGAGCGTATTGGTTGTAATGCATTCAAATTTTGTAAGCTCAACTGTCCTAAAAGTAAAAAATGTTGCTGATTTCCAAATAATGGCCCATCAATCCCACCTAGCCCATAGATCAGCGATATGTATGAATTTTTTTTACAGAAACTATAAAGCATTATATGTATTCTGACTAATAAAACAAAAAAATGAAATATTTCTTGTTTTGAGTGGCGCTGGGAGGCAATGAATTTAGGTGGTCTTATAATTGTTTAACAGTCAAAATTGGCACTTGTTAAAGATTAAGCTGCAGCTTAACAACCGGTGGGTCACAGAAGCTAAAACTTGGGTTCTAAGGGTATTAAGGACCCTTCATTGCAATGCAACAAAAATCCCGTTTCAAGCATGTGTTGTTATCGCGTGGCAAAATATCACAAGGTGGTCTTATAATTGTTTAACATACCTTATTTATATGACTGGTGTGGTATGAATACACATGTACAAAATATAAATGTACATATGTATATGATGGTAATGATAACAAAATAATGATAGAAAATAATTCTCCTTTCTCCCAAAAAAACTCCATTTTTTCGGCAATGGCAGAAAGCTATTTCACTTCTAGTTTGATCATTGCTAAAATGACCGAAACGGTTGAAAATTACTTTCTTGAGGCACGCAAGTTCCGATCCATTGTACTACTGTAGTGTATAATGTAGTCACCTTCATATGCATGCGTTGGAATGTTAATGTATACAAACCTACCCGTCTTCAAAGTTTTGTAAGCGTACTTACTTATAAATATACCTAGAGCCCACGCTCACACTTTTATAGACCAAAATCTAATTAACATTTTATGAGAGAGTAACATCAATCCCATTTACGGTGTGGTACTTTTTCCAGATGATATGTTCACTGGAAGCTTGATCAAATATTGGTCTTCGTGCTCAATTTGCACAAATAATGTTGGTGGCGAGCTCCACTGAACATTTTTTTCTGGGGGTTCTTCGCTCTAATACAATTTATTTTGTGCACGTACAAACATGTAAAAATAGTGACGATGAGAGAGCTTAGCTTCTTTATACTTGTCATTCACGATAGAAAAGTTTTTCCCTTACTGAAAACCATACAACTGTTTGATTGGCTTGTTAGGAGGAAGCACGAAAAAATGAAATGGAATGCCCCCAAGGTCCTTGCAAAAATATATTACTTAGGCGTCAATACCTTCTTAACATGTACTGCGGAGAAATGTTTGTCATTTTGATTCAAATATTTGACATTTTTTTTACAAATGAGTATAATGACATTATGGAATGCGGCTACGTTTTATAACCCATTTTTGTAATGCTTTAATCATAGCTAGCAAAATGGGAACAGTTTTTACGACCACGCTTGTTGTGGGAACACAACGCATATGGCAAACCAATTATTTTTGCGTAGAGGAAAGAAAATTGGATGATATTTATGTACTTACCGTTTAACCACGAACTAGATTTTTACGTCCAATTTCAATATGCGGCAAAATACAAACAGGCATGTGTGTTTCTGATCCAGCCTTGGCTTTGGGCAGAATGGTGTAAATTAAAATTTAATATTTAATAGAAACTGAGCGAGGATTCCCAACGTCTTCTTAATCTGACACTATGAGTACAGTAAGGGAGTGACAATGGCACCCTCATGATTTCATAAGCTTGCGTATAATATGTTTATTCGTAGTCTCTCGGCAATTGTGGAGCAACGCGGTAATCATTGCGGAAAACTATAGCGACTCACTTTCACGAACCCATTTTTCATTGTTACATAAAATTAATGTGTAGCTATCACCGCGCTCCCCTTTGCTGTCCTGTGAGCATGTATTCACAACACAAAACTTAAGATGAAATGTATAGAAAGATAAACGACAACCTTCAGTTCACCGATCTAAAAGGCACGGGAAGGGTATTTTTGTGGCAGGTTTTGTACTACTGGTTTTTTTCCAACAGGAACCAAGCGAATCATGTACCTGCGTCAATAAAATCAGAAATTCATTCTTTTAGTAAAGGCTATAAATTGGATGATTCCATTTACTATATTAAGTTATCCATAATTTTCATCCGTCAGCAGATGAAATATCCTCATTTTATGCAGATGCACAAGAAGCAATCAAGACGTGTGTAATATATGTAACTTAATTAATTTAAAACGCTAAACAGTAGCAACACACGGTTTTTGCATGACGTTACTGTGGCTTCCTTCTCAACTGAAGTCAGCTTGAATTAGCAAACATTTTACCGTTATTTGTAATGACTGGCAACTAATGAGTTTTAACTATGTATGCCCTACTATCCGATACAAAAAAAACATCTTATCTGTTGCTTTTACTTGTACTCAATGCAAATTGTGTAAAGCAGATGCAAATACTGACATGTGCACAACAACTGCAACAACATGCTCTATTTTGAAATTGTTTTACATAAAATCGCATCATGAATATTGCAGTTGGAGATTAAGACTTGTAGCGAATAAGAAGATGAGCAGAGAACTATGTGTAAAGGAAAATAACCAAAGATTTATTTTTGTAAAGCCTGGACTCTCAACAATTCAGGAAAGAGATTGATTTAAACCAAGCATGTTTTATTCTTCAAATGCATAATAATGTTTTATGGAGGTACCAGTACGTCAACGCATGCATTAAAATGTTTATTTTGGTCATACTCTTGACAGTGAGAGGATTTTGCTCTTTTTTAAAACTGATAAATGAAAAGTCAATAACATGCATGCACCCATAATCTCATCCATAAACATTGCAATGGTAAGTGTAGCAAGAGTAAAAAATTGCAACGCTGAATGTTTGACTTCATAGCCTGCATAAAAAATAAATATATTCTGTTTCGCCCATATACTGACTTCAATTCAGCAAGTGATTATCAGGTATTCGTTATCTCTATGAAATGCAAAACCACAAGCTATTGATGAACGTGTTGAAGACAGGCTTTGGTTTATTTATGTTCAATGCCATAATATTTTTAATTTTATCATAATAACCAAACGTTGGGCTATAACTTATCTGGCAATGATTACATTCGAGCTTTACCCATAAAAACGGTAACGTAAAAAAAACACAAAAGAAAATATTGAATTACTAAGCATGTAATAGGTACGCTCGTAAAACTTTGATGTCTTTCATGCGTTTAAAATGTAAATAATGCACCTGTGTTTACCTTACATAAATTTTTAAAGTTTTTTCTTTCATAATGAAGGATTGTTTAAATTTTTTAACGCGGCCTCTTAGACTAAATGCATTACAACTCTAACTGTAAATTGTTAAGTGATAACTCCAAAATGTATCAAATATTCTGTTTACTTACTGTCTTGTTGCTCCTGGAAATGCTTTCGTCACAACACACTGGTGATATTTGCAATCCCGGAAAAATGGGAATGGCTGTGCCTAAGTTTGCAGCTTTTCTAACAAATAACAATTAAGACACTATCAGCGCCGTCTTTCTATTGTCACCTAGTTTCACCAGTAGTCCTCACATCATCAAACGCTTACACTAAAACATTCAACAGTAGCTAATTGTGTGGTCAAAACCTATTCCAAACGTGTTATATAACTAGTTTTGTGAGCGTAACCTCAATGATGAGTGTCCATGGAGCAGTTTTCAAAACAAAAAAGTCTCAAAGAACTTTGGAGAACAACAATGAGTAAGTTCCATCCGTTTGTGAGCCTTATCAAGCAACTTAACTTTTTGTCGAGATGAATACTACTATCATCATTGCTGTGAAGAGTGGAAAACAGTGAACATTGTTGTTGTTGCTGATTCCTGCTTCTGTTTTCTCTACCATTTGTGTATCCCTGCTACTCTGCTCTTTTCAGTGCATAGTTGATGTTGATAGAGCCTCAATTCCAAACCATAAGAAAAAACGTAGTCACTCTCTCTTAATACTTTGTGTGTATTCCTTACCTACAACCCTCAGAATGAGTGAAGCATGCATGAATATGATGATGATGATGCTGATGTGTTGAGCACGAGTGTATGAGTAGAATGCTGAACTGAGCTACAACTCCAGTAAGCTAAGACTTCCACTAGGAAATAGCATGCCTAAAGCTCAAATTTTACTTGCTTGCGTACAAACTATAATTGTATGGTGTATACACATTATATAAATAGGTACTACTTATAAATAAGCTAATGTTTTTATATTTGGCTTTTTAGTGGTAAGGAAATATATTAGGGTTTCGTGAGATACATGCACACTATGTATGTACCTAAAACTTATACATAAGAATGACGAGAATGGTGCTGTGTATGTTGTTAAGTACCTATATTATGTATTCTAAATGCGGTAGTGCTTATACGGCATGCGTTGTGTAGTGAACCTAACAATAATTTCAACAATGCTCCTATGTATTACAAGAACGAATAATATTCATTTGTGAAGGACACTCAAAGTACATGAATGAACATTATGTACAGAGATGGGACGATATTCTCCTAAAAATGTGCACACAATTGCGTTAAACAAACTTGCTGCATAAAGGAGAATCGTGAGCTTAAAACATTATTTCACTTGTACAGCTTTAAGCCTAATGTTGCTATGCGGTTCTTGTGAGTCATATTGAAGCTGCATCAAGAAGCATTTTGTGTTGATCTTCCTCTTAACCCCTAGAAGTGTGGAAGCATGTCAGTTTCTACAAGTCAATTGTGAATGCATTGGGGCTAAGAGAGACAGAAAATTGGGAGCTGACTACATACGCAAGGAAGTATCTGCATCAAAATATTATAATGACAAATACAAATAAGCACTAAAAGCGTACTGGAGATCCACTGAGGGACGTAAAAGGTGTACGCTAGTATTTAAGGCAACTTAACTAGTTTCCAAATGATGGAATATGTGTTTATTACAGATCGCGTTGAAGGTAATCGACTTGGAGAAGCATAGGTATAAAAGATATTCCTAGTGGGATTGTATATAAATGACGCTTGCAAAAACGGAGAGACATTTAGTGTCAGCACACTATTGTATAAATAACGAATAATTTATATTCACCGTTAATAATTAGAATAGGTTGCCAGTTATAATTGGCTTAGAAAGCTGCAATAACAGTGTAAACAATGCTCTCATCTAGTACGTAGTACTATACATGGCTTCTGCTTATAGACGTTGTCCTCATGTTTGTGATGTAGTAGTAGAAATAACCATCTTCATACATAATAATACATGATTTTGGTAATAACATCCTTTGTTCTTGCAATCCATAAACATACGTGGATGAAATATAAATGCTGTATGCGTTGCTAGCACTGACTCATGATTCTCATTGTCATTACCACCGTTGCATTGGATAGAAAAGCAAGCAAAGCAAAAATCAGAAGATGGAAAGGTAAGGTATATGGTAGCGGTCAATAAAAATTCGTTACTATATAGCTCCATCTAATAGAACCTCAATCATTTTATAACTCGATATTTTTTTAAAAATAAAATGCACAATTTTAAAATAGTCAGTTTGGCGAAATAGTTTTCCTCCCGTACCAAGATTTTTGGTATTTGCAAACATGAACTTGTTATTAGATTGTCCAGCTTCCACTCCATTATCGTGTGTTTAATGATTGCTTGTGATGTTGGAGTATTACCATTAAATCACAAGCTCAGACTGTCAAAATTTTATTGATCATTATCATATGTATGTATGTATAACATACATTGATAATGAACTAGCATTTCATAGTTACTAACTAAAGTCTGATGCCTCACGAAGCAAATCAGTTACTAATAACATTGGTATAAAGCAGAATATAGATTGATAAGTAGCCAGAACATTTATTGTCTCAAGTAAATATCTATTTTTAATGCTGCTGGATTGGAAACTACCTCACGTTCTTTATCTATGGCGTAAATGAGTCATTTATGTCACCCTTGATGGGCAGTCAACCATAAATAGCCAATCCCAAGATATGTTTTTCTGTGATTTCTGATAAATGTGATGCAAGTAATTCTCATTCTAGTGTTTGCTCAGTAAAACATGTATAACTACAACACTAAACATAATGTCACTAATTTGGAGTGGAGCTCAGTTTAATCGTACTCATTACAGTCATCTAACTTTCCTATGTACTAAAAAAATCACTTTTAGGTCAGTCTACATAACAATTTTGTTTTATGCTTTTGACCCCCACTTTATTTTTTAGGAATTTTCTGTCATATAAGGATACTATCAAACAAATTAAGACAGTAGTCAACATCCGAAATTTGTCAGGTCACTTAATGTTGACGTAACATTGAATTGTTAGTTATAAACACAACACTGTACATGCATAAATACAAATTTCCCATATCAGTACTTAAAGAGGTTACTGTTAATTTTTCTGCATTTTTGGAATTAGAAAATGCGGCTGGACGAACAATATTAGCTGGAAATAACCAACACATCATTCTAAAATAAAAGTGTTTAGAACTATGAGCGAGCATTTGGACCTGTGTACAAATCATAGAAAACTTGAGCAAACTTAGGATTCAGAGGTTAGGCATATCTACTGATTACTTGCATTTTAACTGCAAAAATGTTGCCAAACAAAGGGGGAACCAAAACAGCAGAATCTTAAAATCTGATTTGGTTGCAAATCTACATTCTGAATGTAAAAGAACCTTATGAGACATATACAAACGTAGTACCGGCCCTTAACGCCCACATAATCACATCCCCCTAGGCCCTTATACCCCAAACATCGAACACCCTAAGCCTTAGACCTCTGTTAAAGAGTCAAGAAACGCGGGCGACAAGTGTCTATAACGATATCTTAAGTTTTGTAACTCCTCCAACCTCCTTTTGAAGGGGAAAAGGGTGTTTGATCGTTTTCCTTCATACAGAGATGAATGTTGAGAGCTTTAATCGCCTTTGCAGCCCAGTCAGCCTTTCTGTCATCATCGTTTTGGAAGGAGGAACTTAAAAAATCGTTTAAACTTTTAATTCTTACTTACTAATTGTCATACCTGTCATATTATTGGCAGCATGAATGGTGTTCGTTATCGTGATTAATGTCATTGTTTTCAGGTAGTTCATTTCTCGCTGGAAAATGTTAGCTATCAAGTATAGACTCAATCTCGATTGGATCCCGTTCATGTGTAAAATTATACACTGTGGCTCAATTGTGTAGATATAGTCATAATCATCCTCTTTTTTACTTTCAAAAATCGGGTTGAAAAAATCTCAGTTGAACTGCCGCATAGTGGCTAAAGTCCTCCAAGTACTTAGAATTCCCGTCAAGATCAATTTGGAATCAACAACCATCCTCTCGGTTTCAAAGATAATACCGAACATGGTACAATGCATGCCTCACATTCTTTTTGGAGATGAGCATGTTAGTCACCTTCTCTTCTAGCTGTGACGACCATGATTGCAAGATTAAGAAAAATAAACAAAATAACATTCGCCTATGGGTCGTGTCCTCGTCGACCCTATGCCTACATGGGGATGTGGGTCTATAGGATTCGAAAGTGTGGAAACTTATGGGAACAGTCGGTACAGAGGGAGTAGGGCCTCGAACCAATCTACCGGAAGTTATAATGAAATGAGCCCTTACAATGATGGGATGTACCTATTAGCTTTGGTAATTCTTAGAAGGCCATTCCGAATTCGGATCCTATAAAGTCTTTGGTAACTTACGGACAGGTAACTAAAACTTAAATATCCGCAAAACCTTTTCAAAAAAATTTAATAAAGATTACTCTAGGTTTACAGCACGAACAACCTTCAATTCAAGTAAGACTAATCCTCATTAAAAACTTAAAATTATTTTTTTAGTTATGACGGATTCTTTAGCGCAGATGTAAAGATAGCCAGTGTCATTGATAAGTTTTTTGGTTTTGAAGAAGCAGTACAAGAACTTTTATTTTCTCCGAATTGACTCGTTTAATTGTATTATTTGTCACTGGATTAACAAGCTTAAACAATTATCGACGCCAGCGGAGTTAAGAGTGATGATAAAATGCTTTAGACGCTGAATAATATTGCCAAATCACTGTTTCCCTATCTGTCATTTATGAAAATATCTTCATGTTTCTAAATTTGTTATCTTGAGATGTTCCCCAATCTTTAAACTACTCTGCTATTTGTTTCGCTCCGACTTTTTTCAACCAATTAATGAAGTTTTTTGAGGTTTTTGTGCTTTTAAAGTACATTCAGTTACCTGAATTAGTTTTTGGAATTCGAACCGCGAAACCCTAATGTACAAAATGCATTCCTTCACTAATTATCAATCTACAAATAAGCAGGATACAAAACATGAATCCAAAGACTATGTACTTTCCGGAAGAGCTAACTTTCCATAATAGAGATGCCAAATTAGTATGCCAATGATAAGTTGGTCATTTCTACGGTAAATTTTTTACGCTCACAAATTGTTCATGACATCGAAGACACGACTATTAAAAAGCGGCATAATTTTATTCGGCGCTAAAATCGTTAGAAAAATTGAGGAAGCAAATTGATACAGTAATATAAGTATGTATATTTCTTCTGCATTAACGAAGTACACAAATGAAGGTATATAATTATGCCTTTAACAGTTTACAGCATTGGGTAGGTATGTGGACAGAAAGGAACCCTGTTAACTGCTCGTCGAATGTCAAAGTCAAGAGTTTTTTTTGTTTTTTGTTGTAATAAAAACCAAGCGTGATACAAATGCATTCAATATGTTATCGTGCTGGCTTTGCTACCTTCTAGTCCTAAAGTCAGTAAAAATTAAATACGTGACACTGTGGGACATGTCTCATAATCCCTCTACACACTAATGTTTGTAACACATATGTAGTAGTAGTTAGGATTTCTAAAAACTACAAGTTTAAGTACGACCTTTTCATTCTGGAAAACGTGATTTTTCATTCACAGCGTTAATGACTACGATTTAAGTAATTTTATAACGTAATTAATAATCAACCCCGACTAACAAGTAATTTTATTATCATCTTCATCATCATCAGTTTTAATGTTGGTGACATAAATATGACATCATATTTGATCAATTTAATATGTAATAATAATTATCATTATAGTACGTATTACATGTAGCATAAAATCTTGCAAGAATAAAATAATACCCATTTAAAGGAAAAATACAAATTAAAATATTCCAGCACGGCTACAAAAATACCAAATCAAAGAAGTGCTTACAAATTGACCTAAACTATTTTACAATCCTTGTTATTACACATTCCATCAATTTCACACACCTATGTTTTAACTGGGTCAATTTTTTTAGATAAAGGATTTGAAAATGCAATAATGTATACAATACAACACACACAATGTATTCGATTTATTTACTTTGCTTAAAATGCAATATAATAATAACTTTGATGATTTACATTACGTTATTACGACCGTCACACATTATTGATTAGCAAAAAAAACACAATAAAATGGAAACTATAAAAGAATTTTTGTATACCTGCCAACCTGTTTTTTTTAGATTCGATTGATTCGAAGAGTTGTTTCGGAATGATTGGTCAACGAAAATGAATTCGGAGGATTTTCAGCATCCAATTGAGATACAAAACCGTGCTTGTAAAATAATAATAATAAATTCTATGTTTGTTGTTAGCATATCTCATTTTTTGTATCCAATTAGAACAGAAGCTAAGCATAGTCTTGTCAGCATTTTTACAGTCTTATTTGCAAAATAACACCGAAATCAGTGTGATGCCTGTATTTGTAATTACTGTGACGTGATGAAAGCAAAATCACTGTGCAAAATAGCTTCCTTATGATATTGTATAGAGTTGAGAGTGAATATTTTTTGTTTTTTTCATTAAAAAGCATGACAATACAAGTAGCAAAACTTTTTGAATAGCGTTATATTGAGGGACTACACTAACAAGAATAACGGTATCTCCCAGTACAAGTTCACGCTCTATCATAATCCACTAACCGCGCCTGTGTGGTACATCATCACTAGATAAAGCAATGAACTCTTACTTTTACGTACAATATTGTTACCATGAATTTCCTCCTATACAGTTAACTTCAGTTTTTTAAGTCAAAAATTACAAAAATTCTGATTTACTCAAATATCCATTACCAGCTTACAGCAGAGCGAAAAAGATATAAATTAAGCTTGCATAATAATATAGTTTTTTTCATGAACCAGTGTACAATTCCAGTCGTCACACCACAACAACAACAACACAAACCTTTCATTCAATACATACTTATCTGATTCACTCCTTTCACTTCTTGTTATGTTATGTACGCTAGCAATTTTTTTTACCTACGTAACTTTATATGCGTTCAGTGACATATCACGAGAAGGATGAGCAAAGTCTACACCCTTCTCGTGATACATACCTCAAAATTGTGTGACTATAACGTGGAGAGAAGGTCAGGTGAACCTTAACAGGACTCTATAACTTTGACTCGAACTTCAACTGTATCAAGAAAGTACTTTGTTTTATTTTTGGATGAATTAAATGAATAAAAAAGAAACTGGTAATTGGAAAAAAGTAAGATCGTCACTAAACCATCAGTATAATACAGTGCATTCTTTCAGTTACACACTTACGATGCTTATACCACTTCAAATTATGTACACCGCATTCTGTACTTAAAACTATATCTTAATATAATAACATGTAGGTCCTTAGACATAATATGCATGACGTCTACTACTTCTCAATCAGTCAACTAAACCAGCCTTCAGCTGTGACTCCAGTGCAGCAAGTACATTATAACTCAATTATTTTCAAGTACAAGAACGACTAATACCAATACAACTTAGTTCAATTCACAGTGACAGTACAACTCACTCTACTTAATAAAAATGGTGTGTGGATCTCTAAAATGTTGATTTTACACCTTCTGTGTAATATGTAATATTATATTACATTACCTAAGGATTTTTTTCATACTTCCTCCAATTTGTACGCCTCCGCTTGAGTATCAAAGCTATAATTGCCCTTCTTTGTTCGTTTCGATCCCATTCTTGTGTTATATTAAGCGGTTAATCATATTTTGTTTTTTTTCTTTACAAGATTTCCCTACACGAAAATTCTATCTGCTGGTTTGTTTTAATACCTACAATATAACTTTGATTCTTATTCTGGTAAGTTTTATTCACACCTCTCGAACAAATTCAGTATTAGAGTCATAAAAGTTCATTCCTGCATTTTTTGATGGTCCATCTTAAAAGGTTGACCCAACCAAGTCCTCTAGTGAAGACTTGTTATATGTTATTATTACATTTATTAATACAAGACTTAAAGAAACTTATTCACATATTACAATTATGTACGAACATGACAGTTTTATTCACGACGACATTTACTTATTTATTAAATACTTTCACACCTGGAATCAAAGCTTCAGGATTACTACTCTCCAACAATGTTCAATTATATTCCATTAAGCGATCATATTAACAATTTTTCCTTTGATTTTGGGTGAATGCTTTTTTTCTAGTGGAGTTATACAAAAAAGTTTTTTTTAGCTACAAAGACTGAATCATAGAAATATCTGGAAATTGGTTCCAGGCGTTGAATAAATGAGAGGAATCAATTTGCACGTGCTGAGATGAGGTGAAGTTAATAAGCATTGAGTTATGACACATCTTGATCATCGACATCGTGAAGTTGCTCCTTAGCTTCACTATCTCCGCCTATGTATAACCAAATCAGAAAAGGAGTTTAGCTACATCATGCAAGCTTGCCCCTGATTGGAATGGAATGCCAATTTTAAAGGAGATGAATAAGTTAGATTGTACAAACCTTCTGTTCCTTCAGTTCCTTCTCCCTGCATGTCCGACGTCCATAATGTGAGATTGTCGCGGAGCAGCTGCATGATGAGAGTCGAATCTTTGTAACTCTCCTCAGATAGCGTATCCAGCTCCGCAATGGCATCATCGAAGGCCGCCTTGGCAAGACGACATGCACGCTCAGCTGAGTTCAAGATCTCGTAGTAGAACACCGAAAAGTTCAGAGCCAAACCTAGACGGATGGGATGAGTTGGTGCCAGCTCATTCATAGCAATATCGCTTGCTCCTTTATATGCCACTAAGGAATTTTCAGCAGCCTCTTTGCGGTCAGTTGCAGTAGCAAACTCGGCCAAGTAGCGATGGTAATCTCCTTTCCTGAATTTTTTAATAATTTTATAAATAATTAGAACCAGTGCAGTATGCGCCTTTGGATAACAACCCAAAAGTTAGGAATGTTATTGTAAATAAAGGAAACATACATCTTGTAGTAGAACACTCTGGACTCGCCGGTGCTAGCACACGGAATAAGGTGTTTGTCTAGCACAGTGAGAATGTCAGAGCAGATTTCTTTCAGTTCTTTCTCAACCTGAGAAAATCATAAAAAATTTGCCAATGAGCTAACTGTCACTCAGTGTTGAGATTAGGTATTAGGTTTGCGAAACCCATGACATGATAAGTAAATATGCTGGGTAGTCAAGTTAATAATGAAAAACAAATACCTGAGCGCGATACTGACGAATCATCTCCAATTTGTCTTCACCTCCCTTACTCTCCTCCTTCTGCTCAATGGAAGAGATAATCCTCCATGATGCCCTTCGGGCTCCAATCACGTTCTTGTAAGCTACAGACAGTAGGTTACGTTCCTCCACCGTCAATTCGACATCCAAACTAGCAACCTTTTTCATTGCCTCCACCATTTCTGTAACCAAATTTAAGTACACGTGCTTTTAACATGTTATATAATTCTATTATATTATCGATTGATCCCCAAAGTTATTCCAGGTATCCCATCTGTATGCAATTCCTTATTCTATATTGTATCCATGCCATCAACCTAATCTTGCCCTTTGCCCATTATGCATTGAGAACTGTTTGATCCAAACTAAGCATCAACATGCACGCCCCATGGTTCCCATACCCTATCCTAATACTATGAGCATGTTATGCTAATGCTTTCAGGACCAGAATCTAATTTTATCTAATTCGTTTTGTGTAACTAAATAAAAATTTTAAACTCAATTTCTACACAACCATTGCCAGCTAACTTAAAGTATGTATATAATGTCACAAACGTAAGGAATGGTGTGGGTGGTCACACCAATACTATTATTATACATCAGCTATGAAACAAGACATTAAAAAGTGTGCATACAACAGATTCAATGAAAATGAAAAGTAATTGTTTCAGAAAGCAATCAAACAAGTAAACTGCTGCATATAGCAACAGGATTGACCTGCCACTTGTCTATTGTTAGTCTTTTGCAATATGCAACCTCCACCACCACCCACGCTGAATATAGGAAGCGCTATACTAGTTCTCAATCAATGGTCCTATCCCCAGAAAATTATAGCGCAATGGAGCCCCAGAAAGAGGTTTTTAAAAGGTGGTTGGTTATATATTACAATTGGTAGGTAGTCATCGGTCTATAGCACTAGCATACAAAATTACAATGGTATTTATGACCGAACAGTCAGCAGCATCATTTACGGATTGCTTTTAAGCAAACAAGTTAATCTTATCGGAATCATTACCTAGTTATATGTAAGTAGCCTAATCGTGATAATACATGTGTAACCTGTCATACACATATAGGATAACAATAGTCAATGCGCATTTATGGTGACCAAAGACAGATAGTTGAATTTTCGTGCGCATAGAAACCCATAATAATATTAACAAAAATTTGGTTACAAGTTGACACTACAGATTACAATTGCCTCATGTTTGGATAGGAATGGGACAAGCATATAAGAAAGCTAAATCTGAGTCATACTCCCACTATACTACTCTCGAGTATGTTTTATATATGAAGATCCTCAACATTATAGTAGTGCATGAAGAACTCACAAAAATGCATTTGAAATTCCAATTGGATAACCTGAAACCGGCCTTAAAAATTGACAGGATACCTAAGCTACCTGTCTACTACCATTGTCTCCAAGCTATAATATAAATGCACATTTTAAAGCAACCTACATGGAATGGAATGCCACTAGTCACAATAAATAAATCAACTCGTAATACACCAAAAAAACTGTAATTAATAATAAGCGAAAAGTAAGTATTAATGATGAACACTATATTGAAAAACCCTTACCGTCATAGCGCTCCGCCTGCTCAGCCAACTTGGCTTTGTAGACATTATCCTCGCGGTCCGACATGTTTAATGACTACTGCTTAATAAGGTACAAAACCAGAGAAAAAATAGCACAAAGAATTTGGACTAAAAATCCTCTTTTCGAAAAATTTTTCTTCTTGTCAGGTGCGAGGGCTATATCCTCTCAGTGTTGTATATTTGAGCTTCGATTTTCGTCTTTCTTCCTTCTTCCTAACAGACAACTTACTTACTCCACACACTTACTTGCCTTGTTACCGACTCACAAGCGAACGAGAGTTCTCCTTCAAAAAACAATTAATTTCAGTGATTCACCACTACAAATTCCGCACTCCTCTACACCCCAATTCCACACTACAATATTTTCTAATAATTTTTACTAGAAAAATGCTTAATTATTTGGAAAAAGCGTCTGCAATTTTTTTCCGATGGAAAAAACGATTTTTTCTTCTCTCTCTCACACTCACTCACTCTCAGACAGCAATAAGTAACAGTAGCTGAAACGAGTGATGTGATAGTAGCCGTCCGAAGAAGTAGCCGTCGTTCGTGATAGCACAAGAGCACTACTAGTAGAATGGTAGTAAAGCTAAAGCAGTACTAGAGATGTGATGGGAACTATGTGTGTGTGTGGCTGATGTCAGTGATATCTATCCGATACGTATTCTCCAGAGGAGTAATGTGAGGAATGAGAAGGAAAGAGCGAGTGAGGTGTACACACAAGAAAGAGCGAGAACGGCAGCGAGGCAAGGCAGTGTGCAATGCAACTCTCAATGATATAACGCATACATAACATAATACCCAATATGCGCTGCTACCCTGTACATTTTCTTTCCTCCGTCATCTTCCTCTTCTCTCTTACAAAAAAAACTATGCATAGGAAGAACGAACAAGGAGAGCCAGAGAACCAGTAGTATTAGCAGTTTAGTAGAGGATCTAGGATCTACTAGAGAGTATTATGTATATGGATGTTAAGCGTTCCACGTACGACGTAAGAAGTAAGTACATACCATATACGTGTATGTACTATTTGACGTTGAGTCGGCGATTTTACCTTATTTTCACTAAATAGCAAGAGCTTTGCTTCCTTTTTTGCTCCGATGCTACTACTACTATTACTACTACTACTACGCTGTGTTACTACGGGCCATACATATTATGCATAATAATACGATGCTGATGATGACGACGAAGGAAAAAAGAAGGAACGAAGTGTAGTCAATGCTTTTGACAGAAAAGGCAGTAGAGCACGGAGTGAACACGGATGGTTTGTGTGATGATGATGATATGATTCTATGTGGTGTGGTAGTGGTGGTACGGTACTTCATTATACACTATGTACAAGCTAAACCTCGAGAACAAACAGGAATAAAAGCATTATTGTATACAGGCTCATGTCCGACGTCCGAAACCTACGACTTTAACGTTCCTTGTTTCATTGTAATATGAGAGAGGATAGGGAAGGAGCGAGCGAGAGAGTGAGAAGAGAGCGAGGCAGAAAAGTCTCCTTTCTTTTTTCCCTTTTTGCTTCGTCGCTCTTGCTCCGTTTTCGCTCGTTCTTAATTCGTTTTTGTTGGGATGGATGGGTGGAATGGAACTTGGAATGATCACGTTGGTGTTGCTTCGACTGGTGCTGCTCCTGCTGCTGCCTCTTACTCGTAATAGCAATGGCAATGGAGGTTTTTATGTGAGCGTGTAGTAAAAAACTACGTTACGTATGCATGTATTGGAACAAAACTATGCATGCACACTGTCAGTAATAAGGGAATAGTGCGTTGTTAGTTGTAAAGAGTCAGACAGTTCTTTGCTCTTTCCTGTACCTTTATGTTATGCATACACGCCTTTAAACAACTCTCATCACATCATCATCACCACCAACCACAGACAGACAGTGAGGCAAAGAGAGAGAGAGAGAGGCTTACAAATGCATGTAAAATGTAATATAATGTTGGATGGAATTTTTTTTTCGTAAATAGGGAAAAACTGTAGAAAAAGGAAAGGACAAGGAAGCCAGCGTACCCTTGCCTTATATATTCATCCATTCGTCCGACCATAGTTCCTAGTAAAAAAAAACCATATTACACTCAGTTTGCAGTTTCCTCCATATCCATCCCATCATCCAACAAAAAAACGGGGAGCTAAAACTTATGGATGGAAAGTATATGTTACATTGTTGGATTTACTGAGTTAAGCTCTTGTATGGGAGTAAAAATGGGAAAAATACTGTTCAATTGCTCCGACTATACTGCGCTTTTATTTGCCAATTTGTTTTTTTTGGACACGGTATACTAGACATACATAATATAAAGGATTAAAAGGCAAGGCGTAGCGTAGTAGAACTATGTGTGTGTAAGAGGAAGAAGAAAAATGAATCTCTTACTCACACACACATGATGATGATGCAGACGACAATTAGGGAGGAAGGATGAGTAATATGAATAATTTTTGTGTTGCATCACATCGCATCACTATTACCATCATCATCCTCATATATATGCATATAGTCATGCTAGTGAGGAACTAACTACTACTCACAATTTGTAGTGTAATGGTGAGAAATTTTTGCTTATTGCTCTTGTGTGTGTGTGTGCGCTGAAATAGATTGGAAAAGTGCACAATTTAAAGCTTATTACAAAGAACAAAAGGGGCAAGCTCACAACTGTCATAACCTTGTGCAGATTTATCATATCATCATGCACAAGAGCCACATAATGCAATTGTACCTTTTTTGATACGAACCACTCAGAGCGACATCATTATGCATCTTCAGCTCAATATTATCCATCACCAAAATGGTAGTAAGTATAGGTATAAGAATATTATTGACTTGACATGGAGAGGAGCTCTCTCTCTCTCTCCCCCATTATAACCTAGCATAATGTGAGAAGGAGAGCAAACTTAATATGAATGACTGACGACGGTGGTGGTTTGTCTTGGTATGTGGTGGTGGTGGTGATATGGTATGACTACGACATGACTGTGACTCGGTGGCGTATGCACTTGGAAATTATGAAAGAATGAGTAAACTTTGAAGAAGAAGAACAAGACGAAAAAACTATGTTGTGAGCCACCACCACCAGACCAGCACCTATGTATGTAGTCAAGCCACACTAAAAGCTTTCTTTACAAGAAGCAATGTATACTTTTAGCAAAGCTACTACCTACTTAATAATATTATTATTATTACATTCCATGCAGGTAAAGAAGAAGAAACGCTTCACCTCACTTTTTTTATGAATACTGACTTTGACTTAACATCCAAAAAAGAACGTTAGCCTGGGATTTTCACACTGGTATTTTTGCTACTACTACTATATACTACTCGGGGATCCGATTTATAGCTAAAATTCCTCTGTTGATTCTTTCTTTAGTTGGTATGTTTACCTAAGTTAACAAGCAAAAATGGAAGAGTTTTCAACAGTCCTCTAGAGAAAAAGTACAGGTTTTTGTATTTTGGGGGGAGTATTAGTAGTATGTAATGTATGAATGACACTACATGCATGCATGTGGTGCATGCTTGCTTCATTTCGGAAGTTAGTTTTTTATAGATATGTTTGCTAGAATTAACACCACCAAGCCCAACCGACTGTGATGTTGATGATAGGAGGAATTGCATTAGTTGACTAAGGTCGATTGTGCTCTCTGTTGGAATGCAGGAATAAAGTGCATAATATGATAAGAAGTTGTATGTACTTTGGTTTTCTGAAGGAAACCCCCGTTTTTGCTAGAGTATGCAGCAGCAGCCACCGTCTTTGATTCGGTTATGTCGGAACCTAAGTCCTTAGTACGCAATATGCAATATTGCGCTATGAAATTTGTTTGAGTGGTGCTAAAATACACGTTTGATGTTGGTATCATCGTCATCATCATCATCACCACTACCACCGTCGACGATGACGATAGTAAGTGAGCGAGGAGCATACTGTACATGTTGAATTGAATGAGGAAAGTATGAAGAAGAGAAGAGGTATATATTATACGAAATGCAAGAAGGAAGAAGTGCAAATGAGCAAAGTAGGAACCTTCCACAGGAGCGTAAGCGTTGACCGCATTATTACTCAAACCAAGTACACAAGCTGCTTCAAGGCATTTTCGATGAGTCTCCAAACTGGTGGAGGAGCGTAATAACTAATGACGATATTAAAAATTGCCTGTCACAAGTAATTGATTAAAGTGCTTGATGAAGATGATGAATTTGGTTTTGACTCAAGTTGAGTTTATAACCCAAAAACAAGAAGGATAAATTACATACACACAGTAAAAATTTTATTATTAGATCTTTATCCAGTATAAGCTAGATTTTATATGGCCAACAAGTAGGACTGATATTTGTTGAAATATTACTTCGCATCTCTTGACATTTCTCTTACTGCACTGTACCCATGTGAAGAATTTGTGTTGTGTTGTACTCTAATATGATGCCAATCATGCCTCAAGGCAAATTCTGACACTGATCCTCTCTACATGAGAAAAAAAGTACATTCTTTGCAGATATCCATAGTACTACCTTTTCTGATTTTTTTTCTCTGGCGAGTAAATCGTTTGAGCATTGTATTCTATTCCACTATTCTTTCATAACGATATTATCCATCTACGTTGGCCTTACTACTGCTGCTGCTGCTGCTATTGACTCCAAGAGTATTTTGTGTCTTGCAACCAAAACCAAAGTTTAAGCAACTGTATTGTGCAAAAGCTGAACCCCGCTTGATACTCAAACTGGAGTATAGTGAGCAAGCATCCTTTCTTTGTAGAAATTCTCAAGGAATATTATGTTGTATTCATGATGAAAATGTGATTGGATACATTACTACTACTCTCTCTCTATTCTCTCTATCTCTCTCTCTCTCTCTTCACACAAAAGAAGGAAGCATCTGTGTGTGCATTTTATTTATATTGTACATGGGTAATATGTATTATTCCTGCTCAGGTAAGCCCACCTATATTCTACTTTCTTGTATTGTACTTATTGCCAGCACAAAATATTATTGTCATTTCAATCTCCCCATTTCCAAGCAAAACGGATTCACTCTCTTGTACCATGCTTACGTAATAATATCTATGTGTATGAACATGTTTGGAAGGTAAAGCCCTTAGATGAAAATGTATCCAGCGAAACGCATTGAGTATGGAACTGTGGAGTAAAGTAGTATACATGTGTATGTCGGTATTTCATTTTGGTTTTATATTCAATGAAGATATGTTGCTGTTGCTATGTGGGCTGGAAACTTGGAGTGGAATGAAATTGGAAAATGGTTGTATACTTTCCTCTAATTCTACCAAGTTTTCTTGTGAAAAGCACGCAGTCGCCAGCAGCCAGCGCAAACCAATATACTACCACTTTTCTATCCCATTCAGTTTAGTTCCCAAATCCTAAAAAAAAAAAGTCACCAGTCACCGTGGAATAGAGCAGGACGGCAGTTTTTAGCCTTAGCTTAGCCAAGTTTAGCCTAAGAACAAGCTTGGCTGGTTGCTGGTGGCATCACCCTTTGGAGGAATGGGACGTAATGAATAAATGTAAAAATTGCATAAATACACAACGTTGAGGCTCCCAGCGACAGCCAGAGGAGTTACGTGGACCATGATGCACGGACTTACAATACACTACACAACAAGCGTGCAATACAAAAAAAATGCCACCTAACCTGGAAAACATAGTGGATATGGATGTATGTGTGTGTGTGTGTGTGCGGAGGAAGTAGAAAGGCTCATATCTAAACAGGCAGTCACTTCGTGAGAAACATGAGTTTAAGTCAAACGAGTCTGAGAAAATCGTATTTAAAATGTACAATGGCTAGTGCCGCACCCTAGTCTTTTCTCCTGTTCTTCTTTCCTTTGCTACTGTCTCTTTCTCCGAAACGAAAAAGCCTGGCTTGGCCGAAAGTAAAATCTTTATCTCCTGCCTTGCTTCTCCTCTGCTCCCTTCTACGTTCATAGACATGCATATTCTCACTGCTCTGTTGACTGCAACCTCTCAACTGCTCTTCACTATTGTACGTTTCCTTGTTCAAACCCGGCTTTTTCCTTTCTGTCTATGGCGAAAAATGTGAAAGTTGCTCCTCTTCCGTTGTACTTATATGGGTCTCCTAGATACATATAAGCACTACCACGAAAAACACATTGGCTTTGGCAGAGAGTGAGCTACACGACGCGTCGAACGAATGTGACCATAATAATAACTTTTATCTAGTTCATATGGGTTGCTTGTATGAGCCGGCTTTCATATTCTGACATAGCTGCATGCAATGCCTGGAATGGTTTTTACAACCAGCGGCTGGTCTTTCACCCTTCATCAAAGCTACATCATTATGGCTGGAACGTCTCAGAGTAGTCACTTTGCATCTGGATACACGCGAATGATGACTGACATATTTTATACCTAATTCCTCGCTCTTCCTTTTCCTCACTTGACCCACTCAAGAAAACTTCAGAGGAGGGCCACTCATTACAATACAATTTAGCTGGAGGGACACCAAGACATCAATCACTTTATATTTAAGCACATTCCTACATTCTATGTCAAACGATGCGTCAAATGATCGGACTACATGTTTTGTTTTGGTATTTAGATAATTCCATTGGCTGTGAGTGAAGCCTTTACTCCATAAATGGTAGAAATAATAAAATATCCTCTTTGGAATTTTTAGCAATAGTTGGTGACAATATTAAGATAATGTAAAATGGTTCATTTATTGCAGATGTAAAGTTAAAAATGTCATATCTTACATGTTAAAAAAATAGTACTTTTACTACCACTTTTGCTACTAGTGGTATAAAAAATGATCTGATCTGATGTCTGATCGTCATCTTGTCCAGGCAATGTATGTCAGTGACCCTAAATGGAAATCCCCAGTAGCATGGGGTTATGTGAGATTTAGCCGATATAACAGTTTGAGTTTGGGAATTAGCGTAGAATGCAAAACCCAAGCAGTGGCAATTGTGACGTTTATAATTTTGTTTTTGTACATCATTATTTCAAACGCAATTAGACCTGGAAAAGAAAGGAAGGAAACACTTTAATTCAAAGTTGTTTACTCTTGAAGGGCTTTGGACGAAATTTTGGTATACTTAATGTAATTGATAAAAAAATTAATCAACATTATTATTATTTGCTTGTAAACACTTGACTTCATTACAAGCTATTAGGTCACAAAGTTTCCAGTATAGTGAATGTATCCAAAAACTCCCCTTTTTCTGGCATTGAAATTTTACGTCTGCATATAGATTTATTTTTAATTTTCTATGGACATATTAGTGATTTTAGATAAGTGCCTAGTTTAATGACTATGCACAAAAATCTAATTAATTTAAATTACTGCTTTCAGCATTTACAGATATGAAATGGGACCAACATAACTAGAGGTTTTTGGTGAGTTGCCAAATATTCTACTGACCGATTGAGACTGCAGTTATGCAAAAAGAATCTTTGCCGACGCATGCCGCATGATCTTTCCTCAGCAGTAGTCGTTTTCTTCTTTTTATGGCAAACCTGTCAGGGCAAATGAATGAAAGGTCTAACTTGTAGATGTATGTAAGTGAACGGGCCTAAAAAACATAACAATTGCCAGAAATTCCAGTTTTTTCCGCCACATTTAGCTTTTCAAGCATGCAAATATCTGGTTGTACACGTCTTGGAGTAAACCGAGATTTGTCTGTTTCCATGAAAGAAACAATCTGCGTGAACTTAGGCTGACTACGAATTTTTTTTAGGGGAACCGTGAAATTCATGGCATATTTTGTTACTATCAGGAAAAAAACGGCAGACATGGGCAGGGAAGCTGCATGATGATTTTACAGATCACCAATTTAATACATTTTTCATGGCAAGTCACAAATATAAGTCATGTTTTCATGTACGAGTGTATTGTACCCATCTTTTTTAGGCTACCAACCATAATGCTATTTCGTTCAATCAATTTACTTTTCAATTTGAAGGTGTCAAGAGAAAAGGTTTGGAACTGGAACGGTTTTTGTAACAAAATCACACATGTAACTGTAAGCATTTCTACCATGCACAAGGAGGAACATATATCTTACGTGATGGTTGGTAGAGTTTATTTAAGCGTGAATGTGGGGTTTTCATAAGTTAATCCCCCCGGCTGAAGATATGTCCTAGATTAATACCCTAGAAAAAGCTTGACGTATCTCACGTCTATATTCCATTGTAAGGCATCCGTTGGAAATGATTGAGTAACCTTATACATACGAATACCTATCCTATAGTGCCACTTGACTCTTAGGAACGCAATAGAGTATGTAAGTAGATGAACATCATTGCATAATTAAGTACATGGTAGCAATAGATCACCTTGCACTAACGAAAAAGTTTGAGGGTATCAACATCAACTGAGCTACTCACAATAATATTGAGAGAAAAGTTGACAACTAAAGTTGGAAAGGTGAGTGAGCATAGGTAGTCAAGCATATATTGATATATCTACTTATTTGACTAATCATCAAGGGATTTAATGACCTCACATAATGATCCAACTCTGATCACGCTAAGTAAGAATTATTTCGCTTAGGTTGTAATGATACCAGGAAACTCATACTACTACATCAATACGATACATTAGCCTGTAGCAGAGGAAGAAGAAATAGTTAGTTTACATCCTATATAAAACTATTTCCTAATATATAAAGTATTGTATGTATATATCAATGTACTTATGTGCCATTTCCGATTACTTTCATGTTCAACAGCGAGTCGTCATTTACTTGCCCAGTTTCTAACAAGACAGTCACAGTCAGTTAATAGCTTGCTGCAGGCCGGCCACATAACCAACTACACATCCTCCACAATTACGACTAATTAGGTGGTTAGTAGTCACAAGTTTATCATGTTAATATGCATCGATCCTTTTATGTTTTACTTAACCATTTCGCATCCAACCCTCCTACTTGTTAGTAACTCAGACATGTAGCCCCATTGTAATGCATCACATAAACCAAAATGCATGCATATAGTCTCTATGCAGATCATGCAGTGGGATATAAAAAAAAATATAGGATATATAGACAAACGTTCTGGTTTTCATTGAAGAGAGGACGAGAGACAGAAAATGTCCGTTTTTGGAAAGAAACGTGCTCATGTAAGGACTGTAACTTTAATGTACGTACATGTTTGCCACACTTTTATGTCACTGAAGTAATAATAAAAAAATGCTTTGTTGTCGTTCAAGTGGCTTCATAGTTATACCCATTGCTTTTGATATAATATAATCCTACTATACATACATACTTACATTTATTGCTAAAAACTTAGAATCCACTCTGTGAGATATGGCACTTTTAAGCACACTTTGCAGAACGTGTGATCATGTCGCAGAGTCCCATTGTATATGCATTTCAATTGGGGGAAAAGCAAGTGTTTGACTTGACTTGGGTGTCTCTCCCATTCCTTTACCAACCTGTGACTATAAAATTTAAAGCATTTAGCGAAATGAAATCCAACGCTGGCTTCTCCCATTTTACGAGTTTTTGGAAAACTAAAAAAAAACAATAGTCAATTGGTTGTTGTTGTTATTTTGTGGTATGATAATTCCGACCAAGGCTGCGAGATTGAATGCAATCCCCCTCAAAGTGCTGCTATTGGGATATACCTAAGCCCAAATATTATTTAGCTTGTAGCCTAAATAAGGAAATTACGATGATGTGACGAAGGAAACCGCAAGGAAAAGTGGTTTAGTGTCTTAATACCTAATTTTTCACAGTCATCGTTCCACTTTTTCATCCTCTAAATTTCCTCTGACGTTTCCACTCCAGTCAACAACTTTACAGCATTATGACTTCCTTTTCCTTCCTTGTTTCGCTCTCCTATCATCCACATCCACTTTATATGAGATGTACCTACCTAATGTATATTTACATTGGTGTATACTCTCCAAATAATAAGTTTGAAATTGCGAGACTCCTTCAGAAAAAAAGCGAATTCTTGTCGTCTTGCAACTTCTTTTTCTCTCTTCACTGCTTGCTTTGCTCTCTTCTTACAAAAAAGTTTGCAAAGTTTGTTATAATATGATTACGTTGAGCGCAACCCCTTCTCCGTCATTGCATCGCTATGTATATTTTGTCTCTACAATATCGCACCTTTCACATTATCACACTACTCAGCAAAAGTCAACTTTTATGTTACATGACATAGTAAGTCACGATCGAATTTTCCAGTTAGCTAGGCCCACACACTTATAGCGAAGCTTGAGCCGCGTTGACGTTGGCGCGTAGGCCCTTCAAATTAAGTCGAACATTTCGTATTATTAAATAGAGCACGAGGCATCGATACAGTGAGCGGAAAACGGGAATTTGAGATGAAACAAATAACATAAATACATGCATACATTATACAAAGTTTTAAGTTTCAATAAAAGCAGCGCAAAACAATGCTAAAAAACATCTCAACTAATGATCGTTCGCTTTAAGGGTGAAGAGCGGAAGTTGAAACATGATGCATACATAAAAAATGTAAAAAAAATAAGCAACCAACATAACATTACAACACATTTCACCAAATAATGAATTTTTTTCTTCCAGGGAACTGTAGCGTACGTAAATGAAGCGAGTCTCTAAAGGTTGTAGGTAGTTACTGATCACATTATGTAGTAGAGTTTGTTAGCTATAAATTGGAATTATGTTTCCAGCATTTTGCAAGAGGCAAATGTTGCTTTCCTTTGAATAATTGGGCAGTAATGTGATAAATGTTGGTTCTGCATGCTATAAAATAACAATTTTATACAAAGGAAAATGATGTGAGAGCTTATGACATGATGATGTGATGACTCATATTTATGTAAGTGTTTATATTAACATTTCATGCTTTGTAACAGTATTAAGATGATTGAAAGTCTGCATGTATAATAAGTATATATTTGTTTGGAGGAATATAAGCAGCCCACGTGTGCCTTTTGGAGAGCTTTGCGACGACATCATATCATTAATTTTATTGGGGCTGTGTTCTTCCTAACTATTCGTTACTTCTGGAAAAATAATGCTAGTATATTCAATTGCTTGCTACACATTTGAGTGTATAAGGTCAAAAAGCAAGCCGTTGATAAGAGAAAAGATCAAAGATCGTTGTAATTTGTCGTTTTGAGAGGGCGAAAGGAGTGAATAAGATATGAGGAGCGAGGATGTTGGTAACAACTTTTATAATAGTAATGAACGTAATCATAACATGCTTTCCCTGCTTTCCATTGCAACAATAATGTGATTTTGCCAACAACGAAGGAAAGCAAGGTCTCCTTCTGAAAAGGAAGAAAAGACATCATTCTCCAACGAACTCTTTTTTTGGAGGGCTTTCCCCTCTTATTTGGATGGGAAAGAAACTACCAATTTTCATCCTTGGTTTGGTTTTCAGAGAGATGTTGTATTGTTGCTTTGTGTGAATAGCACTGGCTGTTGATACCAACACTGGTGAATTTACGATGTAAGTATTTTGTATCACTATTTTATTGTGACATTTGAGACGATTGGATGCTCTTTTTCTCTTCGCTCTCTTCATTCTTTATCTTGCAAGAAGAAGGGTACATATGCGGATATTATGTCATCTAAGCATATATGCATACACTTTTATTCGATTTTTACTTTTTCTCAACTTCCTTCCCTTATGAAGAAAAAAGAAAAAGTATGATTCACATCAAAGGAGGATACGATAGGACGTCCATGGCTTTCTCTTTCGTGCACAGGAACACAACACATACAGAAGAAAAGCAATGTAATAGAGTGCCGCTGCTACCCGTTCCGCTCAATTCTCATGTTTTCTTTTTTCCTTCCTCGTAAATATGTACATGGTGATAGATGATAGTTGAAACAGACTCCAATCTCCCAGTTTTTTCTCTTCCTGCTAGGGAAAACATTTGAAATTAGAGTTTTCCAACGTATTTAATGAACCCTCATTATTTTGGAGCTTCCCAATTAAAAAAAATACTCCACGTGTACCGGGCGAAAGAATACTACGTATTGAGATATTTTAAGGATGTTGTTTCCTGTTAAAGCTGGTTAGATGGGTTGGTTATTGAAAGAGAAAGTAAAATGGAAGCAGCATCTGTGTATTGACTGACCGGCTTGACCGAATTCCTGATAAAAATGAATTCTATGGAATAAGGCGACCCTAATGTTTTCTAAATTAGTTCACAATATCATTAAAATGCAGAGCTTCCGATCGATAGAATACTGAAAGTCAAAAACGTTATGGAGCAATAGAACGTTTGAAAATAACTAGGCAGGCCATTATTGATATGATGCTCAGATATTTCATTTGAGTTCGCTCAAACGTTCTTATCATCCTTTGGCATGATATGAGAATGGAAGAATTCAACCTGCGTGTATAGAGCTCCCTGTGTTTTTCTTCAACAAAATGTGTTTATTGCACAGCTATTAAGTACAGTTAGAGCAGGTAATTTTTTAGTAGATGAGAACTACACACGTCTAACGACTCTTTCGCTTTGCTACAGAGATACGGTTGTGTGTTTATGAGCAAGTTGTCAGAAGATGTGAAGGGACGGAAATTAGTGGTTAATAGAAACTCTTGGAGTATAGTCCATTTTCTTAGAGAATAGAGATGCTCCAAGATTGACGTCAGAGAGGGAAAAAGTACTTTCTCGATGAAACTCTTTTTCCCTCTTTCTTTCTCTGTTTTTCTCCTATTTCCTTAGTACACATATGTATGTGCATATACACACTCCACTACATACTACTCCTACTTTCCGTTTTCTTAAGATACTGTCGCGTCGCCATATATTTTTTACCCCCGCCTAAACTCATTTCAGACGACTTTATTAAGTAGCCTTGTTCTCCTAAGCCAATCTTGTTTTTCTAGTTCGTTTTAAAAAATCATCGAGACACTTCTGAAAATAACCGCAGGCCGTACCATATAGACATCACTAAAGAATGGGTAGGCCATGTGTGGGTTTCTTTTAGAAAGAAAATACTTTGATCTGCAGTTAGTTAAACTTTATGAATGCTTGCTAAATTTGCAAGTTAAATATAATGTGTCTCATAGTTTGGTAATATTGAATCAAGTTAATTTTTATGGTATAAAATGTAAAGAACCCATTATTTTGGTTGAAAAACATTTGAAGTAGGTCATAATTTGCAGTCCTTTCTTTAATCCATAATTTGGCAATTTATTTTGATTGGATACAGGCAGACAAACTAAGTGGTAATCAATGACTGGGACGAAATTAGATTTCAGCATAATAAGTTATTCATTCCCCTGTCATGTTGAAAATGACAGATTGGAAAAACAGTCTTAAATTACATGTTTCCTTTCATAAGTTTGAAATAAGATTGTGGTATTGTTAGACAGATTGTAAAAGCTCGTAAAATATATACATAATTAATTTTAGGGCAAGAACTACTAGTATTCATATTGTCTTCATTATATTATATTATACTAACTGAATCTGTTACATTCTTTGTGAACAATTCAAATTTGATTGACCAGGAAGGGTAAAGAAATGAAAAGAGGATAAAAAATGGGAATTAAGTGGAGACTCTATCATCAGAATCATCATGATTTCACCTACCATTTGTGATTCGTAGTGTTGGAAAACTTGACTGTGTCTCTTTATTATCTTTCTTTTCTCTCATCCACTCTGTCTTATTTTTCTCCCGTTAGAAGCCCGACAAGAGCCGAGTCTCAAGTTTTGTTGGAGATCTCCTAAAACATTCCCGGCTACTTCCTCTTTCCTAGAAGCACAACCATATTTCAATAAAATATGCTTCTTGCCACAGTATTTCGTTCTCATAGGCTTTTTCTCCCTCTGCTAGCAACCAAGTTAGCCTTCTTTTTGCTTTGATTTGATCTGTGAAGGCTAGTTAGGACATCTACAAAGTGGTTATAATGTTGTTCTAGCAAATCCACAACATGTCAATATTTTAAAGTTACAAGGAATCGAAACAAATACGGATGTCGAATGAAGGACATAACTTTATGCTCGCACAACTTTATCTCTTTGGAGATTCAAGGAGTTGTTGGGGAATTGTCTTTGGCAGTCGCAACCTCGGAGCTAGGCTACAAAACGAAATTTTCAAGAGAAGAAGAAGAGAGATGAAGTACGAAAAGATTACTACCGGCAAAGATAGAATATGTAATGTAAGTAGCAAGCAGCATGAAAATGATGACGACGGCGGATTGCTATCTGCATCCGTTTACGGCACCGTCTCTAAAAGCCTTGTGTCTAGAGGAACTTGCATTACATGCATGACAGGGTGTTTGCGTAGATCCATTTGTTTGTGCAGAGCCCCGAGTATAATCTTATTTACTTCCATTCCCTTCCTATTTTAAACTACTTTAGGGGAAAGTAGGTGAACGTCAAATGAATTCTACTTGATGTAGTAACTCTAAGTGAAAGTTGGAGGCGCACAAAAAACTAACTAAAGTTAAAACTTTCACTTTGAGAGCTGGAGCATTTTGACTGATTACTTCGACAAAATAATTTGAGCTTTTGTGCTTATTCATGCCACCACACACCATGTTCGTAAGAATTCCCTTTGTCATTTCTGCTTAATATCCTTTTCCAGACGGAGACGAAAGTTTGTTGCACAAGGAAGTCTATATCCGTGAATGATGTCAACGGTTCTCGACTTCATCTTCTTGATTGTGCATTCTCCAATGTATTTCATGTGGCGGAGAGTAGAGTCGACATATGCCGATACTACATAAATTCTCTGATCCAACCCAGCTTTTGTCTGCAGCAATGCACTTGCACGCGTGAATTGCATTGAGCTACAGATCTAGATCCAAGAACATGGGATTCAAGTTAGGGAAATTGACTGTCAACCCGTATTACCGGCATTTCTCTTTATTTGCCAAGGGAAAGGTGAGTGCCAAAAACTCTGGCAAAAGTTCTGGGAGCCAATATCTATAGAATGCATTCAAATATGAGTATTATTTGGGTCGTTTCAATTCATTACCATAGTCATGCCCTCATTCAACAAATTATGGGTATAGAACAACAAAACACAGAGAAAACTGATATGTACTTTCATTTTAAAGATAGATTTATTTGGTTGGTTGGTAGGGAAGACAAAAGTTGGTAGCAAATGTGAAGATTACAATTACACATTTCATTGATGCACCCATAGCAAAAACTGTAGACACCGCATACACAACGTCATAATAGAGTTTAGGCTGCAACTCCAAACCAAAAATAACCAAATAATTTTAACAAAGTCATAAAGTAATGTTTTTATATAGATAAGTTGACTTATATAAACTTTAAAACTTTAATAATAAAGAATAATAGTGCTCCATTCACCGAATTTACGAATGTCGATCTAATAATATTCAGTAACCCATACTAAACTTATTAAAAGGATAATGCGTAACAAAAAAAGTTTTACACAAAACTTGATTCACAAACACCTCCGAAGACAATTGATTATCCATCGATTAGAAGGATAAGTAATATTAGAAGAAAAATAATTAACATTCTAAATAAGTAAACATTCATTAGTTCCAAATAATCTACACGAACTAAAAGACTGTAAGTTCCCTTCAATTATTTTAAAATTAAACTTCATTCACCTTGATTGTACGTACAAAACAATGGCTACATACAAAACTTTCCTGAACACCATGAAAATATTCGTGTAAAGTACATTTACACGCAGTACATTTTTCACAAATATAAAATACATATATTTGAATCAATACATGATTATCATAAACATTTTACAAGAAATGTAGTAAATTGGACAAGCGTTCGTGGCATGCTCCTCCAAGCGCCATACCAGACAAATAGGCCAACTTATGAGCATATTGGCATGGTGCTGGAACAGTGACAGTGCCACTCCAGTTGAAATACATATGAGTTAGTTTGTATGTCAACCGCTGCATTTTGTCAGCATCCAATCCTTGCCGATCATAGAGAACGTTGTAGGCAACGGGTGAAACAGTTCCTTGGCGTGCGTGCTGAGCAATCAAATAGAAGTCGTAGCTGTGAAAGCAAAATATAAATTCATATTGTAGATTTCACATTTAGAACTATTCATACATGGAGAATGTTACTACTACATCATTCATTACCGTTCAGGATAAGTAATGACGTCGTCAACCACAGTCCCCGGCCCTGGGTTAACTGGTCTTATCCCTTGATATTCAAAGAGCCTCGTATTGAGTCTCTTGGTGACGACGATGAACGTGAATTTGGCAGGGGTACTCTCCCTTCCTGCGCTCTTGTAGACGTCCATCATAGCATCCTACAAATATGAACAAAGTCAGTGTTTGAGTAGTTCATCAAGACAGCGCTATAGCGACAGAAGTACATTGTAAGACAAGCTTATGTTATGTTTTTATGTTTTACCTTAATGTTTTTCAACTCAGTTTCATAAACGTATCTTAGCTGTCCTTCCCCAACGCCATCACGGTACATAATGATTCGATCAGGAAGCTCGCCATTGACTTTTTGGTAGGCATGAAGACACTCTAAAGACGCATGAAACAAATGCAATATGCTGAGGGTGAAAATTTCCCACATACTAGAATATGTAACCACACTACTTACTGGTGAAATCAGATCCAACTTTGTCCGATAATTCATCTCGGCTGCTATGTGGACTGATGGTGCTAAAATATTTAGCATGAGTTGCTGTAGTGGTAGCTACCATAGCCCCAATACTCTGTCCCTTCCTCTTTGCACAATGGTAAACGTCGAAACCGACGATCATCAGTTTCTACATTATAAATATACAATGATGAAGTGTAAATACATAAGATATTTTAGATAAGCTTACAGCAATTAAATCAAACTGATTTTTCTATGTTTCTTACCTTCAGTGGAACCTGCACTGTCCATGGCTCTCCTCCTAACTTTGCATTCATTTGAACGACAAGTTTAGTACAAATACTCATCAGACCCTTGTCGTTTTGTGCATTTTTAGCCACAAAACACTGGGATGGCACTATAGAAATTTTATTTCAGTAAATAATTTCTGTGTTATGTTTATTTTACAAATCAAATGAAACTCTTGAAACTTACCCCCAAACTCTATGCTTGCGCGTTTCTTCACCACAGAATAGACGTCAGTAACCTGCCTCGGGAGGATGACAAATAATAGCTGAACGCTTTTCTTGTATTGGCTCATGACATCATCGATTCCATTAGCGTAGTCATTAACCCGATCACTTGCAATACGGTGACTAAAATTAAAAAGCATACATGATTATTCATTTTTGGTGATAGAAAACACAATGCCGTACCTATAAATATTTTATAACTTACAGTGGGGCTGGGCTAGCAATTTGGAAGTTGAGAGGCCTGCCGACGCGCTGCATACTGTTAATCATCTTGTCTACACACCAAGCAGCAGCACCTGGGCAAATTATCACCCACTGTTTCAACGGGACAGTTGATAGCATTGGCTTATCTAAATAAAAACAGGAATCGTTTGAAACAAACCAAAACAATGAAATTTTAATAGTGCTATACAATTGACAATCTTACTTCGGAAAGCCTGATTCCAATCATATCTGTCATTGGGAACCTCAAACTTCTTGTCCCCGAATAGGATATTTTCGGGTGGAATTACGTGACCTTCAAGTTCAACAAGGCGATCTCTGAACCTTAGTCCCCATCGATTAAGCTCCTCTACAATCTGTGTGTGTAAATCATAATAGATAAATACCAAATTCATAATATGTTAAAAAGAAACGTATTTTTCATTCACATTAATAAAAACAAAGAAATCTAACCGCGGGAACACTTCTCAGTCTCTGCATGAATTCCATCAGTTTGGCTACGCGAGCAGATGGGTCAGTATGCAAATGAGTTGCCAAAGCCCTCATCAACTGATTGTTTGCTCGCATCTCATCAGTAAGTCCGGTCATTTGACAAAACTCAGGGATGAGAAGGATTGGGCCCTGTTGTCCACGGTGTAAATCTCGTTTCTTCGGCCGGGACATGAGCAGAGGCTGACGATGATCTCGAATGGTAAGGTTGTACTTCTCCCTAAAGTACTCAATGAAGGAAACATCCCTGCCCCTTATGTCAAAGGTGTCGGTTGGGTTTTTATCCCACACTATATCATCCACCTTATAAGTTTTTCGATTGTAATGCGTCATTACAACGGAACCAACAATCTCATTCCTCACTTTGTTCTGAAATAGGAAGGAAAAACGAAGTCAGACATGCTTTAGTCGTGTTCTTTAGGAATATAACTATGGAATGTGTCTTTCATATTAAAACTTCTAGATTTACCTGATCATTGCTATGCCTGTTGATGTTGTTGATAACATCTAGGCAAGTATCCAGGCGCAGAACCTTGTGAGTGATTTCGACACCAAGCAAAATTGCACGCTCGTGGTTACGCATACTGGTTATATAACCGGGCCATAGTTCCAATCTATGGGCAGTAAGTGGAATTGCCTGGTGCCGATCGTAAAAATGACGGCCCATTTCCTCAAGTTGCATGCCTTCTAAGCATTTTCGTACCAAAATATTAAAAATTTGAAGGTACATGGTGTCCGTAGGACCAAGTTCTGCAACCATTCTGATGGTCATCTCCACCCTATCTTCATTATTATCATGGGAACCATAAAGCACCATCGGCTAAAGAAATGATAATGAATTGTGGTTACTTTAACATCAAGGCACCTTTCACTTTATAAAAAAAATATAAAGAACTTACATCCGGACTTAGACGGTGAGCAGTGTACAGGGAGCTGCCATCAAAGATGTTGGCTCCCACAACTTGGGATTGGGGTCGGAATAATCTTTTTTTAATTCTTGTATCAGGCTCGTCCGGCTTGAAGTCGACACGATAATGATACATGCCCCAGTCAGGGCGGCTCTCCACTTTGAAGTAGTTCGCTTTTAATTTAACGATTCTGCAATTTTTTGGGTCTGCCTGCTTTTTCATTAAAGGCACCCCGTCCCCTTGAGCATTAGGCCTTGACACGACCATGTCGAATTCCTCTTCAAAACGTCGTCCTCGTCCACGTCCACGTCCACCATCCCCTCCTCTGCCACCTCTGTCTCCACCTCCTCCACGGCCACCTCTGTCACTGCCTCCGCGTCCAAATCCTCGGTCAGCTCTAAACCCATCGTTGTCACCACGTCCTATACCCCTACCAGACGGTCCGGCATCAGCACGTCCTTGTTCAGGATCAGACCTATCCCTGTCACGCCCTGCTCCCCTACCTGACGGACCGGCATCAGCACGTCCTCTTCGGTCTCCATGTGCACGTCCAGGTCCTCGTTGAGATTCAGAAGTATCCATGTCATCACGCCCTGCTCCCCTTCCAGACGGGCCGGCATCAGCACGTTCAAGGCCTCGTTCAGATGCAGGCCTATCCCTGTCATCACGTCCTGCTCCCCTAGACGGACCAGCATCATCGCGCCCACGTCCATTGCTTTCCCTGCGATGACGCTTCGAACCATCGTCTGTAAGTACAAGAAATTCGAAAAGAAATGATTTAATAGAAAAAGCAAAGGTACGGGTAATATGGTGAAACACGTTTTGGCATAAGGTTAAATTGATCGTGATATTACAGTATATTTTCATCCTGTTATAAATAACACATTAAAGTGAGAGCGTCATAATCATACCTTTTATAAAATGACAATGGTTATGCTTGTAAGGTTGTGAATAAAAGTTTTTTGTTTCATTATGTCAACATCCCCAATTTAAGTCAAGTGAAAAGGGCTATTTGTCACGATTTAAATCAGCGAGCATTAAGAGCAAAAGAAGATTTATCTTGAATTTTAAATATAATATAATATAAGTCAATTAGAAACACTATCTAAATGCTTCCCCACATTTTAATTTTGATACATAACTTTTATCAGATTTCGACATAAAAGTGGATTGTATCACATTAAAAAAAAATTAGTATTTCACTCCGGATGCGACAAATGACATGGATTCATGCAGTTAAGGTAAATTAAAGCCGAGCATATAAAGCGTGGCGAACTAACCAATTTCATACGATATGATCCACTAAGAAGTATGTGAAAGGTAATGACAGAAGATAGTTCATGATAATTGAACAATGAAAAAAGTTCATGAAAATGCAGAAACAAAGAAGAGGTAGATGCTTTTTTCCACTTTCAGAAAATGTAAATTTATTGCCATTCTAACTTCTATTGTCATATCATATTATACTGTAAGAGCCATATTTGCTTTAGTTTTGCCAACGGACACAGTTCTGAACGAGCTGATTTTTTGTTGACTTTATGATACTTTTTAGAATACAGTATCACATAAAGCTCATTGGTTTGGCATAAAACATAGTTTTCATAACATCCCTTTCCTGAGCACCAATTTGTTTTAGCAAATCATATTTTAAACCAAAAAACAAAAATCTCAAAAAATTTTCACCGCACAGAATATGCAAACCAATTTTACTATGCTACAATGGGCTTTTATGTGTTTTTGAGAACAATATTTGCATAAGTAAAGTATTTTTTGCGTTAGTGCAAAGTGTTAGTTCATTTTTGCTATACCTTGGGGAAGGTCACCGTCGTCTCCTCTTTTCATGTTTGTAGTTTGATTCCTTTTAGAAATCAGGGAATGTCAGTAAAAAAGTTGACCCGGTAACACCACCTCACAAATCAGTGAAACACCATTCACATGAAACTTAATTAACAATATCGATCTGAGGATTCTAACACAAGCTTCCGACATGCGGCTTCGTCCCATTTAATACAAAGAGAGTCAACCAAACTGAGAAGAGCGACCCACTTTCTTCTCATCAGAATGACTTACGAATGATGAGAGATTTATTCACACATAGTTGCATTATCTCAATCATAATATCACAGCGACAACTCTGATATCTTTTTTTTTTCATTTGAACTGCACTCCAATGATATGGACCCTTTCTACTTATCCCGTCACACTAAATTTGTGGACAAGATGATGATGCACTAAATCTGCATCCGATTATTTAATATTTGATCTCAACTGCTCAGCTCAGCAGAGTCAAGAGTCAAGAAAAATCCCAAGACAGTGTAAGAACTTGAGACTCGAGTATTGTTTTAGCAATTGCTTTTTTGCTATGCTTGTATTCACCAACCATAACCATTTTCCTATAAACATGCAGTCCAGCTTTCAGTTTCTGCTGACTCGATCTCAAAACTTGAACCATTGGAGATGCTAAAAACAATTTTTTCCTTATAGCAAAAACATCTTTTTACGCGAAAAGCCTGCAACCGCCAAGTATGTCTTGTGAACACCTTGTGAGTTTACAGAGCAGAAGCAGTTGAATGCACATCCAGCCATGTGTATATTATTACGTATATTTGAACCCTCATATTCATGTGTACCATGCATTACCCTGAAAACCTATAGTGCAGTGGTGGCTGGCATATGTATACACTCTTTTTATAAACACTGATGCAAAACATTATATATTGGAATTACCCCCTTCACCTTATATAATCAGTCAGAAGTGCCAATGCACTGGACTGACTGGATATTAGAGAGTCTTGCAATACATGTGTGCCTGTATAAACAGTGGACCCAAACATTGAGCTGCTGCTTCAACAACAGTGACTAGATTTGAATGCTGTCTATCTGTCAAACAGGATGAGAAGAGTATAGTGGGGGTAAAATGAGTGTTGCATTATATCTGACATTTGCTTACACAACAACATTGAATAATATACTCGTTTGATTGAATTGGTATAATATGTGCATTGAGCATATAATGAAATGTAATTGTCTTAAATATCAACGTTACTTCAGATACATTTAAATGAAAAAAAAATGATGGAGAGAAGAGAGCTGCGGTTTCAGACTAACTCCAGTAAAATCTTTTCTGCCGTAGCTCCTATGTGCAATATAATCACACCAAGAAGGCGTTTAATCATTTCAAGCATAACAAAAGTGTAAGAAATGAGAACGCCGAATAAAACAGTGTATGTGATTCACTGGCCGAATATATTTTTTCTGATTTAAACCAACGTAAGCATAAAAACAGCCCAATATAACTCAAGCATGCAAATTTAACTTTTTTAGATGATAAATCATAAAATATCATATCACATCAGCTTCTTTCATATGCATCTATGAAAACGTCGTTTACACTGTTGCTATGTTTTGCGTTTGTAAGAAGAAACTGCTAAATCATGGATTAACTAATACATTTTCTCGAACTTTTGCATTATTTTTCAAGGTTTTGGACAAGAACTGCTAGCATAAGGTACTTTTGATTTTACTCTGTAATAACTTGAAGTATATTACCTTAAACCTTCAAGTATAGCCTCAGCCTGGGAAGGAAACCAGAATGTCTACTCTTCCCTTACGACGTTTCTCACTCTCCAAGCATGCATTCTGGATTGTGATGAGTGAAGTGTACTGAAGCCGATTTCATGCTAGTTTCAAGCCCAGTCCTATTTTATGCAAAAAATATCCCACAACTTTATGTACATATATGCCATAATGAATTAAAATGCCCATTTTAAAGGGTAGTACCCAAAAAAAAAGTTTTTTCGACATGCCTGAGATGGAAACGATTTTTAATTTATTCTTGCAGACACCTGCTCCAGTTTTTTCTTGACGAGAGTAACAGGTTTCACTGCAGGTTATTGAGTATAATGCTATATACACATGACCGATTACCAATCAGGTATGAGCAAAATACTGTATGCAAAGTGACTAAACGTTTTCCAATAACAAACCAAACACAAAGTTGCATTTTAATTACAACAGTTTGTTCAACTCATTTTAAAAAGTTGGTAAAAGAACATCGCAGTAAAGACATGGTCCAGTATGTATACATATTTTTAAGCATTACTTCAAACTAGCATTCAAACTTAGGATCGTTGCAGTTCCGTTATTTTAATATTTTCCAATTGGTCAATCACTTCTGAAGGCCTTGTGCCATTTCATACAGTTTTAAGAAATCGTATAAATGCAAGAGAACAACGGGCTTACGCTTAATGTGTTACGTAGCTATTGTTCATGCTTTATTGAACAGGTTTATTTTCATCAGCAGAATGACTCTTTGGCAATTCAAGTTATAGTATTGAAAATCCGTATGTAACTCATTTTCCAAGGTTTCTATATCTTCAATTTGTAGAAGCGATGCAAATTTCGGCTTTTTCATACCTGTGATAATATCTATTAATATCATTCACTAATAAGTTGATGATGGAATTAAGTATATGCCTAAAAGTATGTCTGTTAAGAAGAAATAGTTTAAGATGAATATATGCTGCATCAAATTTTAACTAATGCTATAGGCATACTTGATAAAAATACCGTAAACTCTCATCATCAGCGAATGACATTGCTCCTATCTCAGAATTTATATCTGAATCCCATCAAATAAATGAGAATGGTTTTGTGGTCAATGGCGTATTTACTACGGGTGTTTGCTGACAGTGATAACTAAAGATCCATACTCAAAACATTGTATGTACATTATTTAAAAGGAATCATCATTGAAGAAAAGCCATGCAAGCTGCGATAGAACCTACATACATGTTAAATAGGTGTTGGTGGGTCAAAATCATTTCCTTTTTAGTATCTGCATTTCCTGAGAAGTTGATAAAGTCAAGGAAAATACAAAGCCACAAAACCGACCCTTTTGTGTCAAGTCAAAAAGGTTTTTGGTTCATATTCAATATATTGTTTCAAGTATAACTGAATGTGATGGGCTATACTACTGGGTTCTGTTCCCACGAAAGCCTTCACACATTATATACCTACAATATAATATTTAGTCATAAACGAGCTGCTGATGAATGAAACCCATTTTCTTCTAATGTGTCGGATTTCACAAGAGAGAAAAGCGTAAAACTGACCATTCCAAATAGGAACACTACGTCTTAGGACACTTTTAGAGCTCTCAGGCTTTTTTAGAACTTTTTTGACCCAATGTAGTTAAATCTAGTTAATGCATAAAAATACCCAGTTATGCAAAAAATCTTAACTTACATTCCTGCAACGAGCCATAAAATGTTTCATATCCGATTTCTTCCTCCTATGTGAACCAAGTCATTACATTGATATAACCCTAATAATCTAATATTAGAGATTGAAGGTTCAACTTCTGTCACTCCACATTATGAACATACGCCGAGCATCGGCATATTTTTTCAATTTTCTTTGTTTTTATCACAGTCGTTGCATTTCTTAGTAATTAATGAGCATTACTTTCAATTTTTGCATTTCAATTTCAGAAATTGCTATATTCTAGTAGCAATATTGAATTTCTCAAAATTACTTGAAGCTCTCAGCCTAAATTAATATGCAACAGTAAAACAGGTTGTATTTTGATGCTCAGTCTTAAACCGACTTGTAATCACGCTCTGTCTTAAAGCATCATTGGCATAAAGTTGGATTTCGTTTCTTCAACTTTTTATTAAAAATGAAGTTTCCTGCAGCATTAGCTTGAATAAACAAAAGGAAATATAAGTTTAAAGTCCTGTCATCTTCATGCGTTGCATTATGTCTGAATTTATGTTATAGGTATGTATGTTTTTTCTTCTTATTCCAATTAATTGTACAAATTTCCCCCTGGATTTTTCAAGTAAGATTACATAATGTCAGAGTGTTAATCACCCTTTTTATTGATGCATGATTAATATCGTATCTATTTACAATAGCAACGTTTAATTGAGAGACTCCTGTCGCAACTACGTCATAAAAAACCATTAATATTTCAAATAAATTTTAATACTAAATATTATAAAGTGTATTCTGTCATTGGAACGGACAATGAATCTGATGAGGCAGAAGAATATATAACTGTATGAAATAATATGTTGTAAGCGACGTAGTAATCTTATTTAATTTTATCAAATTGAAAGAGTAATTTTGTGTGAGTCTAAAATTTAACGACATTTGAGGTGTTGGCAATCACAGAAATTTCATGCAAATAGTTATGTACCTACTGGTTAATAGGATGGGATAAAAGTTTATTAACTGCACAAAAATCAATCCTTCTCATCCAACCTTCTAATACATGAGCGAGTGGTGAAGACAAAGTCAAGGGACAATAAAAATCCCAATGCCTTTTAAACAAATATGCTGAAAATTAGTTTAATCGCTTTTCTCATTATAAGTTACTACAGTAATTAGTGCATTAAGCACTTGTTCCAAGAAAGTAAACTCAATAGGTTGAAGAAAAACGCATGGTTATGAGCCCTGAAAGATGAAAAGTGACAGGCATCACTAACCATGAAGAATTTTGTTTATGATATGATGATGTGGTTTATACCATTAAGCCGAACGCAAGACACATTACATGTTATCTTTGCAATAATATTTTGAAACGAAGTTTCAAGAGGAAAGGAGACTAAATGACATATAAGCTTTGACTTCATATATCCATCCTTTAACATGTTTGTATCCTACTGGATGTGTGAAATAATATGTCCTGTCTGGAGCTATAACTTTGTTCCATTTTTTAGATAACCTGTGGGTCATCTTATGAATGTCTATCAACAACATTGTGTCTCTGAACTAATGTTTTATGCAGCATACACTTTCTGATGCATCAGCTTTCCTTTTCTATCTTGTCTGCTCAGACTCATTTCACTAAAAAATCTTTTGCTAAAACTCCCTTTTAAGTAGTTTCAACTTCATGAATTCTCATTTGTTCAATTTGTCTAACGTGAAATATGTGGTTCTGAGTTAAAATGAAATTATGTGTAAGTAATGACATCTTCCTACAAGGGGTCGGTGGTTGTTTGCAGAATCCTAGTAGAGCGGGCTTACTGTAGAAAATCGTTTGTAGACTGAATGATTAGTCCACTAGGGTTTGCAGTAGAAAATCTCGCAATAGAAAGGAATGTTAATAGAAGAACCCAACTTAGAAATTTTATGAGAATTTGAATATACTGTAAAAAGGCTTGAATTGTATGCGTCTCGCTCCTTGCTAATGCTTGGAGCTCGAAAGGACTTGAGAATAGCTTGGTTATTTGATTGAGTCTAGGTTGTAACTTATAAAACTTAAGCTTATAGTGCACGAACTTATAAAACTTACAATGTTCAAACTCACAATGCATAAACTTTTGGAGAACATAAACTCATTATGTAGAAATATGTATTGGATTTCCCGTGTCAATGTCAAGTATTGTAAAAAAAATTCTATTTTAGCTAAAATCTCCTGGCCAAATAACGAAGTACAATACTATATCACATAATATATTTACTTTGAATTTAAGTTTTTACTACAAACCATAACTAAATTTTATACTGCCATACTAAATCACAGATAAATTATAATTTAAACGTATTTATTCAAATACCGCTGAGTATTGCTTGTGCGCTTGATGCACCAATATAATATAATGTTCTTGTCATTAGAGTATTAAAGTATTAGACGATGCTACTTATATTATTTTTCCTGAATTCGCAAGTACATCTGCTCCGGTCATATATCCTGGACGAACTGTGTAGTCAGAAAGAGCTTTGGAGTGTATGAGAATTGAGCATTCATACTGTGCAGAAACATTCGCATGGATGACTTGTATGAGTGCACGCAGTTTCCGTAATCATGCAAGTTAAAGTTTTAAAAGTTACTTACTTCTGTATCCTTCACTACCAATGTAGAGTAGATTTTGACCAACAGCACAAAAAATAACACATTGGTCCAATCAAAACAATATTCTGAACAAGCGGGTAAAGTAATGAACTATTGATATTATTGATCATGGTTCAAAATCGAAATAAATAGTAATTCTGTAACATATAGTTTCTACTAAATGCCCAATATGCACTTTCGACTAATTGACTTTCTGTACTACTTTTGAGTAGACTAATCATCCATTCTACAAACTATTTTCTACAGTGCGCCCGTCTACTACGAAGGATTCTGCAAACAACCACGCTCCCTTCCTACAAGATCGATCTAATCCTAAACCAGCAACATATAACTTCAGTTTGCGGCTTTGTTAATTTTTTATGAATATTATATCAGGCTAGGTTTAGGTGCTTTAAGTGCTAGCTCAGCAGTATGATGAGCATAATGTGCAAAGCCATTAAAAGTTATGGTGATATTTTTCTCCTCTTCTCAAAATCCACTGGAAATCGAATGGATGTTTATGAAAAAGTTTTTGCTGTGAGGCAGCAATGGTACATTACATAGAAGGAAAAAGTAAGAGGTACATGCAAGAGTAAAGTCAAGACAAAAAAACGACAGTGCTTACCATTGGCATGACGAGCTCCCCCAGTTGTAGGTGGACTACCCCGTCTCCATGAATCACGTCTACCCCCTCCGAACAATGGTGACAAGTCTCCGTTGTTTGGTGATGAGACACGAGCACGTCCAGTTGGAGGTGGACTACCCTGTCCCCTTCTGGCACGCCAGGAACTCCGCTCACTATGACTTTGACCGTTTCGGTTACGGTCACTGTCACCACTATGGCCACGGTCTCGACCATGAGAATAGCCGTTTTCGTTTTCCATCGTTCTCTGAGTAGTACAAAAGGAAAAAAACAGCATGAGTTGACACCAAAGCTCATGGATGTGATGTGTATATGATATGATATGACCCCAGAACAAAGACCCCAGAAAGTGCACACAGATTCGCAAGGATAAGATAAGAAATGTTGGCTATGCAACCGTCCATATTACCTCCATGAATAGTAATGCTTGGTCATGCTTTAGTTTTACTTACCTTCATGATGTTTCTTAAGACGGAAATGTTCAGAGAACAATAAGGGCAGTCCTATCAAAAGTTTTTAAACACTACTACTACCACTCACTCATCCGTTCCATGCATAAATAAATAAGAGTACGTGGATCACGTCAGGCCTCATCAGGATCACTTCAACTGAATTAAACGAGATTCTTGAATATCTTTCCTATTATTATCGTATGATGAGTGAACTATTTATAGGAACAATGTTGTATTACATTATTAATATTGTCACTAAAATAAACAGCAATTCAATTCATATATATTAAGTCTAGAACTTTGCAGCTAAATCACAAATTCATATAGTCCCCGGTTCGATTGGTGTTCACGTTAACTTTAGTTAGGTTATATTTTGCAAAAACGTTTTGCTAAAAATTGTGCAAGATACTATATCCTTTAATGCCAGCACATTTTTTGACAGCGTGTCAATGCACAAAACGTGTGTCAGCGTGTCAATGCGTAGTTACTTCACTACACTCTGGCTGCTTTCAACGAACTGGGTGGAAGGAAGGATGACATCAGAAGCAGCAGAAACAAGGAACAATATGCTGTGGCATAAGGAAGGTCGTTTAGCCGGTGTATACTCTTAAATTGGTTTTTATGTATGTATTATTATGTATTATGTATGCATGTATTACTACATCTGCATCCTGAAAGAATGAAAGAGGGAGGTTAATAGGCTTTTGTTATTATTTTAACACAGAGATACATTGTATTTTGTACATTAGAGGAGCCATATAAAAATATATACATTGGATGAGCATATATACATGCTTTAAATTATGTACATAAAAATCTCTTTCATGAACACCATGAAGTTATGGAAGAAAATTGAACTGTGCCTTTATTGAACTAAAGTATCGAAAACAAGAGATGTATGGTACACAACCATGAGGGTAATATACATATCGGATGTTCTCAAGGCCCTTTTTCTAAAAGTATCATTTAAAACCCAGGTATGCGTAGTGTGTTCCACGAAATAAATGAAATACATGCATACATATAGCATTATCGGGTTGTGTGCACAGGCAGTCCCAAACCCAAATCAATAAGTAAATGCTTTTAACGAGAAATGTAAAAGGGATTCAACAAATGTCATTTGCATTTGTTTCCCTAAAAATCAAGTACTTTCAGGTACGTTGTAATGGTATGCATGCAGCAATAGAGAATTATGTGTATTACCTTCTTTTTATTTTTATAAATTCACTACCCTAACCAAAGTTGGTTTCGCTTGCGCTACAGTTCTTGATCATTTCAGACTTCAGAACTTCAGATCTGCATCAAAACGCCCCCACACATTTACGAACTCAACTTGTGAGGTTTATTAGTCTATAGAACCCTTGCGTAAATGCTAAAGATCTCTTCTCACCAACTTGAGATCAACCCAAATTCCACTATTCATTTCGTTCATCATAATGTACACAATGTATTTAACTACAATAGATACAAAATATGCTCTTATCTTCAAGTATCCAAATGAAAGTTTGGGCGTCAATTTTTAAGAGCCTAATATGATATGGAAGTAGGAAATCAGAAATAAAGGATGGAACAGTTTACGGGACAGGAGGAGTTTCTAACTCAAAATGGCAATTTTCCTTTATCACCATGAAAGAAAATTTGGCTAAAATTTATCATACATCTTTACAACCCTAAAATATTTAAAAGTGGCTGGAAAATGGAGGGAAAGTCACAAAAGGGTAGTGTGGTATATTGAGATCTTTATAAATGTATGTATATTGATGTTCATTAATATATTGGCTATGACAGCTCATGTAGAATTCATTCTGTCCTAATTCTGTATGTCTCATGCATGGTCTCCAATCTGTCCGTATCTCTAATTTACCTCAAGCTATACTGACGATGCATGCTCTCTGATTCTCTCCAGATCTTGAGTGACTTTCTAGCTGTTTACACACCTTCTTTCTACATTTAGTAATAAACTACTACTTCCAAAGGCAAAGACCCTATGCACTAACTTGTTGTTTTATGCGTGTTTATTCACATGCACCACAGGTAGATAATGAAAGATTAAATGTCACGCAAGACAACTTTCAATCTAATATTTTTTAACAACTTTTTAGTAGTCATATTACACACTCACAGCCTGATTTTTATTACTACTATACCGCGTTCCCGAATGTTAATTTAAACAGCCCAGTCTAAAACCGTTTAGCATAAATTTTTTAGCATCACGGAAAAATTGTCAAAAGGGTATATTAGCATAACGGATGCTCATCTAAATGAGAGTTGAACTAAAAGTGAGATTTTAAAGCAAGTAGAAAGATCATTCAAAATAATAAATATAAGTTGCTTTATGCACATGATATGCAAAGTAGACTCTCGAAGACTCAGTGCATTATCTCTTATTAGAAAAGGTACTTTAAGCAAGAATTCCTTAGGCTAACACTCCCATTCAGTAAACCTTCTTTCAGCCTGAATCCACAAATAATTATTACACTTCTTTTGTAAACAAGCAACGATGCAGTAATAACATATAGAAACAAAATCATCTCAAATACAACGGTGTAAAAGGATTGAGTCACTAAAGTAACATACTACATAAAATAGCAAATTTATAGTTTTATTAACAAAGACACATTTAGCAGTACAAAGTACAATGACTTTTTTTCCATATTCTCAAAACACTAAATATATTTAGATTCATCTGGCAGACCCAAGAACATACTATTAAACTTCAATCAAAGACGTAATAATTAAGACATAATAATTCCATAAGTACCTAAATTACCTTTTCATATTTTTACAATCAATCATTCGACAGTTAGTTAACGTCTTTTGTCTATGAGTTAAATTAGGCATATATATGTATCAGCAAGTGAAACTTGAAAAAAAAATTTGGTTTCTGTTACTCACAATCAGACAAAACTTGATCATTCATTACAACGAAGATGAGGGAAAACAGAGAATACTAGTGCGTATCTTACAGAATTTCACACAACTCGTCTGACTTCGAAAAACCGTTTCAAATAGTACACTTGGCCGACTGTCATTGCAACCAATACAACTGCTTCGAAAAAGGACCACATGACAACACGAGAATTCGTTGATTCATTGATTTTACGATGAATTTTATCACGCACTTCCATGTACTCCTGTTCATGCTTTACTCCTACCAGGGCTGTTGACAGTTCTTTAATCATGTCACCAAGTTTGTTCGGGTGAGCTGTAATTTATAGAAAAGAAAAACATTAATAATAGAAAACTGCTTCATCGTAATATCATGCATCCACCCACGCACCAATCACCTTGCTAATTTAATCTATAATCACTGCTTAATTACTAGTTTTTTTACCTTCTCCATCAGCGCCAGCAGCAGGTGTAGGCTCCCCAACATCCATGGAAAACATTACCCCCTTGGGTGTCATCGTGGACATTTTGTTACTAAAGCAGTAGGTATACGCTCCAGTTTTAGCGGCAGCGAAAGTAATCTTCCCATTGCTCTCCCGTTCCCTGCTTATAACTTCCTCGCCATCTGGACCAGTTACTCTTACATCAATGTCCAAGAATCCTCCCTCAATTACTTCAAATGTCAAACCTAAAAAACGAACACAAAACCATTTCATTTTTTAAAAAAATAAACGCCATAATTATGAGTACAAAGATTATAGTTATTAATGGATTTACGGATAGGTACGTAATGAAAGTTAGAAGGAATATAGTTTGATTTCAAACTGCTGAACATAATACTGATAGAAATTACCTAGTTTTGTCCCATTTTGAACTCTGTCAAAAAAGCATTCTTCCGCATGAGCATCCACATTAATAAAATATGGAAGACTGGAGCGGAATACGGAGAATAAAATTACAACTATCAAACCGACACTCCCTACCCCCTTCATTTTATTGAAGGTAAATTACAAATAAGCTGGATCTGAACACTTCCTATTTGATTACGTGCGCTCTTAAACTATATGTTTCTCCCACTCAGAAATGGTTAAACATACGATGAAGCTATTTAAATGCTAAATTATAAGCACCAAAATAAATACTGATTAATGAACAAAACTAAAATATAAAAAATTGTTCGATGCACCAATTAATAGATGTACATTTAAATGTAACATCTGAGGGAAGAGTCTCTATAGAAAGGTGATGTGTTAGAAAGAGAAAATTTTGTTTTGTACCTAGTTGGCCATACCGACTATCAAGTAGTTGAAACTTGCCTCCGCTTCTCTGTACTTAGCAAGTCAAGAAGCCGTAAGTACACACATCCACATCATATCTTACTGAACTGGTATTGCAACGTGTACATTCATAGTCAATATTTTGAGGCATGCATATATATCTATACGTCTATCTATTCCATATACATATAAGTACAAACAAAATTTTTGACAGATTTAGCAGCAGCTGCTTCAAAGAGCAAAGTACATAACGTAACCCAGTGGTGAAAGAGGAAAAGGCTTTGGCTTTTTGGTTTTTGGAAGAAGCTCTGATTATGCCTACGCCAAACAGATCAAGCTAGAGAGACAATGGAAAGTAAATCTTGCTTCATTTTTATACACATAAGATGTCCAGCTTTAATGACAGTATGGGGCAACAAAAGATGAGGAATGCTTCTGGTTCTGTTTAACCAATTTAAGACACTTGTCGAGTTAAATAGGGATAAACATTTGCATAGAATAAGCATACATAATATAAATTTGGAGAACAGAAATTATTAAGATAAGTTTGCCTTTTTTAAATCAACTGATTTTGCAGTAGCTCATGATTACACACAAGCAGAATCATAAATCACGTACAGGTGTATGACAAAGGTTTATGATGCCATAAAAAATGTGCATCATCGCATTCGTTTACATTCATTTACGCTTCACTTTTTCAATTTTCAACTACTGTGATTGAAGTGAATATAATTAAATATATTAGACCTTGTGATTTTATTCGTAATTTTTTTTACAAATACTGTTCTTGATTTATACTCCTAACATGCGTCTCCTTGAGTTGACTTTAACTCTTAGATGACGCATACACGAGACGAAATGAGATTGCCATTTGTACCAAAACGAGGTTTTATTAGCGCTAACGTAATAAAATTAACATCTTCTCTGTAATCATTAACTTTTAATTTACATTAGCTAACAGCAAGGAACTAATCAAGTGTGACGTAACTGATTAAGTGAAGTAACGCAATTTCCGTTTCTGTACACTTCTAAAAATGTGTCATACCTATCAATTGTCGCTTATCGTCTAGGGAAGCCTACTTACCATGAATCTAAATTTTATGTAGTTTTTGCAAGTTGCATGCATGTTTTCGTTGCAATACTTGTAACGAGGAATGTCGTCCATCGTTTGTTTTGATAAGCTAAAAATTCGGTTTCGTCATTTCAGCATACAAATACTCATAATCATACTAGCTTCACCTTTACTTCAGTGCAGTGAGCAGTAGGGGCACGCGCTCAACTTTAAACTAACGTCAACTTATCAATGCACTTGTAGAAAAGTGCCAACAAAGAATTGACAATTTTTCTGCGCAGTAAACCCAAAGCAATTCAAATCCATAAAGTATTCAGCTCGATCATCATTGTTCATATTAATGCCATTAGCATCTGCGGCAACTGTGACTTACATTAGTGCACATGACTAATAACCAGACTACGTACATATACAGACAGATATGCATCACGTTATACATATAGTGTTCATCAGATTATGATCCCTCCTGCATTGAGGGTTTTGCCTTCTCAATTTTGCGAATAAAATTGCTATAAAACATGTGTGCAAACAAACTGCGCTACATAATAAGTTGATGATGATGAGAATGATGATGATGATGATGATGGTGATCAAAATGCTCTAATGTGAACCAAACTCCAACGAACTATCTGTTGCTGCTGCTCTTAATACTGTTGGTACTGTTGCTCTTTTTTAAGCTCCTGCTCATATATGTATTATTTCATATTACATCTCTTCTTGTTGTTAGGTAGGTGACCATGAGTAAGTTGTACAGCAGCTGCTGGTTGCTCTATTCTATATTCATGCTATATGTATCATCATCAGCAAAACTCTTTTGTTGATTGTCTTCTCTGCTTTCTTGCACTAACTACCAATAATAATTGTATTTATGGCTGTTGTTTTATAGCCATATGAGGTGGTGGTGTACGCAATTTTGTAGCTGAGAATTGTTGCATCCTGCTTAGTTTTTCTTTGTACTTTTTCATTTAAGTACGTAGAGAGATTTAAATTGGGATTAATTTTTTCACAGTTTGAGGACAAACAAGAAGGGTTAAAGTTGACACTTGCATATATTGCGCTGACTAGTGTTTATAAATTTTAGACGAATTCCGTTTTCGGGTGGTTCGAATACATCAGCTGGTGGATAGACAACAGTGGTGGAGGCTGGTTGTACTTCAAAAAAGGTGCCCCTTCTTTTAAAATCGTGTAAAACCTTTATTGACAGTACACATTAAACATCATTGGACTGAGGCCAACTTTTATTATGGAATTATAAACAGTTATGTATAAAATCAGGGTTTTGAATTCTATTCAAGCAGTTTTAACTTGGGAAATGTATGGCTTATACATAAGATTTTGAACGTGTGTTGGTAATATTAATCGATTTATGAAGAATCATTCAGTCAAACTTATTGTTGACTTTACATCCCTTGTCACCACCTATAATGTTGAGCAATGATTTAATTGCTGACTAAGTACATATAAACTGCTACTAGCCAGCTAACTTATATTGGATCAAAAATAAGTTGGGTTTTAGTGTTAGGTAAGGGTTCGTCATTGCCATTGTCACCTAGTGGTATATCCAGTCACGTTATTAGAGGTTTAATTGTTTTATGCTAATTAGCTACTTTCAGTTGCAGAGGATAGTAAAAAAGACATGCGTAGTAGGTAGTTTCTAACAATATGGCACATGTGAACATATAACGTCATGATTGTATAATAATATTTTCCGCCCCTTTTATTTGTAATCTACGTTTTGGTTTTCAGAGCTGAATTATCTGAAAGAAAGAGCGCTGAAGTAATATCCAGGTACTATTACCTAGTTGCAGCATATTTGGATTATCAACATTGATTTCCGACCAGGAGCCTAACCAAGACAATGTCTGATAAGTAAGAATTGCAATACTATTTGTTACTTACGTTAAGTTTTAAAATAATATTTATGTTCCTACTAGAAAATTTTAATTTACAAGGCTACCATACAAATACATATATTTAAATTGTAATCCATTTTGTGTGACAATAATAGAAAGGAAGCTGGAGCCAAAGCCAAAGGAGCTAAATCTGAGGGTAGTTCAAAAGCTTCAAGTCCTTCAGCTGAAATGGAGAAGCCTGACTTGGCTACTTCATCTGAACAGGGTGCCACGGCAAGCAACCCCACCACACCTGTAGAAGAAATTGATGATGAAGAAATTACTTTGGGGGCGGCTGTCGCGGGCTTATCCAGTTGGTTTACCAGTACAATTTCCAGTGCAAAAGAAAAGTCTTCCGAAATGTTTCAGTATTTGAAACAGGATTTCTCCGAGTTCTCTGAAACTGTTTCAGAAGCTTCAAAGGATCTTAAGGACAAACTCAACATTGAGGACACAGCTAAATCCGCTGTACAGACTGTTACATCAAAAGCAAGCTTAGTTTTGGATCAGATGTCAACCATCTTTGGAGTTGGACCAGATGATGATGATGAGGAGATAATTATGCCAGGTGGCTCGGGTGTGGTGGATAGAGTTCAAGTAAGATTTTATTTTCAGTTGTTGAAATTTTTAAAAGCAAAAACTTTTAATATAATCCTACTGTTTATTTTTTAATCTCAGGCAAAGATTTATTCCCTGGCTGTTGAGGAAGACGCATTCCTTAAGGATCCCGAGGACATCAAGTCTTATGAAAACTGGTTGCTTACTTTCGATCTGGAAAAGAAAAACTCTGAAATGGCTGACCTGATGGCTGCTAACCCACATCTTCAACTTCACTATGCACAACTGGTTCCTGACAAAGTGTCCCACTTAGTATTTTGGCATCGCTTTTACTACCGTGTTCACGAGATCCAAGTGGCTGAACAAGAAAAGGAGGAATTGCGAAAACAGGAAGCGTTAAAGAAAGCCTCTGAAGCTGACGGAAAAGACTCTGAAGACCTTTTCATCGATGCTGACGACGATCCCTCCCCAAGTACGTTGTCGGCGTAGATTTTATTTAGTATAATATGGTTATGACACAAAAAAAATATTTTCCTGTACTTGTTTTTTTTCTTGGAATTTGAGAGTATGAGTGTTTTTGAAATATATGGTTTTAGAATTGAATACTGGACTAAATTCAAGCCTGAAAGAAGGTTATTACGTTGGTAGTAATTGTATTGCTGGTAGCTGGATGTTTGTCACTCTTATTCGTTCTGATCATTACTTCATCAGAGCTTCATTTCAAAAGGCTTTACACGTACTTATACTGCTGGCATGAGATTTGAGTTGGAAGTTTTAAGTAACAGAATTGTTTTATGAATAGTGGGATGATTTTATAAGATTTGGTTTGTAGTACATTTGGCCCCATTTCTTAGTAGTTTATATTTGCTGTTGTTTTAATAAGTAAACTAGTTTGAGCCTGGGAACACGATAGTAGAGTACCTATATATACATATATTTATAAAATACCTCTGTAATATCCATACCAACCCAGCGTATTGGATAATCACTCCATGCAGGACAAGTGCTTCCTTATTTAAAAACCAGCATGAACAAAGTAAAGCCACCTTTTCCCCTCTCCAATAAATTTTCATTATTTCCAGCTGGTTCAGACCTTGTCGATATATCTGAAGAGGACCAAAGGCGTCTACTGGCTGAGTACGAGGAGGAAATGAAGAATAGTTCGGCTCAACATTCACGACGTTCTAGTGGTACCCAATTGTCTTCTTCTTCCTCGGGGAGCTTTGCTTTCGTTACTGTAAGATAATATTCCATGCATTTCCATAAACAAGGCAGAGACTATGCATACTTTGCATACAATAATTAATTCAAACTTGATTCCTTTTTTATATACAGCATGATGCGGCAACAGACGAACTCAAAGTTGAATAGGAACCTAAATCTCGTTTTAGTATAAATAATCAATCCAATTTCAGGAACAATTCGACCTTACACTTTGTTTTTAAATTTTTGTGATTCAAACAATATGTGATGAAACTATTCACCCCATATCGAAATTTTATGTTTGAAAATTCATAAAAAAAATTGTTACAAAAAATTATTACATTTGTTAATTTTTTCATAACGATAAAATGGGCGTATACAAACTTCCTACATTGGGATTACTACTATCGGTGCTTGTATAGCATAATATTTAATTAAAAGTGAATTTACAATTTAAAAAAATATTGTTATCGTTATCCTCATCATTCGAATCATTTTATTGTTCTTGTCCTTGAGTATCTTTGTTTTGTCGTGTTAAGTAATGGAGCCGTAGATTTTAAGTCGTATATCGCTCACAGTAAGTAAAATGTAAACGGTAGATACGTAAGTAATATATTTTAGTCATTAAGTCATAATTAATAATTGTCTTTTAAGGTTGTATGCTGTTATGAAAGTGTATATTAATAGTGACCATAGGTACATAAATATATGTTTCCTAGATTGATGAGATAAGCTGTTTACAAATTATGCCAGTATACAAATTCAAAGTTGTGTTTTCCAAGTTCCATCGTACAGGAAGTTTCGCGTGGTTGGTGGCTGTGGTTACTCATGGCAAGTTTGAACTGGCTATGCGCACGATTATGTAGTGATTGTAATTACAGCATTTTCTATTAAAACCTACAACTTTAGTAATTTTAGTGCTAAACATTTATAAGTTTCAATATTTTACTGTTAGTTTATATAATTAAAAAAACGATGTACACACACTAATCATTCTAGTGCCTTGGATCGGAGCGCAAACTGATTTTATATATGAGTATGTAAAGAATCGTAGTTCCATGAGACAAATAAATGAGTGAATTACATTTTTATATAATTTTTATACTTTGAATTCCAACCAAAACTTTGAAATGCATTTATTAACACTTGGGTAGAACGCAATCTTCTTGTGTGGCATCGCTTTTGATACCTTTATTTGTCACTCTCGGTAGAGTGCCCATTGAAAACGTGCATGCATATCTTATCAAAAAACGAAAATGATCCCATTATGACCAGCAAATAGAATCAGAAACGTGTGAAACCGGGTTAGGGGAATGAAACTCAAACTGAGTCATTTTGTTCATGAACATGGTTTATTTTCGTGATTCTGTCCAAAAAACGTAATGGCTCGCGTTTACTTAAAGTTGAGGGCATTAATAATCCCCGTTTAGTATGTGCACGAGGCACAAGCCCTTAATGCATTTGTGTACAAGCACATTAATTATAATTCTTAATATCACACTTGTGGCCATAAGCCCACCATAATATGCAAACACGAATTTATATGCCAGCCGACCAGTGATGATGAATGATACACCAACAAACAAGATGAGTGGTGTTAAGTAGGAAACTTAATGTACAATCTTAATCTTCAAGAAAAGGGAAGTAGGACAGAGCTTCTGCGAGAAAATGCAATCCTCTCCTCAACAACTATCATAAGTGATAATATGCATAAATAGAAAAATTCATGTGTTGCTTTAATCTTCCTTTCTGATACTATATTATAGTAGCAAGTGGCAGGCTGAGACTGACGCTTGAGTGAGTGTAAACTCATCCTTTTCAGCGATAATAATATCATGGGATTAAGAGGTAGAACGTTTTCTTACCCTTTGTGTACTTTATTGCTCACTCACAGTAGCCTCTAGTCACAACACATCTTCGAGCTTCGAAATGAGTCAGTTCACCCAGAGACTTCAACGTGCGTGCATCTGCGCACTGCACATTTTTTTCTGACTCTCATAATCCACATATATGTAATCTGAGTTGTTGATCAACGTATTATCTTGTGTTGCTGATTCGTGTGCCATTTCATTGGAAAATGAACTTTGTGCAAGTCGCTACTTGCATATAAGCAAATGAAGTGAGGTTAAGTTGTGCAACGAATAATATGAAAATACAGTGAAATTTGAACAACGTGGAGTGTTGTGCTAGCTGAAAGTTACGTGGTTTTTTTATGTTTTTAGTTTGTAAACGCAAGTTTTGATGGGTTAATCTCATCCCGGTCTCCGGGAAAAAATTTGTTTTGCATGTAAATTGTGAAAAAGTTTGAATTTGCTCAATTCAGGAGCATCTATCCTGAAATGAAGAAGAGTCGTGTGAAAATTGGATGGATTGGACATGTTCTGACCCTTCTTGCGGTTATCCTATTTGTAAGTAAAAGTGTTGATATATTTTTGATACTGTAGCATTTAGATAACTAGAAAAGAATACGGTAGGAGTAACATGATAATTTGGTAACTATTAAGAAACGGATTAAGTGTCTTGTATGAATACCAAAAATTATCATTTATAGAAGATCCCAATAAATACAAATGTTTGAATTTTATGAAATTGAAATTTTTAAGCGTTGAAGAAATCCTTAGAGCCAGAATGATAGTTAAACCCGATAGTGAAGAATATGTCCGTTTCAAAAATTTAAGAAAATTTCTTAGCAAAAAAATACTATACTTGTCATTAATATAATGAATCGTAATGACGTATGCACAAGTTATTTTAAACTTTATGACGATTTTAAATGTTAAACGTAAATATGAACATGTGTATAGTACCGACAATCAGTTGCATAGATGGCTAATAATGGCATATGTCACATGTTTATCAATTTTCCTTTTTATCAACGCACGTGAAAGTTGATGAAACCATACAGGACGGTGAAGGATGAGGCGAAGGAAACGATGCATGTGTGTATGGTGTGATTAGCGCACAATAAAAAAACAAAGATTTCTCGCTTTCTTAAACCATACAAAAAATACAATTGTATGCATACAAACTTTCAGTGTACGAATGTATTTCCTGTGACTTACTTTTCTACTGGTATTTAATGCAAACAATCGGAGACAGAGTCATCATCAGCAACAGTTAATTGTAGAGTACCATAGTACACTGGCGGTTATCGTGCTGATTATTTTAAAATGTTGACAAGCCAAAACTATCTGCCATTTATCATTGTGATATAGTCAAATAGTAAAGAAATATTTTGCTTTCAGGCAATAAGGCGTATTGAATTTTAGTTGAACATTAGTAAAATACCAAACGTTTTTTATCAATCGCCAGTAAAAAGTTAAACGTGTGTAAACTATACTCCATGTATTGAAAACATTGTAGCACGATGAAAGATCGCAAAGCAGCAGCAGCTCATGTGCTCTAATTTTTCAACATTGCGTGGCTAAATTAATAGGCAAATCATACTGGTCGCACACGCAGGAAGTTCATTGGCCATGCTTCCGGTGAATTTTACAAGCATCATAATCATCATGATCATGAACTTGAAACATGCCATAACACACTAGCATACCTCTCTATTTGTGTTAGGATCCATGCTTACTTTTTGTTAGTTAGATGTTGCAGCATTATTTTGCTGTTTTAGCATACCTGATGATTGTAGACACAATTTGATAGATTTTGTGCACGCAGCATGAAAATGTAACAGATGTACGACGTATTGCACTCAAACAGTGTACTGATTAAACGGACAGATATGTATTACTATTTACTACGTATGTTTGCTTCTTAACAAAATTTGTTTCTTAAATTTCAGCTGGCAGGATGCATCATTATTGGATACGTTGCATGGATCTTATCAACATCAGTGTCAATCCAGAAGTTTCAATCCGGAACGCTGGTGAGTGGATTAGACTATATTTAATTATTGATGTGGTAAAAATGCAAAACTTGGGTTTAAAATGTAATAAATGCACACTTAGAGATGCAAAGAGGTAAATCTTAAGGAAACCCGAAAGCAAATTCCCCCCAAAAAAACTATGTTAACCTTAAGTAATTACAACCACTAAAACATGCCTGTTGTTGGACGAGCTTTACATTCAATATTTTAAAATATTGTAGCTGGCCAAATTTCCAATGGAAAAGTTACAGACTATTATTTTATATCTTAGAAATTTGAAACTTACAATCTTAATTTGAACTAGATTAAGAAAATCATTTAATTTCCTAAGTGAATACCACAAGCATCGTCTACATTTTTAGCCTTTCGGCAAACTGGGGAGATGCGCTAAACTACTAAGTCATTAACAAGGAAGCCTTCGACCAGCTTTTGTGGGAGTCCTTACAATGCGATCTCATTAAAGTCATATTTTTTTCTATTTTTCATACATGATACAAGCACCAGCCTTGATGATAATAAAAATCATTCATTGCTCGTAAAATAAATGCATACGTTCTTGGTATGCACTTTACACACTCGCCAAGAAAGTATGAATCTCTCATCTTTGAATTTAGTGCATTTAATTCTTAGAAAAGAAATGGCAGATTTTAATATTAAATTACGAGCTTCTTTGCGCATTATTGCACTGCAAAAATGTACTCGTGTTTATAGAATTCCATTAATTTAATTTACATATATCTACAAATAGTTAACGAGAGCTCAATAGCATGAAATATCATAACAAAAGGAAGGCTAATCTTGGTAGACTTGGCGTCAACCAGTATTGTTCTAACTTATCTGGCAATTCATCAGCATTACTTTTATCTGTTCCACATAGCACATGCAATATATAACGATTATGCTTACTACAAAGTTGGTAGGTATAAAAGTGCACTATGGATTTAAAATGCGTGAAAGGAAGTTTATTTCTTGTAATTATCTATAATGTTTAGCTTATGGATTTACCTATATTTCAACTATCATTCACACAGTTGCTATATGCTTAATAGACCAGACTAAAGAATCACGGAGGAGCAAAACAAAGGGTGCTAAGGATTTTTGGGTGCCTTGTTTTGCTTTGTTCTATGAAATACAACCATGGCGTCATGAGCTTGTGCCTTAAACATGTGATTCTCTAACTATAATAATATAATATTTTATTTTTAAGTGTTCACCATCAGCAAGTAAACCAGCTTATAATATAGTCTGAACATAAACACAAAAATAAGTACTTACCTACCCATTTTACTTGAATAACAGTAATCATTTTCTCTGATTTTTTTTCAAAGTTTGGAAGAATATGCTTTAGACTATGGGTATATAGGCTACACACATATGTAATGTGAATAAATGTAGTTGTAAGGATATCTCACTAAGAATTTAGCCTTCACACATCGCGGTATTAAAAGATTTTTGCAAAAATAAAAATTGGCAACAAATCCTTCTTTTCATCCTTTAAAAATAAAGAAAACTGAAAGCTGCATTTCTCACACGTACATATAACACAACAGATTTGTTTGAAATTTTTACAGATTTGAAGATTAAAAATAATGCCGAACAAATCCCCTTTTTTCAAGCCAACTTGTTGAACAATAACTATAGTTTACAGTGATCGCATTATTAAAGGGGTTGGTCAGGGAAGAAGCATGATTTCATGTACGTGTGCGCAGTACACCTAATTTTTGTTGACTTTTAATTTGTGTAGAAAACTACATAACAACATAATATTTTATTTTACAGCCTCATTAACCACAATTTCTCTTGGTCAAATCGTATACGTTCTAAAGAATGCTGACGTCTCAGTGTTCATGGTGGGCTGGTAATTTTTATGAATGATTGAAAAGATTAAATGCATGATTATTATATATTATAGTCAGGTAGGTAGGATCGAAAAGATTCAATTTCCTTCCAAAATTCTAATAGGTAAAAATTTTGTTAGAAATTTGTTTATTGAGTAAAACATTTTAATTCTATGCCTGCTTAGAATAATTATTACTATTAATACCGGCACCAACACAAGGAATGACGAATGTTTGCATGACTCACGAAAAATTATTGTATACTCCATGCGTCAATGTTCAATGCAAATATTGTGGTTCAGTGCAACGTGCATAAACTGTGGCTCATGTAATGCAAGGTACAAAAAGAAACGTATGAATACAAAATACTCACAATCAGTATGATTATGATTGATAGATGTACTACTAGTTTCACTTTCATTTGTCTATTTTTTTATATATAAACATTTCCTACAGTTTCAAAGATACATCGTATGTGACTGACTAAACTACTGTGATAACGGGTATGGGTGCACACAGTTACCATGTGTTTGTTTTATATGCATAACTTGGAGGTTGGGTGATGCTTGATGTCATTAATAGCTCCTATTGCTCTCATTGTTACCGTGAGAAATTTCCTGTGCTTTATCATAACTTATTATTCCTGGTAGATATGAGCTTACAATGTACAATGCAGATGAGCATTGTATTTTGTAAGTAAAACACCAACTAAGAGCCAACTCAAAGTTGTGGGACAGTTACAGAAATGCATCCCAAATGCACATTTTTATGCATGTGACTTCTCGAATTGAAAGAAAATTGACTCAGTATGCAGTAGAGCTGCTATAGTGTATTTAATGTGAAAAATGCTCAGAATTCATTGAGTTTCTTGAAGGTAGTTGTCATGAAAACTGAAAGGACGTGTCAACGTCAACCTTAACTCTCTGCAAAAAGTATTAAAGTCGAGAATTTTAAGTATGATTGATAATTTCATACATGCGTAGCGTTTATTGGTATATAAACATACAAAATTAAGTGATTTTCAATTGCTTTGTTACAAAATCTTGTTGATATTTTGGAGGTGCAAGCATTGATGCGAACATGATGAATCGTTTGACTTGAAAATCATAAGGTGTGTTTGAGTAAAAATCATCCCAAAAGAAACGGCATGCAAAAGTACAAAAAAAAACACAAATCGTTATTCATAAATTTCAGTAGACAATCATTTTTGACGCCCGCGAAGAAACAATGATCACAATCAAAAACTATTTTCAAATCATTACATCCACTTTCTTTCTAATTCAATTTTACACAGATCCTGACTTACATTGTTATCGGAATCGGCTTCGCACTTTTCTTTACTGGACTAGTTGGATGGGTAGCCGGCGCTAGTGAAACGGCGTGCATTATACGGCTGGTAAGTATTGTAATTTAATGTAACGCATTGTTAAAGTTTTTTTAGTTTTGCTATTTCAACATCATCATCACATCACAATTTTCCAAATCATTCAACCGTAAATAATCTTGCAGCGCAACTGCTTGATATTGCCAAATCAATTTCATTAAAGAGACACATCCTCAATGACTTTTTTATTAAGCCATCCTATTTTTATTTTCTTTGACGTACCCTTCATTCTTTAAATGTTAGAAACTTTGAGACAGGAGTGGTGTGGTAACCTGTAATAACAGCTGAATTTTCACGCTTAAAAGCATCTTGCTCAGCACTGAGTTTACTATGTTACAGTTGAAGTATGAATGGGTGGTAATTTGTAATTTTCTTGTTTTTTTCAGTTCATTGTGATGGTTGTCGTAACTATCACCTCGGCAGTCGGTGGGGTGCTCACATTGCAAATATCTCGAATTGAGGTGAGTAAAAAAACAAGGCCCTTTCTTTAAACTTACATAAAACACACAAAGCACAACGGTTTTTAGTCTCCCGTTTTGGTTTCACTTTATTTCACATATGGCATACTGATATGAGTGAGTTTTGATTGTTAGTAGATGACAACAACTTTATTACTTTGTATGTATGTTGCGTAATTCTATCATAAATGAAATAAACGAGAAGTTTTTTTACAATTAAGGTTCCGCAACAGATTTTAAAATGCTTCGAAAACAACCGCGGCTTTTTGTCTCCAGATACTGACTAAAATCCAACATTGTCTTTCTTTGTTATCCAAACTGTTTATTTCGTTACAATATTAGGTATTCATGTTCAGTAGTACGTGCAAATTTCAGGTCAGGTCAATGTACCTGCTCAAATCTCATAAATTTGAGTTTACATAATTTAAAAGGAAACTGTTTTAGTTATGTACTTTTATATCAACTCCACCAAATTGATGAATAAGTACCTATACAAAGATTTGCAAAGAAGTTCCGAATAGCAAAAACTTTCGCTTCCGGATCATAACATTTTGACCGTCTCCATTAACATAGAATGAAGCATGAAAGATGTCATTGTTCCTCTATCTATGCACGTATTGACTTGACATCTTCAAAACCGTTTCTAATTGCCTTTAACAGATTTCTTTAGAAAGCTACCAGGCCCCTTTAAATTTACATGTAAACAACAAGGCCACATAGTACTACATACCATTGAGCAAACAATGCACATGTGTTGGAAAGAAATTATTCAACCTGCAATAATGATGGTAATGGTGAGGATGAAGACAATAAGCTATTTCTTCAGTCTACATTTGTCAGCTTTTGTTTGACTTCGTGACTTTAGGGTCTAACAAATAACAGACTATACGCATCTTCGAATGAAATCTTCATCAGCATTTACTGCTAAAGTTACACACTTGTGTCTATGCGATTAAAATAGTTACTCATTCCTAGTATGCAATTTAAAAAGGTTTTAACGACGAAACTCATTACAAACTTAAGTACAAAAATACATTAGTGGATGAAAATTACCATTCAATCTAATACCGATGAAATTCACTAGTTTCATATTAACTCTTAAAGTTTTGAACGCGTATCTTTTGTTTCAGCATGCTATTCGAAGCAGGTGTACAGTGTACAGTGGTCTGATGAATATTTGAAGTCCTTTAAGGACTATGTAAGAAGCAGCATAACGCAATTTCTCGAGAAAAAAAATTCAGCGTGAGATCAGACACCGAACTAAATGCGTAGAGTGAAGCCTTTCATTTTATAAGTGTTATTCAAGGTTTTCCTCATTACCATTAGAAATCATCTCTTGCTAAATGTTAATGCACTATTACATAGTAAAAAGTCGTTAAAAATTGCCCTAAAGATATTTGAGCTAAGCATCTATGCAAACTTTCTCCATGATGCTGTGTTAAACAGAAGACGCGTTGAAACAAAAAGTTTAGCAACTTTTGCAAAGCATTTGATATTGCCAATGGCAATTGCGTTGAACTAAAAGCATCATGTAGAATGCATTGTCACCCATCCGTGCACATAAACAAAAAACTGTCATGAAGAAACTTCAGCGTTGTTGCTTTCAAGTAAGCTACTGTGAATAAATGTAGTTGGTTAAAAATTTAACGGATGCAAACTTATTGCTACACGTCAATGTCAACGTATGTAGAACTGATAAATTTTGTTGATGTGTTCAATGTTTCTAAACTGCTTCAAATCACATATTATACATCAACGGAAGGGGACATGCTGTTTTATGTCATCACGCAAAATTGAAATGTTTACATACAGTTTACTATTTGAAATCCTAAGATTTACTTTACGCTATGGTGAATTAGCATAGCTTCAAGTAGTCTTACATAGCTTATACTCAGTTGATTTTATGCCAACTGAGCGTTTTCGCTACAAGTTATTCATATGCTTTTAATACATTCCTTCGTTGAAGTATATTAATATGCTTTGGTTTTCTAGATGGAAGACATCTTACATTTCGTATGGATGGAAGTCAATCAAAGTACACGTAACTTAATACAAAACTCGGTAAGTCAGCATCGTATGTATAATTATACCTTCTGAGAAGAGGTGAATATCCCCATATTCGTATCTTCCTTGACAGTATTAGGTCACGATAATGGAAACCTTAAACATTTTTGTTGTTGATTATGGGTAAATACAGCCGTATAATTAAGATGGAAAGAAAATTGCTAATTTTTTTCTTTGAAATTACATTCCAGCTCAATTGTTGTGGATTCAGAGGACCAAGAGAATTTGCTGATAATAACTACCACATGGATACATCATGTTACACGATTGATCGTGGGGAACGGCTACTTAAGCAAGTAAGTTCGGTATGTCCATGAACTAACATTGACTAACCAATTTTTATCGTACAAAAAATATCTTGTTGCTCATGCGTAGAAAAAAATACAATGCCTATCAAAAGTCACTCTTTTCACATATTATTTCAGCGTGCAGCTGAATAATCCAATTATTAACAAATAATGGAATTCAAATCAATTTGTAACTTGATGAATCTAATGTGATGCCTTGCCTAACAAAGTAAACGAAATCTCAAAAGATGCATAAAATATTATAGAAGAACCATTAATGAAGCCTAGTGCCTCCAAGCTCAAAGCGTATGAGGCTTGCTTACCTGTTCCGTTCGTTCGTTTATGTGAAGTGGTACTTGATTCAAGCAACGTGTGTTGTCAGTGCAAACCGTTATGCAGGGGCCCAACTCTACATGTAATTTCAGAACATTGAATACGCAGATAATGAACTTACATTTACCAACAAGAAGTTGTTTTAAAACATGCTTGAAGTCAATAGCATTTACATTTCTAGCATTAATACGCATTTATGTATGAGCTATGCGTATATCAAGTATCTAACGTACGTGTGCGGTGTGCTATGGGAATATAGAAAAATTCATAAGTACTCAGGTTTCTCATTTACCATACCTGTAATTTAAGTTTGAGAGAAAAGCATAATTGTATGACTAGGAATTTCTTTCATATGATAGTCTAGCAATGGTTAGTTTTATGCATCTTTGAACACGATCTATTGCAATAATGATACTCTTATCATAAAGAGTGCATTGATTGCTTTGCAAATATAATGAGTAAGACACTACTAGGGTTTAGAACAAGTAACAAACTTTCTTTTTACGAAAGACTCCAAACTTCCTTCCGGTAATAGTTGATAGTGCCCACTAATCTTGTGTGTTGTGTCAATTGAAAGCATGTCTGCGATGCAACGCGTTTTTCCCATGTAGGTACAGACTTGCAAAGACTTGCTAAGAGTAACGTACTAATGGGAATACTATGCAGCTTATTGAATTAAATTGCGGAGAACATATTGCCTTGCCATTCAACTTAACTGACGCACCGTGTGCAAACTGCTGATGATAAAAGAGTGTGCTTTATTGCTTAGCTTACATGTGTGGTCGTCGACGCTTAATGTTGTGTAGTACCCGTCCTAACAACCGCACTAAGAAACAGGCAGCAACCACACTCTAATTGATGCTTAGCATGACGACAGCGCAGGGCAAATGCAATAAAATAACTCAGAACTGAGCGGAACAAAGCAACATTTTTTTTAAAAAAAATCTTGTTTGGTCTCGTTGTATTCAACTGGGACATCAACAGTGGTAACAATGAGTGACAATTTTTTTCTTCAAAATCAGACCCATCCTTTGATTAATTTTATTTCTTACTCATGAATGAATGAATCGTAAAAAGGGTTTTGCTTTCGTTTAACTTTTGCTTTTATTTCAAAAACCGACGCCAATTCCTTCTTTTGTTCTGCATTAAACACGGGGGAGGAGAGGAAGTTATAAAATTTCGAAGTAATTGTTGTCTGGCTTATCTGATTCAGTGAAAGCAAGAGTTTTGTTGTAAAGGATTCTGTAATCACAGTAGTTAGAAAATTTTCGTTGCAGTTGGAAAATAAAGGCATTTGCTTTCGAATTTTAAATTATATTTACCACTTTATTGTAGCACAGATCACAAACTATCGCAGTAAAAATTAAGGCACAACCCTCATAATGCTTGTTTCTTTGGTTTTTAATAGAAAAGTTGCAGTGGTGAAATGAGGAACTGGCTGGATGATAATCGAACGACATGGTTGTCTCTAATAATCGCTCTACTAGGCCTACAAATACTTTCAGTAATTACAGCCTCCCTCAGTCTACATTCTCTGGCCAAGAAAGCGAAATCACGGAGAAATGAGTCTAGATCAAGCTCAAATAGGCATCTATATGACGAGTCTGACAATATCAGTGAAGCCTTTCGGGATTCTCTCTAAGCGGTGGGTACATAAATAGATTGCGCTTAATAGTGTTATTGATTAATTTATAGATTATAGGTACAAGTATGCAACGCTGAAATGATGAAAAAAATTATTTTTTGAGATATTCTTGAATGAAACGCCTGTTGATTATCTATAAGTCTTCTGTCTACCTAACTGTTTAATTAGAGTTTTATTTTTGCAATATTATACAATGTACAATTTAATGTAACGTGTCTTTTTTTCTAATAAATGTGCTATAGATAAATAGCACAATCGAATTACTAATACAAAAGTACATTTTTCAGCGTATTATCAGTTTTTTATTCATATGCACAAATATGCTGTCATAACATTCCAGCAAATTGTACGAAAATGCTACGAATGTATATGTGACTTAAATATAGGTAAGACAAGAATTTAGCAACGCATTCGACACACCTTTTCGAGATTAACCGTGTTTTATTTAGAAAATAAATTTCAATTGAAGAAAAAAATATTACACAGTTCCCACTATCGATTTTGCTACGTTAAAATATTTTGTCATACAATCAATCGGAATACTTTACCCCTATTAAAACCCCATTTAAGTACCTTTTAGAAAACTAGTAACATTTGATCGGTGTAATACGCGTTATAAAAATACTTAAAACTACACACGTCTGGAATGAGTACATATGCCTGGAATACATAAAACTTTATGAATTTATAGGCCTGGAATAATGCTTCAAACAATTTGAGATTCTGAAAATACATTTTACGTATACTTTTACGCTATACCTGAGCACTCAAAAACATCACATAATTTAAGTTTGAATATATTAATGCCGATAAATTCCAAATACCCGGCTTGTTACAAATCAACAAATGTAATGTGCACATTACACACGGGTTATTCATCGGGTAGTCTGTAACTTGCCAACTACCTTGTAATTTTTTACCAAATTAGTGCAAAACACTATAAAATTGCCCTAATCTAATTTACTACGCTAATATTTAAGTAGATTGTCATTGGGAAACTATAATTATAACGAAATGCAAAGGGAAGTTAAAATTTCTTCATTTTCATTCTAATAAATTACATCCTGGCCCTTTTCCCATCGTACACCGAAAAGTTAATCCTACTCGCATTAACAAACATGCGCCCATTTAAAAATAGGACTTACTCTTTCAAAGTACAAAACTCAGACTTCGGATTACACCCTTTATATAAAGATACTCTAGGGTCCGCCAAGTGGTTGGGATGAACGCAGGCACACCGTGCGCTCTTTCCAGTTTCCAAGAAGCTCCTTGGGAATCCAACCCACTCACGACTCTTTCCACCACTAAAAATATAATGCAACACTCTCAGCAAACGGTTTCGCATAAATTGGAGACTTTCTTAATAAGCATTCATTGTTAGTCTTTAATTTTTTACCTCAGTTTAGAACACCATACATGACTTCCTTTCTCAGCAGACCATTCCATGTTACATCCGGGGAATACCTTGTCAACTTCGGTCTGAGCTTTCTCCAACTCTTCAGCTTTAATTAAAGCTTTTTCTAATTGAAGCATGTTTTTAGTTTTTGCTCCGTTTTTATCAAAAAACCACCCACTGTGCAAACCTAAAACCAATTATAACGTATACATAATTATTAAACATCCATTGAAAGGTATTTTTAGGTAAACCCTGCTTGAGTAAATTTAAATGCTTTAACGTAACCGAAGTTGTTCTTACCAGCAAATTTATACACCTCGTGATTCAAATAAAAATTAATCCAGGTTGAAATTGCTTTGTTTTCCTCAGGAGTTAATCCACTCAAATCAGGAACCAAACCCTCTTCGTCAAACTTTCCAGTGATAAATGCACGAGAACCGTCACGACCTTAAAAAACAAAATTGATATATTTATTTAATTTACCAATACAACCACGAATGGCATGAGAAACAGAGGCTTAGTTTTGTAGATATCGCGCATTGATTCATACCGACAAATCCATGATATCCAGAATCTTCGCTATACATCTTTGGAGCACCAGAAACATCAAATACGAAACCAGCCAGCACCAAATACAACTTTCCGCCCTCTTTGTACTTTATTTCTTCATCAGAGAAGATTTTTATCTTTTTTCCATTCTTCTGTAACGAGGATAAATGCGTTTGCCAGTCAAGTTTTTGATTCTCTTTCTTGAATAGGTTATTAGGGACACCTGTTCTATCGTGTCCATCCTGGGCCTTGTCCTTAAGTTGAATTTATAGAAAACAATGTTTCATTGCAAAGAATAGGTGAAATTCAAATAAATTAGTGCTTACACGTATGTATTACTACTACAGCACATACTCAGAAGTAAAATTTATTATTTTATTACCTTCTTGACTGTGGCTTGATCACGTGAAATTATTTTGCCAAATAGCGGAGACGTGAACCAATAAGCAGCAAGCAGTGCTACAGTTACTGCAATCAGCACCGGTAAAATTTTCCACATGGCGTTGTCACCATCCGCAAAAATACCGTCGTCACCATAAACCCGCTTTTTTCGTGGACTTTTAGTCGGTGATTCCCCTTCACATTGAGTTGCACTTTCTTGAACATGTCCACGTCGAGCCAAGCGCTCCTCAAACTCAGTATTAGTTCCTACTTCCTCTTGAGTACTTTCATTACCACTGGAGGCTTCCGTTTCCTCAGTTTTATTGCTTAAGTCATCATTTTCATGCTCCATGCTACTAGCTGTCAAATTAATAAATGTAGGCAAATGATGATATCATAATTACCGAAGTACAATAATGAAACATGAAGATTTACGTACATGCCTAAAGCTAACGGCATGTAAGTATTTTTGGGTTTGTATACGTAAACTAAATCGCCAGTATTGCCAACAATTTAAAGGCAGGTCGTGATAGCAGTTTCCTATGATTAAAATGCTACATCATCTCAAATGCTAGTGTAAGAGCTTATTGGCAGTTTATACATTGACTGCGATTATCATTAAAATTCTGGGGAAAAAAATCATCGTTCAAATACCCACACCATTATGTATGTTTTATCTTTCTTAAAATAAGCATTATGCAGAGAATTAGTTTCCAAACGTTAATATTACCCTAATACTTCTTGACCGTCGTTAACTTTAAAGAAATATTTACCACATTAAAAAGTTGCACACTTCCATACATTAACAAAACGAGAGTGCTAAAATAGCCTTACAATGTACGGTCATGTGATGTGATCTTAGAAATTAAAATAATACAGAACCAAGAACAGCATTTATGTCAATTCTGAAAGTATCCGTGGTTCAATCCTTAAGGTTTTCCATTTCAATATATTTTCAACCTTTTTCTAGCGAGGGAATGACCTCTTGAGTTGGCATTCATCCAAACAGCTAAACCGACAAATGTACCTCAAAAACTGTGACTTTTTATTTTTACTTAGTGAGAAAACAGCAAGTGGTCGGCAGGTGCATGGGAACCCAAATCAAAAATTAGTGCTATAAATAGCTACAAAGTACTATGAACCTTCCATCAAAAAAGGCCCACCACCCAACTGGCAATGGAAACGGTCTGTGTAATCCTATGAAATCTTATATGGCTTTCCTTTTATAAAATGTTCATTGTTTGGCATTATTGCTACCTTCTGTCAAGCCATCATGTTTTTATGAGGTAGAGAATTTCACACTGTAAGTCCGAAAAGCCATTTGAAAAGTATAAAAAATGACAAGGTACATTGAACGCAGAATATTTTTTGGTCTTGATGGAACTAGGAGAAAAGGAATTCAAGTACTTGATGTCATTCCTGTCCTTGAGAGCAGACAGAGCACTTTCCCTTAACGTGAAAAAAAATCAGATACACGCAAGAAAATGGATCAAACGTACGTAAAAATGAGAAAAATCTCAAACTGCATCCCACACCTCACTTTTGCCCTGTTATTCTGCTCAACGTTCCTGGAAATAACCGCAAACGACTCAGGGTAATTACTATTACAACTATTTATACATTACTATCAAATTTAAATAATTTATAAAGGTGCAAGTTTGATCTGCGCAGAAGGCCAAAGTTCATGATCTTGCAATGTAATTTATATTTTTTGTATAATGCAAAGCATATTTCAAGTTCAATTTCCAAAATATCTAAATCCAAAAATTGTTTATGCAGTATATCCGAACAACCAAACTCAACCTCTCCAACGACTACAGTTTCAATAGATTTATCGCAATGCACATGCACCTCACAAGAAATGCCGTGCGATCTATCGATAATAAAATCTTCCCTATTGGTAAGCTTAACAAAATTCTTTACACATATTACAACAGTTTGGTTTACAAAAAAATATAACGTTTGTGTAATTGAATATTTCACAACTAAAAGGAAATCGGTTGCTTGATTGGTGAAAATATGTGCTGCCCAATGGTTAAGACATCAGATTCAACTTCAGATACAAAAAATCAGACAACTAATTCAAATGAAGCGGAAGTCAACACATCTATGACAACAAATGGCAACGTTAAGATTTATCAAATTAAGCCTATGGCTGACCTTGACCTTAGCAACACCTCTGATCAAATAATTCTAGGCAAACCAAAGCCAAAGAAAAACTGCCATTGTAAAGCAAGGAGTAGCTGTCCTCATAAATATATTGATTACGGATTCGGGTTTCATTGTACATATAACACTGTCCGTTGTTGTATTCCTGAAGATGAAATCGTAGATAAGGTAGATAAGCAGAATCTTGTAACAATGAATATAACTGGGGAGATGAATACACTTGCTACCACCGCCACCAATGAAACCGATACGGGTAAAGAAAATGACATTGATCCAAGGTCAAGCGTATCTGAGCCTGCAATGGATGGAACCTCCAACCTCCAACCAGTTACCTTGACTATTAATGACATGGCTACCAGTGAGACCCAATCTTCCGCAATGAGTCCAAACTCTGATAATGCTGCAGCAGTGAACGAGCAACTGCAGGGAAACGGAGAGCTACTGATAACTGAAGTCACCAATCTATGGAAATATGATGACACAGAAAAAGATGGAGATTGTTTCTGCTTGCCCATACAAAAATGTAGGGTACGACTTGAATCGAATAATATTGAAAGAAGGAGAGACACACTCTGCCCAGGGGACTCAATTCAATGCTGTGGTGGAGATGTGTTGGAGGAAATCACAAAAAAGAGAGACGACGCTGATGTCGATATGGCCCATATTAAAACAGGTAATGACTGATATTCATGAACTAAAAAAAATATTCATGATAATTTTTTTTATAAACTGATTAATTATTCCCACACAGAATATCCTCCTTACCATCAACCAATTCAACTACCAGGCACAATAAACACGGAAACTGAGGGAAATGAAACAGAAACTCCAGAAATTTCACCAGTTCCAATTTCTCCAACGTTACCTCCACCCCAACTTCCAACTCAATACCACAGCTATGAACCAAATAATTATAATAGGGGCTATAACTATCCCCCTAACTCATACCCTGGTCAACTCTCCGGCCCTCAGAGTTATCAAAAAGGAATGTATGGAAGCAATGGGCAAAATATCAGGCCATGGGTGTCTCTCTCTTCGCCATCAACTTACTCCAAATACCCTCCACCAGTAAGGAATGAACATCAAGGCTACCCTAGGGGACCCTATCCTAATGAAAGTAGGGCATCAAAACCTGGAGGATTGTTTGATACGTTGGCTTCAATCCTAGGCTAATCATACTGTATGACAATCACCGTAATAATTGTTTTCTGCTATCTACCAATGTTTCATATTATCAATTAAAATAAAGTATTCATAATAAACCATAACAGCATGATGCATACTTACATTTTTGTGAACGATTAACCAAAAACAAGTCTTACACCTCCGGTCTGGTATCCACAACTGAAAATTAGCAGTGGTAAGACGCACGATTTACATTAGCACAATGTTTGAGTTGCGTGAAACTTGAGTTGAGTTGAATAACTTAATTTTAGTGAAATCGACAGTCTTGCAGTAATCTGGAAGAATAAATTGCATAAAATTTACACATTAATCACAAAATCGAACAATAAAATACGTTACTACATGGTACATCAAAATATTCTTCACTTACAAATAAATGACTGCAAAAATACCACTCACCTCAATTTAGTGAAAAGCTGGCACTTAACCTTACTCAACAACTGCAGTTAACAGTTTTGCAAATCAAATTATGCATAACCATAATACTTTATTGTGATCTTACATAAAAAAGTGTTACGAAAAGACGAACGGAATGATCAACAGAGCAGAACTAGAGGTTATCAGGTTATATATTTACCTATGCGGAAGGGTTGTCAAGAATTTACAGGTGTAATTGGTCCCGCAGTGCATTCAAAGGTGCTTGGGGCGAACGGAGAATGTAATCATTGACACAACAACAAAGGTTGATGTTGCTGGGTAAGCGCTTGAAAAATATGAAAAAAAGGCATGCTAATCGTTTTTGCTGTTTTTACGAAAGGTCAACTTTCATTTTTAGCCGCTTTAGAATACGAATCCTTTTGAAAATCACTTTTCGTTTTGTCTGCATCTTATATCCAATGGTTCATAAACTATATAAGCTCCGGGTCTCTGAAGGCATTTTACTTGTGTATGATTTGAAATTGCTTTCATATTCTCATAGGGTAACTGCTTACTTTTGGTACCTTGAACAACTTACAGTTCAAGGGCAAAGGAAAAGATTGTCTGCAACGTTTGAAGTTCAAACTACTGAGTTGAACATGAGCTTATGTCCTTAGATTACTGTGTATGCATTTCAAGAAGACATTATATTGTGTTGCTTTATGTAAATGTAGTAATTATCAGCTTTCAACAGGATGGAAGTCACGACAAATTATAATCCAGAATTTCACCTGGGTTCAAAAGGTCACCTTCAAGAAGAAGGGTATAAAAGGAGGCTAAACTTTGTGAGAATCGTTATTCGTTGGTTGACACCAGACAGCTACACAACTGGCGTTGAGGGAATGTAAGAAAATTTTCTAATTTTTGAAAGCATTCTAATTTCTGGAAACATTCCTAGTTTCAAGCTAACTTTTCGGAATCAGTGAACGAAGCTCCACGTATCAGTTTTCACGATGTTCCCTAGAAGCAATCGAATCAGCTCCATGGATGACGAAATAAACCCGACTCCTCCACTTTATTATTTGGAAACCGAAGATCAGGAGCAGAAGTCTAAGCAAGTTCAGCAATGGGTGGAAGGCGAATTCCAGCAGAACAAAAAGACGAATGGAAACTTCAAACCAGACGCACGTGTACAGAAGAATCTTGAGTCGGTTGGAAACTCTATGTGTTGCCAGAACAATAGTCATCAGGGGTCAACTAAGCAAATTGTTGAAACATTTGATTCCACACATCAAGAAAGTGCAACACCATCAATCAATTTGCCCTCCAACCAACCTCTCAATGGACACGGTACGGAAGCTTTAAAATAAGCTAATAATTTCTCATTTTCCTTATTATTGGGGACCATAATAAATCTAATCAAAATTATTTTGTTTCAGCTGCACATGACCGAGTTGAAGATGCCTCACGAAATTTGAAACCCTTTTCGGGAGACATTGGTTCATCACACTACAACACTGATGAGGCGTCATGTTCCAGGAAGAAGTCTTTGGTAGAGACGAACTACAGTCCTAATATCAACTTATGGAAAAGGAAACGGTCTTCGGAAGAAGCTAACTTGTCTAACGAGGAAAAACGTTTAAAACGGCTTGATCGGTTCGCAGAAGTTCCAAAAGCACAGAAGCAAGCTGGTGTTCTAGTCGATTTAAAACAATCAAATGCAGGCAAGTTACTAGCAGCTAAAATTGCGAATTTCATTGCATGATCTTTCGAATTACATTTAAAAAACATAATACATGACTTGCTTTTTTTTTTACAAATTTCCAGTTGGCCTCAGCTTGGATGAAATCATCAAGAAGAACAACATCCAGTATAACAGGAGCTCGAACGAACGACCTCCTGACCGGTACGAGACTGTTCCAGAAAAACTTGATAACGGTGAAAGCATCCGTTATAAACAACAGGAGCCAGTGACACAAGTGCCAAGACAACAGCTGCCGGATATAATTCCAATTTGTTCTGAGGAAAAAAAGACAGGCCAACTACGACCAATTGTCATTGACGGCAGTAACGTAGCTGCGGAGTAAGTTCTATTTTTTTTTATTAATTTTCTATTAATTTGAATCGCTATTAATTATGAATTACAATTACTGCAGCCCTAACACAATATGGTTTCTGTTAATTTTATATTCTAGGTACGGAAGCAAGCATCGTATGGACTGTAAAGGAATTCAAGTCTGTGTAAATTACTTCATTCAGGAGGGACATAAAGACATCACTGTTGTGGTTCCAGAAAGTTACCTGGAGGCTGGTAATTCAAGAATCGTGAATAAGGATGTGCTACACGGACTGCAGGAAAAGGGGCATCTGATGACCTGCTGGAGTAGACAAGAATCAAAACGAAAATGGGTTAACAGCTATGATGACAGGTATGCTACTGCTCAACTAAAATGAAGAAGTTGGTAGAAATTTTCAAAGTTTAATTTGTATCTTAATATTGTTTCTTTGAAACAGAATGATACTCGAGCTAGCTCACCGAAAAGAAGGAGGAGTAATCGTTTCGAATGACAAATACAGGGATTTATACAAAGAACATCCAAACTGGCGTGTTACTATCTTCAGCAAGTAAGTAATTCCCTTTCACATTTTTCCATCACCTACTTTTACAAATACTATATTTTAATGATCAAAATACTATATTGTATGTTATTTCTCGTTTTTTAGGCTCCTACCATTTCGATTCATTCCTGGAAAACCTGATGAAATTATGTTGCCTCAAGACCCACTTGGACGATATGGACCGACTTTACAAGAATTCCTTCGCTATGATTAAAATATACTGAAAATCCGTGCTCAATCCAAGTGTAAATTCTCCTTAACTTTCTAGATAAGGACAAGTACTATAGTTTTGTTAACATGATAATATTTCCAAACTCAAATGTAGCGTTAGATACATTGTCTTAAAACTTTCAATGACAGTAGCAAAGTATTTTTATAGCCAGTAATTACTTATTTGAAGTAAGTAGCAATTTTGTAAGAAGTTAAGAAGTAGGTTTTGCTAACTCCCTAGAAAAAATAATTTAAACTTCGATTATTTTGGACAAGTATATAAATGAAGGGTATTGGGAACTAGAGAATTTAACTGTCAACTGCAGACTTTTTCCATGATCAATTAAGTATGTATATGACATTAATAATGCTGTAAACAGTGAAACTATTTTATGTCGCCATAGAGTTGACATATTTTGAGTAAAATACAAGGAATTATTAATACAAAGTCAATTCTGTAGGAACTTTTTTTTATTTGAATATCTTTGAGACGTCATCACAATACATTCCACAACTACTCTTTAGACATGGCCTGCAACAAAAGAGACATCATACATCAATGAATCAGCACTTCACTATCGTGTGTGTGTGGCAACTTTGTAATTTAGTAAGTCATAAATCTAATTGTCTAGGCTAAATTATTTTCCTATATATACTCAAAATGTAATTTCTAAAACATTCATACGAACCCTATTTCCATAGTTTCCATTCCACATTACTCAATCACAGACAGAACACACTAATGAAATCTGATTCACCGGATGTTTAACTTATCATATCATATCATTTTTTTATCATGCACATTTACAAATGAACGTCACATCATCATGCGATTAACATCTTATTATCGTCATAAAATGTCACTGTCACTACCACAACATTACAAAAGCTTTCGTGTCTCTTTGCGAACAAAAAAGAGGAAATAAAAGTGACTTTTAATTATTTATTTAACATATCTTACACAAGTCAATTCTGAATACAAATGCTATGTAACAATGACTAGTCCTAAAAATTGAAGAAGGTTTACTTTCATCATATTTTACCTTTTTTTTTAAAAAAAAGGAGTACCATTTAATAATGTGTCGTAGTAGGTAAACTAGACAAGAATCTATTTACCATTGTATTCACCCGATAAGGTTCCAAAAACTTTTGCACAACAAACGGAGACGATTAAAATACAAAATATAAAAAAACCTGGCAAGAACGTATTTAAAAAGGGCGCAGTATAGCTAAGACCATAACATAACCAGTGTAAAAACTCAGATAGCTCATTAACATTATCATGCCTATTATTAATAGTACAATTAAGTATTACTACCTCTTCCGAACTAATTACAGCACGAGTAAAAGTTACATTTAAAAAAGTAGAGGAATGTATACACCTTCTCTCACAAACTAATCTATTGCGAAGAAATAAATGTATTTTTTTCATATTATTTACAAGCCGTAAAAATTGTTCCTAACCCTGTGTTCAGTTTTCAAGTATAGTTTAGCTAGCAGTTAAAACCACTCCTCCAAAAAGAAACAAACTAAACATTTATTTCAAAAAGTCCATTACTGAGTAATTAAGTATAACATACATTGGTAGAAAGTACTCTCGTAGTAAACGTAGTCAAATGAGCCACATATGGTGTTGTTCATACGGGTTTGATTTTAACTGGCAACGACGGAACGTTTAACTAACATGCAAAAACTGTATTAATAAAAATTTTATAGCCTGAGCATATCCAGTGCATGGTGTTGTAAGTTTTGGCAGTTAAGCTTGGAATATCATAAAGAACAACTGGTTTTGAAAGAGAAAAGTCTCGATACTTGAGATTCAAATGTTGATTTATGCACCCAATAGCATAAATATTGCAATGCAATGCAGTCAAAACATTGAAAACGGAAATGCTGAGGTTATATTTAGCTTCATGTGTGCCATGCTACATATTGTTACACCGATTTTTTTATTTACGAAATACTAAACTAAATATTTTGAACAGTAAAAAGCCGATTCACACAAATGAAGCAATTGTTTATTTTTTTAGGTTTTATTATTTCCCAAAATCACAGCACGGTCAACAACTGAAGATACTTGGAGTAACTGGCAGTTTAGTTCATGGTGACCATTAAAGTTTTCGGTAAGGCATAGTATGCAATGACAACAAAAAGTGTCATTGATAAAGATGAAAACGATGAGGTAGAGCCTCCCGCTAATGGAGGCTCGGGAGTAGTGCTCTCCGTTGGAATTAAAGGAGTGCTTGTGCACCCCATCCAAAACGGAGCGGAAAGTGTTGGCGTTCGGCTATCTACCCTCATATGCTTATCATTAAATTTCCAAAAAACTTTCCCTTTAAAAAAGTAAACATTTCCGTCTTTCCATTTCAACACAGAGTCTATATTGTATGGGACACCTTCCCATATATGCATGTCACGAGGATAGTCTGGCTCCACATGGAAGTATTGAGGGTCGTCTTGAAGTCTAATTTTTATAAAAAAAAATGAATGCAATAATTATATTATTCTAACTCAAACATTGATACTACTTACAATTAGAAAATAAATTACTATCAAAGTACTCACCTCCAGTACTTCGTGCCCGAAAATAAGTATGTTCTTTTATTAAAGCCCCAGATCATGGCTCCGTCTATTTTCTCCACATCAGGAGATATTCCCATGGACGTCAACGGCTGTGGATAGCCCGGTATCAGTTCTGTTCCTCTAAAACGCCAATATTGTCGGCCTAAAATAAGAATATGAAACAATCATTTTAATTACTTGACTAAAATAGCAATTCGTACGTGTAAAGTCATATGTATGCATCTCCATCAAATAGCCATTGGTGATTGCATAATTCTAGAAAACAACTCTTACCAATGAAAAAGACAATTTCCTCCTTGTTGTGCTCATAGACAGCATCAACATGAGAGATGTTGGCAGGAAGTCGTTGCCACATTATGGTAATCAATGAAGGATATCCTTTCAGAAGTCGATTATCATTTGTATTTGGAGTCGAGTTTATTCTCCAGAAATAGCGTCCTCTGAATATGAAAAGTTCATCGCGAATCAACGAAATGGCATCATATGAAGAATCACAAGTGCTGGGCCTTCCATCTGGATAATAGTTTTTTCCTCTATATGGTCGTCTGGTCGTTACAGGGGGCCGGGAAACAGGAATATCGTTATTTGTACGTCGACCCCCTCCACCACCACCACTACCACCACTCCCTCCAGATTTAGGATTATATGGATTAGGGGACCACCGGCTGCCTGAGCCTGAACCATTAAAGAAAAGCAATAAATATATGGGTCTCTGATTTCATGAACTTTTTAACGGATTGCCTACCATAAATACGTTGGATGCCTAGTTCATCATCCTGCGACAACTTCAAATCATAGTCAAAGTTTTGGTACCATGGGTACATTAGTGACCCTTCCACATCCGAATGAGAAAGGCCCAATGAATGACCAAATTCATGGGCCGCAACAGCAAACAGACGTGTTCCTGCTGTAAAAGAAGAGAAAAAATGAAAGCTATAAAAGGTTGAATAGCAACCTAAATTTAAAAGTAAATACTCTTTTAAATCTCTTGTCGTCCATCTTTAGTTCCAACTATAAGCGCTCAAATACCCAAAAACTAATTGTATTAATGCAATGCCGTGTCACGACTCTGAATATTGTAAACCTACATTTCGTAGAAATTCAATATCATGTAAGTATGGAAAATTTAAAACAGATAAAAAAATAAACTCCCTATTTGCAAGATGTATTCAATCATGAGTTTTTTCATGGAACAGCTCATCGCAATAAACAAAGTTTGATGCGATATGTTTATGCAGTAAGTAAGTCTACTCTCTACAAATCTGTATAGAATGATGGCTGTCATAAAATATTTAAACAGCATGAGAGAGCTGAGAGGGTACAGACAGATCCATAAACCCACGTATTGGATGAAGTAGAGTACAACAATGTACACATAGTATAATACAAAAGCGAAATTGTATTCCTTTTGAATGTACGTATTTAGTATTTACCATTCCGTCAGGAAATGTCAACTGAAGATAGTAAAAGTTTTACAGGAAGCTTCGTAAGCGAAGATAAAGCCCACGCAAGATGTTCTCCAATGATACAAAATGCTATATATTCAACCAACAACAGTCCTCCAGCTGTAAATTATTTTATTTACTGACTGTGCGTATGCATTAATTGTATTGGAGTGATCTCTATGGAAATTGAAAAGGTTGGGTACATGAAATTACAAGCCGAATATTAGATTTTCCATCCCACTTTTGGGAATAATTCGAAACCAACAGCTTAGGTTAAACAAGTTTGGGTGTTCTACTTTCAAGCTATGTAGCTTAATATGTATTCCCACGAAAGCAATCTGAATGCTGCAATTTAACGACTTTCTAAATCCCACTAGATTGGAGTAAACCGGATCGAATTCCAAACGACTTGGTTCTTAATGCTAATCTTGGATTTAGGACAGAAAAAGTAAGTAACGACTAACCTTCTTCATGCGGTGATTTTCCTCCAATCACCCAAACTTCGTCATCATCAAAATGTGCATCTCCACCTTGCCCAGTTCCAGGGAAGAATGCATGAGCGAGGATTGAACCCTTTCCATCAAAGGGATAGCCATCATCATGGTAGCCCCTGTGTAAGCAAGTAATGTAAACAATTACGTATTTGAAATGCAATCCACAATGCACATATTAGGTATGCATGCACCACCAGACATTACAGAAAGCACTCAAATATTACACAAAGAGTTAGATTTATTTCGAAAAGGCAGCTTTCCGAAATATTCTCATCATATCATCCTTCCTTTGTAGCAATGTGGTAATAACATGTTATTGTTTATGTGAAATTCGTTGGACACATGGTGGAAGTAACTTTTATCTCCCAACACTTCTCATTCTCTCTCTCTCTCTCTCTCTCTCTCTCTCTGGTTCATAATAATAGCATCCATATTTGGCTGGTGAAATTGAAGTGAAGGAACGAATGACTTACTTGGAAAACACGATCCTGATATCAGCATCATCCGCTTGTTCCTGGCTAAGCCTTGTGAACCGCAGTATCGTTGACTTGGACCATACGTTAAATGCTCTTGCCAGCTCTTCAATGATATCCCTTTCATCATGTGTTGGTGTAGGTCTTTTGAGACTGAAACAAAAGAGAAAAATGAAATGAAATCCTTGAATTTTCAGCATCACTACTAAAACAATTGCTGAATGTGATAAATCATTGGAAACATTATGCCAATTTTCATAACATGGTTGATATTATCTTTATAATGAAATAATGAAATGGAATAAATTGAGTTTAAGCGGTTGGCTATTGATGTTGAGGCAAAGTTTTTTGGTTGGAATGTATAATAGCATTATTCTATGAATTATGAAGCTTAAGTGCAGTACTTCCAGGATTTTTATTGCATGTCCCAATTAGTAGCTGCATTCAAAACTCTCTGGCTACCAAATGCGTAACAGAACATACACAGTTTTGTAGTTGTTAATTCTTACCAAACCCCTGCAGATTCAGAATAGAGTTTGAAGAGGAAAGTTAGAAAAGCAATATGTATGTGAAGCAAAGAAATGATGATAGTGTTGGTTTGGCGGTGTTAGTCCATGGTGTGTGTAACGATTCTTCTTCAATGTTGAAAGTTGGTTGTTTCTTGACTCAACCGTTTATTTGATTGTGATTACCGTTGATATTGAGACTCTCTAGTGACTCACTCAAGGAGGTTGTGACGGCTATATTGAAAGCATCACCACCAAGTTGAGTGAGTCTTTATTGAGCTCATAATCTTCTCCCAGTAAAAGCGATCCCTTTAGCAGCAAGCTGAATGGCCAGGATAAAAGGTGTCTTTGTAAAGTGGCAGCAACCAGGATGCAGGGAGGAATAAAGTGATGCGATAAGATGGGAAATTACCGGCATAATTTTGGCTGATTTATTGAATCAACTGCTGCTGCTGGGTACTTTGAACACCTCAATTTGAATATTCATCCCCTTCCAATATTTATGGTGTAGTAGCTTCTTCTCACAGTTTTCACAAAGTCCGTTGGGATCAACGAATGTGGACGAGTGTGACACAGTTGGTTTTGAAATACTTTGTGTTAAAAGACGGAGACACAGAGAGCAACGAAAATTTGGCTCAAGTTGTGTCGAAAGGAAAGAAATGAAACAAAGAAACAGCTTGACAGTAAAAAGAAATTGCTCCAAAATTCTACTACTTAAGTCATACACATACATATAGGTATATAAGCAATTTCACTCAAAAACGGCTCATTGCATATAGATCCTTTGGGCAAACAGTAACTGCATTTGTATGTAGCTTCGCATGGTCACATCACATTCAATTGTGACTTTTTCTTTTCCCAAAAAAAAATAAGTAATAAAGCAGAGTCGAATTAGGAAAGGGTTTTGAAACAAAGGTTCGTTTGTGTGATAACCAAACCAACTAAACATGCTACAATGAAATATCCATGCGTGATTTACTCATTCAATGGTGACCAGTCATGGATCCAACAAAAATGCCACTCTAATAACAATAAGGACACTGAAGAGTCATGCACATACCTACTATCAACGTATGTATAACAAAGAGTAATTGTATTGAGCAGGGACTGGGCAAGTCATATTCTACTCTGACTGGATAGATCTGAAGTTTTTGGGTGAATGAATGAGTGGAAAACCTACTGTGGCGAATGAAGTTACAAAACAATCTTTGTCTTACACGATTTATTTTCCAAAACAACTTTTCAAGGCTTCACCTCAGCACTTTGAGCTCACTTAAGATAAACTCAGCTCACTTTGTTCTTATGAAACGCTTGGGTGCATGCATACATAAAACGGAGGGACAACAACGACCATAAAACAAACATACGTCATACTCCCTCAGCTTTAGCAATAACCATGTGTGGCGATATATGGGAAACAGAGAGACTATCCAAAATGACCCCATGAACAGCTTTGGCTTTGCCCATGGATTTGAGCGGATATAACATAATTTGAGTTGGACAAAGAAAAGAGTAAACTTTGAAGAAATTACAGTATGCTACTAAATCCAAAATGGTTTCGTAAAACATGTAAAGGAAACCCCCGTGAAGTTTGAGCTGGTGTTGTTTAATACGAGTTATTAAAGTTTCACGGACTGTTACTGCCTAGCAGTGGATCCTATTTTCGGATCTTATCACTCAACTCCAGACCCTTCCTTTTACCATTCATCCTGAACGAGTATAAATGATATGCATAAATACTTATAGACATGAACCATTTATTCTCTTGATAATACACAAGAAAGTAGGAACAGAAGCTTGAGTTTGGATTTTCAAATGAAGCGTTACTCACTATGCAATCAAAATCTGAAAAGATATATTCGAACAGTGTGGCTAATTTTAGTGAGTTACATTTTAAGACACTTTTATAAAAATAAGCCCTTTAGCAGCTTCATCATGCGTTTTGAGAAATCCCTAAATTCACACGAAACAAAATATACCAACTTTTGGCTGAGTGGAAACTTACTTTCCACTCCTTTCCAGCTGCCATCATAATGTTTCGGTTACTATGCAAATGGAATGAAATGAATCATTTTTTCTCTGTAGATAAATAAAAATGGTCCTTATGGAAAGTAGTGGTGATGATGATAAGACAAAACTTGTTGTATCCTAACCTAATTCTGAGAATAAAAATGCGTTAAAAAGTTTTGGGTTTTGTAGTAGTTGCAGTTTCAACAATCATTATCAGTTGCGTAGTACCCTAATCGTGCTCACTCCATTTCTAGCAAACTTATATAAGTAGACTGTCATTCATATCCATATGGTGCCTCCAAATTGTACATTGATCATAATAACAAGCGAACTTGGAACGAGACTTTTTGTGGCACAAATAAAGTATGTAACTCCTTTTACCACTGGATTGGTTTAGCTTCTCAGTATATTGGTATAAACACCCAACAGAGTCTCATTCACTTTTTGGGTTCTCGGAATGAAATGATGCAGTAGTAGGTTATCAAGATCCAACTAACTTGTTATTACGAGCTCCCTAACTTTATCGAGAATACCAAAGTTCCATATATTTTAGTTGGGATATGGTTGCACTCCACAAAATATGGCGTTAAACAAGGTGTTTCCTTCAGTGCATGATGCTAGCAATTCTAGAACTTTGACAGTCACTACTTCCCAAGCAAAAAACCAAACGCAATGGGTTTGGTCGAACCAAAATGAACGTACTGATAAAAACCCATTGTGCTGGAACTAATGAAAACCTGGAAGTTCAAGTGGTTCAATAGAATGAGGAAGGCTAATGCTTGCTAAAATTTTGAGCAAACAATGTCATTAATAGAAGTCAATTTCATCCTAAACTTTACAATTGACTAGGATTTACTGACATTTAAATCATTTAGGTTTTCTCTGGTCATGCAATCTATTGAATACCTACTTTTGAAACATCTAATTTTTATTTTGCAAAGTAATGTAAAAATAGGAATGAATTTTATAAAAGTCGAAGCTAGCAATGTAGATGCCCACTCACTCATTTTTCACGGTGGAATGCACTTTTATACTAATTTCTGCAGTCTCCTTAGACTCACCGCAATAAATTACATATTAGAAGGGAGAACTTTAATTAGTCTCGAAGATACCATGGCATCTTACAGATGAAAGGAAACTCAAGTTTCTTACGTAACAAAAAAGGAATTTCCTATTTTTCCAGAAAACATAGGATGAAAAATGCTCAAGTAGAGAAATGGTTTTTCTATGTCTTGCAAGAGAAACCCTTAGCGTTTCTTCACGTATTTTCGACAGTCTAGAGCCACCAACCACATACACTAGTATTAAGCCTTTCTTTTGCTTTCACGTATATTCTCTAGAATACTTCAGTTTGGGGTTAGTGTTTGGATGTATGCATTATAAAACATGTTCAACTAGTGATCAACCACCATGTACTTGGTGTGTTGTCTGTACCGAGAGTTACAACAAGGTCCCAGCTTTCTTAAGCTTGGCTAAGCCCATAGCGAGTTGACTAATCATGACGGAGTGTTATGCAGATGTGACATAATTCAACCAAGAGTATTTGCTTACACCACAGACAACTTGAACAAAACAAAGTATATTAATTAAAGAAATGAGTGATCATGGTTATCATCCATGAAACATTCCTGTATTTTAGCTGAAATGTGTCTTTCCCAAATTTCAAGCTTTGCAAACCATTCTCGAATATCGTGTGAGATTGTCCTGAGATGCATTCACTATGAATGTACTCGATCAGCTCTTCCTCTCATAAAAAAGTGAAGCTTACTCCCATACTTAATATCAAGTAAAGTGTCTCATATGGTACGCAAATGGAAACAGGAGCTTTTGCCATAATGTTTTGAGGAACGATAACAAAAAATGACAGTTGATGTGATTTTGTAATGTAAAAAAATAAAGATAATCCATATATATATATACATATGTATAAATATACCAGCCCAAAATTACTACTTTTGTAACCAGTGTGCTTGTAACCAATGATAATTACTATTTAGTGTTTAGTTTGACTCGACGAGTAAAACCGAAAAATATAACGCTAATAAAAAAGATGTGAGTGCTAAAAGATCTTATGATGTTGAGTACCTAATTGAAATATACTGCATAACCGAGCAAAATATGCATTTAAAACACACTCACTCATAGTCGGGGATGAACAGAAATGAAATTTAGTGAGTTTTTCTTACATCCAAGCACTACTCCATGCCACAACGAGCGAAGTAGTGCCCACTAATTAATCAGATTTTGGGAAACATATGCATACAATGTTATTACATACACAATAACTCCCTAATGGCTCTTCTCTCCAATTCTCTTCCCATGTATAATCACTGCTAATCACTGAAACCCCAGATATTAAGAATGTAATTGTACTGTGATGCACCCATGATGTTACATGAAGCTTCTCTCATTCCTTTCTCATATTTTCCTTCCCTATTTCATTCTTTTGCAATGAATAGATAAGAGAGTAGACAACAGTTAACATTGTTAATTGGGGGAAAATGGAGACCAGTTCAAAGATATCTCGTTAGTTACAAAAAAGGAGTAACATAAAAGGAAGTAGAAGAATGTCATGTGACACTTTATGAGATTAGACTGGCTGGACAAAAAAAACAAGCAAACCTCTAACAAAATCATTGCCTTTCCTTGTATGCGTCTTCAAATTTTATCCTAGACAAGTTGAGCCTTCAGACTCTCTATCTCTCTGATTTTCCTCTCGTTTTGCTGATCTTCAACTCAACTTGTAAACTTTTTATTAAGACAAAACCATGACATGCCATAATGCTACTTGTGAAAAACTCGCCGCTCTATTTTTATACTTCTTTGAGGATTAAAAACAAAAATAAAGTTGAGATCTCTGTTATTTCTGAGGAGATAGAGTTGAAATATACGTATGAAACTATGAGAGAGAGAGAGAGAGAGAGAGAGAGAGAGAGAGAGAAAATTCACATTCTCGTAATTGTTCGGCGTTCCTTTCATCTTCTACATTTCTTGATGTATCAAGGTGATCCCTGTTCTAGCAATGTTAACCTCAACAGTTGAAAGTTTGAAATTGTAATGTGATCAAGAGAAGACATCATTTTACTTTTTATCCTAAAAAAATCCCTTAATTTACCAAATTATTTTTTTGCAAGAATTTCCTTCGCAACTACAAGGACATAGAACTAGGTGTGTGTATATATCTATACTGGGGAAACCTGCAACAAATCCATCAAACTTTTTAAATAGCAAATTCAGTTTGCGTCGCTATCCAGAAATGCCTGATAGAACTTACTAAGCTGACATTAAACCCGACGAGTCTACAAACTAATTGATCCTACAGAGTCGAGTTGTTTTAGATTATGGAAATGAAGCAAACAGGGACAAAATTATTCAGTGCAAAAATGTAATCTGATAAGGCGTTATTTCATATCCTGAAGTAGTCAGATACCAGCTAGTTTGAATGCTAGCATTAAATGTACATGTATATGAATACCCCGATGATGATTAAAAATGCTCAAAGGAAAAAGCAAGTTAATTGAAGGATATTTTTTATAACTCACGAATTAGCTGTGGAACAAGCCGTCGAGCTGTGTGCGGACAGGACGAGGGTCGTTTATCTTACTAAAAATAAGCTTCGCACAAACTTTATCATGCCACTCACTTCGTTCTTGGGCTGAGTGTGTTGATTTTTTTGCAATAATGATGAATGCGGGAGTTTCCTTTCATAAAATGGTGCTTATAAGCATGTACCGTAAGTATATATGCAACTATTAAATCAGCTTGTGAAAATTAGAGTAGTTTTCACAAAAGGGAGCTCAAAAATCAACTCACTTTTACATTATGGTTTTTGAAATTTCTCCTTTCACTACTATTACTACTATCTTTTAATATTATGGTTATTTTATTATTGCCCAGCCATCGGGAAGAAAATGGGAAAAAGAAAGCTTGGCTCTAAAGTCCAGCTTAGCGTGGCAGGTTTGAAGACACAAATCCTACCTTCTGTGGCATTAATTTATACTTTGTCGGACGGAAGGAAATTCGTTTTTCTATTCCTCACAGCTACTTTTTTTCAAAAAAAAGAAAGATTTTGACCTTTTCATATTTTTCCTTTCTTAGGACTGTAACAAGCTAAACTTGTCCCATTCTTACTTACTTTCAGTCTTCTTTCTTCTGACGCATCTAAAGCTTTTAACCCAATACCATAGTCTATGGAAATTGTTCAAAATGAAAGGAAAAACCCAGAATGTCAAAAGTTAAGTCAAAAACAATTTCACGTATGAATACAAAAAAAATACTAGACGGAATTTTTATAAAACACAATTATAATGGAAGTGTGCAATAGTTAACTAAAAAAGACTTATTTTTCACTATTTAATAAAAAGAGAGACACGACTTACTTGAATTTGATTTCTTGGAAATGTGACTGATGAATGGAAAAAACCCAGATAAGTTGTTGAGCCTCATGAAAGCCGAGTTTGTGTGTTTAATCATGGTAAAAAAACGGAGTGTGAGATAAACATAAAAACTTTACGTAGAAACTGTGTCTGGCTTTACTAAAACTGTGATTTCTTTAGGATATCTAATCTAAGCACAAAAAATATGTAAGTAGATCTGGAAAATGCACAGTGAAAAAAATAAGAGCTCTAAGTCTTCTAAATGCTCAAGCACAACTGGATGAAACTTTAAGGCTGCTGAGTGGGGAGCGTCTTGAGAGATCTATTTGGTGGTTGCTCTCTCTGCGAGACAGCTTGCTAAACACTGGTCTCCTCTCTTCAGAGTTTGGCCTCCTTATACCCCGATATTTTCCATGAGGAGGATACTTTCGAGCATACAAATACAATGATAACACTAACCACTACTTGCTGCTGCTGCTCACACATACACACACTCTCACATTTCATACTACCAGCAGAGTCTGGATGATGATGATGTGGTGGTGGTGGCGTAAGAAAAAAAGTACTTTCCTAAAAACAGAGTAAAATCCCTGAATCGAATGTGCCTGCATGCATGGACCAAGTATTACATTACGTTCACACAGAATACGACTACATGCTGAAATATGAAAGGCACTAAACAAAGTCAGTAATGGTGGATTGGGATCCTTTCCATCATCATGGAGGACTACATATTTTATATATTGTATTCAGATGTGGCTAAACGGATAACATTTCATGTAACAGGTCTGCTGTTCTGTGGTGTGAAAATCACCCTTCAAAATTGAGGGTGATATGAACACACATTATATATAACGAGTGTTCATTTATTCCGACAACTTAAGAACATCTTCTAAACACACATCTGGGGAAATGGAAATAACGTACATGTATATTTTTTGGGAGATCTTTGTGTCTACTTATCGGGAAAGTAAGTAGCCACAGCCACACACTGAGTGAGTGAGTAATAAGACAAGTATCTACGAAACAAATGTGCTTCAGTGTAGATACTTGTTACTCCCTTCGACAGATATTGCATTTCCTTAATATTCAAGGAGTGTCTTCTGACATAGACAAAGGTCGCATTATCTCCGTACGTTTGTTACATTGTGCATTTTGTCCACATTTTTTTTCATAAAATAGCTACATTTTTCACACGTTCACATTTCAACTTTGGGAAGGAGTTGAAGGGTGTTTCAGTCAAAACCCGTTAGTCTGATACATATTACACGTATCGTTAGCCATGGAAAATAGAAGAATTCAACAACAATGTTGTGCTATGTACAAAGTAAAAATTTGTAAATTAAAAAGGAAAATTTCTGCTTTTGCGCTCTACACGAAGTCGCATGTAATATTTTTACACTGCAATTTTCCCCCACTACTTTAAGTACAGCACCAGAAAACATATTCCTTATCATCATCATCCTTTATTGGTTAAAACAATATCATGGTTGATGCATCCTAAAAAAATGCCATCCTTTCAGTTACCAAAAACTAACTAAAATGCTGAGGTGGAACATCGTAAACTATAAACAAAAAAGAGATCGATGCAAAGACTATTTGTACAAGCATTCCCTAATTGTGCAACGCTGTCATAAAATGTGTCCATCAGTGATGGGATGATCACTAACTTCTACGTTGTATGTAAAATATGGTTGGAGGAACATGTGTATGACAGCCGCAAATAAAATAAAATAAAACTCCCAATGCGTCTTCGTCGCCGGAACGGGAGGGAAGTTTATTGACTTCAGAAAAAGGATGATAATAGCATGTCGATGAGTGGGCAGTTACACCTTGTCTGTATCACGAAAACATGAACTAGAAAAGTATAAGGTGGAATGGTAGGAATATAAGTTCCAGTTTCTCTTTCCATAGAAAGTGTCATTTGATAATTTAGAGCTGGTTCCCATTACGCACACATATCACTACCTAACACGCAACACGAAATCAATGATATGATGTGAGGAGTATGTACTAAAGATGTTATATATAACGAGGTGATATGATAATATTGATAATACAATATCATGTATGATGCATGCTGGAAATCAGGTCTTTCGTTTCCATTTACAACGCAATACGCCCCTTTTTTTGAAGAAAAATGTTGTGATAGTATTAGATTTCACCGTTCTCGCCTCCCGATCATATTTCTGAGACAAGAGGTTGAAAACTCACGGAAACTGGAAACAGTCTATGGAGAAGTAATACACAGAAGAACTGCATAAACAATGAACTCATTTGTAGCATCGATATTGATTTTTTTCAATATTTCAATCTAGCCACCAAGAAGATACACACCATTCCTCTAGTCATTTTTGACTTGGCACACATTTCAGACCAACCTAATACACATGCACATGAGGACAAGACAAAAAAAATGGGAGTGACATATGAAATTTGTAAAATGCAAATCTGTCACTAATATTTAATATTCACTCGGAAATATATTCCATATTTTATGTTCATGTAGGAGGTGCCTTTCTTTTCCATTAGCTACTACGTAATATTTTATGTCCATGTGTGTAATTTTAAGCAAAACACAATGTGTTCGTATTGCCAAAAAACATATACGTATGTATGTTGGAGGAATCTAGAAAAGTTTTTATTTTGACATGGAATTTGGAGTGGTAAGCGTTTTATTTGCTTTTGTTTACGATGCAATTTATGGATCTACTTTTTAAAGCTAAGCTGTAGCTCCCATAAAGCATTGAGAGAGGAATTCACATATTTTGCCATTGTAGCTTTGCTTTATGTATGCAATTAGTGCTTTCGTCTGCTCCTTGGATTATTAGCAGCATCAATTTGAATGTATATGTTGAAGTTTACTAGCTATGCAGTTTGGTTAATTTAACTTCCTATTTTCACTTTCCCTTAAAAACAAAGCAAGCCTTGACGACGCGGGGTGGCTAAAATCCCTGCAAAATACTTTATACTTTACTTGTTCATCCTCTTACGTAAGTGTGGTTTTAGAAAACCATCGGAAACCAACCTTTGAATAATGTTGAGCTGTAAAGGAACAACCTACAACCTCCTTCACTCCATAAGTGTTTGAGTCATAGATTCAATCAAAGCCTCACAAACCAAGCCGTGACTTCAATTTATCCTATTTATCAAGTGATTTCTGTTAGCAATATATAGAACAGCAGTGCATTACCTTTTCCTGTCAGAGTCAAGGGACGCGCAATTGTCTAGAGCAACACAAGCGACTAGCAAATAACTGTAACTATATTGAAGTCAAACACGAAGGAGGATTAATTCAAAAACGAAAAGGCTTAAAGTTGTGAACTTCCTTTCCAGTGTTATTACCATTACACATCCTTCCTGAGGAGATGGAAGCGTAATAATACTAGAAAAACTGACACACCCTTACAAGAAACATACTTTCTTGACATCTTTCTGTCCAGGCCGAGGACCACTGAATTTTGGTTTCGTGGCCTTTCCTTACAACTCTCATATATGCAAATATTAGACCCAGAGTCCCAGTTGGTTATATTATTTCACGTTTAGCCATAATATTATATTATAGATGTTATGTTGTTGCAGAGATCCATTTTGCCACTGATGTTCGGTGAGGATCTCACTGACTAGGATAGCACCACCACCAGCACGGAGTGTATTGCTTCCTCGTTCATTCACATTTTCAAGAATACGAGTGAATGAATGTGACATTATTAGAGCACTGCAAAAAGCAAACCCACTTTCTCTCTCTTTCTCTCTCTCTCCAACCATCTTCTACTCCTACATTTAAATGAAAATGCCATGCAAGAAAGTTCACATAGTCTGCCAAAGTTTTACGACGTGGATTATTCCAAAACAATCGTTTCGTTTCCCTACGTTCTCCAACCCCTACTTCCTTCCACCGAAACAAGCTCATGGTGTGATAAACAGAAACGTAGAGAAAGAGGTCTATTACCTACCTACATAGGTACATACATTGGTTTTGGTATTGGTAGTAGTTGTAACAAGGGAATCTTTTGTATGCGTTTTGTTCTGTTAAAGAAAACACCTTCATGAATGTATAACCAAGCTCAAAGAAAGTACGCCACATACATTTCTAAACTTTAAAACAACAGAGGAATCGGAGAACTAACACCAGTAAAATGGTAATATAGACGAAAATTATGTTGCATAATGGGTGTTGCAGGTGTGCAAAGACACATGAACTACCTTTTGTAAAATGATACCATACCTTTTTCCCCTTTCCACGAAAACCAATGATGAACTACTTTTTCTTCACTAGGAACAGGATGGTACGGAAAAGTAAGAAGAGAGAGAGAGAGAGAGAAAGAGAAAAGGAGATGAGACATTCAACAGTAAAAGAGTATCAAACGTAGCGATAAAATTTGACTGGATTAGTAGCAAACTATTGTATGTATACCTAACTAACTCTGAAAAACAATCTGAGATAAGGAAGGAAAACACCCTCATGTGGATGAATGCATGCACTCCAATTCTCTCAGGTTGAATAACATTTTGCAAGACGATGATGCTTCAACGGGAAATCGTTCCCAATTTTGGCATATTAGTCTATTTTCCGTGAGCAATAAAAAAGTTTGCTCACGTTCATGAGAACAAACTATTTCACTCTCAGTTGCCAACCATGAAGTAAGTTACATCTTATGTTGTTTTTTTCAGTGCTAATCAGTCAGCGAGTCCAACTCAAAGTTGAAACAATGACTATGGCTGTTAGTTGCAGTTTTACTTATAAGTTTGTTTCCCCCAATTGTAAGTTGCCCGATCATTGAGTCGAATGGACATTGTCTAGCTTGCCACGCCATACTACTCTTCTTATTTCGACACATGTAGTATGTTAAAGTCCAAGTTTATTTTAGCATGTCTGTGTGTGTGTGTTGTTCAGACGGATGTGATAAATGATTTATTATCATTAATTGCTTTCATATCTTCAAAAGGTAATTAGTAAAATATTCCAATGAAGGCAATTCGATTAATCTTTATGTCGTTGGGGGATATAGATTTCCCAAACTTAGTTTTACCAATGCATGGCTGCATACTTTAAATGTGTTTTTCCTAATCAGATCAGAATTGCCTAAATCTAACCTGAGCGATAGTATTATTTACGAGTGAGATTCATTCAATGTTCATTAATTACTTTGTGCTTTCTATGGCAGAGTATCTACTTTTGTAAAACTACCTTTAATCGACAATAAGTAATAATTAGGTGCTTAAGCCACTGTATAGGCATAACCGACTTCAAAGTATGTCGTATTTGGTTGCTTTTGCTTACGTCTTACCATTGTTTTCGTCTTTTCTAGCTTCTGTTTCTAGCAATCAATACCTTAGAGACATACTTATACAACACCATATAATTAAATTAAATTAAGTTGAAGCCTTTGGTGACAAAGCGAAATCTGAATTATTTGTCAAGGTAACATTGATCCATATAATCATTCACAGAACGTGACACGGTTAACCTATCGAGACGTTGTCTTGTCCTGACGTTCGCAGATCCTATTGCAATAACATATCAAATTCAACCAATTAGGTGATATTAGGCAGTAAAAATTCTATATTACATGAATTATTGCGTAACGTTACAAATATGCCATGTCACATTGCTACGAGTTCCATGCGTAATAAAAGTAATCGATCTGGATTTCGAAATAGGATGATTCAACCTGTGAACTTTCCTTCGCGGAGTTGAAGATTTTGAGATTTTGATGTTTTTTTATAATGGAAAGCTTGTGAAGAATACCACCTGAATTTACATGTATTAAGTTCCTAAAGTGGCTCCATTTTACTTTTTCGATGGTAAATGCATGACAAAGAGGCAGCTTGTATTTGTAAGACGTCTCATTTATGTATGGAACCCTACATGAGGAAAGGTGAGTCATTCCTGTTTCGTTTCAACAATGACTAAGTTCACAATCAGTCGCAGGTATTATGCAGTTGCTGTTGCTACCCACCACACAACCACCACCAACGAACAATTATAAGATTGAAGGAGCAATACCGTTTGCCAATCTACATGTTACGTATGTTCCCTTAGCAGAAGTGAATTACCAAAGCATTAGATGCTACTAATGCTTGCATGTAAACATGCGACTATCTACTGCTTTTGACAGCTGATGATGATGATGGAAATTCGCATATTATATGCGCCCTGGGAATTTACCTCCGCTGCCACATTAATTTAACGGCATCTATGAAGTCAAGACACTCTATTTTGTCTGGAACAGCAATTTTGCGCTTTTACAATCCCTTTCTTCCTTTCGTGTTTGTTCAACTGATGCCTAAATATCTTACAAGCTTTCCTCCAGAATTCTTCCAGCTCTCTTCCTCTCTCTTCCTCTCTATCTCACTCATCCGAACTCGCTTTCTTCCACTTCTTCAAATTCTAGTGGGACATACTATAATCAAAGGTAAATGGCATTCAGGAGCGGCGGCGGTGACATTTCTAGAATGCATTTTGAAGCATGATGCAGATAATGCGTCAAAGCCTATGCAAGATTCAATATTTATTTAACTAGTGGATCAAATCCACTTGAACCAAGGAATTTATTTAGATTTGATGAATAATAACCCCAAACAGCAATTCAAGATGAGAACTGAAAAGCTCAAGCATTTTTTCTCCAGGTGCGTTGGTTTTTGTTATGAGAATTAAGCGGGTCACGTTGTCAATGCAAACTTCTGTCCCCGAATTCTCTCACATAATGGCATTCGTACGGCTAAGGGTTTTCAGTGTGTTGAACACAAACGTGCTAAAATTGATAGTATTGGGGTAACTGCAGACACAGTATGATAAAGGTTCTAGAAAAGGTCGCATCAAAAACTGCAAGTTTACTATCAAGGCAAAACTAAGGTTTCTTTCATTATTTTTTTAATAAACAGGCATTTAAAAAATTGGGTTCCTAAACAAGTTCGTATGACAATTCGAGCCCTTCATTTCATGGCTGTCTAGGAATTATTTCCTGGGATGATGCTGAAGTAAACCGAAAAGTTTCATATCCGAAAAGATATTGAGAAACTACGTCCGTATGGTGAATACGTTTTATGTAACTTATATATAACCGTGAGGAAGCTGGTATTTAACAAGCATATTATCAGTAGACATTTTAACGGAAACTCAGCTGTGGTTTGTGAAGAATATGTAAGCATGGTTGTAGACTTGGGATACTTTGTATGTACTTTGTGATTTCAGAAAGGGAAATGCAAATTTCAATTTAATACTGTCGATAACACAAGCAGTGCAGCAGCATTTAAATGTCAGCAATATCGATTAAGACTCATGGTCTGATGATCTCATTGAAAGTTGGAAATGTCACAGTGATATTATAAATATGCAGTGTTTGGAGCTAGAGCCGCCTTCCTTTTGTTCTTTTATGATTGAAAGTATCTTCTTATAGCAAGCCCTTTAGTTTTCATTTCAGCTCAATGCCTTGTCCCATGTTTATGGAAGCTTCCTTTCAAAAAAAAGGTAGTTTCATTCTTTTGAAAAGGTCTCTCACGTATATGTGCTCTCTGCATACAATGGGATGGTTTGCCGCATTCAAAAAAAGTCATTTGATATTTACAGGAAACGTCATCATAAAACCTCTCACAGTAGACTACACACTATATAACTTCATACATAATATGCTCGTCAGCTTCACTTTTGTAACCCAACGATTAAAGTAGTATTATGCTTACCAAATGAAATATAATGTCTCAGAATTAACTTGTTAGTCGTAGTTGAACCTCATGTCATTCTAAAAATATAATAATAATATTCGATTGTTCAACCGATAAAGTCAGTAGCTTTTCAAGTTAACTGGTAAAATAAACGGACATACATATGTTTTCTTCCAGCTTTGATGATCTTGTTAAAATTTGTGGCTTCCCATTTACGACGTTTTTAGTTGCTTTCAAATAAAGGATTAGAGTAGCTAATGGATAGCCGGAAAAGACAAAAGTAATAGGAACAAGAATTCATCCTTTTTTATTAAGTAAATTTGAGTTTTATGTGTCTGTTTTTCTCTTCTATTTTGATTTGGATATCAAAGTTTTTATAGCAGTGTTGGCAGTTATTGGTGGGAGTGTAATTTTGAACTCAAGATAAGATTCTGCGAAAACCATACCCATGTAATAATTTAGCGCTTAGAAATTGCAACATTCACAGCACTGATTCAATCTTATTCTACCCATCTCAAGGAGCCCACCCACGGCATAAAAGATCCAAACACAGTGAACTCAACTCTCTAAATTATGCATATCTAAAGGCTTCAAACCGTAATGAAAATGAGTTTTTTTTATCTTGATGCCAAAGTATGCTTCAACTCAGAAAATCTTCAGCACTGTCATTACGAATGGCTATGAACATAACCATAACATTACGTCATACATAATATATTGCATGTGCATATACACGTAGTCACCTACAAATTACTCTTATCATATCCATGACCTTTTTCACTTTGGAAGGGCAACTTTGCCTGTCTGTCCGTGAAATGGTGGTGCTCAACACACACAACTTGAAACAGACAGTACTGAAAGTATTAAAAATGAAACATGTGATACTCATAAAAATTAAATGGAAACGCTAAAACTACATCACATTCTGTCCCACATACCAAGTTTAGTTTGTATAGGTAACAGGAAGGCCACTGGAGTCCCGTTTGCTGTCATTAACGTTGCAACGGATTAACATATTGTTTTAAACTGGTTGATACATCAGTCCAACGTCTATTCATAATCTTTAACGAACCACTGAATCACTGAGTCATAACTCAGTACAAAGTACAAAAGTCAGGAGGACTTGGGATGTATGAAACACATGATACAGTCCTGCTTGCCATGACACATTTTCTCCATAAAATTATCATACTTGTGGCCAGTCAGCTACACATTGGTTGCAAGTATTATTACATTTTCTAAGAAAAACTAAAAGTCTTCCATAATAGCTTCCACCATCTCATTTTCTTACTTGTCTTACTTCATTTCATTCTTTACCCGCATTTGGACTGTTAGTAGTATTAAGAAACGACGCAAAAATCCAATGTCGAGACCATATAGTTGAGTACCCTTAGCTTTAGATTGTGGTATGATACTCCATTCTAGATCATTTTTATACGTTCTCTTTTGTGCTCCACGATGGTAATGTCTCGTTTTCTTTGAATTTCGTTTTTAGAGAGAGAAAAGTGGCAAAAAAGGAGAATTACGAGAACACACAAGTCACAGCATATCTGGTATTTAGATAGCATAATATCATTATCATTCAAGTCAATACGTGCATGGATATACACTCGTTTTATCTGTACATTGTGCATGCAACAAAGTGACAACCCAGCCAGGACTAACCTCTGTAGCTCAGTTCCGTCAAAAACTTTTAAAGCATATTTCTTTTTTTCTTCTCTTTTTTTTTGATACGCTTCTTTGCCCAAATCTAAGTAATGCACGCGAAGAAAGTCTCATAAACTAACATGAGATACTGTGTATGACATTGAAAAGAAAGGAAAAGGAACTGGGTGAGGAATATCCCAGATTGGATCCAAGGATAAAAGGTGGATGTTCATTGTTCTTGTTTATCGTACGCCATAAGATTTATGGAATGAATTCCCTCTAAAAGTCAGCTACCATTTGCCATACTATGTATAAAATTAGGAAAACGACGTATATAAGCTATGTATTCGAGTATTTACGAAGTACATCATGATTCATTATGTTATGGAAAATGAAAATTGATTAAATTATGCAACCATAGCTGTATTTGATGATTATATTCTACCTTTCATTCCATGCGATTGAAATGAAAATTAGTAAAATGAGTACATGAACTTTTTAAGATTGGCAATAATTTGGCAGATAAAAAAATTTCCAGGATATTTGAGGTCTTAAGGAGACAACAAAAATTTAAAGGATATTATTTTAGCTAGCTAAGGGGTTTTCTATTCATTATTAAACCGCTACCTAGCTACTCCTTTTGGATCTAATATATCATGCTTGAAAACTCATTACTTTAAGCATTTAATTGACAATAACCAATATTGGATTTCTCGTATATTTGGATAAATTGTATATTCCGTGGATTTGCAATATCAGAGCTAGTTATGAAAAATTGTGAAGGGCTCTAGCTAAAATAGAACTAATAGTAAATTTCATAAAAATTCGATTAACGTGTCCTTTACTTTTATTTTTTTCAACTTGATCAACTGTTATGAAAGCAATATATGTATGTCAATATAGTAGAAAAATAGACGATATTGCTTCTAATTTTTAATTTTTACAGAGGTTACCCAACGTTCTTTAATATAAAGTATATTTGGGGACATTCAACTGCAACCTTCTACTATCACATTGAAGCACTCGGTTTTGAGTCTTAACCTAAAAAGTAAAAGTTAGAGATACACTATGGCCTACTACCTGCTAAAGAGTTTGTAAAAAATCAGAAAATGAAACGCAACTATTGTGTGTTTGTTGCTTACCCTGATGAAATCTAATGATAACCTGCCAGGTTTGAAAGTTTCATTGAGCGAAAGATTTTTTATCTAAAAGTCCTTCTAGGCTTTAAACTTTTAGAACGAAGAAGTTTTGAATGTGTCTGATAACCAAACAGTTTTACAAGAAAATGAATCGGTGTAATAGAAAACTGCCAGTGTTTGTGAGGCAAAGGATAAGTCAACCTTTGTAAGGAATTTTGTTTCGTCAGAACTGGCAATCTTATTATCAGTACGTATGTAGCTAGCTTGAAACAGAAGTCCGTCCATCAACATGATGAAAGAGTTTTACTTAGGTTCATGAAAAGATGATTTTTACTACGTTGACTTAATATTTGATGAGGGTGCTTTTGCTGCAATCTGTCAAGCTAAAAAGGAACTACTGAACAAAGACACCGATGCTGCATAACAGAAAGCACAACTAAAGGTTAGTTACTAAGGAAGCTTCATTGCTCGTCCGTTCATACGATGATAGATGGCTACAATACTCTAATGTTGCATAGAACAACCAAAGAGAGAGAGAGAATTTATAACTGTGCCTGTAGTACTAGTTAAATTTCTAGCATAATATGCCTTATGTCCCAAATGCATGATCTTCTCATCCAATGGTTCATGTTAAAAGTGAATGCAAACAACATGATTGTATTGAAATCGATTATGCCAGATGTAAATTATAATCTATCATGCATTTTCGGAGCCATATTCATACTTAAGAAGATCTTCGTAAAATTTTGAAATTTCAATTGTTGGTGGTTTAATTTACGTAAATAATCATGATGCCAAATTTTGCTTTAATGATCTAATTTTAAGCCAAATTTATAATTATATAACAAAAGAGCAAAGCAAGTTGTAGCAGGCATTCCGGGTTAGGGGCTAATTGCGACGCAAAAGATTTCCTTGCATGCATCGGTTTTATAGGCAAAAACCTTGCTGTTGTTACTAAACCAATCCGTTTGGAGGTCATATATTTACTCACATAAACACTAAGAAATGGGAAACAAAAAGCTATACACACAATAGCATAAATACATGCCAAACTCAGAAATACGGAAAAGCCACCTCCAGCTTACCTCCATGTAAGGTTGGTATTCGACCACTTCTGACCCTGAACTATGTATCTCCGATACCGTGTCCGGGAATTGAACTGACCAGTGAGAATGTCTGGCACGCCACATCTCGGGGTCCGAATCAGTTTCAATGTAGCAGCGTCAATGTCACCGGTGACGGTCAAGTTTGCGAAACTCTGAAACAAAATGCAACATGATAAATAAAAATTCCAGCAATGATTTTCTACTACCAACAAAACTCAATATATATGTTACACATATGTACATCGTCAAATCATTCAATGTGATTTGACTTTATGAAGTAACCTGTACGCTTTTGATTTTCATTCTTACCTGAAGTTCACGTATAGCATCTCGCATCCGATCTTCAGATACTTGATTGCGAATTTCAAACCCGGACTGAGGTAAGTATCCAAATTTGAGAAGGTAATGTTGCTACTCATATCCAAGTGTTCAGGGAAGAGAAAAGATGATTCATCAGATAAAGGTTCATTATGAAACAAAGAAAGAACAACAATGTAATTAGTGATAGCAATGAATTGGATTTTCCATTAGCATTGAGTAATACCATAAGCTCATTTTAGTTCGAGGAGTAGTAGTAACGAACCTACATACATAATGCATGACGAACCATAACCATCATACCACTAATAATATACTTCGATGCTTCTTCTTTTTAATAGAATCATGTAAATCAGTAAAAGGAAGAGGCGCATATTTATTCTTGCGTGTACAAAGTCTCCAACCATAGCTTGGAAAACTTTTGCGATAATTTTCAAGTACCACGATAATGCGATTACACTGTCAAAAATGACGAGGCGCTTGTCAATTATGCAGTCATTTCATGTCGTCAGTACCAGACCAATGCTTATTTTTGTGCGTATGAATGTAATTTGAATATACGAAAATACTTCTAAGATTTATATATATATATATATATATGCATAGTTCGAAGGACCATCGCAGCTTAACAAAACGGTATAGAAAAGTACATTCAAATGATATTATGGAAGAGAGAATACAGCTCTAAGAAGAAAGCTCTTGTAAAATGACAATGTAACACTCATGAGTTCATCATGCACGCATATGAAAGGAATAATATCTTAAATTTGGCAAGATAAACTACACTCCAAAGACATTTGAACGGAAGCAATCTAGACAGTAGAATATTGTTATTTCTTTTTGCTGTTGATTATCCGCTGAATTTCATATGAAGTACCGGGTTTAGCGTACGCATATTATACATACAAATAATAATGTATAAAAGTGCAAGATAGGATTGTATAGACTACTGGAGACATTGCACTGCACCCGTCTTCCGAGAAAATAAAAGATAAATAAAATGCATATGTATTACAAGCATCTGCTATATCATTATGGAAACAGTGTTTGGGAAGGAGCAGGAAACAAACCCAAGAAAAGTGGAAATGTCAAGTGAATCATGGTACAAGAAAAAAGTCGTCAAGAAAGACGATAAGACACTCGTTATCTCTTTTTTTACTCCAATATTCTGGGGAAAAGGAGATGACATTTAGTGCATATTGTACTCCTACTCCTATTTTGGCATCGTATAAGGTACTTCAAAAAGTTTGTGAATGCACATGCATGTGTCTTCTCTGCACTCATGCATTTACGCACAGATGATGAACCCAGCAAAATTCCTGATTATCATCGTTTTGCATAATGCGCCAGTGTTTTTTTGTAAACATCCTTTTTCAGAACTTTGCATGATTGCACATATGTACATTGCACATGCATGCTTAGTTGAAGTACATGATTCACAAAATAATAAGACGGCTGTACTTGTTTAAGAAAAAAACTGAAGTGTTTAGAACAAGACCAAATATGCGGTGCAGACATGCCCAACCATCCATAAGCTACATTTTGTTCACTATAAATTTTTCCATTAGTGAACACTGCATGTTGTGTAGCATACCGGTAAATCAACAGAGACTCATCACCAGAGAGCCACGGTTTTGCTGATTAAAATGAGCTATTTTTTAAAAAACGTACTCGTCCTTTGTTCCTATTCATCTTCCATTCTTTACGATAAACCATTGACTCTTTGTATTCCACTCGAGCAGCGTGCATCCAACTAAAAAACTTTCAATTCCGGATCTTATCTTCCAAAACCGTTCGTGGAAATTGTTATCGCCGTTTCCGGCTGAGTAACTGCTTCCCTAACTTTCAGTACCACAGAATTCCTGAAAGGAACTTAATGCTGGATCCGGGAATTATGGGATACACATATTACGATACATAACCTTTTACAGCACTGAGTTTATCCGCATGTTTTTAACTTTCTTGAGCAGATTTAGTTTGCTTCGTGCAGTATATAGTTCTTCAATGGTGGAAGTAAAAAAATTCTCTAAAACTGTGGTTACTGCAGGAAAATATGACTTGCCTACAAAAATGGAAAGAATATATAGAACAATGAATCTACGACGTAAAGAAAGGGCATGATGAATTATTGAGGATGCATGTATTAGTACATGCTTGAAAACTGCAGATGATACATAAATACACACATATTTATTACATTGGTAGCTGAGAGATAAAAAAAGTTTTTTTTCTATTTCCATGTGCTTAAACCTCTGCATTAAACTGTTGTTAAAAGCTTTCTGAAGTTCAATGGTCAGATAAAGAGTGCTAAATGAGCTTGCATTGGAGAGACACAATGCAATGCAAAGACTTATGTATTGTTTTGTCGTCAATTTTTGTAGGCGTGTTTGTTGTAGGCTGTCCAGTAACATGATAACTATGCTTGTGTAATGCATTCAAGGATCTAAAACATTCAGTAAGTAACACAAGAGAAAAAGTCTTTGGGCAAAGAATTCCATAGAAAATTGCCGAAAGTCATGCAACATATATATGAAAGCTAATTGTCTTCAATGAGCCACTTTCTAGTAAACGTAGAATAACGTGAGTATGTGCTTCGAAAGAAGAGAAATATATATATTTATGTCAAAATTGCATTGCTTGTAAAACTAAAAAGGAAGAGAAGCTGTAAGTAATATGTTACCTTGCGTTAATTTCATTCAATTCCAGAGACACAGCAAATTGCTGTGCCATTACGGATATGACACATGCAAGTTTCCGTACGTGAGACGAGTTGTGCATTATCATATTTCTTTTTGCCTACACCACCACCACCATCACACCGGTTCCATCTCAGTTGAGAAAGGAAGATTATGGTAATGTTGGGTTTTTAAAAGAAAGGGTTACTGTCATGACATTCATGATAATAATAATAACTTTCATGCGTTTAACTTTTACTTATTTGTTTAAGAGCAGTGCAGCGTTCCTTTTGAAAACATAATTGCAAGCGAACGTACCAGTTACAAAAGGCGAGCTGTTGGATGAGTTACGAACTATCATTTTTCAGAAATGACTCTATTAGCATGCTACTACACGGTCTTATTGAACCATTAGGAAATGTTGGTTCCTTTCATCCTTGGGGTTTTCTCATATCCATATCATATATATTAATCTATTCTATATCTACGCATAGCTGAAATTTCATTATTTGTTTGTTCCTCTACCAATAAATATTGCTTTAAAGGAGAAGACAAAAATGTAATACTGGTTTTGTCAGTTGTCGTTGTCATCCAATTTCAGCTGGCAGCTACAAATTTCTATGATGATATCAAAAGCACAAAATTGGAATCCAAGTCGCTACAAAGGCAAACCATTTCATAGCCGGCGTTAGGATAGACATAAAATATCGACCATCATCATCAGCTATTCAAGATTTCTCCATTTTCACACGATGACCCCAGGCTAGGCAGAAGTATGCGTGTTGTCGACGATGAGAAAATACAAAGGAAGACTAGTGCTTTAGCTCTAGCTCAAGACCATTTTGACGATACAGGGGGCTGTGCTGGTACTGCCTTCCAAACTTACTGAGCTGATGGGTCATGGTATAAAAACGAAAATGGAATAAAAAACTATCATTTAAAATGCTCACCACATTACGATCATCACGAATGACTCATGGTCCCTAAAAAGAAACGAAGGAAATAAAAAAAACTGTTCATTTTACGGGAAGAGTAAAAGACCAAGGGAAAAATTGCAGTTTTTGCTGGAAGGGATTTGTTAAGAGCACATATAGTAGCTCGTTTATTACCATATATGGCATTTTTAGAAATCCGAAAGGCACCATGTGAGATAATATACATATATATATCCCTTAAATAGCTTCAGTGCTACGCACCACCATAATGGAAAACTCAATAACACATCTTTCTTGCAGATCGTATTTTTTACCGTATGAAAACATTGCGAAAAAAAGAAAAGTAGGGCCAAGCTCTCCTCCAAGGCAATTGTATTGGAAGGAGTCTAACAAACAGTTATGTCAAAAGGATTACTGCTCATAAAATATTTTAGTTCGCCCTTTTTCTCTCTCAACAAATAAATAACAGCAACTATACACACAAAAGTCAGTTTGGCATAAAAATCCATATTTCACAGTGTGCTCTCCTTCTCTCCTCTCCCCATGTAACGTATATTTAAGAATGACTCGTAATAAAGAGTAACAACAGATGCAGATGTAAATCGGCAGATATAGTAAAAACAAGTTTGGCAAACAGTATTTCATGAGAAATGGTTTCTCCCTCCCTCTCCCTCCATTACGTTTACAACCCTTATATAAGTACTTCAATATATGCCCAAAATATTTTTATAATATGTATATGTTTGTGTGTGGTGTGGGGCTACCTTTTTTGCACATTTTATGCAATTTTAGTGTGATCCACATACCAAACGGAACTTGCCCAATGCTAAGTGTCTCATTTTGTATTCAGTTATTTTAGAGCCCGTGTTAAACAGCCACTAGTAAAAATTTGTATCATGTATGTAGTCTATACACTATCCTCAAGGATACTCTCCCTCCAGCATCTGCTACTCCACTTTTTTAATATAAATCTTATTCCTCTCAAGCCAATTTTAAAACTACATAATACACAATGCTATCGTAAAAGTTATATTGGATCCGGAGAACATTGGAATAAATCCTGGTGTTGTGTGGCGTGGCAGCATGGTTAAAAGACAAGACAGTCTCTTTTTTTTCGTTTTTTTTTTGAGTCAGCCAAGTCTGCAATTGTTTGGTAGCGTGAGATGTGATGTGTGTGATGAGATGAGCTTCCTGCAATGATCTCCGTTTCTGAACCACTTGCATTTAATGTATAATTTTCCCATATGGAAACATATGAACGAATCTAATCAATCCTTTCCTGTCCTCTGATTCGTTGCGAATGTATTGCATAATACATTCAAACTTATATAAACATTTTTTGTTGATTTTTTTCTCCTTCGTTTCATCATGTAGTTTTCCAACTCATCGTTTCTTGCATCTGATGGCTTAAATCTTCCGACTCGTAAATTTTGAACAGAGGTACAAAAAAAGTTGACAAAATACCCCATCCCGTTTGAGATTTTGCATTAAGGAGAACCGCAGTCCTGTGTGGTATGCCTGAAGGTTACTGACATCATCACAGACTGAATGCATAATCTACTATCTCATATGAATGAAACGGATGCTCGGTTTTTGTGTACGTTTCCATTAATAGGTACACACTCCGTGTTGTGTCTGCCACTATGAAAGTGCAAGTTGTGATTCCGTTTCTGCATAAAAAAGTATGAACTTTTCTTTCACAAAATTTTGGCAAAGGACATCTTACACAGTGCCAAATACAGAGAGCTGTGTGATATACACTTTCTGTCGTCATATCCACTTACTACTTATTGATACTACAAGATACAGGCACAATCTCGAAATTGGCAAGAGAAGAAAAAAAGACCAGGTTTTGATTGAAAACGTGACGCTTCATTTCCTTCAATAGAGTAGGGAAATGTTGTACACAGAGATAGACACATGTTGTTTTTATTTTGCCATTACGCTCAAGACAGACGACAAGGTAAGAAAGAGGCTGGTGTACTCTAGGCGGTTTGCTTGGAATCTACGATTTCAATGTTCAAAGACAAAAGCACTCTTTGTACTCTCTACAATTTACAGTATAAATTTGGAAGCTCTTTTGCTTCAGGCAGAATAGTAGGCAGACACGGGAGTTGGTGCTGGTGCCACTTACGAAGCCAATGTAAGCAAAGCTTGATAGATGTGCTAGAATCAAGGAGAGCGTTTTCTCTACTCCTGTTCTTGTCATAGCTTCACTTCCGTTCAGTTCAAGAGAAAGTTGCTTCCGAGTATACCTATCACAGAGGAATGTACATAAGTCATTTATGTATTCCTACTTCAAAATTTCACTAGTTCGTTTTTACGATTTGAAGTATGGTTTAATGATTTATAATGACGACGGGTTTAAAGCTACGCTTTTGGCGGAAAGAAGTTTGGTGAAATAAAGATGAATGAGTTTGTGGCTGTTCTGGGTATGACATAAAAGTAAGTATCTAGCTGTAGAGCCCATAAAAAATACGCGTATTCTCCTGTGAGAGTCATTTCGGTATGTATTTCCAGACTCAAATTTTGCATAATAAATAGTAGCTACGTGAGCACCATGAACAAGCAACAAGTATGTCATACAAGCCGTCATTTACTTGGTGTCTCAAGGGAGAAGGAAAAATACTGGGGATCCGAAGACATGCTTGTGTATACCAATATCTTATGGATAACAATAACGTGAGAACACTCTAATTTATTTCAGTCGATCCACTCGCTACAAAATTTAATCACCCAATTCCGTCTGGTGAGATCATTTTTAGAGAGCAAAAATACTGTTTTTGTAAGCTACTTCATGGTCTGCTTTCCCCTCCAGGACATAAATATTTACCTTTATGCAAACCAAGACACAATATAACGGCTCCTCATCTTTCGTGTAAGGAGGGGAAGTTAACTCTTGTCAAAACATTATCTAAATTTCCATGTTATTTATTGCACACAGGGTCAATAATGTCAAACAGGTTTAGTGTTGCTGTTTTTGAATGCTCACAGCGTCGTAAAATAATATTCCGTGCAAAAACATCCGTCCCATGACGCAGACAAGGGGGAGAATTGAATGTTGAACGAAAACATTCAGTCCTGCATTAATTATGAGTAAAAGTAGTTGCTTTTCCAATCTTAGAGGTTTAGTTTAGCCACATCAATAAATTCTAGGATTTCAATGCTATCGGCATTTCTTGCAAATTCACGGGCCACATGGGTTCCTGAAGCGAAAAAGGTTGTGCCTTTCAAAACTGTAAATTGGGAAGGAGGGGAAGTTTGCAGAGGTTACTATTGATTTTTCATCAGCCTGTGAGTTTCATCAGCAGATTTTGAAGCAGTGAGCAATGACTGATTTATGCTCTGAATTTTTGGATGGTGTTGAGACTTATATGAAGGTAGAAAGGAAGAACAAATCAATGGCAAGTTGAACACGGCTAAATACATGGTGGTAACACCTAATTTGATTGATCGAACAAGTTTTCTTCTTCTATGACTTCAAATCGTAAGTAAAGAGAACACAAATAATGTGCTAGTTCAGTATGGTAAAACGTAAAGGTATGCCGAGAGAATAAAATTTTCGGTACTGGAATTACATTACGATAACTTCAATCAGGAAACCGGAAGCTAGGCTGTGTCTGTCGGTATTTGAAAAATGCAATTATTGTTATGTAAACTGAAAAGGTATTTCGAGCCGGAGGACACAACCACCACCACTTTCCACAAGGATTTTGCCAAAAAAGCTAATACTTTGAGTCGTGGAAAAGGGTTAGGTAAACTTCCTGCTTTATTCTTTCGCGGAATGTAAACTAAATTCATACGTACACATTTGATTTGTAGTGAATGTAAGGAATCACCCAAAATATTTGTTATGGAATGAGCATGAGGCATAAACTAATAACAATACTTGTCTCGTTCATCCTTGTCCGGTTTTTTTTCTGGGGCATTGCTTATTCCCACATAAAATCACATTGACACGTTCGCAAACAAACTTCGGAAATGGTTCTTCATTTCATCATCAGCCTTTCCCTTTGAAATTCAAGCATTGGTTATGCATAGGTTTGACAGCTACATGTCAAACATTTCACGCCACCACATGAAATGAAAGTATTTGCAGAATTTATTGTGTGTCACGTTGCAAAAGATAAGCTCTTGCGCGTTTTACTTCCGGACTTTCAGTCAGCAACGCTTCAAAAAATATTGTTGATAAGTCCTCACAAATAACATTATGAGAACGAACATGTTCAATTCAGTTTCCCAGCTTTCCATTTACTTATCTTTATGACTCAATGTTTCCTGAAATTGCCAGTCACTTTTCAGCAAAAATCTATAAACGTGTTAGAATTACGAAATCCTTTGCTTGCTCTTCTAATGCTATTATTTACCGTTTGCTCGCTTCCGTGAAATAAGATTTGCTAGAAAACCTAAATATGTACTTTGTGGGATATGGTGCGATGAACTAACCTATTTATCAAAATGCGGATGCTACTTAAATGTATCAGCGTTGCAATTCAAAGTAAATGGTTTGGAAACTACTTGTTTATTGCTAAGTCTGCCTAAATTTGTGTAGCAAAAAAATGGCCTATCAAGTAGACAAACACAATGAGATACATACGTTTAGCTCCTAATGTATGTAAAAAAAATTGGATCGATGAGTGAATTCAAGCCCCAAGTTTATGAGGAAACAATGAAATGTAATAATGTACATACATCTCTATAACTCCATATAAATAAATAAAATCTTGCAAATTCTGTTCAACGAACTGCCTCTCGTGTGCCACTATTGTGACTAGAATACATCATAATCCGTTGTTATCTTGAAATTTGAATAGGACATTAGTAAACAGTTCCTCACCCTTTCACTTGCATCATTGATAGACAACTTTATTCTTGGAGACGTAGTCTTTGGCCACCAAGATGCAAATCTATTCAATGAGTGATATACATGTATGTATATATTTGGCATTCACGCACGCAACATTACGTCTTACGTATGCATGCCCACTGTCTAGTGCGCTTTTCTTTAGTAAATGCAAGGCCCATTAGAATTTCCATCCAAAAATTCAACCAAACTCCCTACGGTATGCGACTTGTGAGTATAAATATATAGTATGCATTCTTCCACCAGCAATTTTAGCATGTAATCGCCACCAGTTGTCAGTCACAAATCCTTTAATTCGTATTGATTTGGAAATTTCTTGCATGAACAACTCTTAGCAATCTTCCTTTTATGGGTTGACGCATGATCGATCCCTTATTTATGGCGATGCGCATTCATAAAGCACATTCTCACGAGGAGCCATTTGAACATTAAAAAATTCAGAACTTCATTACTTTAAGATCAAAACGTTGCCTTGAATACGATGTTGAGTCAGTTGACTGCTTTCTAGAAGGAAAATTCTTCGAGAGAGCCTAACATTATCACAATCATGCAAAGGCTTAACTTTATCTTTATATCTAAAGTATGAAACTGCTTTTTGCAGACAACTAAAATTTACCCAAAAAAGATGAACCTGAGACTTGGAAAGTTTTAAGCACTTTATCACTTTTTCCTGCTGAAATGTATAAACTTGCTTCATTCCATGTGAGAACTAGACAAGACGGAAATATTTCAGTGAAATAATGTCGTGTCCATAAATCCGATTTCTTTGACCAAAGAGGCTTGCAAAGTGATTACAAAAAATAAGCCAGGCTAAGCACATGACTGTGACGTATTGTATGTGCCTGCCTGCCATACCTGCTGACTGGAATTCTTGTATGAAGATACACATGAAGGAATAAATACAATTAAGAGGGTAAGGAGCCACAGTGACATTTGAGTTGACAGTGAAGTCGTGGTTTTGTAATATATTCGACTACCTACCTACATGAATGCCTAGTGTGTTGTAGTTGTAGTCAAGTCACCTTGTGTTTATGCAACTGCAGATGATGGAGACCTTGTTCAATGTTCACTGACCTCGGGCTCTTGTCAAGCTCTTAAGCATAAATAATGAATGTCTATCCCCTCCACATTCCCTAAATATATAGTACAAGTCATAACATAACGGTCTAAGAAACTCCTTGAGTGTATTTAAAAACACTCGCACAAAACTTGCCATTTCCTTATCTAACCATATGACGCTAACATGACGGTACGACTTGTGGCCAGCTAAAACATTACTGGGTCATTTTGCCCAACATTACAATATTTCATTTCATACACTGCAAATAAATCAACATTAAAGCAACTAATGAACTCCCATACCCACACCAACTCTTCACCATTTTATAAGATTGCCTGCTGCCTTAATGAAAACCTAACATAACGATTTGCAATGCGACAAAATGCATTCATAACCCTGTCGTCTGCCTCTGTCAACTGTAATTGTTCGTAGAAATGAAACTTTTACAGACGCAGTCATTAGTAAGGCCATCATGCGTTATGTCAAGTACTTGCAGAGAATTGATTTATGCATCCCCTTTTTTTAAAAAGGAAAGAGCTTAATGCAATTTATACCCTTGATCAATTTATGTCTACTTATTAATTACAACATTATTGCTGGGGCTAAGTGATCTTTTATAAGGCTTAAAATATAATTTTCGAAAGTATCAAATAATTTACACATTTTTTCTCACTTTTTTAACTCAAGGATATAACAACCTATATTTCCTTTTTTGCCTGGGGTCACATGACAAATTTTTACTTTCAGCGTTTCCATTTTTACCACCTAGCTACTAAAGTTTCGTCACATAATTTACCAAATTAAAGTTGGCCACCTACATGTTCATAATGCATTTCATAAAAATTTTACACACAGAGACTTCCAACTACCAACAGTCGGAAACTCGAAGACTGGGACTGGAGAAAAAGTGAGAAAGAAGACATAGTGACGCATTTATTCTCAAGCTAGTAAGCAGAAAACTACAAATCACTGCTTGCTCAGTTCTCATCCATCCTATACCATGTATATTTCTCAACGACGTTTCAGTCGACGAGTCAAACTTGTAGTTTATGTGTTCCTCTTTTAATCCTATAACACCCAATGCCATGTCGAGTCAGCCTGTCTTTAACTAGGCTAGGCAGAAAATTACTAGTCGGTCGTCCGTCAAGACCGACGAACTCATTTTATGGACTACAGAGAGAGAAAAACCCATAACATAGCAATTTATCCTTTGTTTCATTATGAAAATTATAGTGTGTGGTGAAGGTCTCGATCATGGAAACAAGTAATGAAAGTGTGATGTTTCATCAAATTGACTTGATTTGAACAAGAGCTCCAAAAAAACTGTGACCTTATGAGGAGTGACCAGTTGTCTCAAGCAATACGCCTACAAATCACGATATTAAATTTGCAGTGTAAAAAATAAATTGTGTATGTTGTAGAATGTTTCCTCTCGTACGTTTAGTGAGCAACTCCAGTCACGAGTTTCATAGTTTGAAGCTTACAATAAGGAGACTGGATTTTGAAAGTGTTATAATAAAAGCAATTTCTATATGAACGCTGACAATCACTCTACTACGACTGATTATGAATTTATGGAACCTATGAAAATAAAACTGACATGACAATATGAAGGGACTAATATTTCCTTACAATTTGTAGGGTGATTTTGGCCTTGAGACTTTATAGTTTTTTGGTGAAACTGAAACATTACAAACTCTTCATCTATGAAAATGTAATTTTACAATATTTTGCTTGTATAGCTCATTTGAGCTACAAAAAATTAAATCAGATCATGCCGTTAATGTTAAAAAGGAAAGAGGACTACTATCATGTGTCATGGTTTTAAAAACCCTATCGTAAGGCCATGGGGTTACTTGAGAAAATAGCACTGGTGCATTTGCATAAAGAACAGATTCATTTACAATATATATTCTAGAGTCAAAGATCATGTAACACTTGTGATCATGCGGAGTTTAAATCATCTATATTTCAACCCCAATATTTCATTACCATATTCATCTGCGTTGATTATACACTCACCTAACACATTAGAATTCAAACAAAAATCCCTTGATTGAGTTGATTCATGTTGTCCATTATTCACATACCGTCAATTACGTTGCCGTTACGACAAGCTAGTGTGTATAAAGTTTGCTAATTTATTCATCAGAAACAAATCAAAACCGTCACTTAATATCCCATGCTGACAGCTATCCATGAGAATCTAATCATAATCATAATACGATGTGTAGAGAACCTTGACTATCCCGGTTTTCTGACGACTTACCCTTGTCATCAAGCTAAATTCTTTTGTGATACATGGATTTGCACATGGTATCATTTGAAAAAAAGTTACATTATTATCAGGTCAACATCATCGCATGAATTTTGGAAAAAAATCTAGTTTACAAAGTACTTGCCTTGAGGATATCAATTGATATAACAATGTGATTGTGTTATGCATATGATTTTATGTGTTTATGATGCATATGTGCATGTATCCATGGAATAGTAATGCCTACTTAATGTCATATTGCTCACGATCCTCAACCAGGAAAACAGCATATATCAAGATAAAAAAGAAATTCAAGTATTTCAAGACAATCCTAATCCCCTGTTCTGCCCAATCACTCTCCTATCGTCAGTTTGTCTCTAACATATTCATTCTTATTTCCGTGACTATACTACTTAAGTACATCTATTAGGGAAACTGCATATCATTCTTTGTATGGGAGACGCCAGAGTCTTCGCAAAGCTCACATTAAGCAACAAACAGACACTGCACTCACAACTTGAGACAGTGCTCGCTTCATTTCAGAACAAATCCGATTTGCTGAGTTGGTTCTTTACTACTACAACTGGAAAAAAGAAGAAGTATGGAGCTTAGCAAGTAAAAGATTGCATTTCAAGCAACCCGATAAATTGCACTGACATTAACAAATGTAGGAAAAAAGCACATGTATGGGGGTGGTATCTCTCTGCTCCCTCATACTATTCATCTGTAATCCATATATCTCAAAAGAGTCACAAGCTGGCCCAGCAGACTCTTATAGCAACGTAACTTACATGTCTAAAAATCACGTTGAGCTATAACGTCCCACTCTTCCAGTTTGCAACTCTGTGAGATGGAGAAACAATCTGTGAATGGGAAGTTGGTGCGTAATAACATGTTATATGCTGCTTCGGCTTGGCTAGTTTACTACGAATGAAAAAGCAATTTAACCAAGTGAGTATTCCAGACATAATTAAAAGGCACATCGGGGACATCAGTCAGTCCATGTATTAGTGCAATCCTCACAGGAAGCAATCTGTCCACCATGAGGAGAAACTAGTATGAGATTTCAGGTACTCCTTTAGTTATAAAATAATGAGATAGGGCTAATTTCCAGCAAGTTCAATTACAATCTTATAACTAGATTTAAAATAGGATGTCAACAAATTTCTGCAAACTTGTTAGCTACAATGCAATACTGCGAAAGGTTTACTGTGGGAATTGTAGCAAGAATGTTTTGTAAGAATTCATCTACTTGCTGTTGTTGACTGTCAATCTTTGAAATTCACTTGACAAGATGGGAATGAGAACTGCTAATGAGATATGTTTTTAAATATACGTCCGAATTGGCAATTTTTGAATGCCTGTAAGCTTCTAATTATTTTTCATGTTTATGTATGTATGCATGCTAGTTAGAAATATTTTAAATGAATTCCATGGCATGTTTTGATGATGAAATAGATGAAGAGCTGGAAAATTTATTTGCAAGAAAATGTCATGAATGAATGAATGCATATAAAAGCTAACTATTGAAACTATTCACAATTACATTATGCAAAAACATTGAGTAGTAGAGCACTCAACAATGTTTTGTGCCTTTTCCTTCTCCTCATTATATGCACAAATGTAATGGCTGAGCGACAAGAGCTGGAATGTAGATTGACTAATAAAATGAATGGAAACATCACTCATTCGGTTGTGTAAACCGGTGAGGAGCGACTGCAAAAGACAGACAACATAAAAATTGTCTAGATTTTCGGTGAACGTTGATAAATTCAATTGCACATTTTTATTAGTAGTGTATATATATATTGTGTATATACAACTATATACACAAAATTTTGGAGGCTCTTTTTGTGTTACTCATTTTCACTCTTCACACACATTCAGAAGTTGAACAATGTGACAGAGAGGAAGCAAGTTCGTTCGTTGTCACATCACATTAATGACTTCTCCATCGATTCGGTGTCACCTATATATGAGATTCATGATGCTTTCTAGATTCATTATACAACGGCTGGATATCAAAAAATGAGAAAACATAGGCAACTTTTCAGTCAGGACTACTTTTACTGATATACTGTAAAAATGATGAGACACGTTTATAATACAGTAAAGGTCGCGTATTCATCAAAATGCCATATCACCCGCTCTCTCAGTCCCGTATTTTTTGCAGATAAATATGATGAACGGAAAGGTAGGGAAAAGCAGCGTGACAGACACACGAGCTCGTTTGGTGAAACGTACAAACGTATCATTTTAGACGGGTGAATAATGAAATCATGTATGTACGTATTATTAGACACCATCATCGAAAATTTCTAGCACGACAGTAATTTGCAAATAGTCAAGGAGCTCATTTGACTCCTCATTCCCATTTCGTTAGTTTCACGCCAACATACATCCAGTGAACTGACATATGCCATCCATCACTAATCATATTGTACCTACGTGTGTAATTTCATAAGGTCCTTTCACAGTTACTCTTCCGTGTCATTTTAAAAGCTTTTACTGCTGTGTGGTCGTTTTGTCTTGTGCCATGTTTTCTGCTTCTTCTGGATGATTATTCTCAGCAGCATAACACCATTATTATGAGCATTCATATGAGTTGTTACATCCTAATATCAAAGGAGAGTGTGAGTAGTTTCTCTTAGCAATTCGAAATTTAAGTATTTTTTTCATGAAAGAACTGTGATGTGATAACCATGATATTTTCGCAATGTCTCTCTCTGACTGTCTGCCAGTAAAATGGTGACAATGATCCGAAACGAAAGCATTAGAGATTGCAAAACATAAAAAAAGTGAGCATGAAAACGCAGGAAAACTCATAACATAACCGTGAAAAATATATAGTTTCTCATTTTAAAAGGAAAAAAGAGAGTGATACATATGTTTGAAGACGATGCGGTGTGACACATCCGTCATTAATTTCATTTCACTATGCCACTTAACATGACAAATACAACAGGAGAAACATCCAACATTTTTCACCATCACCACACATTTTATATTGAAAAACATTTTTTTCCCTTTCGGATCACTTGAAGAAGCAGTGTGTTGACTGAAATGTCGGGGTATAATGTGCTTGGGTCTTTTTCTTCCTTTCTGTCATTCTTCCGAAAGGATGCTTCTTCTTCTGGAAGACAGTTTTTGAATTTAAAATATATTTTCCAAAGCAACCAAGCAAACTGATTGATAATGTCATATGATTTTTAGATTATAATGGCCAACTACCATTCCATTAGGTTTCCCTTTTCTTGTGTGTGCCTACTGTACATCATCAATTCACAGCTCTTCAACATTCATGAATGCATGACAAGCGTGATTATGGCAATGAACATGAAACTGTTTAGGTTTATAGATTCATTTTTTTCTCCACAAGTGTATGTATATTTCACTGTAGTGTCACCACCCACGAAGAAATTCGTTTGGGTTGTTTCACAAGGGAATAAGTATAGACGGTTTATGGTTTCTTGGGTAAACGAGCAACAAATTTTTGTGGATATCTTCAGCAATGCTGAATATTGCGACATTTACAAGATGACTGTTTCCTTCCAATAAGAGTGAGAGAAAAGCGACTAAGCAAATTTTGCCTTTAAAAGAATCTGCAAAAAAATCGACTATTGAATACAGTCTCAATTGTGCGCATACAATTCCTCTCACGCTCACACTTAAGAATTTAGAAATAGACGTTCAATACAGGAAACCATGTACTCAAACATAGTTATGTATGCATGATTCCATTGTCCTAATATTGCGTTGCAGGCATTCACCTTTTCTCTGTTGACGTGACGTTATGTTATTGCTTTCAGTTTCACTCGTTTTGTGTAAACTGTATAGAAATGAATTTGATATGTATAATATATACATACATACATACACCCGCTAACAATGGTGTCTGAGGGAATAAATTCCACTAAAATGAAATTTCGCTACACCCTGCAGAACGAAAAAAAATACGGTAATAGTGGCAATTTCCAGCACCATGCCTGGTTCTTTGAAGTCATAGCTCACATGACACGGATATCGCTATCGTTACCTCTTCAATATAAGTTTATTATGTAGTGTACGTGGTAACATGTTTGAAAACGCACGTAGAAAATATCAAGCTGAATAGAAACGGTGGAGCTGCTGCTAGTTAAGTCAATATTCTATTCGTTCTTGACGCCATTTCTATTTATTTCATTTTTGTTTAAAGGATTTATTTTTGTCGTGCTCAAGACACGTTACATCCATTACACGTTCCTGGCTAGACTATATCAATTCCAGAATTGTGACTAAAAGTGAGCAAATATGCTTACTTGGGAAAACTCTGGAAGCAAAGGTACATGTATCAAACCAGGTATGTTCCGCACTATTAGCGAAAAAGAAATAAGAAAGTTGATAGTATTTCGAGCGTAGATTTTCTTAGAATTCAATCGCCACCGATATTGACTCTATTAATTAATCATGGATAATGGGTGAGGATGTCATGTGTCAAACTGTAATTTTTTTTTGCAAGATCGCTGTTTTGTTGAATGTGGATGTCTGTCTGTCCGTAAGCAAAAAGTGAAATGAGAAAAAAATATTATTGTCGATTGCTTACGTCAAACTCCACACCAACTGGGGACAAAGTTTAAATGACCTCTGACTTCAAAATTTTGTAACGGAAAGTAACAATTGACAAAGTTTATTCGCTGGAGACAAGAGAAAGATTGAACTTTTTACTTGGGATATGATAGTATCTACCTTTTGACTTTGCAGTATATGTATGTGAATGAGTTGCGGTTTCTCTACCTTCCAATTCCCAACCTAGTTGTGTTTTTGTGACTAGTCACCGTCGTTGTTTACGAAGGAGATGCGGATCTTATCGAACGAGGATGGAAAATGGGGACGGCTCTGGAAGAACATTTCCAGCGACTTGGACGTTTTTCCCTTTTAGTACATATGCTTAGCATCAGTATAAATTATTCAGCGTGTCATGAACAATTGATTTCCATGGTAAAAAAGAAATATATAGCGACATGGCTAGCTATGTATATTCATTTCACATTTTGATATAGTTCAACTTTGCAATCCTTACTATATTTCAAACCTCTATGTTATATGTATATGTAAACCGTGAATGTATGTAACTTATCAAAATAAGGGCTCAGTCGGTATGAATATGAAATGCCTTCACTATGAAGATAGTGTAGTATGATTCATCATCAGCAGTGCAAACAGCAGAGGCCTCGTTAAGTATTATATGTTAGATAAATACACAGCAGTTTCCTATTCAGCAAAGAGCATTCAAACCCTTGAAAGAATTTCCGTGTCACTGAAACGTGTTCAAGAAGCATTTTCATGGCTTTAATTTCCTCCCTACAGAACACTTCTCACTCTCACTGTAAACTACATCAAGATGTGGAGCGGCAGTTCCGTTGCTGCCAGTGCTCTCCTCTCACTTTCCTATTCCTATCGTTTGTGTACGTATGATCTGCAAGAGGACAAGAAGTCACGCCGTGCGTGAACACCATCAACAAAATACGATTGACAATACGAAGGATAAAAAAAAGATCTCACACTTAGAGGAAAAGCTGGAGAGGAGTAAATAATATGACGTATAGAGTAAGGCACTCGAAATCTTAAGTATCAAAGAGCAATCCTCTTTCCCTTTGGAGCTCCCTCTTAACTTTTCTGCTACATTTGATTCTTTTACCATTTACTCGAATACGAAATTTTGAGAACATAACAGAAATAAAACAATTTCCGGAGCTTCCCATGGTCTTGAGAATTCGTGCCTCATTTTGATCCACTAAAGCTACTGGTCACACTTACTTTGCTGATGCTTTTTAATTTAATCATTTTTACGTAAAGGACCAAGTGCATGTATATATACATGCATCAAATCAAGCCTCTTGAAAAATCTCATAACCTCTATTCACAACTAACAAGAAACAGTTTTAAAATATGTCGTGACGGCATCTACAATCCAACTTGTAGTTTTTTTTACTAAAAGTCGATATTCATTTGGCAGTTGTAGTCTATAGGAGTCCAATCTTTGTCCGTTATTGAAACGTACAAAAAAAAGAGTTCATTCCTACTACCTTGAAGAAAAACTAGAAATGACCATTAAAAACTGAAAGATGTAAATCTATTTCACTAAAACGACTTAGTTTGGATAATTGACATTTGTAGTTTGGGCTTTGATGATACTCAAATGAAAAATAAAACGTTGACTGTTTCCGATCAAAATAATGTTACACCAAAGTTATTTTTATGGATCAGCCACTGTGAATTTTTTTGTTTGGAAAATAATCAGGACATATACTTATGTAAGTAGACACGTCCAAGTTACGAACTAAACCCTCTAATCGCTCATTAGTTTATTTCCATTACATTGATGACCTTGGTGTGAGGCATGAATTGGGTACATTACTGTACGTATTTAGAGCACTGGATAAAATGTCCAACTGGCAAATGTGGTTTCTATGGGACATTGAATTTATTGCCTTTAATACACATCCATATCCATACAGAGGGGTAAATGCAGTAGTACTACACATACAAGCACACATGTTTGGATCTAAGAATTTAGATGGACCTATAATCAACCTTACATGCAATAGTGTACCACCATATGCCATTTTTATCGCTCAATCCTTTTTACTGCTCACATATAAGCCTCTGAATAGACCCCAATTCTGGACTTCTTGAACCGCATTTAATTGTAAGTGAAAAGTTTGAGACTCTAACAATAAGTTCTGAATAATAGTGCATTAAGACGAAGAGAATAAAAATGTTATATATACCACATAAACATATTATTTTGGCTTATAACTTCAAGCTCTAGCTGCCCCAACTGGGATATTGCACGTGTTTCCAAATGCCAGCAAGCCGTGCCACAGACACATAACTTTGTATTTTCTTGCTCAAGTATGTTATTTAGTGTTGCCACGATGCACACATTCATAGCTAATAAATTTACGGTTGATCAACATCAACCCAAGAGATATTTCTTTTAATAAAGTAGACCTGTTTAGTTTTGTCATTGTACTAAATAGTATATATTTTAAGTATAGGAATGATTTGATCAAATTGCTACTTACCACTGAGTTGACAGTAACAGCAGGTCGAGCAATAGGCGCACAGTTGAGCGGGTGAAAGTTATAAAAAATAAGTAAATAAAATGTAAGTTGGGAAAAGAAAGTAAAATAGCGATTTCTACGGTTTCCTCCGCATGGGAAAATGTTCCTAACATCAGAATAACTATTGGATTTATTCCTCTCCAACTCCTTTCTCCGACTCCTCTTCCATGTGAATGTTAGTTGAGGCATGGGACGGTGGGTTATCGTCGTCGTCATCTTAGTGCAACACTTTGTTCCCACGCACAATGCTTGAAATAATAGCACCAAAACATCACAAAATATCCTAATGATGACACTGGAAAAATATTCTGAAGGCGATGAATGGGAATAATATTGGTGAGTTCCCAACTGCGAATTCTTCAAATTGAGTAGTGGGGATGAGTTGAAAGATTGTCCCATAATAATTTTGTTTTCTTTTCTCCACTCTCAACCTGTTTTATATGTGTGTATATATCAACAGCAGTCAAGGGTAAAGACACACCTAGCCTGGCTCTTTTCGATTTTATCAGGTTGAACAGGGCAGGAGCAGACTGCTATTAGTTTTTAATTTATTTCTGTTCCCGTGTGCTCAGTTACATACACACACACATTTATATTGATATCATTAGATAGAGTGTTGGACTGTGGGTTCAGTAAGTTTTTAGGGCTCTTCTGGGAGTTCTCGAGATGATATTACTCTTCACATACGAACATAACGTAATTTTTGATGGCAGTTGCAGTTGTTATTACATAAGTGTATCAGAGCCATGGTAGTGGTGCGACAAATATGAGTGGTTGCAAAGCCTTGGGAGAAAACTGATGAGGATACTTTGATACAAGTGTTCACACCCTTGGAATCCATTCTATTTCAAGTGTCTTTGCCTGAATGGAAGCTATACATATATCAGTTGGGCAGGTTTATTGACAAATGGCGCAATTCCTTATCTCAAAAGTCAACCACTGATAAATATGCATCAAAGTTGTGTGACAATTGCTTTCATTATTCCCAATATTTTATATATATAAAAGTGTTTCTCTGATTCTCATGTAATTTTGAAAGATGAACGAATCAAGTCTTAGTTTCTGTCAGTCTCATGCCAGTAGATTTCCTACGAAAAAAACCGTTTTACCCGTAAACGGAATCCAGCAAAAGTTTTTAATTCGGTGTTTCAGGTTGCGAAAAATCCATTTGGTTCTGCTAAATCCCCTTTTCAATCAGAGCACGTCTGCTTCCAGTCTCCCATTTTTACGCTAGACACTTTACTATATATAGAATATGTATTGGCTAGAGATAGGCAAGTTCTTGTATGTTGGTTAGGTTTTGTAGGCAAGTAGTATTTTTTGAACACAAGATAAAAGTTTTGTACCGAATTTGCATAAAATTAATTCTACAACGGACGAAACTACAATGAAGTTTGGGGGTTCACAGTGGGACATAAAAACTGAAGCAGTAAACAGGGTTAAGGAATGTTATTAACTTGGTAGAGAGAAAATTCACTGTCGGTGCTCCGAGTACGGAAAATTTTAAATTGAGCTTGAGTTTGCAAGCCTTTCCCCAATTTATTTCGCATCATCCGATTTCACATCCAAAAGCGTTTCATCATAGTCAAAGCATCTTTCAGGAAACTCCATATAATATAATCTTCTCACATTACACCAGAAGAAAGTTGGGCCTGGGTCTTGGAACAGTTGTGAGTGAATGGGATTCACGGGAAGTCATTATTGCACAAGTATCGTCCTCTTGAATACTTAAAGTAGTCTGCAAATCATAAAGGAAAAAGGGGTATTAGATATGATTGCGCAAAAGACTTACCATGAAACATACAAATGAAACAGCTTTAATGTGTATACAATTTCAGTTTATAGCAATATGACTTTATCAAATTCCAATTTCAATAGTTTCTAAAAGCCTATCCAAAAAAGTTTGCAACAATAATTAAATCGTGCTCATTTCCAAACTCCTTTCAGCGATTATGAGAAAAGGATTACGGTTTGAGACGCACATCGGGAATATATATATTATGTGTTGTTATGTCAATATTTATTTAATGGAATTATATTTTCTGAGGAATCTAGCCAATAAATGTTGTGCGTAGTTTTGTACATAGTCGAATTCCCAAAAAAGCACAAAATTCTCTTTTTCTGGTGTACCACTTGCTGTGTTAAAATCCACAACGTCACCACAAACAAACAACCAAAAAGTTCTTTTACTTCCATAACTCACTGTTGTAAACCGACGACAAAGCTCATACAAAAGTAATTATTTCGAACAGAATCATACCACATCCTCTGTATGAAGGTATGTTTAACCAAGTTTATCCCACAACAAGCACATTCTCTATGAGATGTGAGATCTGATCAGGAATTTCACTCCATAGAAAAAAATATAAAAAACTATTGGTATTATATTATCCGAAAAAGTCGAATAAAGAAATGTTCCAGGCTGATTTGTAGCGAGGACCATAAATTCAAAGCTACTTTTAGTGTACATTCATGTTTGACAAAGTTGCTACCCCTCCCTCTTCCCATTTATTTATGGCTTCATGCCCTCACTACTCACCAAAATTCAATACCTGAATGTAGGAAATGCAATCAACGTCAACATAAAAAATCTTTTGAAAACAGGGAAAAAACACAGTAGTTTTTCATTGTGATCATGTTTCGGATCAGGAACTGGACTGCTACTTACTTATAACACGTAGTTCCGCTCGACATGTGTATTTTTACCGAACTCAATACACCGCGCATCGTCGGTTGTATTATAACGAACATGATATGACACTAAAGAAGCCCACTGAAAGAACGATGTTGTATCTGTTTTCATTTTTTCTACTAAAAATTACTCGAAGAAAGAAATACAGAGGCCTGCAGTTAATTTAGGAAATAATGATCCGTAAATGACGCATTATATACTTATAAAACAACTGATACTACACATATTTGCAGAACCACTGTTAGTATCACTCACCATGCGTCGTAATAAGGAACCGTACATTTCCACTCGTATTTTTTTGAAGCTCTGGCAATGTGTAGCAATGAATAGAAACAAGTAAGTTTAGCTTGAAGTCGGCTGGAGTCAAGGAAGCTGGATGTTTATTTATTTATCTCTCATCATAAGTAAAGAGTGAATGAATTGAGCTCCTGGAAAGCAGGAAGTCTTTCAAATGATATTGTATACATGAAAGCCCAACATTGTTTTATACTTTAAATGCACAAAGTTAAGTGATGCTGGTGTTGATCTTCAAGAAAGCTGATGAAAACCCATGCAGCTGTGCTAATGGACTGCACACAATTTCCCATCCTTTGTCTACGACAAAAGTTAGCAACAATTAACTGCACGAAATCTCATTTGTCAACCTAGCATCTTAAAAAGAATGCGGAGACTCTCTATGTAGCGTTATTTAAGTCTTTGTGTATCCTTAACCCCAATGAAAGGAACAGAAAGTAATTAATACTCCATTTGAGTAACCTCACGCTTATTTCATTCGCGATAAGTAAAGGAAAGGAAGGGCTGTTTATCCGAAACATGTCACTTTTTACAATCAAGTCGATGGGAAATGTTTGACTTTATCTGTAATTGAATCATTTACTGCAGTGCACAATGTATATATATATTTTTTTTGTCAGAAATGAAGCAATTCTTAGGAACAAATGGATGAAGTGATTCACGTCGTCAGTCACTGGGCATAATGCGCTGAATAGTTAGATAGTACACAAAGATTACCAAAATAATTATTCCCTGTTTTATCCCGAGACTAAATAAAACTGAGAAAGGAGCTGGAAACCTTCCCATACCTACCATGAAAAGGGGTAAATGTAGTGTGATCCCAGAAAAAGATTGTTGCATTAAGTACCTAACGCACGGAAGCAAATGTCTGGGGCAACAGTTACACTTCTGGAAGCACGTCTATTTTATACATGTACAAACTGTTGTGTACCTATTATGAGCAATGCGCCAGGCACAAGCCTCAGTCACACGGAATTACGGGGAACATTAATCAGGCACTATCTTAACCTTGGTAATGCTTTCAGTAAAATGTTTTTTTTATTCTAGGGAGACAAAAAAATTAATTTCTATACACGTGCCAAACAATTTGAAACTATTGAGTTTTCACTCCTACTTGATAATCACTTGGTTGGTCACAAAAGCAATTAAGAAAACCTCTTTCCACCTACTTCACTACGAGTGGCACTTATTGTTGTGAATGGTTGTTTTAATTCCAGTTTCGTTTTTATATAAACACCTAAGCCGTTGGCTTGAGTATATTTGACTGTTTTGCCTGACCATGCCAAAAACCGGAAAATATTTTACTCTCAATAATAGTGGGTGAGTGTTGACCAAACGCGCATCATGTCCTGTGTGTATATGACCTGAAGCAGTGCAAGGCTATACCGTACGATGATGACGAAAGCTTTGCGTCTGCATTTAAAAACTACTCGTGGTCTCCCTCGGTAAGCCATTTCCTATGCAGTATTTTAAGCTGTTATATAAAACCTATGTATGTCATGTTGTGATAAGAAACCGATTAGTATTCCTTCCCACATCTGAAACAACATTACGTTCATTGAAACTTTAATGACATGTAAACTGGAACATATTGCACATTAGCAACTAAAGACACTCTTATCACGTATTTGTCACATAATGCATCCAAAACTCTTTCGAAACCTCAGCCAACAGTTATACAATAATGGCATTGCAGATATCTAGAGCTGAGGGATTTAATCATTGCGTTTTTTAGAAAATAACTTGCGCAGCAAGCTCTTCTCGGATACTGACCATAAACTATCAAATAAATTGCTGTACGTTATTAGATGGGATTGGTAAGCAATAACAAGAATTAATGGTTGCGTTCATGGTTAATGGTTACGTGCATCATCTTAGTATCAATGTTGTGCAGTTTAGTTTTCGATTTATTACATTTGTTTTTACTCCAGTATACTAAAATTTATTTGGGTTTTGGGTGGCCACATTTCCCGTCAATTTGGTGTCATTCTATACATTTCATATAGTGCATTTCCCCAATCGATAGAATTGATTATATCGCCAAAAAATCTGAGTTTATCTTTTTCCACGTAAAGTAATGTTTACAGTGATAGCTGATAACGACACAAAATTAACATGATGTTTTTCGCCTTTAGATTCTTTTTACATCGTAACTACACAGCAGGAGTAGGTTTGATGGACGCTAGTCATTTGAAAGGCTTCTAAGCCTTCATTTACATATATAGGCTGGCTAAACTGTCTGTGCAGTTGTTGTGCACTACTAATGTTAGCTGTGATGATGCTGATTACTTGTATTGGGTTTGCAGCAGGAGCTTTAGTTTAATGGCGAAACTGAGCCAAAAATTCATTTTCGTTGTTTAGCTTTTTATTGCAGTTTTTGCATACAAGGCAAGAATCGTCTGGCCTTACGGTAGTCTTTATAGGAGTCATTGAAAACAGCCCAAAACACTTTAGAAATAAATTGCACGTCATCCCTCTTTGTTATTCAGCATATTGCAATTTTGAGGCGTATACCCTTTCACCGCCAACAATGAGTAGATTAATGTAGCAAGACGCAAAAAAAAGTGTGCAATAACCTGCTTGATTTTACATATGGATGGATAGCAACCATATTTTAGTTTGTCAGCAGAAGTGGCAGTGAACAAGAAAAGCGGATTTTATACCATGAAAGGATGAATGAACTGGATATCACAGCAGTTGTGACTGATGAAAAACACAAATGAAGCACGTTCATCTTTATGGGTTTATATGAATGCCTGAGCCTTGTGTCTTGAATGATTAAAAATCATGTACACTTTTGGTATTGCGGCAGACTGACGCGACAATATACATAAATATAAATGTTCTGTTTATAACAACGACAAGTTGTGAAGACACATACATAATATTTTTCTGGTCAGACTAGGTTAATTGCAGTCGACATTATTAGTTGTGTATGCACACAGAAGCTTAGTAAAAAATTCAATGATCTTCAGAGGAATAACATAAATATGGGACTGTTGTGCATTCAATTGGCATTGCTCAGCTATATTTTGTCGTTTACAGCGCCAGCAGCTTAGTGATCATAATGTTGCTTTATCTTAATCTCAGTTAATAGTTAATGCACAGTTGCTGTCGCTACAAAATGTTGACTGCAAGCTGCTAGTAGGAGCCTCTATTACTGGGAATTGTTTTGAGTAGGCAGACTCTCAACTCACTTTATAAGATATTTAGAAACTTTGTCACATGTTGATGTGATAAGTGGATGGCTTTTGTGAGTCCACTGACAAGAAATCCAAATGACACTTCGGTATGGTATGATGAACAACGACGAAGGTCTTTTGTTGACCTTATGTCAATCATGTTGACATTACTCTGTGATATACCAGAGGATCACTGAGGACATTAAAAGCAAAGAGGGATTTCAGTGTCAGGTCTAATAGTTTAGCTAAGACTGCATCGTCCATTTCATTGACAGAAGAAATGCGAAAGAGAATGAATGTATTGAATAATATATAATATTATAATCATGAGCCACAATCCAATCTTGAATAAACGGGCTTACTGTCACTTATCATCCGTCGCTCGGAAAAAAGCAAGAAGGGATGGATAATGCCACAAATAAAAAATTCAATACATTCAAAATCCTACATTGAGTAATCAATAAGTACGTTTTCTTTCTCCAGATAAATCCTCAGGAAATAATCCCCAGACTTTTATTGTATACAGACGTCAACATTCTGTCGTGCTAACACTTTCAGATTACCCCAACTACATCAATGTCGATATCAATAATGTGAAACAACGTTGAAAGATATCAACCTACCAACCATATCATTTTTGTGACCTTTTAATTTCCGATGTTGAAAGTATATAGCAACAGATTTTTTTAAGGTACGTACTGTTTTTTTTATCTGTCACTAATTCCCGGGGGGAATTGTACTACTCATATTCTTCACAGACGGCAAGTTCTCATGCTTCATATTATAAACGCAAATTGAAAATGAGATGAGGTGGTTTTAATGGATTTTCTTTTTTATATTAAAATCTGTATATCTAACAACTAAAGAAATCGAATCGATCCAAAACCTTTTATAAAATACATGCATTCAATGAGCTTTTCTACATTTGTGCTACTCAGCACTTTGTGTTTTTTTGACTTATTTGTGGGTGACAGGTAACGCTTTAAATGTCACGTCATTTACCAAACTCATGACTATGGTGCTGTGCTGAATGAGTTGCGCAACAAGTCGTGAACCAGACAGTTTGAGTCGGGATTAGGTGTATTGATATGAAATGATCGTTTATATATATATAAAAGCTTGATTGGTGAGCGAAATTGTGTAAGGCATATTGGAGCTCAAGTAATTAAAACTTGGTATTTTTTGCAATGTGAGAGTTATGCCGATGGCAGAGGATTCGTTTGATCATGAGAGCACTACCGTTATGCTATATACGTACGTACTGTGCTCTAAGAGTGTTTACGTGCTGATCCTTTCATTTGATCCCTCTTGACCAGATGAAGAAGTTGTCAAAGAAAAAAATCTCTCTTCTCATTCCCTCTCTGCTATTACTTGATTATTCATATATTATTACTTGCTCACTGTCTTTTGTTGGTATGGTTTGGTAGATTGGATGATATAATGACTGGTCTTGTCTGCATCCTCAGATTTACAGAAAAATAAGATCCCAAGGGAGAGATATCAATATCTTTCTTTATTAAGGCGTACCCTACAGTATGCATTATGATTACACTAAAGTCAAAGCCAACGGCACGTCACAGAAATATAATGAACTCAAAAAAAATATCTCAAATAGCTTGGAACATGGCTAAAAGGAGTCTCAAGCAGAGTCCTTTCACACTCATATATTGAATAACATCTCACTTCTCTCTTCCCCCTTTCTGTCTCTCTCTCTTGTTAATTTCATTTCACTAAAACATCTCTGAGAAAATTGCTCCAAGAAAAGTTTGAAAGCTGTCGTGAAGGAATTCTGCTTTATATTGCTGAAATCTTTTCGTCCCAAAGGGAAAAACCACCATGATTCCTTTTTCAGGCCATAAGGGGCTCTGTGTGGACAGATGTTTTTAATTATATATGTGCCCTAGAAGTTCTAGTTACACCCTTTCCTCCTAAAATCATCATTCTCAGACTCTTTCTCTCCTTTTGAGTCAAAGTTGAAAACTTTTTTTTTGAGAGGGAATGAATTCTTCGTACCTCATCTCTTTTAGCTTTATATGTTCATACACATCACATAGATCTAATGTTAAGTTGATGTTTCATGGATTTGGGGCCAACTAAGCCTATTTCATTACCACCATTTTGATGTGGTACCTTTCTTGACAGTTTTCTTCCAATACATCAGCCACCTCTTTTCCTGGAGTAATAAGGCGTACATAATTTTGGCGCAGTAGTAGGTAAAAAGCCTTCCATATAATTACACGTATTTAAAAGAAAAAGCCCTTTTGAAGTTGCTTTTATGTAGATTTTTCATGAAACCAGCAACCATCTCATATTTGAATACTAGTTTTTTTTTTGCATAACACTCACTCTCAGCATTGAATTGAGATAGAGTGGGCCAATACAATTCCCACAAGGGTAAGAAGGCCAAAACCGATCCAAAAAGTTTTAAAACCTTTGCTGCCAAATATAATGTTGCAATCTTGTGGAGACTTATAAAAGCGTTAGAGAAAATAAGTGGTAAGAAAGAACTGCAAATCATATAGTTACTGACTTTCCGCTAAAGTGGATCTTTGTAGCATGAAACGACGTACATAATATAGCCCAAAATTGCAGGAAAGATAATCGATCTACATCTTACACAAAAAAAAGTGAGTACATACCATTCGTCATGCTTCGATGAACTCTTTTTTCTTTCTTTCTTCATCTTCTTGTGATTTGAGTGAAGACTGGAAAACATGGAGAGAAGAAGAAGAGAAAAATGAACTGCAAATTTACTCGTTGACTACTACAATTTTCTACGCTTCTAGTATAGTGAGCACATATACACGGATAATGAAATTTTTTTTAAAGGAGAAGGATATAATGAGGCGGCATACTTTCTTTCTTGCGGTATATATTGTATGGCGTTTCTCGTCTTTTCTTCTACCATCAAAATGATAAGGTCGCTTTGCTTTGGTGGGAGTTTGGTTAAAGCACTATAGGAAAAGGAGGAGAGTTTACGTTATTATTATTGTGTGACATCGACCCACGCGTTTTTTATTTTCTTGTGACACATCTTCTTAAGCAAAAACAATGCACAAAAACTTGTGATAAGGAGCAAGGAACAAAACAACAACTAGGAGCGGGGAGAATAATAGAAAACTCAAGTATATATGTTGAGGCGCATTCATATGCCACGACCAGAGAGATAACATGCAGGGGCTCTCACTTTAAGTATAAGCTACTGGTCCATTAGTTTTGGTGTTCTTCTGCTCCATTCACCCCGTCCGCTACTATAAGTATCTAACCAAGAATATATTATTTTGTCTCTCCATATTGCATTAAACATAAGCGTTTCCAGATTAGTTTGGGTACTGGAAGAGTCAGTGTGTAACAAAAGAAGGAGAGAGCGAGAGTAAATCACAGTCTATACAAAAGTTTATTTTATGCTGGTGTCCTGTCTGTTAACTTCATTTTCCAAAACTACATTGTGACGCCTTCCTGCACAAAAATCCAAGTTAACAATAACAATCCCCCTATGTATCTACATGTGTGTGTATGTTTATATGATTACATATTGCATAAACGCAACAACATGCTTAATACAATTTTTACACAAGCAATCACACTTCTATGTATATTGTGTCTTTTGTGAGGCTGCTGGACTTAAAAATTGGATGTGGTGAAACGATGTAATTCGTAAGAACAAAGGCTTTCATTTTATCCGTATCAATGGAGTAGTACTCATGAATTTTACATAGAGTACGATACGAAACCAAGTATTTATGTTTTGTCCATACCATTGGATGAAACTATTGGCTAGCTGTTGCATTGATCGTTGTTTTGTTACTACTACAAAAACTAGATGTGTACATCATAGGATAAAAGTTTATGTTTAACAAAAATACTTATATTTCTCACAAGTTACGTACAGATAGATATACTATTTTTGTGTATCTCTTTCTATAAGGTGTTTTTTTGTAGGCAGCGTCGTGTTATTGTCCAACAAGGTGAAGTCTATTTATTATGTAAAGTAAAGCCCAAGAGAATTGATTGGGATTGAGAGAGTGTATAGGGAGTTATTTTGCACGTTTTGGAATTTTGCAACTATGTGGAGTCAGGTAGCACGGACACAAAATAATAAAAATGCGACAGAGAACTGAAATTTGGTTTCACTTTTCAAGGCTCCCTAAATTTTTTTTGCAAAGCGTCACTGTAAACAACATCAACAACAAACAAGAATAGCTCTCTAAACTTATTGCATGATGGTGGCAAGAGCAGCATTACCGTGCACATGTACCAACTCCTGAAACAACACTGACTTAGTTCTCATAGTCAGCCGAACATTTTAACTTAGGCGTTGTTATGTTGTTGCTTGCATTGCATCATGGGGCTTTGCGCGCTAGCAACGCTAGTGCATCATACATTACATTCAAATGGTGAAGCTCTCTACTCATACCTCGTGTTATTTTACAGAGAGTAGGCACGTTATGTGCTCATATAAACATGTAAGCATCATCATCATCAGCACAAAAAAGTTGTGTAGGAAACCGAGAAGAAATTGGGAGTCGGTTCAGTCGTTCGTGACTTTGACTTGGTTGGTATATGAGAGTGAGTCTGAGTCTTGGACTTTTTCTTATTCCCTTGCATAAAAATGATTCTCTGAGAATAGTAGTAGTGGCAATGAAGCTAAAATTTTACCCACTTACTTCCTTTTAAGAAATCATCTCCCAACTAGCGAGATTATTACAACCAAGGAAGAAAATAACGAAAATGCAACAAAGGAAGATGAGATGTGGAAGCTCTTCTCTCCCGTTTTCAGAATTTTCTATCCCATATCAATATGAAATGCGATTTTCTTCGGTAGTTTTTTTTCGTTTTAAGCCTTAAAGAAGACACGATACGGATGCTTTTAAACATGTATGAATGTATATTAATCATATTTCGTATTTTTGTATGTGACTGCTTTTTAGGCATCATAGGAAAGTTTCATTTCCATTTTCCCCTCGACTTTTTTCCTATTTCTTCTCAAATTGTATAAAAATTCACTTTCAGTCATTTCACTTTTTCTTGACTACATGGAAATGAGATCGAACAGACCACCACACCAAGCACAACAGAACAGAACAGCCCCAACCTTCAAATCCATCTTCACTTTTATTCATCCGCATGCTACATTGCCCATACACACATAAGGATATATACATAAGCAAAAAAAATTGTAAGAGAAGCATTAATATTTAGCAGTGAGCCTCTCTCTAGTGTTTTCTCAATCATAGTGCTCATGTACTTAAAGCTAGCGTATATTCTTACATGCCCTCAAATATTGAGTCAAATGTGAAAATATTAACTGGGAGGCATTTGAACCGTTCGGATTAATCCTACTTATTTTTATTCTCTGTTCTGATTAAAACCCAGTTTTTTTTATCAGAAACTTAGCCATTTTAATAATGTTGTGTAATAAAATCATTCCAATTTCAGATATTGGTTTTATAAATTAAGCTTCAAGGAGTATTACAAGTAAGTACAATTCCACCATTTGGAAAGCTACTACTTACTAAACACACACACATACTTAAAATGTCGTTTTTACAAGCTTAGTTCTCTCAAAGCAAACAATATCTCGTCTCCACTTGCATTACTTATGAATGGATGTCTACAAGTGAAAAATTTGTGTAAAAGAAAAGGCAACGGATTTTTCATGCATAATACGGATCAATACAGCCATTATCTCAAGAAAGAAGCTTTTTTTCAACAAGAACTAATATGAGCTAGACTGATGCATATTCATGTACAACATTTCTCAACAGCACGCATGTAAGGAACAACTGCACGAGTAGGGAGATTCACGCACATGCACTTGTTTCTTCTTGTTTATGTTGATAAGATGACGAAATATGTGTGTGTGTACCATGCTTTAACTCGGAGAGTAGTGAACTAAAATTCATGTAGAGTAAATACTATCCGCCCGCACTTGATTATATTTACACATAAGTCCATCATGTAGTCTATATTTTACTGAAGAAGTTAGATAATAAACCACTGTGTAATGTGCACTCTGGTTGGTGCAAGCAGCCATGCAATATTATATTTATATACCGCTTGGCCCCACAATAAAATTCCCTTCTTTACTACTATGTTTGATAAGTCTTGCAGTTATCAGATATAGATAAGCCACCCCAAAATTCCGTCACGAATATAATCCTCGTAACATGTACAGCAGAGTGCATGGCTTTGGCTTCATATCTCAGGCAGACTTGTTTACTAACAATCTTGACAGTTGTATCTGGCAAGTGCAGTGGCAAAACCCTAATAGTAATAGGAGCACACAAATGAAATATGAACTTGTATTCTGAAAGTTCGTGTGCGATCAAGGAAGGGATTTTGTATGTAGATGAAAAATATTCATGTAGAAAGGTAGCATCCTCAGCCTGTCAGTTTTCCTCCTCAGTTTAAAATGCTGGGCAGAAGTGAAATACGACGCAAACACTATTATTATCATTTTATTATTATTACGAAATTTTCCAGTGTCTCATCCCATCTCATCTCATCCTCGGTTAAAATCTAACCAACTGACAGTACACCGACCGATGTCCGTGACGTGATGATATTTGTGGCTGCCGAAAGTGGTAGTCAAGTGCACGAAAGATGAAATAAAGCAGTTGCACATCTCTAAAGCTCATATGAGATATAGTGATATAAAATTACTTTCCTACGAGTGGAGTAGCAAACCAGCTACTAAGCCACTAGCTAAATGAATAAAAGAAGTTGTAGGATCGAAAGAAAACAGGAGCTTCTAAACTACATCCCATTTAATGTGTGGGTTTTCCTCAGTAAGACACGGCTGCCTCATCTTCTTCCTCAGTTGAAACGACTTTTCTATCATTTTATGAGAAAGTAAGTAAAGTAGTCAAAGTGAATACATAGAGAACATCTACATAGGAGTCATTTAAGAGCAAAGCACTACCTGATAACTTCGGCTTTTGCATAACGCCAACTAATAAAATGGATGTTTATGAAGGAGTCATAAAAGACAATGCTTACTTAGTGGCTTCTGTTACAGTAACTGGGAAAGTGAGAGTGGATTGAAGCGGAGGGAGTTAAAAACTGGCTATTGCAAATAGGATTAAAGTCGGAGAATGATGCTTGTTACAGGATTTGTAATAATTGCCGATGCTTACGCATGTTTACTTTGTGCATTTGCTGCAAGAAAATGAGACGATTGCCAGAAAAAAAGAGCTAATGTATACAATGCAACCAACTCGTATTTTACGTGAGGAACGCTGTTTTTTCAAGGATACAACGCTGAATAAGATTGTGCTAGAGTAGCAAAACTTATTTGCATGCATGCCCATATATATAAAAATTATAGGCACGGTCGTAACGGAAAACGAGGTTGCGCTTGGATATGAATATTTCAATACCAACTATCTATTTAAAGAGAGAGAGTGAAATGGGATTTGAGGAATGCATACATACTTAATTCTCCTTTGCATACAGACATTGACTTCACTTTGCAATCTTAAGATTATTTTGAAGTAAATCATATTACATACACTATCACCATATCTTTCAATCCTTCAAAGTGCATTGCATAGGAGCAAGGAAGGATATGCAGGAATACCAAACCAATACCAGAGCCACGCTCAATGTCACGCCGGGTTGCATACAAGCATGTTGTTATTGCAAAGTAATGCAAGAGATGAGTAAGCTCGCATAGGTTCAGGTTCTGGTGTGTGAGCATATAAAATAGATAAATAGATTATGTTAATGATGACGATGGTGATGCATGTTATATTAGATAATGATACAGTTTTTTTGCTGGTACAGCAGATGAATGTTAATGGCGACCGAAAAGTGAGCAACACGGAACAAGGAGAGATGTTCTAATATTATACGAATATATGCATGAAGCCATCACTCGTTTCCTTCATATCATAGCGTATTTTTGGGTTGCCTCAATAAACTATAATGTACACACACACACACACAAAAAAAATGATAACGTTGTTGTGAAATGAAACATGATGGATATCCCGATATGAAATTGAGATCAGCGACCTGGGAAATACCAGTAATTGGTACGTACGCCATTAGTGTCTGGGGACGCCGTCGTCATAAAGCCATTACATTTCAAATAACCGGTCGCTTTAGGTCCGACATGTTTACTAGTAGGATACATGTGTACTATGTTTGTTCCATCTACAATTGGAATATTTTTTTCTACAAAAATCATTTCCTTGTATATATGTACAGATACCGTTTAATATTTATTGCTAGTTATGTTATGAGATGGAGTTGTGAAACAAAAATTGTGAAGGAAGGGGAGAGACAGATATTATTTGTTACCGAATACCACTGATCTGTGAAGCATTCAGGAACCATATGCACTTATAAAACATTCGACCAATTTACACTTTCGGTGGTGCTGGTGGTGCTTTACTGGATGCTGGAAAGGAGAGAATGTAACTATTTACGATCTGTCTATAATGTTCCGAAAAAAGTAAAGGCACTACATTATGATTATGAACGATCATGTGTCTCTACAATTTATGAACCATTATACAGCGTGGACTAAGGTAGAAAATTATGAGAGTGTAATGAATGTATTGATCAAGTAGATTGCGATAAATTGTCAAACTTCTTCATGGGAATTTCCGACAAAGATTATATACTACTACATACACAGTTCCTCCATTTATATTGTGCTAACCAAGTGCTTTGCTTCGCCTACTAGAAGAGCTAACGGAAAGATAAAATTCGGCAAAAAAAAACTTCGGAGTGAAAGATGATGACATAACTGTCTGCCTATTACTTTGACCCTTACCAAAACGCTGGTTGGTAATTCCATGTTTCAGAAGTCAGAAAGAAGGGGCCACAAATGTCTAGTCATGATATGTTGTAGCATGAAATGGCCTTCTTTTTTCGTACTTAAATTCGAAATTCATCATGCAATAAAGACGTAACCATTATAAATAAAACCAGAGAGCTGAATTCATGACTCATACGTAGTACACTTCTTATTGACGACTAGTGAGTTAGTATTTAAGTGTTCTGTGATGTTCATTCTCACAACCCGTTAATGCATGACGCTTAAGTAAGTCTAACAATTTGTACGCATACCTACCTGGCTTCCTAGTATTGGATAGGACTAGGCATCTCTACGGAGACTAGGCCAGCATTCGTCATCAAACTTCTGCTTTGTAGCTCACATTGTAAAACCATTTGAATTGAGTGTGCATAAAAGTCAGTACCGGAAGCAGTCTCAGCAGCAGTTTTAGTTTCAAACACATTTCGCCTAAGGCAGAAAAGGCATTCAAACAGCATAAAAATGGGAATATATGGGTGTATGTAAAAGTACATTTTCTATAAAAAATGACAATCATGATGAAAAGCATTCGCAGTAATAATGGAATGGCCTTGGGTTCAACTAAATCTGCAAAACAATCTCTGGAATTAATCCCGCCCGTTGAGATATCGCAATTTAATTCTAATAGTAGTTATAAAAAATTTATAATGAGGAGAACTTCAAACAACCAAGACTGTCAAAAGTGTGGCGACAGCAAATGAATCCAAAGTTTGAATAAAAAGAGCTGCCAAGTAAGTAAACCACTGTACTCCAACTTTTATGTAGATCGCACCTGGACGAGAACATCAAAGGATTGTAAAAAAAAGTAATTTAACTGGGTAATATGAGTTCAAGTACTTCCCAAGTTTACAACCCAACGCTCATGCCTTTTTTACTTACAAAATGTGTATGTGAAATTAAATGACGAATGAGGCAATAAATTTTAAGAGACTGACGAGAAGGAATAAGTTTGGGAAATGAAGGTGTTGAAACGTATATAGTTCTACATGGCTATTACATTTAACAAAATTATGATCAAAGATGAACCTTCACTTGCTAAAAAGGAACTTGCGCAAAGCTCAATGTAGTCCCTTGTTACTTATTGCAGATGACTTCCAATTTAATATACTTTCTTACCCTTATGCGTAATGAGTGACTTGACTAAGTAATGGGCTAAGATGAATAACGCCAACTTCAACATTCTGCTCTGAAGTATTGCTTGTTAGGTAATTGAAAAGGAGTTAAGATTAAGAAAGTCAAATACGTATGTAAGCAACCCCTTCCACCGCCAGCGATACAGTAATAAACAATGTAGAACACAACATCCTGCTCACCGTCAACTACACTCTTTACTTTCATACTTTAGTAAAAATATATTTGACAAAATTGATTGATGTTCTAAGCCGATACTGGGTCTTGTTGTTACGACGAAGGAATAAACTAGACAAAAATTATGCACCGATGATGGGCTGATGGGCAAAGGGGGAAGAAAATCATCAAACAAGGAATAAAAATATATGGAGTTTAGACAGCAACCATAATATTTATGCGGTGTACATGCGCATATTTTGCTACATGCATGACGTCGTGTTATCATAGCCTGTGAAAAAAGGGTCGTTCTGCCTGTCTTCTTCACTGATCGGTGCATCTCCCCAAGTACTGATTTAAGGAGTACAAATACTGTGTGATACGGTGGGTAAGGTAAATGGATGGATGCAACGCATACATGCAATGTTGGCAGTGACTAGTGACGCCAATTAATTTACCTTTCTGTGGCTGAAACTCCTCTCATGCAACTCATATTATTATGATGAACATATTACATGACTCATCCCATTTATGTATGCACATTTTCACATCTGTTTTTGTGGCTCAGCATATTTTTTATAATTATGTATGATAGAAAAATACCTTTCTGTTTGTGGAGTACTGTTACTGTATGCAAGTAATATTTTGTCCGAGATGTTTAGTGTTTTTCCTTCACTATATATTGACTAACTTGTCCATGACTTAATAGTAAACAGGAATATTTTTTGTGTACTAAAAGCACAATCAACGCACTAAAAGGGATTTCACATGATTCACAGAGCAACACCTAATACTTCATTAGCGAGAACAATGGAAGAAGTATTAATTCTACAAGCCACAACATTCAAAACACATAATATATATGGTTTGGTTTGCATATGAATATGCATGAAGCTACTCGCATTTTTTAAATCTGCTATTGACTTTGTTACACACACCTTAAAAATACAGAGAACTGCATTATAAAAATCATAATACTACAGAAATACTGAAACAATTTTTTAAAGTTAGATAAAGTATCAATCAATAGATTGGAAAGGAAATCATGGGAACTTGCACACAGGATGAAAATATTGCACATGTATTTCACTCCTACCTCTAGTATAATGCATCATTCCTTGATCTCTTGATGAAGGAAAACGATGACTCAGACTTCGTGCTTTCCCAGATCTGCTGTCAGCCAGGTCCTTGACCAACTCACAAGTATGGAATTTATGTCAGCATGAACATAGTTTTTGTTGCAAACATGACTTTAAAGAGAACCCGGGCATGATTTCCGTTTACTTTCCTCCCTTCTTCGGCCACATTCGTTCCAAATAATTTTCTATAGGAATGAAAGTTCCTGTTTACACCAGTCCACTATGCGTGTATATGTACGTATAGTCAATGCTTTCACTGCCCTTGTTTACTGCCAAAAAAAGTATACATGAAAGGGTCTGGATATTCGTTACCCCAGCGATCGATGCATCATTGCAGCATTCATTGCCTGTGTAGAAAGGGCATTATATATCAGATCAAAATGTACTTGTAATATGTACACATTGGCTTGCAATACTCGAATAACAGCATGTAATGCAAAAAAATATCCAGACTTTGTTCATAAATGTAATGTAGCAAAAACTTTCATGGTTGGAGACAAGAGAACTTTTGGAAACCCATTTTCACCAAGAATTTACTACTGAAATGGACAACTTTGAAATGGATATTTTTTTCTGAGAAAATATTTTTGTTAGCAAAGATTTCCATTTCCGCATAAACTATGGAAGTTGTTTGTTCGAGACCATTGTGCGTGAAGGCAGTACCAGTGCCTATCTGATGAATTGCGACCGTGTAAAATGGCATATGCTTAATTTATACATGGGTTTTATGTTTTGCAAAAATATACTTACTTACATACAAGGGTGATGGTAAAGGAATCCAGAAAAAGGGTTTCGTTCTCCACTTAATTTAGGATAGGGCTGGACCCGCTTTGAATATATGCGCCCGTTTGGATGTTGATTGATCCCGATTTTTTTCCATGGTTGCTTTAGCAGTTACTTGTCTGGTTGAACTTATTTTAAAACTACTCATCCGGGACACATATTATTTTCCAATCCAGTGATGGACTCAAGTAGAATCCATCATGGTAAATACGATAGAAATATAAAACGTATCCCGGACCCGTTGTAATAAAGAGTGAACAATGTGATCCTTGTAAAATTGAAGAGTGAATGCTTCCCTGGTTCCCGTGGTGTCTGATGATTGGTACGAAGTTAGTACTGCACAGGGATGATTCGTGGTGTTATAAAACTATCCACGACGCAACGCAATGCAAAACAAGCTTCATACTTTTATATGGCCGACAAGGGCCTTGGTAACGGCAATTCCATTGCAATCAGCAATTTGCAGGATAAGAAAATTTGCTATTAGTATAGTTCACCAGAAAGTTATTTCCTTAAATACTTTCACGAACCAGTTGTCATATAGAGTGGGTAATTTCAAGTATAACTGCTACTTCCCTGCTTAGCGTAGTGTCTGATGATTGATATGAAGATAGTTTTGCATAATGGTAGCTCGTGATGTATTTAAAATTATCACTGGGTTACCAAAATGAAAAACTAGCTTCACGTCTTTGGATGAACGACAAGGGGCTTGATAACGGCGATTCCATTGTAATCAGCAATTTGCAGGATAAGAAATTTGCTATCAGGATAGTTCACCAGAAAGTTGTTTCCTTAAATACTTTCACGGATTAGTTGTCATATAGAGTGGACAGTGTGATCAGTGTGAAATTGAAGTGTAACTGCTACTTCCCCGATTACCGTAGTGTCTGATGATTGATATGTGTCGCTCTCCAAAACAAGAAACAATTTGTGCTTTCGCTTTATAACGTTAAATACACGATAAAGCGAAAACATTAATGGTTCCTTCTTCTGGAGAAAGACACATATGAAGATTGTTCTGCATAGTGGGGGCTCGTGATGTATTTAAAATTATCACTGGGTTACCCCAATGAAAAACTAGTTTCACATCTTCGGATGACGAACGAGGAGCTTGATAATGGTGATGGTCCATGTGAAACTGAAGAGTTACTGCTGCGTCCCTGATTAGCGTTATGCCTGATGATCAGTATGAAGTTAGTTTAACACAATAAAGGACCGTGTTGTTTTAACTAACACGAGCCCCCTATCGTGCCAAACTAACGTCAAACCTTCAGTTGGCCGACGTGGGACGTGATGACGGCGATTCCTTCAATGTGCTGGATAGAAAACTTCACATTATTTTGAAATTGAAAAGTAACTGCTGCTTCCCGGATAAGCGTAGTGTCTGATGATTGATATGAAGATAGTTGTGCATAATTGGAGCTCGTGATGTATTTAAAATTATCAAAGGGCTACCAAAATGCACAACTAGCTTCACGTCTTCGGATGACCGACGAAGAGCTTGATAACGGCGATTTCTTTGTAAACTGCAATGTACTGGATAGAAAATGCCACATTAAAATTATTTTTGAATACTTTTATAAACTACTTCTGTACTGTTCACTTTTTGGAATTAAATAAAATGGCTGAAGTGCAATGATGTAAGTTCAGAGGTTGCGAAATCATCTCAAATTACATCACTCCTCGTATTCACAAACAAAGCTATTGACTTAATTACAGAAAACGTCGTGTCGGTACTTGTGTGAGTTGTAATAAAGATGTATGAAAATAAACTACCTCATATTTTTAATCGAATACAAAATTAAAAAGCCATAAAAAAGATTTATGCAATGTAAAAATCTTAAATGCCAACTTAATATTTACAGTAATCGTTTTTGATAAATCAAGCAGCCTTTATGTAATGCTATTCAAGTATTGTGCGTATTTTCATCCACGCCTTTTTCCTAAACCCCAAAATTAAAAAAGTTTTAAGGGTGATTTGTAATAAATAAGGCTTCACCCCCTCCAACAAGAATTAACTGCTGAAACGGTCAACTTTGAAATGGATAATTTTTCTGAGAAAATATATTTGATAGCAAAGATTTCCATTTTGCATAATCTAAGAAAGTTGTTTGTTAAAGACCATTGTGCCTGAAACAAAAACCAGTGCCTACATGATGCATCGTGAACGTGTAAAATGGCATATGCTTAATTTATAAATGGGTATTAGGCTATGCAAAAAATTACTTACGTACGTTTCTTTGACTCCTGTTATAATATACTTGAAGTATGGAAGACCAGTTGTCATAAAGAGTGGACAGTATGACCAATGTGAAATTGAAGAGTAACTGCTGCTTCCCTGATAAGCGTAATGTCTGATGATTGATATGACGATAGTTTTGTATAATGGTGGCTCCAGATGTATTTAAAATTATCACAGAACCACCAAAATACAAAACTACTTTCACATCTTTGGATGACGAACGAGGAGCTTGATAATGGTGATGGTCAATGTGAAATTGAAGAGTTGCTACTGCGTCCCTGGTTAGCGTAATCTCTGATGATCAGTATGAAGTTAGTTTAACAGAATGAAGGCCCGTGTTGTATTAACAATAACACGAGTCCTTCACCCTGCCAAACTTACTTCAAACCTTTAGAAGGCCGACGTGGTGCGTGATAACGGCAATTCCTTCAATGTGCTGGATAGGAAACTTCAGATTAATGGGAAATTGAAGACTAACTGCTACTTCCCCGATTACCGTAGTGTCTGATGATTGATATGTGTCGCTCTCCAAAACAAGAAACAATTTGTGCTTTCGCTTTATAACGTTAAATACACGATAAAGCGAAAACATTAATGGTTCCTTCTTCTGGAGAAAGACACATATGAAGATTGTTCTGCATAGTGGGGGCTCGTGATGTATTTAAAATTATCACAGAACCACCAAAATACAAAACTACTTTCACATCTTTGGATGACGAACGAGGAGCTTGATAATGGTGATGGTCAATTTGAAATTGAAGAGTTGCTACTGCGTCCCTGATTAGCGTAATCTCTGATGATCGGTATGAAGTTAGTTTAACAGAATGAAGGCCCGTGTTGTATTAACAATAACACGAGTCCTTCACCCTGCCAAACTAACTTCAAACCTTCAGATGGCCGACGTGAGACGTGATAACGGCAATTCCTTCAATGTGCTGGATAGAAAACTTCAGATTAATGGGAAATTGAATTATAACTGCTACTTTCCTAATTATTGTAGTGTCTGATGATTGAAATGGGTCGCTCTGAGGAGAAAGGTAAAACAGGTATTTTCGTTTATAACATTAAATACACGCTAAAACCGAAAACATCAGTTGTACCTTTCCCCTTAGAGCGAAACATATGAGGATAGTTCTCCATATTGGGGGCTCGTGATGTGTTTAAAATTATCACTGGGTCATCACAACTAGCCTCACATCTTCGGATGACGAACGATGAGCTTGATAAGAAGATTTCTTCGTAAACTGCAAAGTGCGAAATAGAAATTTTGACATTAAAGTTTTTTCCTTGAATACCTTTATAAACTACTTCTGTTCTGTTAACTTTTTGGCATTAAATAAAAATGGCTGAACCAGAATGATGTAATGTTAGACGTTGCGAAATCATCTCAAATTACATCACCCCTCATTTGAGAACGTCGTGTCGGTACATGAGCGAGTTGTAATAAAGATTTATGAAAATAAACTACTTCGTATTTTTAATTGAAGACAAAATTAAAAAGCCATAAAAAAGATTTATGCAAGGCAAAAATCGTAAATATTGACTTAGTATTTGCAGTAATCGTTTTTAATAAATCAAGCAACCTTTATGTAAAGCTATTCAAGTATTGTGCGTGTTTTCATCCACACCTCTTTCCTAAACCCCAAAATTAAAAAAGTTTTAAGGGTGATTTGTAATAAATAAGTAGCGTCAACCCCTCCAAGAAGAATTAACTGCTGAAACGGTCAACTTTGAAATGGATAATTTTTCTGAGAAAATATTTTTTGTTAGTAAAGCTTTCCATTTCGCAAGAACTAATAAAGCTTTTCAAGACCATTTTCAGTAACACAGATACCTATGCCTATGTGTTGCATTGCGAACCTGTCAAATGGCATATCCTTCATTTATACATGGGTTTTATGGTATGCAAAAATTTACTTACGCTTCCTTGACTCCTGTTATAAGGGTGACGGTAAAGAAATCCAGAAAACCTTCTCATTTTCCTGTTTTTCTGCTAATATAAGGTAAGAATGTATTGATCCATCTTTTCCATGGTTCCTTCAGCAGTGATAAGCGTAGTGTCTGATGATTGATATGAAGATAGTTTTGTATAATGGTGCTCGTGATGCATTTAAAATTATCACTGAGTCACCAAAGTACAAAACTACTTTCACATCGTCGGATGACGAACGAGGAGCTTGATAATGGTGATGGTCAATGTGAAATTGAAGAGTTGCTACTGCGTCCCTGATTAGCGTTATGCCTGATGATCAGTATGAAGTTAGTTTAACACAATAAAGGACCGTGTTGTTTTAACTAACACGAGCCCCCTATCGTGCCAAACTAACTTCAAACCTTCAGATGGCCGACGTGGGACGTGATAACGGCAATTCCTTCAATGTGCTGGATAGGAAACTTCAGATTAATGGGAAATTGAAGACTAACTGCTGCTTCCCCGATTACCATAGTGTCTGATGATTGATATGTGTCGCTCTCCAAAACAAGAAACAATTTGTGCTTTCGCTTTATAACGTTAAATACACGATAAAGCGAAAACATTAATGGTTCCTTCTTCTGGAGAAAGACACATATGAAGATTGTTCTGCATATTGGGGGCTTGTGATGTAGTTAAAATTATCACTGGGTTACCCAAATGCAAAACTAGCTTCACACCTTCGGATGACCGACGAGGAGGTGGATAAAGGTGATTTCTTTACAAACTGCAATGTATTGGAGAGAAAATTTGACATTAAAGTTATATGCTTGAATACTTTTATAAACTACTTAAACTATAAACTAGTCCTCCCAAATTACATCACCCCTCATCTAAGAACATAAGCAAAGAATCTACCTCGCTGGCTGGCTGATTCTTGGACACCATTGTATCCATGCATACAACCACACTCTATGTAAAATTGCCATACAACCGCAATTTTATATGCGGGCACCCATTATTCCTCACTCTTACTCCTACTGAAGTAGCTTTGCGGTTTTATGGTGTTTCCATGCAAATTGCCACATAATGTAAAATTCCCATGTAACCGCACTGCTACCTCAGTGACGTAATTCTATACCAAATCCTTACTGGGACCAAACTACTAGACAAGATGAAGCCCGCCAGATTCAAGCCAAACGCCAATCGTGCCAGGATTGGATTTGTCTGTATAGACCACCACCATACAACCGCATGGCTTTCTTAGTCACTTGGTTCTGTGTAGTTACGCATTTAATATAATAAAATTTATGTGTCTGTAAAATGTGGTATTGTTGGGTGGCAGCATGCTACATGTTAAAAAATGCAAATTGTCCTGCACTAAGTGCAGGAACGGGCCCCTTTCTAGTTTATTCATAGAAAAGGCAAAACAACTGAAATACTAAAAATATCGTTTTTTGGAAATTGTGAGTGGTAGCAAATATTTATGAAAAGAATCCCCTTACTATTTTTAATTTAGGACAAACCATAAATTTTCTTAAATGATTGCACGTGGCCCTGAAGCTTATTCCAGTTTAAACAAGAGTCTAAATTTTTATTACTACTACTTGCTAACACGAGATAGAATCAGAGAATGTGCGAATCCCATCTAAATTTATTTCTTTCAACCTATTGCATGTTTCATGATTCAATCACGTATTGTACTTAATGTGAGCTGATTTCATATTGTTAGCTTAAAGAGAAAACAATCCCTTGACTTAGTGATGGATATTAGATAGCTTACGTAGAGAGACGGACCTTGAAATTGATGAAAAGTAATCACAGACAATAATGCTACCACTTGATTATACTCATGCACGCTTGTTCCTATCAAAATCTAACTTATTTGGTTCTGCTAAAATGGTGCCTAAACGATGGTGAGGGGACTTCTACAATAGGGCACTGAAGGTAGTTGCCCGCTCATGCAGAAATGGGTTAGAAACTCTATTGAAAGTGAAACTAAAGTTGGCGCAACCCGATTTGCATTTTAAAACTTTCACTGGTGAAAGTTGGGTATGATAATGTACTTCTTTGAGAATAATGAATGAGAAAGACAAATGGGTGATTTGTATTAACAAAGTAGCTTCAGCCCCTTCAACTTGAATTTACTACTGTAATGATCAACTTTAAAAAGGATATTTTTCTCAGGAAATATTTTTGTTAACAAAGATTTCCATTTTGCATAATATAAGATAGTTGTTAGTTGAAGACCATTGTGCCTGAAACAAAAACTAGTGCCTACCTGATGCATTTCGAATGTGTAAAATGGCATATGCTTAATTTATACATGGGTATTAGGCTATGCAAAAAAAATTACTTACGTTTATTTGACTCCTGTTGATCCATCTTCTCCATGGTTCCTTCAGCAGTTCTTGGGGTAGTTGAATTTAATTTATAACTACTTGTCTGGGATACATCACATCATCCAAGCCAATGATGGATTCGGGTGGAATCACGGCAAATAAACATGGAGAATGAATTGTACCCCAGACCAGTTGTCATGAAGAGTGGACAGCGTGATGAATGTGAAATCGAACTGCTGCTTCCCTGATTAGCGTAGTTTCTGATGATTTATATGAAGATAGTTTTGCATAATGGTGGCTCGTGATTTATATAAAATTATCACGGGTTCACCATAACGCAAAACTAGCTTCACGTCTTTGGATTTCTTTGTAAACTGCAATTATTGGATAAAAAAATTCAAAGTTTTTTCCTTGAACACTATTGTAAACTTTTTCTGTTCTGTTAACTTTTTGGCATTAAATAAAAATGCCTGAACCAGAATGATGTAATGTTGGGCATAGCAAAATCATCCCAAATTACATCACTCCTCATATATTCACTAAACACAATAAACAACTAAAATACTAAAAATGCGAGTTGTAGCAAATAGTTATGAAACTACTTACTATTTTTGATTTGTAACAAAATTAAGTATTTTCTTTATATTTTTTAAAAATGCAGTTGTCCACCGAAACCACATAGGTTGACCTTAACCATCTTCTCTGATGTCCCACCAGGCTTGTGACTAAGTGATGCTGATATATATTATATGTATGTACATCTCGTCTTGCCGGTTGACAGAAAATGAAGGAAATTGACTGCATATCTCTATATCATCTCTATCACATCGTACTACTTCAGTATATCTGTATTACATGTAAGTGCATACAATAGAGAGGTGGCATGGCGTTTCGAACTTTCTCGACACTCTGTTCTGCTTCACGTTGTTATATTTTACATCGACTGTTTCTTAGTTTAAAACTGTATTCATGGAAAATTTGTATAAAGGATACAAAATTGCTTGAAATCCTTATTACAAGGTTAGGTGGTGTGATTGAATTGTTTTAAAGATATGACTGATGGTTTTGATTATACCTAAAAAAATGTTCTAATAATGTTACGTAGTAGTGTACACAGTAGTCAATAGTGGTGTTTGTGTAAATGCATTGACTAAATGAAAGAGCTTGTCCATATACATACCTTCTCACATCCCAGCCTTCATTAAGTTTTGTCAAGCCAGGGTGGTGCATTATGCCTTTATGCTGTGACGATTACGACTCAAATCTCGACAACGAGCATCCAATGTTTTACTATTACGGTATCTGAAGAAAAGTCTGAGATCTAAAAATGCAAAGATATTGTATTGTGTATGTTCTCTATATGCTTTTGCAAATATATACATACGTGATATCCTTTCTGATGAACAACATATCATGATGGATATTTTAAGATATGCATAAACTTTATATAATATGACGTGTCAATTTTTTCAATCATACGCATGTATCTATCTATGAACTGTATGTATTGTGCATTGAGTGCACTACTTTTTTGGGTTGAGTTGCATGCATGCCTTGCCCGGTGTTTTTTCACACGGAAAAGGCTCGGCGTTTCGCTCAAAACACTGGATAATATTAGCGTCCCATAATTTCAAAGGACAATCACAACATCCCTCACAGCATCTACGTCTTAAAATATATCACAAGAAGAGCATGACTATACATTGCTATATATTATGTATATTGGAGGCATATGGACGAGAAAATAATATATGAACAACTTTAACCAGATAGTTATCAAGCTTATACAATAAACTTGTAAAGCACAGAGGAGCTGCTCATATCCCTGTTATACAGTAAAGATGCTTTCTGGCGAGTATGAATATAACGGGCGGCGGAATCATTTCTTCCTCTCCACTGCCTAACTTTCTTATACCGTTTCTTCGGCGTTACGATCATAGCCCACTCCCGCTAATTCGGCTTTGAGATATTAGGTTGAGCTATCATTTCATTAAACAAAAGCTGGGTGAGTAAACAAATAGGAAGAAAAATCATGTTTGAAGTTTCTCCACCAATGCTGGTTGACTTTTTCATCAAGCCTGATAAAAATGCTACAGCATTTTCAGTGAACAGTTTTCCCTCCCACCTACAACCTACGCATCGGCTTTCTATGGGATTGTAAAATTATGTTGGTGTATAAATAGTTATTATATTTAGCATTAATTATTAATATTAATAAACCTTCTTTTATTTCTATAATAGCATATTCTTGAAATAATCATTTTAAGATTCTTTTGTTTTAAAATACCTCTAGTTGGTATAAAACGCGGGTGAGTGTGATAACGTGAAAGCTGGATTATAAAATATTTCCAAGAGGAAACCTTTAAAAAGATTTAGACAGGATCTAAAGTTTTGAATACTGATTCAGTAATCACAGAAATCGCTTTGATATACTTATAGACAATCCCACTGTAGTGATTTTGAATTATTGTGTATATTTTCGTGCACGATCGCTTTGCTAAAGCCTAAAGTTGTTAGGCAATTCCTTAATTAACCAATTATTAGTAGTCGAATGATCTTAGTCTAAAAATACTGTCACATAAAAATATGAGATCGTAAAATGCGGGTTCTTAATGGATGCGGAATTCCATTTAAATAAGCTAGAATTTGTATCATTTTAAGCTAAGGTAAGAGTCAGGGAATACACTTAATACCGTTTTATTCGATAAAAAGCTGAAGTAAATCTAAATGTTTACTTTACACCAGCAACCGTCTAAATATAAAATATTTTTATTGATTTACGAATGTATACCCTGCGAATTCTAACGTGAACTAAACAAAGTTATTTTGTGATTTTTCAGAACCGATTAGAATAATAATCTCATCCCTTAACATCCCATCGGAGTAAGACTTCTAAGCATCACACAGAACACCACAGACTTACCCTGTCGTCTAGCATGTAGATTATTCATTCAGACACAGTATTGGTAAGGCAAAAACTTTTTTACCTTCATGCTAGTACCTTCTTGAATGATAATTTACTACAACAACAATTGTTCGAGTGAAAGTGAGCGTCTTCCCAGCATTCCAGGCTTTCAACAGATACAATTTCATAAGATTTACGTTTTCAATGCCCAGTTGTCTTCACTGATAATACTCAACTTAGCATTGAACACGTAGATCTAAGTAATTGTTCATCAACATCATCAATCAATCAATCAATGAACTTGTTAGTGGGAAGGTTTATGCCACCCTCGTGGATTTTTCTTGGCTGCAGAAAACGCAAACAAATTCACCCGTATGTAGAAAAATTCTTTCATCCAATTCTAGAAATACGAACGGATGATCTGAGGCTGATGTACGCAATAATATTCATTTCACTAATTATTTATTTACGGTTTTGAGCAATAAAGTAACTTTGCATTAATATTTTGATTGTTTACAGATCCCGTATCTAAATACCAGTCTAAAGATTTATCACTCGTAAAGGCACCACCAGACCCAAGACTCATCTGACAAAGCCACATTACGACGATTCACTTGAATGTGGGACTTCATACAGAAAAACCAAGAAGTTTTAATTCATGCAGAAACAGTTTTGGATGGCAAATATTTAGTTGCATCCATTCTTTTTTTTGCTCGAATTATACTTTTCTGCAACAAAAAAAGGAAAAGTGAAAGGACTTTGAGCATCTTGCCAGTATTCCTGGCTGTCCCCACATCCTAAATAGCCTTCAGACCTATTACACCCGAAGATAATCTGATAGACACAATTTCATCAGGTATACCTTCTTGATGCTGAGTTGTCACCAATAAAATTCAAATCAGCATTAAGAAGGTTGATCCAAAGTAATTGTTCATCATCTAATCGGCTTACAACTTAGAACGAGATTGGTCATCACATATGGCAAGTCCTGCCATAAGTTAGTGGGACAGCTTATGTCACCTTCGCCGATTTTTGTTGGCTGGAGAGAGCACTCCTTCATTGGTTTCCTCAATAATAACTAGTTAAACCTTCCTTGCCACTCACAATTTTATACAAAAGCGACAGTAACATCTACAACAAAAGAAAGTAGTAGGATTGTGAGATGTTGGATGAACAAATGGATTCGACTTCAGCTCGGACTGGAGGAAGTTGTAAGTCTACATAAAAGGAATAAAATACTATACTTGGGAAGTCTTTTTGTTTCAAGAGTATACATGTACTGGAGAATCTCTCCGGAAGATTCCAAACCAGGTGCTCATGTGCAACTACCCCACATTTACACTGTCATTTCATCGGACGAACAATGTTAACCGCTTTTAAATACATTTGGAGGAAGGGAAGGCGATAAAGTGGTTAGTGAAGGTATTTCTTAAATGATTGCGCTTGAGCCGGAAGCTTATTCCAGTTTAAACTGGAAAGCAAATTTTCATTTACGTTAATTTTTAATATGAGAGAGTTAGATGAAATGTTACTTCCATATTTATTTGATTCTTTCATCTTAATGTAGATGCTTCATGATTCAGTTAGGCGTCACGCGGCTATTTACTGGTGATGAGTAATTAAGTACTTATATATTTGTAGTTACTTTTTGGAAGCTAGTAGCTCAACCAGCTCCCCGAAAGAATGGGCTGGGTGGAATACGGGAACGTCCTGGGTCCTGTGTAGTAGTCAATAGAGGGATGAGAGACTTCCTCAAGGATTATGCGTGGTAGCAGAAATTGCAGGATGTACAATTGGCAGAATGTACAATAATCACATACACGTTAAATCCACGAAGGAGGAGTTTATTTTAAAGAATTTGTCTTTTATTCACCTTCAAATCTTTAGAATGAAAGGAGTCCAGTAGTTTTTATATAAAAACACATTGATAGGCAATGTGAACTTTTCTAACTTTTATTCCTATATTCCTATCCCTCATCTCCATTTTCTTGGCTTTGAAAAGATCTTCTTTACGTGTCACTCTCTCTGCGTTCACTTCTCCGGGATAACTAACTTTTTCTCCTTCCTCCTCCTCCTTCATTTCATCATGATCAGAGCAGTGTCACAACTCTCCCCGTAAAAGTGGGAACGGAGAGAGAGATAAGCCACCGGACCAGGGATATGTGAGACGATTTTTATCTGTTTTCCAACATTGCCCCGTTTGGCTTAGAGAGATGCAGCTGCGATTACGCAATCAGATGATGACGCTGATTAAGTAACGACGCTTCGCTCGCTACGTAATCATCATGCTACATATCCATGTACATGCATATCCATATAATCTCACATGTCTCTGCTCCTTATAAATATTATTGTTATACCTATTTTGACACAATGCTTTCTGCTACTACTACTCATATCAAATATCATGCTTTCTAATTTTTAGGGGGTGACGTACATATATGCATCGATTTTAAAATAATTTGATATTTTTAATATCCCGAAATCGTTTTTTAAAATCAAGTTTTGTTTCAGAAGTTGTTTTCGACTTGTCTTTTTTATCTCATGCTAAAACAAATGCCATTAACCAAACTATTGTTTCATTAAGTTTATTGATATTTTATTAATTATTTAATAATTATTACAATTCACGTATAAATAAAGACACTTTTTCTCTTCAAAATATTACACTGCTTGATTGTACATCGAGGGCAATGGACTGTGTAATGGATGTCTCAGTCTTCAAATACTTCATTTTTTTCATTTCATACAGAAATAATTTGGCCAGTTATTTTGCATTTAATCAGAATTAAATCTCTTGACATTTGATATAATTGGTTGGTTTCATAAAAAATAAAGACACGTTTTAGGAACAATCTGAGTTACTATTAAAAATATTACAAACAATCACATTTTAATATTCAGAAAGGAACTGGACAAGCAGGTAGTAGTCGTGCCTCTATTTCCATTTGATCCTTCGCCTCCTTGAGAAAAGTCTCAACTCTAGGTCTGTCAAGACTCACCTTCAGTCCCATTAAGGTATCAAGTTCAAGCGATGGATACGTAAATGTATCGTCATCGTTCATCAAAATGTCCAGTATCTCTTTCCAGCTTTCATTATCTTTGTTCTGAAAATCCACTTGGTCATTATTTGAATAAAATTGTCGAAGAATTTTTGCACGACCATCCGCTAACATATCCAGATGTTGAGGTGAATCCAAAATATGAACCTGAAATTTAACTTTCTGTAAAAATTCTTTAATGCGGATGAGATCGTCTCTGAATGCCCATAACGTAATAACTATGCCAGCACTACCAAATCGACCTGTACGACCAGTGCGATGAATGTAGGTGCACAGGTCTTCAGGTGCTTCGAAATTGATGACTAGATCCACTCCTTCACAATCTATCCCTCTGGCTGCTACATCACTAGCGACTAAAATCTTACACTTTCCGTCCTTCGTACTTCGAAAAGCTTTCAGTCGACTGAATTGATTCATCTTACCATGCAACAAAGCAACATCATAACTGAGTTCACTCAACAAATCGTAGATCTTGTCAGCTCTATCAAAACAATAAAACACCAAACATCTAATTATTAATAATTGACGTAAAGCACTTCTAACTTCAGAATGCTTAATTTCCAATATAACCTAAAAGTACATGCTTGTGATAACAACTAACTTACTGAAGCGTGTATCTTGAAAAAATGATTGCTTGATTGTACTGAAACTTTTGAAGGATCTTGAGGATAACTTTAAATTTCTTCTGGAAAACATCTTCCTCGTTGGTGGCTTCTGACTGGCTTAAAACTTTATGAATATTTACAATATACTGTTCAACAGCAAGTAGCACTGGTGTGCTGTCAATAGTTATCTCTATCGTCTCCCTCATAAATAGACGGACAAACTCTTTGAGTCCATCTGGATACGTAGCACTTGCTGCAATAATTTGTTTCTCCACAGGAAGATGCTGAAAAATACTACTAATGTCTGAAATAAACGCCAATTCCATCATACGGTCTGCTTCATCCAACACAACCACCACCACTTTCGAAAGATCCATATGACCTTCATTTACCATCTGCAAAATTCTTCCTGGTGTTCCAACGACGACGTTGCAATTTCTTGACCTTGTCACGCTTTGAGAAACCATTGTACCTCCAATAAATAACTTAACCTTTAAACCTACAAAAAAAATTTAAATCATTTTAAATCAATTTTCCAGGGGTTCTTTAAAAATCTGATGCCAGCATAATTAATTGAGTACGGTGTGTATTTACCTGGCATAAAAACACCAATGTGTTTCAATACCGTCTCATTTTGAACAGCTATTTCCCTAGTGGGTGCTAAAACTAAAGCTTGAATATCTTCAATTGAATCCGTGCTTGATAGATCCATTTTTTCCAAAAGAACCACACTGAATACACAAGTCTTTCCAGTGCCGCTTTTCGCTTGAAGAATCAAATCTAGATGGGAAATTGGCAAATGATATAATTAAAATAAATATTCCATTCGTAATCCGAAAGAGTAAAACTCAACTTTAGTATAACTAACCAAATCCATACTTTCCAGCTGGAATAGCCTTGATTTGAATCGGAGACGGTTGAAAAAAATGACAATTCTTCAGTCCTCTCACAATCGGTTCTTTAAGGTGCAAGTCTTCAAATTTCACAGTAGCATTCTCCCCGGTTACCTGAACATCCATGGACCTCAGCTTCTTACTTCTATCATGACCCAGTTGATATTCTACATCAAATTCACTCGAGCTTTCTGTCGTCGTTTCCTCAAGTGTCCTATTGGTTCCAGCATGATACTCACTCTGACTTTGAATGTCGTCAACAACTTCCTATGTTACATAAACACATAATGCGCTTGTTAAATTACTGCACAATACAAAGCTTATAACTGTCAGTACCATCCTCCATAATTATCAACTAGCAATTGTTGCTAGTGGTAGGGTTTTACTTTTTTCAATTATGTTTTCGCCAATTGATAGCTTAGGTAAAATGAGGAATCAAGTTCAGATTAAATTGGAATTACTTCTGAGGGGAAATGTCATACCCCTTTTTCAAGCGTAAGGTATACCGTGTAGCATATCATTCGACAGCTAATCATGAGAGAATATCAACGGTAGTTATCTGAGATGTTATCTTCAGGGTCAAATGTCATGATGACAACCCTTCCTTTTTCATAGGTCAAGTATACTGCATGCATTATGCATTTCAAATAGGGAACCTCTTTCTGTGTATTTCAAATACGCCATCTCAGCACAATATTAGAGTAGACCAACAACCCTGACATGCGTGCTTATCTTGAATTTTATCATAAATGTCATCAGTTTTCTTTTATAACCCCTAAATTGCTAGTTCGTTACCAGGTTTATTATACTTACTTCTAAAACCTTAAATGACAACGACTTCAACAGGTCATCCTTTATCTTTCCATGGTTGGCGTCGTCAACTCCATTACAACCATTAGCAATGGCAATGTCCATCTCCAGTCCAGTCACTTGACTTGATATCCGATCTATGATAACCTTACTAACCGATTCCTTCACAAAAACAACAAATGGCAAATGCCGAAACAGATAAGCAAGGCGCAGACAGGTTATCAATCTAACAAACAAAAACAAAAAAATGCTTTTTATAACATAAACAAAGTATCTGATAATCTGATCAGAATGTATTTTTCTTGTGTACAAAATATCGTTCCCCATACATGCGCAAATTGCCGGGTTGAGTTTTTAGGGAGCTCCAATAATGGAAAATAAGACCTGCACTGGAAATAGGTTCGAGTATGTATATTATGAATATATACAAGCACAGACACATAGCAATGGGAACATCAAAATCCAATAGAGTGTTTAAAAGATGCATCTATGAAAGAGTACAGCAAAAGAGAAGGAAATAAACTAGTCGTGTGCAACATATGTACTTTTATCTTTCTATGCCCCAGTGCACTTCGTCATCCAAGCGCTTTTCGAGTTTTAAAGTAAGAAATAGAGTTTGGCTGCCCATGTGCCTTTTTAATATTTGGGGGAGTTTCTTTAACCCGTTGTGGTTGAATTTTAATTGCTTTCGTCATATGACCTTGTCTGAGGAAATCTGACGTGGATCGTCAAATATAATATTACGATTTTCTTTAAATATTCGATTTGTCGTCAGTTGTAGCTTGTTTATGAAGAAGTAAGCATCATAATGCCAGTGCCTATCACCCGGGCTGAGAGACTTGAAGTTATTAGGCAGTTAGAAGAGAGTAGAAATGAATTAACTGAAGAGTCTATGAAAATTATTGGTGAAATAATTAGATTGGACGGTTTGGCACAACACCCTAGCACTTCATCTTGGAGGAAGAGTAGATTAGAACAACTGCGTTTAAAGAAAATAGCAGAAGAAAGTGTTATAAACGACCAGATCAAAGACCTTGACCAGCAGATCGCAGCAGAAATGTGGTCCATGACACGTTTGCCTCATTGATTCAACAGAACAGACAGGTGTATTAGTGTGCAATTAATTTGTGTAAAGTAAACAATAGTGTTCCATTCTATATTAAGAAATTATAATAAAATTCTGAATTCAGAGTGCGTTACTCAAGCTATCTAACAACAATTAAACGTGAAAACCAATAGTATTATTGTCGTATTGATCCATCGGTTTCATCATTCGTGATGGGTTTACGACGTAGAAAAACAAATTGCTCGGAATGTTCCGAACCAGTGGCTTCTTATAAGTGTCCTACTTGCTACTCAAAATAGTAAGTATTTTTTTTTGTCTTTTTCGTATTGTGTTCGCCACTACGCATCATGTATTAAAAATATGGGATCGTTGCTGTAATTAAATACTTTAATAATAACACACCAATATTTTGTTCATGATAGCTGTTCTGTGGCCTGTTACAAGACACACAAGGAGAAATGTGCACTGCTCAGTCCACCAAAGTCAGAGACGGGAGCAAATAATCGTTCATTGGGGTTGAAACGTCGATATGAGTACGCATTTCCAACTGAAGACACGGTCCCACTATCAAAACTTTTGGAAATAAAGGATGATGGTAAGAATTTTATAAGAATTTTAACATATTCTAAATGAGAAGTGGTAGTAAAATATTATGCATGTGTACGAAAATTTATGATTTAAAAAGTCGATAAATTGAATGGTTTATACATTTACATTTCTTGAATGTTTCTTAGAACGCGTCCAAACCCTCTTACAGGATCCTAAGGTACGGGGATTGATGTCAAAGCTGGACGGGGCACCAAACCCTCAAAAGGCTTTCAGCATCCTCATGAAAAATCCGGAATTTCGAGGATTAAGTAACGTCATCTTGCAAATTGTTGGTGTGACTGAGGACTATAATCTTAATAAATAAACCCGACAGATGTAATGATGTACCTTTAAAATTTCCCAATTCCCCCTACCCTTCTGAGTGATCCTCACCTCTAGAATTTATTTTATTTTAATAAGGTCAAAGGTCACACTGGAGTTACCTAAGAATTTGGGAGCCCCATTAATGAACTGTTCTCTCCAGTAGCTTCCTTTTGATGTATCACAACTGTACCTTACTATTCAAAAAAAATTGACCTGACCTTTGACCTAGTAGTTCCCCTGAACCGATTTGACCCATCTTTGAACTCGATTGTACTTTTGACCTAAAACATCGATTAGTGAAAACAGAATTTAAAGAAGTGAAACCATCTTTGAGTTTTGGACGAGTTCTATTGTCAACCTCAATACGGTCAAAGGTCGCACTGGAGTTTCCTGAGACAATTGGGAGTACCTCAAATGAATTACTCTTTACGGTAGCTTCATTTTGATGTATCACAACCTATACCTTACTATTCAAAAAATTAACACGACCTTTGACCCTGAACCGAATTGACCCATTTTCGAACTCGATACCCGCTTTGACCTAAAACATCGATTAGTGAAAACAGAATTTAAAAAAGTGAAACCGTTTTTGAGTTATCGTGCCCCCGGACGGACGACATCATGAGTCTTTTCAATATGTACCTAAAGGTAAATAACAAAGGTACATAATTATGACGATTGGTTAAGCATTCTTTCAAAACTTATCACTAATTATGGCGTATGAAATTGTTAAAACGAAAGTATAGTAATATTAGTATATTATGTTACTGCTTGTTCTGAGCAACAACTACTACTGTTAAATATTTTTATAACGATTTGTATTCAGATGGATTGAATGTATGATCTCATGTTTACAAATGGAGAATGAAGCTTTGTTAAACTACAACTCGATTGTTTCGCATTTCAAGACGTTTAATTTTATTACTCATCGCGTCGTCATATTCATTATCATAATATTTTCTTATTATAATACACATGGCTAGTTTGTACAAATTTTTTCATAAATAATGTACAGTTCATGGATTTTTATAGACGTCTATTTACCTGTCGTCCTTAAATTTAAAACACTATACAGCGTTGTACATGAAAAGTGATTGCATAAAACTTAACAAGTTGAGGAATTTTTTTTAAACATGCAAAAAAAGTTAACAAAATAGTGGCTCAACAAACACTATGATAAAAAGCATTACAAAGTTATGAAAGAAGACTCCTTTAATTCTATTTTTGCATACAATTAAAATGCCAGGTAGAAAGTTTTCCCTACTTTTCTTCACTTTAACGAAACAAATGCACCAAAAAATATTTAAATAAGCGATCACATGCATTACTTTCAAGTTATCAAGTAGGTAAGCATATGTACCGTCAACGATCCAAACAACAACATTCATCCTGCCCTTTCACGGGTTGTGTAACTTTAAGTGGAATTAAATGCTAGATTCTAGAATTGACATTTTGTGGGAGGATGTAAAATATTATGAAAAAAATTATACTAAGACGAGTAATTTTTTTAGCGTTCAAAAGTTCGTGTCACAGACAAGGTGTTTGCAATCGTTACACCCTTTGGTCTGACTGCATGATCAAGCTTATTTAGCAAGTTTCGTTTACAGAAGCTGTATTCTATTCCTAAACTAGGTTATGCTTAGTTAAAATGTTTCTAACATAAAAAACCCATTATCTTTATCATGAATTATCGAAGGAAACAGTCTTTTCTTGGGTCATACAACAATATTGCAATCCTTACAGCTACAACTTAGTTTCGTACTTAATTTGAGTATTACATATAACATTAAAGTAACACGTAACTAACTTACACAATTATTAAAATGTAGTTTCGATAAAGTTTTAATCATTATCTATAAAGTTTCCATAATACATTCCTCACAAATATAATAACTTTTGTTCTCTGCCTAATTTCCTTACTGTCTGTGACGGACAAGCAGCAGTTATTTATAATTTCTTTTTAAATAACAACGACGACAATATTTTAAATTTTCCCACAAATGCATATTATCCGGATATTATATCTGTGATTAATCATTAGGTACTTTTATACGTGAACAACGAAAACCATACAGACTCCATCTTATAAAATATTCTACCTCTACAATCTACAATCTAGTTTTTATTTTATGATTAGCTAGCACTTATGTAAGTAATTTTGTATTCCTAATCATAAAATTGTAATTTCCACTATCCATTGACTCTTCGATACTAATGAAATACTTATACGGTACGAAAATTATAAAAGAAGGACATAAAACGAAAATATCACATTGAACTCGGCATCATAAACTATCCTATTAGATTTAATTTGTGTAGGTGATCTACTAACTATTAGGAAATCATTAAAACAAAATGTTTGTCTATTTCATTTTATTTTTGGGAGGATAAAAACAAGTGTGAAAAGGAATGCAGAATAGCACAGGTAAAACTTAACAGACCATTACCATCACACTTAACCATTTTTGATTTGGTGAAAATGTTGGATGATTAATATTATCATTTTGTGATTTTAAAACCTATTTTTTTGGCACTACAGACAGACAGAATTTTAGAATCCATGAAATTAAAGTCGGTGACACGGAATTTTGTCTATAAAGGCGAATAAAATAAAACTGCGTAGGTGGTGGATATAAATAAAACAATTATTCATAAATTAACGATAAAAACAGGTTGTCAACAACATGTTGAAAAGATATTGGCACGTAATAAAACTGTGGCCTGCAAAAACAACTATTGTCCATAATACATATTGCTATTATATTACACCTTAAAAACCAACTTGAGTCAAGATATTTAGTTAAAAGACAGGAAAGTAGTAAAACCCCAACTATTGTTTAAAAGCTACTTTGTTAAAAATTATAAACATTATAAACTACTGACTGAGAGAAATTGCTTCGTTGTTGAGTAAATTAAAAATTTGAAAATGTTGCATATAAATGTATTATGCTGGAGCTATTTAGGCAAACTTTATGAATAATACTCGTGGTTTCTTAAAGGACAGTAAGGTAACATAATTTAAGTTATACACATGACAATATATTCCTAGACAACAGCTAGTAAAAGTGTATGTATGTATAGTACATGTCGAAAGCATAGAGATGCAAACTGCAAGAAGAGTATATAATTTTTTTCACACAACACTGAAACTGTTTCTTATCCCTAAATTAGAAATGGAACTACAAATTTTCACACTTTAATTTATATGGCAAACTCTGTCACTACACCTCATAACGAAGATACATACACCATTGCGTTGCGTTGCTTCTATTTTTTTACTTGGACGCCTACTACTTTCTATAGTTTTTTTGTTCACGCAAGAGTTTGCACCAATGTGGTATAGAGTGTGCAGGAGTAGGCGTTGGGAGAAAATAGTGAGAAGAAAGTTTGGGGAACACAAGTCGTGGCGTGAAAGCAGAAATGGGAAATGTGTGGAGAAAGTAGCTTTCTGACATGAAACACCTTTGAAGTAAATGAGTAGTAGTAGTAGTCGTAGTAGCTCAACACTTGTTGTGGCTCGAGTGTTGATGGTACGATATAAATCAAACTGCGGGTGAAGTGAATACGTTTGTTTCTTAATAAGAGGAAAACTATACACTCATTAACCCAGCTATTCACTCATAATTAAGGAGTGTTTTAGCTATTACAAGTTCTTTTTTTCTATACTTTTAACGTTTCTGTACATACTGCATAAAATTATATATATATATGTGTGTGTATACAATAGATATCTATGTAATTAGTAATTATCTTCTATCAAGGTCCAATTCATCATACGACACTTTCTTCCTCCAGATTTTTTGAGATTTTCTTAGAGCTTTGGCCAATGGAAGGTGCACCACCGCTAGATATACTATTTCCGTGATTATTCACTATCATAGGATTACCACTACTACCGCTTGAAAGGAGATTAATAGGAGTCTCTTTCCTCATCGAAGATTGAACAGGATTGGCACTATTGGCACTAGAGAAACTGGCGGATGCCACTGAATTGGCATTACTTACAGGTCTATGACTAAAACCATACGGGCTGGGAGACTCATTAGAGCCTAGTTGACTAACATTCCGTTTCTCTAGCCAAATTGCATACTCGGCTTGTGCTAAAAGTTTTTCTACGTGTTCCAGTTGTTCTTTGTGATTGAGTAAACGCTGGAGTCCAGCCGAGTGTGAGTTGCTATCAAGTGACTCAGTCCTGGATAAAATATGTTCTGTTTGGTTTAGAAGGTGTTCCACACAACCAACTATCGTGTTGTTGGATGTAGGAGTTGGTACGTACAGTGGCGAGGTTCCGGGGCGAAGTGCGGCAGGTGACGGGGCGCATGAAGGGTTGTTGGGGGACGTTGGGGTCTTGTCATATAGCGGGGTGGCTCCAGGACCACGGTGCTGTTGCTTTGGCAAGGGAAGCATCGGAAGTCGTCGAATGTCCTCGACGGAATTCCCCCTGTATTCTCTGCAAAGAGTAAAAAAAATGCACGTTAGACTCAATTCTGTTCGTATTTAATAGACCAAAAATCATTATGAAAACAATTACAGCTAATCTAAAAAGCGCTGAGGGTGCCTTTTCAAGTATGTCATTACTACATTGCTAAAATCAAACAGTACGAAGGTAGTAAGAGTAGGTGGTGGTACTTGAGTAGCAATTTACTTGGTCAAATTTGAGGTATACACACAAAATACTTGGCTTCATATGGAGTCATACCTAGCATAAACTACTTCAGGAACATCTCTTCCATTTTTCAAATGTATATCTGACACAATGCCAGAGTCAGGAGTAACATCATGGCTTGATTCACTGGAACAATATGGTGGAGGATTTCCCATTCCAGGTAAATGACTTGAGCCAGGGGTGCCCAGCTGGAGAACAAAGTTTCGTCCAGCATGATTATTTCCGGGTGCGGTCAATGAGGCAGACGGTGCCCCAGCAGCTGCAGCATATCGTATTCTGTCTATGGTTCTTGCCAAGTCAGTTCGCCCAGCAGCTATACTATTTCCATGTGAATGATGCAAGTTGTGAGGATGTAAATTGAATGAAGCACCGGCACCTGAAGCTGAACTACCTCCTCTTCCAGGCTGATTACTACTTAAATTTGGAATCGAGCCTATTTGCTCTATTGTGTGAGCTAAGGGAGGGCAGAGTGTTTCTAAAATTCACAAGGATCATACAAAATAAATATATCGGCATGTTCCAATCTAATAACACTGAGAGAAAGAGATATATACCAATACTTTGCATAAAGGAACGGTTTGTTATGAACTACTTGAGTCTTTGTAACAGTCAGTACATTTTCAAGAATGTGTTACTGGAGCCCTACAGTTACATTATTAGCCTTATATAAGCAAGCACACATAGTTTCCACGAAAATAACGAAAGCAGAAGAGCTGAAAGTAAATCTCAAGTGGGCTTAGCTCGGAAATTAAATCTCCTCTCTATGCAAATAAGACTGGATCACGAGAAAATGGCTCATATATATGGAAAGGCTTAAATTCACAAAGGAAATCTTCATCCATGCTTTTCCTTTTCTCTTTTATGCTGATTCATTCAACCATTCTCCAAAATAAAAAAAAACCTGGACCCCATCCGCAGTACGACTATTACTCTATCGCACTACAGAGGCTACACTAAATAGCGTTAGTTTTCTAGTTAGCAAGGAAAACGTAGTGAAAATCATAATAAAGTAAAGGTGGAGTTAATTAGCAAAAAATAATGAAGCCACATAACAACATTAGCGTATGTGGTAATAGGTCAGAGCACACGGATTGAGTTTCTGTGAGAGATAGAGAAAGGAAGGTTGGGGAAATGCAAAGAGAAAAGCAAAGAACAAGGAGGGAAATGAATGAATTGCACAGCGGCTTACCAATTGTGTGGGCAAGGTTATTTCCACGCGGTCTCGACGTATCGTAAATGGAGTCAATGGTTTTCGTCAAGTCTCTTGAAATCGAGTAAATGTAATCTCTAGGGGCTGACAAAAGAACACGGTCGGATCCACTATGATTTGAGCCAGTGGAAGAACCCGCATTCACAAAGGGAGCTATTTTAACGCTTTCTAGACTCGCATAGATATTATTAGTTTCTCGATCATCCTTGGATCCTGGTCCCCCACCAGTGCATAGTAATGGATTTTCATGTTGGTGGCTCAGATTGACCTCGCGAGATTTTGCGGGAGTACCAAACACCACCTTGGTTACTAAAAGACTTGCCGGCGCTGGCTCCGGGAGCTTGAGTCCTTGTGGAAATCCATCAACTGGCGTTCCCGGCAGGGAATGAGACGGACCACCACTCCCAAGACGCAAAGGTAAACCTCTTCCAACGCTGGAACGGTACTCACCCAGTCTTTCACCTGGACATTAAATATGCATCGTTCATTTACTGACATCACATCTCCACTTCTCTCACACTCACTCACTCACTTCCTTTCCTGTCTCTCTTTCTTCTCACTTTCTTTCTTCCCTTCCTCTCAACAATCCAACTTTTATTCCATCAAATTCACTCAGTCTCCCGCACACAAAAATTGAGTTACAGATTTCACTATTTACCTGGAAGGGCTCTTTCTCCAAAAGTCTTCCCTCGGAGTGACGACCTACTCTCCGTCGGTCCTAACATCATCACGTCCGCTCGAGTATTCGAACTAAAATTACAAGGTTCACCAAGAAAAAGTCAAATTACTCTAAATATATGCGCATAATAAAACTTCTTTTTGAGAGTCTTTCTCATGAGAAAAAAGGGAAATCAGAACAGTCGACCGAATTTTATTTCCATTTATTATTCCTCTACTTTTTCTATTTTATTTCCCTCGCTGCTCCCTTCACTACTTTCCCATTTATAAAATCTAATAATAAATGTGTAATATAATCATATACACTTTTTCCTTACCTGTACATGGGGATACATCTTTGTACGGCAGTATTGGAGGATACCATCGTTGGGAATATATCGGCATTGATTAATCCTACGTTGCTCTTATTTATTGGTACACGAGTTAACCTACTGTAAAAAAAGAGACAAAAAAAGAAAACTCAATAAAACCAAAAAGTTAATTAAACTCTGGAGGAAGTAAGACCATTATCTTCATGTGAACTTTCTTTTAAGAGGACTTTATTCGCTAATGTGACTCTTCGTCTTCTCCCCGAGTTTTACTTATAGTCTTTATCCTTTCCAGGAGGATGATCATAATAGTATGAAGTCATAAGATAAACATGAGAAATGGAGGGAAAAGTCGTGGGTAGTAGCACCACGACAACGGAAGAAAAGAGTGAAAGAAAGTTATCATGTTTATTTACCTTATAAACCGGATGTCCGCAGACGAAATAGTTACAAGAAGAAGTAAAATGACTATGGCAAATTCCAGCATTCTAGCACACAAGCTAAGAACCCATCCAGTCCACGTTGATGTGGCTTCACACTCTCCACGACCCTAGACGAGAAGAAGGGCGAAAAGAGAAAATAAAGTTTTATTTGCTTGTTTACTGCTTGTCATCCAAACTGACATAGTTTAACGACTCCACACATGTTCCCTTCATTTGAGCAAGGAAGGCTTTGACGCTCAACGAAACGAGAGTGCCTGAGCACACACATTAAATGAGCGAGATATTTGGTCATAAAATGAAGTGGGGTGTAGAAAAAGAATGTTAAACATTTTTTTTTGAGGTTTTTGACTTACCATAGCCACTGAAATAATTATCATTGTGGAGAGACAAAGAGCGAGGAGTGAGGCGCCAAACATGGCTCTTGCTTGAAGACAACCCCATTTAACCACGTAGCCCCTCTTTTTGAGAGAGGACAAATTGCTGCTGCCATTAGCAACCACAGCTGGCGTTCCTCCGCCATGGGAGAGACTGTTTCCACCATTCATGGTGTTTGAATTGCCCCCGTTGGCATTGACATTCCCTCTCTCATTGGCGAGTCTGACGTAGAAGGGCTTGAACTTGAGGAGATAAGCAAGTGACATCAGTGCCAAAATGACATGTCCAAAAATCCATGCCACTTGAGATAATATCCCGTGGTTATATGGATGGAAATGAGCTCCCAGTGACAAGGAAAGTGGAGGACCAAGAGCCACTGAAGAGATTATGAGGATCATGTAGCATGGGATCGTGTAGGATTTGATAAAGGGAAATGGAAAGCGTGCAAGGTGGAGTGCGACGAGAATAGTTATGACAAACAGGGCAGCTGGGAGGGTAGAGATGATTGGGAGCCATGTCGGTCTTGAGTCTGGAGAGCAGAGCCAGCCAGACAGTAGGATGAAAGCTCTGGATGCGGAAGTTGTGAACAAGAGCAGCAGGATTATCGAAAATGGTACGAAATCTGTCAAACAATTCAAAGTCACACAAAAAGATTAGCTTCTTCCGCTTTCACTTTGAGGTAATGGTAACATCCCAATTCCATGTAGAGAACCAACAACGCCGTCATAAAAACCTACCGCTAATACGATCAAGTTCCCTAACGTATTCAAATTCTACTGCTCAATGCGTCCATTCACCCCTCAACATGAACATGTATCTATTTCTGGCATGAGGTTTACACATGAGGGCTTATCAAGTCAGTCACGCTACATGACACATTCACAGCACACGAGTGAACAACGAGTTTCCAACGTGTGCAGCCCATGCCTCAATTTGTGGCTTGTCTATCTTTAAAACGCAGACGTTTGTATAAATCATTCCATGAATTGGAAAATCCTATCAAGAGCCGATTCCATGGACAACCGACGGAAAATCTAGCTAGATAAAGTATGCGTGACTTGCGGCATAACTTACTTTTGCATAATTCATGAAAGTTTCTTTTACTTTTACCGTAGACAAAAAATGGGCTGTGATTGGTAGCAAACCAAAAAAAAATCATTGAATCATTCGTGTTCAAAATTAGAGTGCGTTGTGATTAACTAATAACATTATTTGACTTATTAACCAGCACGAAATTTGATTGCCTTAAAAAAACTTTCTCCTCTTGCTGATCCAAATAATATCTCTACTTTTCAACTCTTGTTTTCGCCATCTTATCTACATATACGGAGTTTTTGGGACGACGCAGAAAAATAAAATGACTAGGCTCACGCTGACTTACCTCGAATACTGAACTGAAGAGAGTACAAAATAGCAATTGCAAAAACAAGACAGAGTACACTGGTGATGGAAAAGAGTATTCCCATTAGCTTGCACTGATGCTTCCAGGCTGAAACGGAAAAATAAAATAATTTTTTTTTAAAAACTTGGTAGACATTAGTGTTAGTTTGTGACGTTAGTACAAGCTTCAGTCATACTTTCAGTTTAAAAAATTGTTTTACAAATATTAAGTCGACTTACCTCCACACAAAGCATCACAAACGATGTACTTGGGCCCTAGAATAGAAATGATCATTAAAGTCAATATATTGTGTCATAAAGGAAGCAAGGAGAAAAACCTATTTCACTAGAGAAAGTCAAACTCCCTGCTGTTGTTGTAGCACTCATACTTTGTCCCCCTTTAAGCCCAATGAAAAGCTTTACCCAATTTTTATGCTAGTTTCCACCCACTGACTGATACATGTTACGAATGAATCACAATGAAATGTCAAATGTCGCATGTCGCATTGGGCAACAATCAAATAGCATACGTCTTTACACTAGGTAGTTTTGCAAAAAAAAAGTATGCTGTGCTGATGCCGATAAGCTCCGCTTGACGGTAATAACAGTAACCACTTGAGAAGATACAATTACACATTAAAATAAGAACTTTTATGGGAAACTAGCATGGTATGTCGCACCATCAACCAAAGTTGAATAGATCTTTGCTCCATGTGCATGATGCTGCACAGAAAGAGGGACAGAGAGACTGTTTGGAAAATGTACGATTCTTTCAGAGAGCATATCAAGGAAAAAAATCTCTTTTAATGGGATGGCTTTGACAGCTAAAGTAACCATTTCACCTTTTCGTAGTAGGGCATACAGGCTTTTCTATGCCATTAACATTTGCACAAGTATAATACAAAATATAGTAATGGTTATCGACTAGCTTTTCCGTTGACAAAAGGGGACACAATCTCCAAAGAAATCGAGTGCTTGAACAAACAGAGACAATGAAAATGACCACAGACAAGATGGGAAGGAATAGAGAGACGGAAAAAGTGTGTGTGCTGTGCTGCACTGCATACCATTTTCATCACGTGAATCCAAATGTTCTTGGCCGGGATGTCCGGAGCCTGTCTCTTTCCAGATACCTCGCTTTCCTTGTGCATCATTAGAGTTGGTGGCAACGTGACTTCTTGCCGAATCTTCGGAAAGTCCAGAATCATCCTCATCATAGAAGTAAGGACCCCCGCCTTCTCCTCGGCTCCCATCCAAATGATTGCTAGAGCCGATGCTGCCAGAACTTGGTGGATAACGATCATGATGACTGTTTCCATTGTCTCTGTCAGTGTCTTCGCCCGAGCTCGAGCCACTGATTCCGACACCACTACCCTGGTTATTCCCCCCGTAGTTATTGTTACTGCCTCCACCCCCGTTGTTTGCGTCACTCCCATCATCTAGCACGGTGCTGCGGGAAGTTGCAAGGTTACTAGGATTTGGAAGTGTGTGCTTTGGAATGGCAATGTTGTTTGTTAGTTGATCCATATTATACATTGTAGACGAGCCTTTGGAGCTAACTGGTGATGGCACAAATACAGGGTTCTTCGGGTTGAAGACAGCACCATGCCCATTGTTTCCAGATAAATTATTGCTATTACTATTGGTACCACTGCTAATTCCATTAGAGCTGCCGAGGAAACCACCGTTGTTGTTGTTGTTGTAGCTAGTGCCGCTGCCACCTGAGGGAGAACCAGAATGACTGTTGTCATTTGTTGCACTTGGATGCTGATGAACTTGTGGATTATGGGAATGTGGGTAACCTCGATTCAAGACATCAGTTGTGTAGTTAACTTCCGGTATTAAATCTAAAGAGAGAAAGCAACATGATGCAAGTTAACAACTTTTTAAATGCCTATTGAAAAGATGGGAAAAGGTAAACTCTTCATTAAATCAACATGGTATTATAATCCCATTATTTTGTATGGAAGCAAATTCCTTTTTGATGAAATTAAATTACTGAATTTGGAATACGAATTTGAATTTTACTGGATCATTTATGTCTCCCCTGCTCGTTTAAAATGTTTTGAATGAAGTAATAGAAAACACAAAAGGTAACCAGAGATGCAACATCTTGCAGCGCTTAGCATGCATGGAATGGTTTTATTATATGTTTTCCAAAGTTCCCCTCGGGAAACCAGAAATTGAACATTTATCGTAAAAAGGTAAAAGTGAAGTTGTGGGAGTGGGGACGTAAAGTGAAAAGGAAGGAAAATAATGACAGGACAGAGGGAGAAGAGTGGAAGGTATTAGAAATAGCTCATGTTCATTAGACTATTACCATGTAGATCAGGGAGTGCGGGTTCCCATTGGGGAATTCTTCCGGAACTTCCTGCTAAAATACGAGTGACAGCAGGGTTGGAAAGTATAGGATTGAAATCGAAGGCTTCACCAGGAGCAGCTGGGGTGATTCCAAGAAGAGGATGTGCATCTGACTCTCCTCCTGTATCTCCAGAAGAGGAAGACGCCGCTCCAGAAGTGCCACTGTTCACTCCGGCTGGTGAAACTTTGGAGAACACTCCATTCCCGTCCTTCTCCAATCCTCTGGATGACTGGTGTCCATTAGCGTCGAGACCAGTTGGCTTGAGACCACCATTTCCACCCTCATCACTTCCCACTTTATCTACATCAGACTTTGTTCCTCGGTTACGATTATGGCTTCGATTGGCAAGATTGCTGTTGACATTTTCCAAACTACCTTTCTCCCCACTTGCTGAAATCTGATCGTTTCTTTGTTGTGGAGGTGCGGATGGCACTCGTCCTTTCTCTTTTGGAAATGGTAAAGGTGTCGGAAACTGTCGCGCTGGAGGTTGTGTTGACAAATGTGGTGGATTTAAGATGAGCGGTGGTGGTGGTGGTCGACGACCAAATGCCTCTCCACCTCTCGACATTCGGAGAAATCCCTCATCTGAAAAGAATACAAGAAAGAATAAACATTAAATATATATATTTTCTTTCAATACCCCTTCATTTTTCATCTAAAAATTTCCATATTTTTCATCCAATATCATCCTCCTCATCACTCTCCTTTGAGAAATATTTCTTTTATTGCACTTTCTACTTTTCTTTAAAAGAATTCAACGTGTTCTTTTACAAAATCATTTTTCTTCCTGAAACTTATCATCAATACTTTTATTGAACCAAAATACTTTTCAAAATCTTCCCACTTTGTAAAACTTTTTGGGGAGATCCCAATCCAGATATATTCTGCTGGAAATCCCCCTCTCTCCCAACCATTTCAACAATGAGCGACTAATGAAAGTGGAGAGAGCACCGCGGAGCATAACAACTCACTCTTTCGCCGAGAAAAAAAATCTAACAGAAAAAAATATTGAATGAATGAATGAAGAGGAACGAGAGAAAAGTAATTATTGTGCTTTCTCCAGCCAAATTACGGTCTTCCTTTTCCTCCATTCCTACACTACCCGTTATTACACTGCTAATTCATGTGAGAACCATATGTGAATACAGAATTATCATTAGGAAGGGTCTACTACTACGATCTGGCAATGAATGTTTGCTTTGAAAAGAGTTTATTGCATCCGCAGCTATAATAATAATAATCTGGGAAAGCAAAAAGGGAAAGGAAGAAGGAAAAAATCATCATTTCCTTTGGCTTACTTTATAAGTTGGCATCTCAGTCATCATGATCATGACCATCATTATTATCTTCTGAAAATTTTTGGCATACAGCTAGGAAGCTCCACACTCTATGATTATGACCTTTATGGAGAAGTAAAAGGAGATGGAGCGACGCAATGCAATGCAATGTAATGCCTATACCTTTATATTAATGTATTCCACGCCACGTACCACAAACCAAACATGGTTGTTACTACCCAAGTTATATAACATACTGCACAAGGTTTCCGTTACAGTACTACTTGTCAACAACTACTACTACTTATATCCATATATGTGCTTTCCCATTGAATAATGAAAATATATTTGAATAGGAGGCCACTTGGTACATGCACACCACCCATTTGTACAAACCTAACGTTGGCATGTTGATGTAGTTGAAAATGAGAGCTGAATGCGTTTGAGAAACTACTCCCAATAATAAATGTCTCTAAAGAATATGATACAGCCGTAGAATGGCTGTGACTTGCTTTCAAATCATTTTCTCCAGAGTTAGGATCCAGATAAGTACGCCAAATGTATGAAACATGGCAATGGGCTAAGGATTTGTTTGAGATGGTATAGAGTGCATTCCTAGATTAGAGCATCATCCGCATGTGTGTGTGTGTGTGTGTGTATGTACATCAGGTATTTTAGTCCCATAATAAAACCATCCTTTGAGTGTTCCCAATGGAACGAACAGGTTGCTAACCCTATAGCTAAGAATTCTAATCCAAAGTTACGGCAGGAGACATATCAAATCATTGTGAGAAGCAAGACCTTTCTAATGCCATCACTGTTTTTGTACACAAAGTCAGCCGGATACAGAGTAAAAATGTTCAAGCTGAAAATAGACATGCACAATGCAGACAATTACAGGCATGACCATGACGATAGTCAGTAGGTGTTTCCTTTATCTGGATCTGGAAACTACCTGAATGCATCGGGTTTTTTTTGCAGAACTAATACACCGGAGATTTTCATCAAACTTGTAACTTTCCCTGTGAAAAGGAAAGTGAGAGGAAGCAATACAGCTGGCTATTACTGGATCGGATCAGTTTATATATATATGTATAGGAATTTCAAAAAAAGTAGCACGTCCTCTCCTTTACCATACACACTTTTATATATATTTTTGTACCCAAAAAGTTTAAAAACTCTCCCCAAAAAAATATTCCCAGTCTCCAAAACTCGCCATTGAGAAGTGGATAGTGGAAAAGAATAAGAAAGAAAAAGAGTGAATGAATGATCCGATTGCTTTCTATTCTTACTACTGGAGTCAAGTTAAGTTTGTTCTTTCACAGTTGTTGCCCTATTTCTCATGTTAACGTTTACCACTTTCTTTTTTCTTCACTATAAAGAAACAGGGAAAACTATGCTCTGCTAAAGTTGTGGAGATTAATGTAGATATTGGTCGAGAACTATTTACTACACCTTTGGTACACTACTACAATCTATAATGTACATCTGTTTCACTACACTACAAATATTATATAAATTATATGAGAATATTTGAAGTTATCAATATATATTGCGGTGGCAACACCATCATGCTAACCAGAGACTTTGTATTCTTTTCCTTCCATTCCATGATTTATTGAATCGATTGAAAGACGATCAGATGCGACCTTTCGACACGGAAAAGCCAAGATTATAGAAAACTTATAAACAACTTTGAAATCCTTGCCGGTTGAGAGAAGAACTGGAAAAGAATAGAAAACAATTTCTCCGAGACTGGAGCAAAAAAAAATAATACTAAAACCACTTCTAGCAACATATTAACAATTTATCCCTGCAAAGTAGTAACATTATCGCTTAAACCGATTTTTTCTTCACCCAAAAGCAAAGTCAAACCTAAGAAGAAGAAACTAGAAAAGGAACTTTCATTCCATGATGATAAAATGCTAAATCCTTGGCATTTTTTTGTGAACTAAAGACGGACATAAAAATGATCATCATTATTTTCATCAAAACCACAAAATGCTGTGGTTTTGATTAGATGCTTACGTACATATGTACGTACATATACAATACACCATGATCCTATATTATTCTTGCAATGTAGACGTCAACCACGGCTCATCTACGAAAAAACAACTTTGTTAGATCATCCCTCATTCTTTCCACGCTGACAAATAAAAGGGAGAGAGAAAAGAATAAAGAAAGAGAGGGAGAAAGCTTTTTTTCTCTATTGGAAAATAATCTAAAGAAAGAAAAAGTCAGAAAAAAGAGCAAACGAGAAAAATATGATAGTTTACTTAGGTTTACGTCAGGTCATTTTTGTAAAAAATAGGATTTGATATAAATGTTGACTTGCATTCGCTTTCACCACATCCCACACTTATATATGTACACATATATATAGCCATGCACAGATGATTGTTCCAATTCCCCAGCCACAAAAAAAGTAATGATTTTGACTTTTTCTTAAAGAAAAAAATGACTATCTCTTGATCATAGGGTGAGGACTCTCAATATTTCAAAATTGAATATAGAACTGGGAACCATTTTCTCGAGACTCTGTGTCTCTATGCCCTGTGCTCTGCTTTTCCCTTTCGTGTTCCTCCAATTTTTTTTGTAGACTCTGCAAAAGAAACGAAGAAACTTCAAGGGGAAAAAAGTAAATGTGGGCATGGCACAACGAGGAAAATAAGCACTTTCCATTTATTCACGATTCAATTCCGTCAATCTATGAGCCACGAGCAATATGATAACACAACTTTTCACCAATTCCTTTACCATTCAAAGACATTTTAAATTCTTCTACATGCACGAATGTGCTTTTTATTCTGCAAACTACAAAGAAATTGCAGAAGCGGAAATCTACGATTCTCCCCTTCTTCCTTTATATGCATATTATTTGCGTCATCCTCATGTGTTACTTGTTCTATTTCTTCTCCACCCCACACACACTCTCACTCTTAGCATTTGAAAGAGCGTTGCATTGTTTACGTTACAAACGTATTATATAAAAATAAAGGACGGAGAAAAAAGGTGAAATGGAAACTGTTGAATTGTGGTATGAAATGTTTCCTCTGTGTAATCAACAGTATCTCAAAAGGGCGAGTTTCATGGAAAAAGGTAAGACATCAAGAACAAGAAAAGAAAAAGGAAGGAACTGAAGATAGACGAGAAAGAAAAGACAATAGTTTGCTCGCATCATCAGTTTCCTTCACTTTTTTTTGCACCCGTTTATTTTCTGTCCCATTGTTTGTTGTACAAAGTTGCTGTTGAAAACCAAAGAGGCTTACATACTCCTCACACGATACACACACACACACAAGATGGGTGAGATCTCTGTATATTATGCACGTGATGTGATGATATGTATGTACATTAACCTAAAAAGTGGTTTTCCCTATTCTCATTTACTCTCTCACTCCATTTTACTTGCCTCTTTTCCTCTCCCACTTTCTTTTCTTTCTCCTTGTCTTCCCTTCCTGGAGGCGCTCTTACCATTTTTTTTTGGTAAACACACAATCGAGGTATCGTGTCTAGTGTTATTACTGTGAAAAAAACAACCTGTAATGAAAGTACAAACAGGCCACCACACACAAAAGGAAGAGATACAATAAAATATTATGCGGAGTTGAATGGGGACGAGTAGTACCTAGTAGTAGTCCTCTGTGGAACAAAACAACAGAGATTCTCAAAGTTGTTGAGAGCTAGTTGAGTTCATACTCTTTTCATCTACTGAAACAATTCTGGCGGACGCCTCCCTTTTCTTTATCATGACAAAGGGAAGCGCCTCAAAGCACAATAATATTGCAACCCAACCAATGTAAACAATTTTTCTTTCTGCTTATCTTGATGTGATATATAGATTTAGTGATGTTCCAAACCACTGAGTCGAGCTGATATAAGCATAAAAACTCCTACACAAACGGATGCATGATAATAAGCAATGTGAAACCTCAATGTAACAACCCCACATGTTTAGTCATCTGCAGTTGAGAAAGATAAGATATTCTTTGGAAGAATTTAAAATCAAACTATTATTTTATGACAAACTTGTGATAAATTTCAACGCTCCAATTAATACGCTGGTGTTTCTGATCTCAAGGGCCGTGTCCATAGTGAGTTTGAGTACTGTATGAAATCATTCTTGGCGTCTTGCTGGGTATGATATTATAAAAGGCATGGAAAAGCTGTAAAATATTTCAACAAGCCAAATGCAGGAAAGAAAATACCGGATTAGGTAGGATCACTTTGCCATCGATACCACCAAGCGTGCACTTGGGTGTCTGTGTTGCCAAGATATAAAGACATAAAACATGTTTACCGACTTTGGCCAGTCTTTTCCCTTCCTTCCAAAAGGATCCGGCATCCACTTACGATCGTAATGCATGCGGTGTTATGCATTGTCTAAAAAATGAGCTCCGTTTTTTGCTGCCCCCGAAAGAAATGTACATTTAAGAAGGAGGAAATCTTGGAATGTGAATACCATTTTCGAGCAGCCAGTCAACCAGGTATGCATGCATACAATGATATGTAACGCTTGTCGTTTCGGTCATTTATCACTTTTATGGATTCTGAATGAAAATCTATCCTCGAACTTTCTCTCGCCTTTGCTTCCAGCTTACATGTAAATATCATCTTCCAACATCCTTTCGTGTATATCTTGCTAGAAATTTTTCATCGTTCTCAGAGAAAAGCCTATAAAGTATTTTCGGTTGTGGAGGATAAAATTCTGCTTTCATATTAAGAAAAAGTCTGTTTCAATTTCTCTAGTGTACACAATGTTTTCCCTTTCTTTGGAAACACCTTTTCAAGTTCCATTTGCCACATAATTTCAATACGACACATAGGCACCATTGTCATGAAAAAGTAGGAAAGAAAATGACACCAAATAAAGGAACAGGCCGCCCCTAATGTTTCTTTCAACATGTTAGTGGCTACTTTGTAACAACAGTGAAACTGTCTACTTACATACAAATTGTTGGGCTTTCTGATGTAAACTACATGCCCGTTTCTCACTTGCCCCTTTTCTCATCATCGATTTAACAATGTTACTAAATCGACAAAAGGTAGATATTTTTGAAAATGCCGTGTTTCAATCCCCGGTTTAAAATAAGAACACTTTTCTTAATAAACTGGCTTGTACACTAAATGTTATTGTATAAAGAGATTAAGTAGAAAAATGAAACATTTTAGTAGTTAAACACATCCAGCTAAGCTATTCTCCCTTGTATGTAGATACAGGACTAGTAAAATAATTTCCTTACGCAGCTTTCTATTCTTAGTTTTGCCCCATTCCCTTCAGAGCTTCAGGGAAAAGTCTCCCAGTATTTCCTAAACGTTTATGTATGTTATATTCATCGAGCTGTGGAATGGTGTTCCATACAATCTAAACCCATTAGTGAGTAACTGGGCGTATGTGTCGTAACATATAAGTTGATGCGTATGCATTACGGCGGTTGTGGATGATAATGTTCCCTTATATTACTGCATAAAGCCGTGATATCCCACTCAACTTGAAGAAATACTCATGCAGTTCAAGCATAAAATAAAAGAACGTCAAAAACTAGCTCGTATACTCTTTGTCTCTCTCGCTTACATATACATATCTCCAACTCAATTTAAGAATGGGGAAAGGTGCTGGAGAAGAAAAAGGAGCAGCCATTGAATAACAAGGAAATCGGGTCACAGATCATCCCAAGAGATAATCTGAATAGGGAATCTTACATAAGAAGTAAACTTTTAGGATCATTTCAACCCAACGCTTCAGATCATGCAAAATTTTTAGACACATGAGTTCTTAAAAAAATAGTTCCTTCGCACATGCTGGTTGGTAGTTGGTGGATGTATGTTCTCTTCAACAAAAAGTTAGATTCACGTACTGCAGTATTATTAACATTGGTCCAGAGAGAGAAAGAAAAACTGGATACTACTTGATATGTAGAGCAACCTCATGAACCCGTTCATAGACATTAACATCATTCCCTTCCTTTTGAAACAGTGGTTCAACTTTCTCCCTTTTTTTCAATACAATACATTGCATAATATACAAAAGAAAGCATTCATTCTGTAAAGCAAAATATAATGGAGAAACGATAAAAGGTTTCAATTCGCAAGAGCAGGAAGGAATTCTTGACTATTATGATGATGATCATCATCATGATCACATGAACTTATTTTTTATACATTGTAAAATCCTATTTTGACTTCAACGATCTTTCTCCAGGGATGAATCCCGTTTTGCATTAAAGGAAAGAGGGAGAAAAAAAGGAGATCCTCATACCAATTGTGGAGCAGACGATAAAGAATAGATAAAAAAGGAAATGTACAATTTTTCATGGTCACTCTGGTACACACACACACACACACTCACAAGGAAAAGTGGAGTTTTATTCCCTTGGTTTATATTTCATGGTTTCAGATAAGGAAGAGAGCGGCTACAGTTAGCATATGTATAGAAGGACATCCACGTAGAAAAATCTTCCGTCTCTTATCGACAAAGAGCATATGAGTGCATTCAAAGGAATCCTGTATCTTTTTAACCGAAAAAAAACGTTTCCGATCCACATTATGTACTACTACTTCTGCTTCACTCGAAACGAACGGTGGATGTGAATCCTGCATTTTTTTTTGGAGAGTGAGTGCGTGTCTCCCATATATTTAGCTATTGTTACACCAGACAGGATTTTCTATTTACATACATACACACACACACACATACAGACAGACACAAAAATATATTGTATTTGTAAGTACATTTATGTAGCAAGCAAAAATCATGAAGCAGTTCTTTCTGTTACAAGTCAAAATGTCTCAATCTATTTCCCGTTTTTTTTCTCCCAGCCACCCAACTCCCAGTGTCATTGAGTGAATTCAAGCTTGCACTCAAATTTAGGCGTAATGTGTACAGGATCTGAAGTAAATAACAAATCAATGATGCACTTCTCCTCAGCCCCATTTCCAGTCACATACTCTCAGTCAGTGCAATATACAGTATACGTACGAACACCAAATGATTATTATTTATTATAACTACTTTAGTGTATTTGCTCAGAACGTGTGTGTGTGTGTATATGTGGAAAACGGGACACCCTTTTTCTAGCATTCGTTCCCTTATCCCAATTCTCATCTTTGTACTCATCCAAGCTTTGCAAATTCTATTTTTCCAATTCATTAACTTTGTCACCCGGCCACTTGCGTTGCCATTGCCACTACCGACAACAAAGTTTACCCCTCATATGGGCGAGAAGCTTTCAAAATGATGCTGCATCAAAGAGCACAACACAACGACACTCGCTCACCGTTGTATTTGTATTATGTGTACATATTTTTTTCCGGAACTTTAAATTCTTTGTAGGAATGACTGTTCTATCCGTCTGTGTCGCATACGGGCAAAAGATATGGAATGGTATGCGTCCTTTGAGTCTTTTTGAGGCCTATTTGTTAGATGGGTAGATGATATGCCTTTCCTTTATGATGATGGCGACATTTATGCGAAATAGTGGCAATATTTTACCTTTTGCTACGAATAAATACAATACGTATATAAGTATATGTTTACTTTTTTAGTGTCCCAGAGACTGAAATGCAAGAATTTAATTTCGATTTTCACTTCATTATGACAAAGCATATAAAATTGGAATTTTTGGTTTTACCAGCGAAATAAAACCACATAAAAAAGTACTATGACAAAGATCAGTAAAGCTGTGTTGTTGTGACACATCTATAGGAGATAGTCAATGTACAACAGCGAGCAAGAAATGGTCTGTTGAATGAGAAGAACAATCCGAGATCATGATACTTGTCGAGCTTCATAATTACGTATGTAGTCAACTGAACAATGGAGTTTCATGAAGGGGACTCAACAAACATTGTATCTCTCCCAAGTTCCACATTTGATCTCATTCAACTTGAACCAATTTGGCAAAGTTGGGTTTCAATATAATTCTACATAAAATACACATGTACAAAGTATTGGGCACATAATAAGCGCTTCGAAATAGTAATCGAGAAATAAGGACCGAATAAAATGTGATCATGATGCCTATGTCACACAAGTCTATCGAAAAAACATGACTCCGTCACAGCCGCCACTCCACCAAGTGCTATTCACTACTATATATTTACCTACATACATACACCCAACACCGCGGTGATGGTGGCTTCATATTATAGCAAAAGTCCAAACTCCAAAGCACCGATGGGCTTTTCGGAAATGGTTAACTGTTCTGGTAGAGACACAGAGTCGTAGTGTTTATTGCCTCTCAAGTACTTTGCTAGCTTCTCTCTCTATCCACCGGCCCTGCACAATATTATTAGAAGACGATCATCAACAAAGTTTTGCTGCTTGCGCCGTGCCTCCCTAGCCCGAGCAATGATAACTCTATCAAAAAAAGGGAAAAGTCACTTTCTCATTCTGCTAAAATATATCGTCAGTGCAGTCATGTTGAACGAGGATCGAGCCGTTGAGAACAAGAGAAAAGACCCTTTGGCATTACAGTGCAAGCTGACTCTGGACCGTCCTTGCTTTGGTTGAAAGATTTCCTGGAACATGAGACTTCCACATCTGATGCTCACTCTCATTCTCCCTTATTTTGTGAAAATGGGCTCATATGATAAGTATATATCACTGGACGGCTAGTCCATTGTGTTCCAGGAAGGAAGGAAAAGCTACAGATGCTACTCATCTAACAATAATAACAACAACGGGGGAAACGTATCAGGATAAGTGTGTTGGAGGGGATCACCCTAGATCACCCAAGATTTTTTTATGCCATAACAATTCATCAGACACATGGAGCAAGGACTGAAACAAAATGGGAGAACATGCTCTTTATTAGCCACTCAAACCTTTTCATTCAAAGAAGCTACCTATTATTTGCAACTTCTTTACTCGCTTTCAAATCTGTGGATGAGGGACGACACTCAAACATTTTTTTTGTTATGAACATAAACACATACATAAATTTTTCTATAAAAATCAATTTTAAGATAATTTTAATATGACATTAAATTTTTTCCACTTTCAAAGTAAAAGCTGAAATTAATATTGTAGCAGACTTCCACAAGCACTTTCTAACAAGATGAGTTTCTACTGACAGTAAAAAAAATATCTTCCGTGTTTTTCCATTATGCGACTGTTTAGATGTGTCAGTAGTGAATGTATATATGCCATTCTTAGTGAGTTAATGTTCCTCGTCAGACAATCAATTATAGAGCACTTGGATGCTTGGCTTGGCAGAAAAGGGCCACATACATAGTAAGCAAATAGAATGAAGAGTTGAGAGGACTAAATACGGTCGAAAATCTTTATTAAGCTGTATAGTCTTATATCACTTCTACAATCATTACAGGTCAAAAGAAGCCAGAAAAGTCAAGTAGCAGGGAACCAAGTGGCACATGAAATACACATTTATATATATATATAAGAGTAATGTAGAATATAATATAATACGATACACGCCATCACCACGAAACACCATCAAATCTGGATTCGAAACCAACTCCAAAAAATAAGCTTCCCTCCGCTCTCAAGAGTGCATATTCACAGAGAGAAGCTGTTTAGCTGCCCCTTTGTCATCTCTTGTCCATTACAATCCACTTGGATGGTGATCAAAAGGGCAAGAAACGACCAGTATATTACAGAATTCTGGTCTTGACGAGAGGGAAAGTCTCTCAGCAATTCTACCATACCATTTTTTTCCGGGGTTACACCATCCAACATTTCAAGTTGAATATATATATATGTATGTATACAGAGCCGGTATTTTTCACTTGAAAAGCTATTGCTGTTTACGATTCTACTAAAGGTTAACATTAAAAGACATTAGAGCAAGCAATATATTACATGAGACACATCATCATTGTCGCCGTTTTCTTTCTCGCTTTGCTTCCTCTTCACTATATACGTAATTGCATGACAGGGAAGTTAAATGAGAGGTCCTAGTCCTCAGCCCCAGTTTCACCAGACCGTTATGATTTTTGAGATATTGTTCCCAACACCAAAAAATCATGTGCAGTGAACCAAACACGCGTTGCACATGCACAAGTACATTATATTCATGAGATAGATGAGTAGTTAACTCAACAAAAACGTCCCACAACATACAACTACAGACCTTGTACTTTCATGTCGGTGCAATGATTTTTCTTCCATTTTCGGGTAGGGGAGGGTGGGAGCAGAACAATGAACATGTTTTTGGCTTTACCCCTCTCTCTGAAAATATGAAGTGAAATAATAGTGGATGCAACCTTGTTGCATAAAATCATATTTCAATTGCGTGGAAAGGGGGCTTTGAGAGGTAGTTGATGATGCGATTCTGTAGGACACTTAATAAATCCTAATAACCTTATCAGCATCGCTTGAAAGATCACTTGTCTGCATATGCTTTCAATGGGATGTTGAGAGAGTACGTCTATAGAAGAGGTAACAAAGCAATGTGCACATTTAATGGTTGAAGCATGCAAGCATTCGGCTGTCAATGTCAAGTCAAGAATATAAGGTCAGAATATCTCTCTCCAACTCCAAAGCAAGGGTGGTGGGTGGTGTTCCTATTGTGAAAAAAAAGTGGATTTTGATACTACTGCCTAGTGACTAGATTGGCACTAGTAGTAGAGGCCAAAGTCAACTTACTATTCTGGGAAAAGTGTAAGTTAGTGAGTTGAAGGGAGACTGGCGTAAAACGGAAGAGAAAATAAGGAGGATATTTGAGAAAGGAGAGCAGTTACTAGCAATCTCAGACCATTAACACGACTCTCAGGGGTGCCATTCCTAAATTCCAAGCTGGAAGCAATTTTTTTCTTCATACACACATCATCTTTCACATGAAAGAAAAAGGAGAGAGAGGAGAAATGAAGAAGGATAAGGATGGATAGGGACGCTCTTCTCTCTCCTCCATTCTTTTTTCTCTTCTTCCTGTTATTTAAAAAATGGACGGGCTTTCAGTCACAAGAGCTATAACTTGGTTTCTTACTCACTTTTATTCCCCGGTTAAGTGATAAGTACGGGGAAACAAAATAGGCCTAGACCTAGAGTCTACAACTTACACGCACTCTAAGACCAAGAATTTTCTTATAAAATTGTTCTCACGCACGCCCGGCTCCTGATCTGCTCACGTTTTTTTCAAGTACATAATATCATAAAAGTTTTGTAAAATATGATGCTATCGATGAATGCACATATTTATTAGCATGATGCAAAGATTGGAAACGGAGTAAAATCAGATTTCTAGAAAGGGGAAAAGTTATCCAAGCACCACCACCAGCACTACCTTAAGTATTTTCACACTTGCATACATTTTACAAAAACATAACCCATTTTTCTTCAAGCATCATAAGAAGATGGGCATGTATCGCAATGTGTAGTGTCTGAGCGGAAGAAAGTGAGTATAATAGGAAAAGGGGTAACAAAAGAGAGTAGCATATTTCGTTCCTTTCTGATGGCGTAGGTGTACTCCTTTCCTGGTTAAAACGGGTGCCGTAAAATGAAATGTACTGTTGATTCAGTTCCTCCTTTTCTTCCGTAAGAGTATGCAAACGGACGAGACGACTAGTTTACCGCTGCTGCGACCAGATGCAGCCTTGATTTACATTTATGCGTGTCATAATATAATATCATGCACTTTGTTTCGCTTGCTCTCGAAATGGCAAACGTGTATAATGTAATTCTATGGAAAATATTAAACTTCCACCAAAAACTTCTATTGTACAACTTTCTTCCTTTTGTAATATTTTAACAAGAAAATGGGCGAGACTGTGGAAGAATATGAGCAGCGTTTCCTCCTCGATCGTCGCCACCACTCTCAACTCTCGCTCTCTTTCTTTCTCTGTGTGTGTATGTTTTCTGGTGTTAAAAACTCACACAAAAGCTTTGGACTCACTCAGTGAGAGGGTTAGTATTATCAAATCAAATTTGGTAGGGAGCGAAATATTAGACCGTATAGTGCAGTTAAAAAGTCTGACAAGTAACTAAAATAGGAAAAGACGCGTTTTGGCAAGAAGCCTTCATTTCTCGCATACTTGACATCAGTCTCAATCTCCATATCTCAAAATGATTCTCCTGTGTCCCCAGCATTTGCATTCATTGAATGAAAGAATGAGTGAGCGAGTCCTCCTTTCTCCTTGTGTTTCCCTCCTTTTGACTTGATCTTGGCCCAAAAAGTTTTTCTATCTTTTAGCTACTCCTCGCCTACATTTCCCACTTTTTCCCTTCCAATTCCTTTTTTTGCTCTTTTATGTTGGGCAAAAAGGACTTGTCATATAAATGGTTTCACTAGATAGAAGTCATCCTTTTTCTCGACTGGGTGCAGAGCATATTATCAAAGTCTAGCTTTAAAAAATGTTGAAACGTACGAGTCTAAATGCTAATATAAATGCATGGTATGATTTCGTATGTAATCAAGGTTTCCAGACTAATGTGAAGAAACCTCCAAGAGTACAAAAAACGGATGGTTTAAATTTTTTAAAGATGTAACGACGAAACAGAGAAATAAAATGAAATACCATGAGAATCAAATTTGACACTTTGAAGTGGGCTTCCACGCAAAATGCTTAACATCCATGTTCCCCCAAAGACACATAAACAGAACCAAATAATTTCGTTTTCCATTGCACGCCATGCCTTCAGTTTAAACTAGTTAGCCAACTAGCTTCACATTAATTCTGAATCGTTTCTTTTTTTGCTCTCTCTCTCTTTTCAATGGGAGCGAGCAAGTGAAAGGACATAAATGAATAATAACTAGCGTATGTATGTAACGAAGTGGTTCTTTAGGGTAGAACCTTCCAGGCCAGGTTTGGCATTCTCAGCAAAGAAAACAATGGAAAGTAGAACACTTTTTGCATGGTAGAAACCGTAAACTAAGTTAAATGAATGTGTTGCATTACTCATTATTACGCTTTAGGACAGAGGAATGAATTAAACAGAGGGAAAAGTGGAATTGGTTTGCATTTAAATTCTACCGCAGTCGCAATAGTATAAGCAGCAACTACAGAGTGCGGTGCAATGGCGACCGATATTGCACAATAAGTCACAACACAGTGGGTAGCTGATAACGCAACCATTTTTGCACTTGATGGCGTTCATCTTTTATTTAAAAGTCAAAAACTATGAAATTCACAATTTATGGAGTTGTTGCGAGATCATGCATCTACTCACAGACACACACACACATACTCACATGTGTTGTGTAACATAACATCATGGAACATTAAGATACTCTCCAAATTCCCATGAGCACGACTTCCAAGTGCCGGCTGCAACAACAGTAATTTGTATGAGGAATTTACCACATAAGCAAATAAATATGGGCTGTAGTTTACATAACATGAATTCCTTTGAGTGTTTTTAAAAATTGGAATCTGTGACTGTGAACACACTCCAGATTCTCATGTTGTTGCATAAATAATGTTTGTTTTTTGTATGTTCTATTTACTGTGAGTTAGTTGTAGCCTCAGTTGTGTCCTAATGACTATATATGGCAGCATTAAGCGATTATCTTCACTCTCAAGTGGTAAAGCTATATTATAGGAAGCTGTGTTAACCCTTACCTTTAAACAAATCCTCCACATCCGCCACCGGAGGACTTGAGTCCGCCACCACCACAGGGTTCACATTATTAAGGAATCCAAAAACGAGGGTTAAAAATGCGAGAGACCATAGTCGGACTGGAAACACCGTGGGTCGCGTTTTGGAATGATGATTGAATGGCCAATCCATTCCACGGTAGATCCTAGTCAATCTATAAAAATCAAGAAACAAAAACATTCATTAAGATAAGAAACATAAGCTTTTAGCTATTTAATCAATGTGTATAACTAACTACATATATGTATACTAGAGCCAAATAAAGGGTTGCATTTGGTAATTTTGCCGTTGTTCTCGCTGATTATCCCATTAATAGTTATTGCATCCGCAACCACTACGACCATATGTATGTACCTCTTTGCTATTTTGCTATATACCCACCATTTGCCTTTCAACAATAGATTGAAGACATGTTCTACCTGAACATTCTACATCTCCGTATCTGTCACCATGTCGATATCAAAGGAAAATTTCAGTAATGGCATTCCTAACCCACACTCTTATTCGTTTAAAGGGTTGAAACCCACCCGACATGAAATGGTTGACTAGCAGTCATTCGAGTTTGCTTTTGTGCCTCTCTACTTATTCCACTCTTCATAGCCCTTGATGCTAACTGCTGTGTCAGCAGTCACAATGAGATTTCATGCCAGCCCTATAATCGCAAGATTCTCATAAAATTCGCCAGCTCGTTAGCAAAGAAATTGCCAAACTAAAAACATGCTTCACTTATCACATAAACTGCTGCATTACAACATTAGCAATTCCAAAGGACTTTTTTTACGAACAATAAAAACCCGTGTTGTTATCAGTTACATGCATCTGTCTTCTCTTGTTCGACATCAGATATCGGCATGGATGCATCAAGATCATCAACATCCATCAAAGCTCTCTACCTCCGTATCAATAGGTATTTCTAGTCTCTCACTGTGAAACACTCAAACCGTCCGTAAGCAGATTTCTTCACAAAGACAGAGAGAAATATATATATATACATAATATGTTGAGAGTTACTTGCACATATCTATGTACAAATCATGCTCCGACTTCTCATTCATTGCCCAATTTCACGCTATCAAAACTAGCATCGCATTGCATGATGAAAACTTCTCTATATATTCAAATATTTGCTTGTAAGCGGTTGAATCTAATAAATTTGAATGACTAACAGCAGGAGTGAAAATTTAGCAATAGGGAAAAAAACAAGTCTGTGACAACGTTCTGCATTACACGTAACTACCTACTGAGATTCTTGGTGGAGTGGAGTGGATATGAACTGGTGAAGTGCACAGTGTGTGTGAGTGTGTGTAAAGAGAGATGGAGAAAATGAGTAACAACCGCATGGTTAAATGAATAAACGTTAAAGTGAGCAGCAGAATAAATTACTCTTCGGTAACAACCAACCTAACTGTCATACCACGACGAGGAGTCTACCACAACTTTGCATAAGCGTTGGAAGAAAATTGTGAGCTACGTAAAATACTTAAGTACAGGGACTAAATGCATAAGGTGAACGTTGTTACACGTCTGCAGGCTACATGAATGCAAGGCAATATATCTCAACAGAAATCTCGGTGAAGACGACACCGACACAGACTAAAACAAATTAAAGCTAAACTCAAGGAAAATGTTTAGATAATCTACGTCATGTGTCAGCCACTCAACAGAAGGGAGTGGAGTGGAATACAGGCATTATTCAACAACAATGTCATATTGACCAAAAAATATATATCCCGTTTGAATACAATAAGGTACAAAAGCATGTGACATCGTCGAGATTCAGACTTTTATTAAATCCCTGTTCGCATTTCCTTGAATTCAACTGGTTTAACAATTACTTCATTCTGTCACAACAAACTAACGGGCAGCAAACCTACATAGAAGTTTATCCAATTAGTTGGTTGACAGCATACAACGGAAACTGAGGGATCGGAGTAATCAACAATCAGCATTTTATCAGACTCCCAATAAAATAGAATATTGGGCCAATAAACCGCAGTCAGATCCATGCAATAGATACATATTTATATACATATATATTTTTATGAAAGCATTTCCTCTTCCGAATGATGAGTCGCAATAAGGAACTCATCTTCCCTCAACTGTTTTTTTTGCCAGACAAAAAAAATGAAAGTTTAACCAAGAATTTACGCAAGCAGAACATGAGGGTAATGGAAGCCACTTTTGTTCTTCTGATGTAATCTATTTGCAACAATGTGAATCAAAGAAGAAGGTTCATCATCCGCGGAGACAGCCAACCAAACACATTTTACTTTTTGGAGAACGGAAACCCTACAAAAAAGGCTATGTATCTGCATAATCATCATCAGTTTCAGGGACTTACAATTGTGAACATCATCATTACCATGATAATCACCACAGTTGTCTTTGTCATAGCTTCCATTGTTCCATGTGACACTTAAAAGTCTTTTCAAAAGTAATCATCACTCAAGGGTTCCGTATAAAAGAAATTACCACCGCATCATTCCATTGAAGTATCCGAGTGTAGCGTTGATGATGATGATGATGATGATGAAGATGAAGTTTACAAGTGGAAGTAAATGGAAGGAAGAAGAGGGATCTAACGTAAATGAAAAAGAGATCAGGAGGCGAGTGACTGAGGACTAAAGATTTTTCAGTTGTACATGTTTTCTTCCATGCACACAAAATACATCAAATGTGGTATGGCAATACACACATGCAACATAATATAGCCACGAGGAGAAAAAACAGCTCTGCACTGTTGCTTCTTTTGTCAGTCATTTGATTTTCCGTTTGCAGAGGACAAACCGCTGTGCGGAAAGTGACACAGGAGGTGGCTACACAGCTCTATGAAAATTGCATAAAATGAGCAAGAAGAAAACTTAAGAGCATTCATTCGTTCGTTCGATGCCATTTTCTATTGGGATGCTGTGATGATGGTATAGTGGGAAGCGGTGGCAAATAGCAAAGAGTAATGTTGTGCTTAATTTTTGGAGAGATCAAAAGACTCGCTTCTGGCTGAACAAACACATTCACACAAGTCACAAAAGCAGTCGTCAGTAGTTGAAAAAGACGAAGAAAACGAAATGCACGGAAATAACGAAATGAAAAAAAAGAAAGATTTAACATCACTGCTGCTGCTGTGACAAACATGAAGGGCTAAACTGTACCCAAAAAGCTACGACACCGCTGACATTCAATTCCACCAGTGTGGTAATTGAGGTCGTCATTATTACGTTTGATATTACCACGACATTGCTAACTCATGGTGATACTGAAATGTGAATAGCCAAAATGCATTAGGACCACGGTATGCGGCTCCTTTTGTTTCTTTATAATTTTAACTTCAAACCCAGCACTTCTTACTACCACAACATCATCATTATCATCATCATGAATTCATTCCGGTCCCGACTTCATCTGCTATTGTGTGATGTGAAGCCCCAACAAAATTATATCATATTTAAATTTTCTGTCGTAGAACTAAAACTTGACATAATTTACATAAAGAACTCACTGATCCCATTATGACAGGGCCATCACACCACCACGGCCACGTTTGTAATTTAAATCAGAGTCATTTGTTTTGCACCATGATTATTACGAGGTTTCTTAGCCATTCAAATTTGAATTTTAATGAGAGTAGCGATTGCCACGGACTCATGAGCATTTCAATCCCATTATGTGAATGGTAGTGTAGCTTATTCCTGCAATGGAAACCAAATTGACTTTTCTTGTAATATTTAATGCAGCAAAACTTACACTTCAAATTTTGACTGGCTTTAAATTGTATATTTTAATTTTTTTTTATCTCCGACAGCAAAAAGTGGAACGATTGTACACAATTGTACCACATAAAACAATGTGAGGTGAAAAAGACAAAGTTAAATGAGCGGGTTTTGGCGCATAAATGTTGTAATGCAGCGGTTTTCCCGTGGTTGGGATGGCATGAAAGCGAGAAGATAGGCGGAAGAGAAAATGTAATTCGCAAAACTTCAAGAACATGATACTTTTGTAAAAAAAATTATAAAATAAAAATAGAAAATGTATGCCTAACTACGAAACCGCGCTTCCTGCACAAGCCTACTTCCAGAGTATTTTTGGATAGTCGCTGAGCTCATATTATTGTAATAATAGAAAAGTAGAAAGGAAAGAAAAAGGAGAAGGATTTGGGGCGCAAAATCTAGCCGAACAGAGTGACAGAGAAAGCAGCATCTCTGGTAAAACTCGTTCTCCAGGACCTGGAAACTGTAAAGTGTCATAGAAAAACTCTACTGCACTCATTCACTCACTCCTTCTGCTCTCGTGAATAATTAAAACCTGTGGGACATGCAAATAGGAACTGGGAATTGTGTGCTTGACAGCATACACAGAAATGGTAGTTTTTGTATTTGTTATGCCAGAAAACTTGGAATGAGCAACAGTGCTTGGAAATCTAAAGGGAAAGTGACTACTACTCCTGGCTTGACTTCAATAAAACGTTATATGCCTATGAGTATTCTTTCCTGCTTATCTCGCTGCTTCATAAAATACTTGATACAATATATCCGTCCGTCCATTTAACAGCTTTTCTGTTCTCAACCCTATTTCCATTTAATACATATAGCAATTACTCTTTAACTAAATGATCATGAATTTAAAAATTATTTTATAAATATTCTCGCTGCAAAATTTTAATTACGAGCAACAACTTTAGTTGTAGCAAGCAAAAAACACCCTTTTTTTGCATTACTTACTCTGTTGGGATGCGGAAAATTTCTATATAGTTGTTTACAAATTTGATGCCCAAATATTTAGATTCATGCCAAAAAACAGAAACGCAAAGGGCATGGTGCAGCACAATCCTTTTGGAAAGCTATTCCAGTTGTTTTGCTATTGTTGGTCTTGCTGTTGTTCAGTACAATTGTTTATTAGAATGGAATATCCAGTGTGTCTAGAGCCGATATGCTTCCATTCATACTGGAATATATGTGTAACTACGATCGTGTTCTGCATACGAGCACACACAGGTAGGTAGGCTCCCAGCTTTATGATAATTTTATGTAAGCCTTCACAGTGAGTTTTCCACTTTGTTGACTCGTTCTTGTCATCTTGTCTCTTTCACCGTATCCTCTTCTCATCATGCGGATTCCGCTCAAGAAGCCCTGGCATGGCACCATGAAACTTTATTTTCATACATATGTGTGCAAGTGTGCTTGAGTTCCAATTATAATCATAATTCATTTCTAACTAATGAGCTAGTGGAATGAAAGGAAGCGAGTAAGCGACTAGCGAATTTTATTTTTTTGTGGAAAAATATATCTACGAGTCAGACAAATGTTTTCCTCGGAACCAGGCCCCAACTCCAAGTACATTGCTGCAAAACACCATATCATCATCACAACTCCCTTGGAAATCATTAGATAGCAGACGAGAGAACAATTCCAAAGGAAACAGGACTACGACGTTGAGTGAGATTTCCTGCTGAAACAAACATGTGCGCTGGATTGAGTGAAAGGTATATGCCACAATATGTCTATATTGCTCATTCGTTGGAGCGTTTAACCCATACATACTACACAGGTCTTTCTTTAAGCCCTCATGTGATTACTTTATGTCAGTCCTTTTAATTTTCATTTGGCACTTACATTTATGCTTACATTGAATATACTCCCAATTCACACTCTTTTTTATTTTTCGGCATAAACAAGATTCCAAGTTCCTTGGTAGTTATCCAATGGGAGATATATATGTATGTATGAAAGCATAATTTGGAACGAATTCACTTACATGGAATGCAAATCATCAAAACAAACAAAGGTAATAAAAACGTTTCGTGTTGGGAAAATATTTATATAGCTAATTCAATCGCGTGAAACTCCAACTTATTACACTCGGTAAATAATTAGAACTCTTGGTTGCTTTTTGTTGGAATTTGTTATTTTGGGCAAAGTCTCAATAAAAGCTTGTTATCAATTTCATTAGTTTTTCGTGCAGGAAGCATTACTTTCTTTTGATTGTACACACAATAGGCAATATTTTGACACTCCAGGTAAATAAAAACGTGAGGTGAGTTATTGTCACGCATGTTTTGATCAAATAAAAGAGAGGGTAACTAACGCATTTTCTACATTGATAAAACAAATATCCGTCAGTAATTCTTGACACTGGAACAAAAGGAATGTAGATCGATATCGCAACAACAAGAGGAAACAAAGAAAAGTATGTATGAAGGTGAGTTCTCAGCTTTTCTTTGAGTAACTTGGCCACAAAAAGAGAAAATGAAAGCTAGGGAAAGAAGAAAAAACTTTGTGGTTGCTGTAACAGTATTACAAGCAACATCAATTGGATAAGACACAATCAATGAGAAACACAACAAAAGAGTGTACATGTGCTTAATGTATTCTTTTTTCTTGTTTTTTCTCTAGGTAGGCTTCCAACCAAACCAATACCGCACCATACTGAACTCATTAAAGCAAGAGAGGAAAAAAATCAGTTAAGTGAAGCTGAGCTAAGTTTTGCTGACACTATTCCATTCAGAAATAAGAACTTTGTGAATTAGTAATCGAATGGAAATTCAGTTCACTAGTTCAGTCAGCATATGCCTTCCAAGTGGAATCCCCAAGTTTAGGTTGAACGTATTTTGGGGTATGAGCACTTTTCTCTCAGGGAAGCCCATCACCATTGCAGATATGGATGGAAAGCATTTTGTTAGCAATCCCAAAGCTTCTTTCATCTGTAGTTCAAATAATCGCAAATGGCTCCACAATACAAAAAGAAGCAAGTACAACACCAAGTAACGACGCATGGATCAATGAACGGGAAAAGGAAACTCCTGATTTCCACTGTTTTGTAATTCTTCCACTTTTCAGATCCGGTCTTACATCAACAAACGAGCTCATTCTTGTATGCTGGCGTGTAAGAATAATAAATTCAGAACAAAGAGATACTCTTCTAAAGCATAAGAGCACAACTGAAGGTCCTAAGAAATAACCATACTCTGATGCCAATGCAACGCCAAGGTAGTGAATAAAAAGGTCTGTAAGTGGGAACTGGTGTAGTGTAACAGGGCAAGGATCCACACGGGCTCTTAAAATCTTCCCGAAGATCCTTACCGCAATTCCATCGTTTGGCCTTTACGGTTTAGTTAAGTTCAGCTAAGCTGAAAACTCCCTTAAATTCTCCGTGATCAACATTTTTTTTTGTTTTTGAGGAATTTCCTCCATCACCGCACTCATTTATAATGCATTAGCTGTGGGCGTACTTTCCCATCTTTCACTTCCTCAAGAAATAATGTAAACGTAAAATCAGTTTTGATAGCTAATGCATGTACCTACATACTCGGATTTTGTGTGAGAGCATATATAATATATTCCCACAAATGACGTGCTTTTTTTATTATGTGGTAAAGAAAGTTTGCAAGCGTTTTCCTGTCATAAACAACATGGAAGTTATTTGAATCAGTGGTGAAGCCCAACTTGTACAATTATTTGTTTAACCAACTTTCAATACATAATCGAACGCCTGCAACACATCCTCCTTCCCCTTACGCCTGTGTGGGTGAGTCGAAAACAAGCCTAAATATTGAAACATTGAAATTAGAACTAATGAATACATATTGTATACCTTCGAGTCTTCCAGTAACTTAGGCGCCTCTTTTTTGTGCTCTCATGTTATCGTGGAAAATAAATTCTTAAAATATTTACAAAAATGAAGGCCATACACAAATTATACACAAACACTTGAAAATGTTAATGATGCCAAGGAAAATCTCAAAGAAATCAAAATTTTGATTACTTCTTGTAACTAGATGTAATTCTAATCATATTTAATTTAAAATTAGACCATCAGCATCCAATTTATTTTTTAAAAAATGACTCAAGGAAAGAAAACGAGGAATTTTTTGGCAATTGTGATTTTTTTGGAACTGCTGACACGAAACTTACATGAACAAATTTCGATTGAATTAAAATGGAGAAAAGGAGGGCCAAACAGGCCTGTTGACTTACATTTGTAAAGATCAAGGATGTTTTTTAAAAGTATTTGTCTTCAAAGGCTCATTAGTTATTCTGTACGATTCATGTTGAAGAAAATTGGACTTTTTATATTCAACCCAATTATCCAACTAACCCAATTTTGAGTGTACTACATTATGTGAATAAAGTTGTTCTAGTTTCTGTAGTGCTGCTTGATTCCAACCAACTTATACAATTTCTCCAAAAAAAAATTCTTGCGCGTTTGCATTAAAAAGATCAAACAAATCAAATGCTTACAACATACCCATACTACCCCTTCAATACAAAGAAACTGAGTTTCGCAGTGTGTTCCAGAACGATAAAGATTTCTAAACGGTTTCAAGCACTGCTTTTTGGAAACAGCAAGAGGAGTGTTTGGTAGTGATTTTGTGAGAAAAAACGTAACCTTGTAAGTAAGAACAAGTTAGTATATCCTCTACACGGTGAAAACAAACAGGAAAATGATGTAAAATGTGCTCAAGCCTTTCACGAAATTGGACAAAAGAGCCACATAAGTTTTTATGATAGTTCAGAGTAGCGGAATGCGAAATTAGTTAAGCTACTAAAAGCACACATCTTTATAAGTTTGTTTTCACTGCTCTGTGGAAGTTGTGCAAATAATATGGGGAAAGGCTAAAGTACACACATACGAATATATAGCAGAAGAACCGCACCAAAAATAAGTAATACCCCGTCCAAAAAACTGTCTGAAAGTGGAGGCGTAAAGGACAAGAACGTGAGAAAATGTCAAAAGAAAAAAGTCGCTAAAGAACGTGCACAAGCTCGATGCATCAATGCATGTATACATACATATATCCATCCAGTGATGAACTTAGAGCAGTATATTTCCGCAAATAACTACAAAACACATCTATATTATGCATATACGTGATAAATACACACCACAATTTATCTACGCAAGCATGAAGTAGTTTTTTTTTGAAAACATTATCTTTCTTGAGCGTGGAAGTATTAAATAGAAACTTGAATAAAAACTCGTATGAAAAAATGAAGTATCATATTCACTCCAGTCTTTATCCTTTAAGCTGGTAACAGTGCATTTGTGTCGGTATATACATATAATATTACTTAAACATCTAGTTGGCCAAGTTATATACTGTTTTTCCAGTTTATGTGCATCTCCAGATAAGTAATATCATTTCATAACAGTAACACACACTAGATTTTACTTGCATACTTGAGCACAAACGCTTTCTTTCACAAAGTACATGGAAAACTAGTCATTGGGTTACTTTTTCCTTATAATATTGCCTGCATATACTTACTCACTTGCTCTCACAATTTCGTTCCAGCTCCAACAACATATTATTCAACAAGCCCACTCGCCCCTTTACTCCGGGCAGTATAATATATATGTGGAAGTGGAGTGTATATGTGGTCTGGTGTAAAGAGTAATAGGAAGGGTAGTAGGAATGTCGTAAAAACTCATAAACTCACACACTTTCCTCCTTCCTCATCTTATGTCTGCCAGTCACTCAAGAGCGTGACACATTTTGTGTTCTTTATTTTTTTTCTCCTCCATCCACCACCAACTCTTTTGCTTATCTTGTCACAACTATTCATGCATTCAGGGTATTCCATTTTTTATGTCTATGACTAAATATTACAATTTGAAATACAGACATTCTTTCTTCCCATATACTTTTTTACATTCAAGAAAATTTCGTCTGGAATGAAATGAAAGGTCTCCTGATCTTCATCGTCAGCAAAAAAGAAAAATACGGAGTGAAAAAACTAAAGCGATATTCTCTCTTGACGAGACGAGTAGAAGAAGAAGAAGAAGATGTAGCAGCAAGTAAGTGAGCAAGCTACTTATTTTGCTGGAGTGAGCTTTACACACCATGTGTGTGTGTGCGTAGTTCTCTAGTGGTCCTCATGGAGTGTCACACACAAAAAGTTCAAAGAAATATGAACTTGGCTGTGTGTGGAGTACACAAAAACTAATAATACACTGTTACCGCCATAAGTACCTTTCAAGATAGATGAGATTCTTTAGAAACACCAAGAGCGAATTTTCACCAGAAATAAACCCAACTACTATCATCCTGCTATCCTCCAACCATCCATGAGTATGAGTAAACATGCACTTCTGAATAGACCAAACTAAAGTAGATCTGAATAGGTTTGCATAAAAATACATTCATACAAGGAATAAATGGAGGAAACAATCTTCAATCTAGCGAACTTAAATGGCATTTGCCTCAAATACGGTGCATTATTTCCACCTAATACATAAATATTTCATATATCAAAGTTCAGAAGCTTCTTTTCTCTATCTCTTTTTCTTTGTATATACACACAACATTTGCAATCAAACTCAGATATAAAGTGCCAACTCCAGAAAAAAAGTGGAGTTTTGAGCTTTCATAAATATCATTTTCACCTCTAGACGCTCCTTTATACTGAACGAATTGAATCTCTTCCAGGAAAAAAAAGTGTTAAAGTTCAAAGTTGCAGTTTGAAACATTTAATGGTATACTGAGAGTGCATTTAAGTTCACATATTGATTTCATATAAGGAATGAATATAACATTGAACCATATAGTTACTTTTTTGTTCTTTGACTCTTTGGCGTTCAACTTCTTAATTTTACTTTATTGACTTGACTCAAGTAAGGGAAAAAAAGAATAAAAAGTGGAAGGAAAAGAAACAGAAAAGAGTTACGGCACATAAGTATAGTGAGTAGGAAGCCCAGAGCTTGGTTTCCCGCATCAAATATAATCCTCAATACATCTGGCTGGTGATTACATCCTGAGTTTCTATACATAATATACTTACCTATATAGAAAGCATTTCACCGTTTAAGTTATACTACACTCAAACACACACACACAAACTGTACGAGTTAAACAAGTAACCCAATGTCTTTGCCATTTCCCCTTACAACTTTTTACTTTTCAGTATAAATTTTTAATGTTACAATTGGAGCATTGGTAAGAAGTCGACAAAGAAAAGGGAACGTTTCATTTCAACAAAGTCTTAAAAGTAATACTTTTTTCATCTCACTCATTCACTCTCTCTCTACTCTTCTTGATGTGTTCGTAGACAACTCTCTCTCTCTCTTTAACGGAGAGAATCTCAAACTCACAGGATCCTTTTGTAACGAAATCATTACTGGAACATATTATATGGGAAGGAAACCACTGAGCTTGTGGGGTTCCCAAGCACAAAATGCAATAATATTGGGAGGCCTTTGAAACCATCAACACCACCACCATCATCAACCACCATTGTCGCCACGAACTGCTTCACCATCATGTAGGTTTCTTATAGTTACAGCAAGTCAGCATTTAAACCTCTGAACTCTGGTTGTATTTCTAACACTAAAAAACGACAATAATGAGACAGCAAGTGATATCAAAGTATCACAGTATAAAAGTCACCAACTCACTTCCAGAGAGAGGGTTTCTTTTGGGACTCTTTATTTTTTCACTTGTACCTACGGTTGAGTTGTAAGCTGATACTAACTAGTAGTACTACTTATTTATGTGTGTCGTAATAATGTCGCTTCGCTTGCTTGCTAGTATTTATGTTATTTCCTTACATGCTTTTCCTTCTTGTTCCTAAGAGGATCTCAACTAAAAAATGTGATACCTCTTTGTTATCTTTATGTTAAAATTTTACATTTTAGTTGATTGCCTCTACCACCCTGTCCATGATTGCTTCCTTCCATTTCACAACTTTAATTTCTCTTGTCTCGCTATGTCTGTATGTACGTTAACATCACTCTGTAAAGCAAGCAAGGCAAGGCAAGGTCAGGCCATATTATCCCTCAACTTTACATGAGTGAATGCACCTCAAAGGAAAACGGAGAGTTCGGCACGCCTGACGTCTTCAAAAGTCATTTTTTAAAAGGAAAAAATCTCCTTGTAAGCAGAGGTTTGGAATTTTTACTTTTCCATGTTTACCTATAAAACCAACATTCCAATACGTGATGATGCGACGTACATCTGCTGTTGAGTTGCACTGGAGCATTTTCATTGATACTTTCCGTTGACAGGGAAGAAACTCGATAAAGTGACATCACTTCACACTGATACGAGCTCCTCTCTCATGCTTCATTCCAAGGAAAAAGATATGCTTGCTTAGAACAGTAGCTATGTTTAGATTCTTTTTTGGAACTCGTCGTCGCACTTATCTGCTCCACTGTGCAAAGATGTTTCAAAGAGAGAGAGGGTTTAATATTGCCAAGGACTACACAGCATCGTATACTTTACATCGACTTCACAACATTCATTCATATAAACATTCCTATATGGTTATCATCAGGGTATATAAAAGGTGCATTATGAAATGTCAGGATAAAAAAATCCATGCTCCAAAACATGCTTGTTACATTACACATCTCTTGAGATTACAACCCGATGCAGATATGCTGTACTCTTTCCTCCAACTTTTAACAAAAAAAAATGTTCCCTTCTCTCCTGGAATACAATTCGTCACGTTGACATTCAGTCAATCACTCATTCCCCCGACCCATTTTGGATAATATATTTGTAGTAACCATTTCCTATCAGGTATGTTGTAGTCTGAGTTTGGAATACGGATCTCAAGTAAGCATCACTCCTCACTCCTTTTCCTTAAAAACTTCCCATCGCACATTCTTCCAGACAGCAAGTGAAGAAAATCACATTCCTCTGTCAACCTACACTTCATTGACAACAGACAGCTGGGAAGCAGATAATAATTGTAGGTTTTGCGATGGAAGAGCGCCATGACTCGAAGCATAATTCTACCCCGGTATCACTCATTCTATTCTATCCAAAATTGTTATTTTTCCATTCTACCTTGTTCCCTCCATTCCAACATTTCCATCATAGATTTGGGATTTTATTTTGGAAAACCTTCCGTTCTGATTGCCAAGGGTGTACTTAGGTGAATGAGAATGTTGATTCAATAGCATTTTATATTTGTACTTGAGTGAGTTTTGCTTTTCATTCATCATTTTTTGCTCTCTCCATCTTTCCTTAGTTATTTTGATTTTGTGACAGGTTATCACTTGATCAATGTGAGGTAGAAGTAATAGGCATAGAAATGAATGGTTCTTAAACATAACTCACACATTTATCTGTCTTGTAAAATGAAAACCAAGTAGCCTCACAAAAATATCTTGAAGTATTAACACCACCATGAAATATTAAACCTTAATTATTTCCAAAACTAAAACAGATGTAGTCATGTTTTCAAATCAGTCATTCAAACCATAATATTCCTGCTAAGCATGCAGTTTCCATCATCATCCCTAAGCTTAGAGATAGTCACAGCTATAGCTCTTGGAACGCACTGGGTCTGCGGATCTAATTTCTTGGTCTGAAGATTTAACCATATTCATAATTCAAAGTATGACACACGACTCGAAGAGTGATTGACGAAGAAGTCACAGGATATAATGATTACAGAGTATACAAAGTTATAAAGCATAGGAAAACGTCGAAAAAATGTAAACGTAAGGAAAAAGGTTGTACTTTGCTTTTCACTCGTCACACATACACTGTTCTGTTTCCTATTTTTCATATATAGAAGTACTCAGACTCATTCACTCACTCACGGGTTGTGTGTTCGTAATAGAGCATAATATGGCAGTCTGGCAGCATTTGCACACAAGAGAACAGAGATCTCAGCCTTTGATCATGAAAAACAGCGTGACACACCACACCGCATACTAATTTAGGATGGCTGCCTTTAATATAATCAACTTTTTTTTGTAGAGAAAACATGAACCTCAACTTGTTCCAATCTCACACGAAGGCGACTCACTTTTCCCATCATTTCATGCATGAGTGCATATATTACATACTTTACTTAACGTTATGATGAGCATATCTTCTTGGATGGAAACAAACTATCTTGAGTTAATTTTGTAACGTTGAATTTTCTACATATACAGAAGAATCTTTTTTTTCTCAGTAGCTTGTAGCTCATATCATCGCTCTCAGAATTTCTTTGGTGAATGCTACAAACAGTAGTAGTAAGTTTAGTAGTTATCAGGGTAAAAACGCAAGCCGGTTTTTGTCTTTGACTGAGTGACTACATATCTTGTTGTCAGTTTAGTTGACCAGCTCAGTAGTTGCTGCAGCTGGTGTCTGTCTGCAACTTCTTTAATATGTGGTGTGGTACAACCTACCTACCATGTGGAAATCAGAAATAATACACCGTTTTTTTATCACTTTACACACCGAACTCATGCCGACATATCAGTTTCGTTTCCAAAAACAAGAATTAAATAAGGTAAACAGAGATGACAACATTTTTCATGCAGAATATGTAAAGCAGCGACTCATTTTTTCATCTAGTTACTCACAACTTTTACACAATGTGTGCTGCTGCTACAAAGACGCTTTTAACGTAATACGCCTAGCTCGTTTCTAAAAGGTACATTTATATATTTTATCCAACAACTCATCAACAATGTCGTCGTATCGTAAGACTGTAAGACTTTCATCATGGGCGGTTTTATGGAGATTTTTAGCAAGTGTTTTAGTGTTTTTATATTACCGAGCGAAATCAACTTGGATAAGAATCCACTTTTGGGTTGTACTACTCTAAATTACATTACATTATGCATATATGCAAAAAAAACTTGTAATTTGATGCAACACGCACGGAAATACTAACCTATCCAGAAAATGCCGAGTAGTCTAATTAATTCTAATTACACAGATAATTAATCTTTTCCCAGTAATTTCCAGTGTGAGCATTAGCAACGTATGTATGTTCTGTATCGTATCGTATCATGTTGCAGGGCAGTTCTGCCGATTTGGATCAGTGATCAGGCCAGAGGATGCTTTGAGCTTCAATTATGTAGCGTCTACTCGGCATTTTTAGAACAAAAGAAAGAATTTGTCTACACTCCCATTTGGAGCTCTGAAGGAATTCCCTCAACTTGGCGTTATGAAAAAATGCGACTTTTCATCATTTCTTCTTTCAGTTAAAATACTCGGGAATCCTCCGACTGAGCAATTTAAAGAGAAAGGATGAATGCTATGTAATAAACTTTGCTCTACTGATTACATCTGTTTGCCAATGTACTTTTCTCTGTAAAGTTGGAGTTGAGACCCTTTGCGTCTTGGGCCACAATTTTCAGTGCATCTCTCACTAAACCCTGATAGTCTTAAATCCAAGTCTGAGTGTTCATCCCATTGAAACCACATAATATTGTATACTTTATTGTTCAACAACTTCTGCCTTTTGCAATGTGATGAGATGACTTTCTGAGAGAATACCAGATATACGAAAGGAGAAGGGAAACATATCCCACGTCAGTTTGTGTGCGATATTTAACAAACTTTCGGATATCTACAAGTTTGTACTCGCCAGTTTGACATGCACTTTTTGTCAGCTTCTCACCAACACATATCAACAACATGGAACTCTCTCGCCCTCAATGTCTTGTTCGTGTATGTACAACCCATCTAAAAATCAACATAAAATAATGATGTAACTCGAAATGACTCTCTTGGCTCTCACCATACTGATGGGATGTGAGTCATCTATAATGTACGACATGTGCTCCCCATGATGGTCGCTTGGGAAGACGCTGTGATAATGGGCATAAGGAGTTCGAGTTGCCCTATATATGATTACGCAGTGTCAAAAATAGTTAAAGCATAAATATATAATGCTAACATGCTACCAACTGGTATAAATATAGGGATCCTTATGAATGAATGGGCAATCATCTTGAGAGAGAGAGAGCGAGAGAGCCTTTCCCTGAATATCAGCAAGCATTTCAACTGCGGATGTTATGTTGTTACGCTACAAAACAAGAGTGGAGCAGACGGTCACGTTCGTCCCTTTAAATTAGATTGTTATAGCATTATAATCTTCACGTCGTCACCCAGTTTTCGGGAAACATTTATTTCATAGGCAATGCCACGCCAATATTGTCGCATCTAGTCCGCCTCTTACGTAATTTGATGTGATGATACAATAATAATCAACATATTTACTAGATCATGCATTCAACCATGATGATATTATGATATGATGCTAGCGCTAGTAGCTGAAGGTTTTACTTTTACCCCCAAGGAGAAAACTTGGTTCAAAATTGTATGCGCATAGTTGTTTGGATTCATTATAAACAAATTGGATTACAAAGCGCACTGTTGTAACTTTCAAGGACCCACATTAGCAATGAATACACATTGCCTTATTCCACAAATTTTAAGTTTCAATTTGACTTTTGTATGTAACGAATGAATCCGCAATGTTACATAAGGGCATACCCGATTTTCAACATTGAAAAAAGAAATGTGTTAAATGAAGCAAAAGGAAGAAGAAATCAAATGGTTCTTTTCATGTGTCAAATTATGTAAGATACTACTACACACACTAGATTCTTAGACCACTATAAATCAAACCCTTATTTTCATCCCCACATGTTATTCAACCCAACACCATATCCTGTCTTTTCGGTGGTTTGGGTTTTGATGGACACATAATATTTGTGAAAGGTTTCGTTTACTTTAAAGTGAACTAACTGGTGAGAATAACGGAATGTGGAGAAGAAGAATCTTAACAAAAATAAATCTCTCCTCCTGATTTTTACATAAAAGGCAGCTGCTGGAAAAGGAAGGAAAGAGACCATCTCTTCATATAACATGATTTTGAATGTTTGCAACGTAACCAAGCCAGAAAAAGAATACATACTACATTCGTTGAGAAGTCAGGAGCACACTTAACCATTTGTTGCAGAAACGAGAATGGACAGGACAAGCTAAGACTGTTCTTTCAAAAGCAACCTTTTCTACTTGATGTCTACATAAGAAGGAACAGTTTGACACCACCACCACCTTCATCAATGCATCAACATAAAAGTTAGCTAAGAATGAGGAGAGAGTGATAGAATGGGAGAAGGTCTAAAGGGAATGGATTCCACTGAAATGAAAACCAAACCTAAAAGTAGTGGTTTTTCTTCACAATAATGATGGTGGTGGTGGTGGTGTTGGTGATTGTGAAGAGTGAGTTTTAGGTAAAAATCAAGAGACGGCTGAAAGGAAGTAGTTAAAAGATGACAAAATAGAGAGAAGGGAGGAAGGACTTGACCACAAAACCATTTGGTCTTGTTCTTCGACCTTTTATTTTTATCCCCGTCCTCATCCATCCATCCATCTATCCTACTCTCCACTTCCCACAAAAGCAAACTGAAAACCAGCTTTTGCAGGTAGGTATGCATGCAACACCATTAGTATCCACCACAAGAAATACAAGAAACTTCGGAATGAGTGACTAAATGAGTGCTCATATTCGATGAAACTAGAAACTATTTCATCCGAGAAAAAATATATCAGACAATAATATAAAAGTAGTTATGAAGGACCCGCTGCTGGTGTGTCCCACTTGAAAAGTAATACATCCATTTCAACTCGGCATAAAATACAAAATAAAAAAAAGTTGAGACAACTGCTGTTTCACAAAACTCTCAACAAACTCTCCAGGACCCTGTTGTATTTTACTTATTGCTCCTCTTTACGATAATATTATTGCTAAACTTCAACAACATCCACAAAATGACTGAGCAACAGAGAGACAGAGCTCTCTGCACATATACTATGAATGTAATGCCATTGCTCCAGTTATACTCAAGTAGTAAAAGAACCACATCGAGAATGCATAGCTCATAAAAATTGTTAAAAGAATCGGGAAGCCTTAGAAAATACTCCTAGGAACTGGAACAAAATACAAGAAGCATCATGGCATCTTGAGAAAGGATATGAATCAAATCTTGTCTGTTACGTTATTACATCAACCAAATAAGAAGTCTTCACTCGTCTCCAAAACTTGTGGCAAGTATGTGCGCAGTTGGAGAGCTAAAAGTAGGGGAAGCGTTAAGGATAGAATCTGTCATCCACTAACTTGTCATTTCTCATCTTCACTTCCTCCTAATCAGTTCCCCACTCTTCTCAACTCACTTCCATCATCGTCATCTTCACAACATAATCATCCAGATCCAAAATCCATTTGTCTGATGGTGCTGGTTGAAAGCATTCTACATTTTTTACCTTAATGTTGTCCCTATCTATCTACCTAAGCATTTGATAGACAAAAAGTTTTTAGTCGAGGACCAAATAACCGATAATAAGGGCACCACCATCATCGCATCACATCACCACCCAGATTCTACAACCTGAATACTAAATACGTTCGATTAGGTGAACCCCGATGGATAAAAAAAACTTGTAAAGTTTTCATTCCTGTATCTGTATCACACTATCTTGCTACATATTGTTGTGACTGATGACAAAGGAGACCACCAAACCAGACAAAGCAAACCAACATTCCACAACTGACACATGAATGAATACTCACGCTCACCACATCATCATTTCCTCGTGGAACCTGAACCAAATCTACATGAAAGCGGAGATGGTGTTTGTGAATAGGAATGGAAAATTTATCCAGGCATCAAGGAGAACATTGTAATTATGGAGCGAACATTAGTTCTCTGCTGGAATGAATAAATGATTTTGCAAAACCTACATCCGAAACTAAACACCCGACATAAAAAATATATGGATCAGGAAGGACTGGCACTGAAGCTTCCTTTCTTGCTTCCGTTCCAAGTTCAGAGCATATCGACATAATGAGCAAATCCGATTCTTCCTTTTCATCCTTCCTACTATTTCCTACCTTGCCAAGAACTTTGGTATAGGGGATTTCCTTGCATATTCATTTCGTCTAGGCACTGGATGGGTTGTGATGCATTTATGTGAAAATGAAACTTGCTATCGTTCTTTTGGTTAGTCCCATATGGAGCTTGAAATCGACAGTTATTATAGTTCATTTACTTGCTATTTTTCCCTCATATATGATTCTAATTCATTACTTTCTCGTGACTGACAAGAAAGATGATGAGGATGCCATGAATGCATTAACTGTCAGCACCAAGCACATCGTCTTCTCCTTTCTCATTCTCACCCAAACCTCAAGATTACCACACGAACTGACAAGAAAGAGAACCCACAGCTATTTTGAATTGCAGATTTTCCTCCATATATTTCCACACTTTTGCTTTGATTCCATGAGAACGTGTGAAGAGAAACTAGGCAAGTTGCTGCTCAGCTGTCACTACTCAGGCGAAAAAATATTCTCTCAAGAGCATCCAGTTCAGAGCGGCGGCGGCAGCAGCATTCGTCGTCGGATTTAGTTCATCACTTTTAGGATGCAACTCATTTCCCTCATCAGCATACCTACAAGCTCTTTTGTGCATGCTTGTGCCATATTACGAATTTATGTATTACGTCGCATTAGCAGCTTTCAAGAAAGTATAGCGTCTGACACAAAATGCGTAACAAATGAGAGATGACACATTACAAGCGACAAAGACAAGCAAAAAAAATACATAGAAACTAGACTCGACTAAACCGCTCGTTGCGTAGTTTTCAGACCTGTCACTGTTAATCATATTACCACCATTACAATCACTATCACCAACACTAGTAATCAGTTTTGTTTCAGCCCTTGCTCTAACATGAGAACGTGTGAAGTAAAAATGTATTGGCACAAAGGAAGGAACCCTACATCCAATTCAAATAATGGAGGAATAAAAGGGGTGCTACTGAATGCTATGAATCTATGATGCATTCACTTTAATAAAATACCAAAAAACAAAGGAACGAGGAGAGATACATGCATGATAAATTACAACCTAAAAAATCAAATTTGTCCAGGCTTTGTGTTACATAGCCTATTGTATCACCACCACTAGAGCAATCCCTACCTACATCAGCCGTATTGTTATTTGAATATTATGCTTCAATAATTGAAATTAGTTCACATTAACGAACGCATGCATTGCATGCATAAAACCAACACAGTGTTAGTGAGACATGATTCATGTAAAACTAAAGAAAAAAAGGAGGATGATGATGATGAAAGGGAGGATGTTGCATATTAGGGTTACAACAAAAAATTTGAATGGGATATCAAATCATAAATGAATGAAGAAGGGGACGAGAAATTCAAATTACCATACGAATCCATTTCATTGTAACGTAACTCATCCGCTTGTTAAAATATCGTCCGGGCCCGTCATCACAAAAATTATTCAATTATGCCACTTCTATCCCGAATGTAATTATTTTTCTAATCTTTTAGCCAACACAAAAAAACTACATTTTATGGTCTAGTTCCGGATAGAGAAAGAATAATAATACTACATCCAGTTTTACAAAAATGAATGTGACAAGAATAGGGGAAATTGAGACAATGTTGGGTTCACTGAATCTACAGAAGGATTGTGCATACAAGTAAAAGGGTTTTTTAAGCATGCACTACTAATCTAAATAAAATACAATATTAAAATCTCGCTTTTGTGAACAAGGCAGTTCTATATTCCGTACACCATATCCCTGAAATGTCTTGGGCCGTTTTATAACTTTGGACGGAGAAGAGATAGAGAGGAAGAGCAAGGAAGGAGTTTAGCCGGTTGGGTTTAAGACGCATAAAAGGAGCTAAAACTAAAACTGCATGTCATGCTCCACGGAGAGAAACTGGCTGGTTGCTATTGCAGCGAGTATAAATTTAAAGCAAGTAAACCTGCTTAAGTGATGATGTTTACTACGCCATCTTGCACGTTTTATCTAATGAATATATTATGATCTATTAGTAGTGGAAGTGGTATCTCTCTCCCTCTCTCCCTGATTCCTCCTTTCCTCAGTCAGTAGAATAACCAAAGGTTCAGGCAATTTAAGCTAGTTAAGCTGAATGTGAGTGAGCATAATGCTTTTTGTTCCACTTACAATCTAATTCTTACTTTGCAGTTTGTTTGTAAGCAAAAAAGCACCAAAAGAAAGTCTTACAAGACATCATGCCATGGATGGAGATGGAGGATGGAAGATGTGCGGGGAGCGGATATGGAACCGTGAATGAAAACTAAGCAATGAATGAATTTTATATGAAAGTTTCTGCAACTGTCATGTTTTTTTTCCACATATGACGACGACAACGTTTTCACATGTGGCTAGCTCATATTCCAACCCGCTTTAGAGGAAATGTTTGCTATTTCGACTTGGCACTTGCATTGCCTGCACGTCTCCCTAGACTCGAGTAAACGAGTACATAAAATGTAACGAGAGAGTGGAGAAAACAAGGAATTACGATCTGTGAACAGGAGTAAGTCTTCTTTACACCCGCTTTACCAAAATGTTTTATTCTTTCACCTATTTACTTTGTCACTACTAATTGAAAATGATGAAAGAGCTGTTGCTACACTGCTCCCTAAATTTTTGTATAAAAAAGTTTAAAAACTCAACTTTTGTATTATCTACATTATTATATTGTACTTAGATTCTGGGAGCTTGTTGAAAAAATATGCGTTTTTTTACGAATATTAAGCTAAGTGACTTTTATCGGCCATAAAGGATTTTTTACAGGAAACTACACAATGTTTCATAACGATTTCGTTTCCATAATGTAGCTTTGCTTTGTCATACCTTTTGATTCATTTTTCATGTTTACTAGCAATCCACAGAAAACAATGTACATATGTTACACAGCAGGAATCTCAAACTATGACACGATAATGCTATTTAAGAGCAAAATCTTACGCCATAAAAAAATCAGAGCATTCAAGATGACCATTACAGAAATCCCATTTATGCTACATGTTTCACTTCATTTTCCGTATTTTTTCAGAAACTACAAACACCGGTTTTATCCTCGATAAAAAAAGGGTTAGAGAGATAGATAGTGGTACACTAATTTGGATTTGCTGTCTTCAGATATTATTTCTTTCTTTGGTAGGACAACGACGATGCATGCATGTGAGAGGGGCAAAGCTGGTTTTGCTTTTCGTATTAATGTACCAGAGTACCAGAACTACCCCCACGATTACTATAATGCAGAAGATGTCAGGCATGAGAGACGGGTAAAAGAAGCAAGTGTGGTGTGGTAAAGTAAAACGTGTCTCTTTGTTTGTAAGTAGTTTGAACAGCAGGCGATTTCACAAAAAGCGATGATGGCTTTCAGCAAGGCTGTATTGGAGAAACAATATATTGCAGTTCAATTTTGCCCTGATGCAATTTCAAGAAAAAAGCAGCTTTAAGAGTGAAACAGGACGCGAAATTGGACAGGTTAAGCTTCCCAATATAGGTAATATAATCATTGTTGAAAAACTGGCTTTTTTATCCGTGTGCATGCCGACCAACCATGGATGATGATGATGATGATGATGATGATATGATGGTTCACTCCCTTTACACATTGGCGTACTACCCAGATTCTAGCCTTTTCTTGGCCTGTTGCATTACAAAAATATGGATAGGTGGTAGAAACAGTAGATGAAGAGGAAAATGAGCATGACGGTAGGATGCATGATGTAAGTCAACATCATTCAGCTAAATAAAAATTTCGAGAGGAAAAAATAAATGCCATAATATCATCATGTTGAAAGTTTAGCATGTCAAGTCTTGTTCAATTTACTCTTTTTGACCATTCATGTAAAGCCGCTTAGTTGCTGATGGCTCTAGAATTGAACGAGCTCACTTTTTTATCTTCCTGAAGCTAAAAACTAAAAAAAAAGTATCAATGTAATCGTTCCTCCTCATAAGAGCCGTTTTAACTACTGCAATCCAATAAAAATCACATTTTCTTGTTCTGTTTAGCTATATAAGGCTATTAATGGAAACTGCAAGCAAGAGGACAACATACATGACATATATTAAATGACCTCCTCAAAAGGTTTTGAAAGTCAAAAGAGTGGAAAAAATTGCGGCGGTCTCAAATGAAATGAACTGGCATAAAATTTTTGTCACGTTATATTTCTAGTCCAAACCAACGATAAAAAAGATTACATTTTGGTCCTCACAAAGGGGACATTTGAGGAGAATTCTCAGATGCAAAGGAAAAACCATACCGTTCTTTTAAAATGTATAAACCTGCTAACAAAAAAAACCCTGCCTCTCTACAATAAAAAACTCTTCATAATCTTCAAAGATTCAGTTATCATAACATCACACAACAAAAAGTAGTTTTGTATCGTCGTTATTACGCACATTCTGCCCCCCTACATTTCATTTTGCCCTGGGAACTAATACCATAACATAATTTTCAATCATTACGCAGCAGTGGTTTGAAGGGATGACAACATAACATCAAGAAAATGGCAACAATTTATAAAACAAAACTGTTTTCCAATTCATGCACTTGAGGAACAAAAAAATGTAATGTAGCACAACCATGATTCTTCAACAACTGACTCAGATTATGATGATGATCCTGATGTTTTTCTTCTTCTTCTTTCTTTTCTCATATTGTCTATTGGAATAAACGAGAGCAGCATGACCGATGATTGCATTCCTTTACCAGAGGAAAACAGTGAAGAGAGCAGAGTCATGAGTCATAAATTACATTCATACACGTCCTCTCTTGCTCACAATTTTATTGTGCTATGATATGATTATAATGGTAGACACAAGCACGAACAAAATATATTTCATAGCTATATCATCACCATTATCATGTGAAGCCTAAACGTTTGATAACTGGTATTATCTTCATCTTCCTTCGCTTCCTTTACAAAAACGGCTTGAAAATGTCTTCCATAGCATGTATCATCATCCCATGGCACAATTTTTCCAAGATTTACAGTAAGTTTAAGTAGTAAAAGACACAGATGACAAAATTGACATGGCTCGACATTAACGATGAAGTCGTTTCCAATATAGCGAATAACGGTCAAAAATGCATAGTATGCCAGGGAATCTTCTCTGTAAGTTACCCCAGCAAACAAAAGAACTGAATTCCTTTAAAAGAGACAATCTCAAAGCCTTTGAGAGTAGAGGAGCCTAGCTCTAAGCTAAATTGGCTACGAGCTCAGCAAAAAGAAATCCCTTTTAAAACTCATGATAATAAACTTGTTGCAAAATAAATGTATATCACAAATATATTATAATATTCTACCCTCAGCCAAATAGCTAATATACTTTTGTTTGATTCACTAGACATTCGGAACAATACACACTTTGCCTGCCTAAAGAATGTTCGTTTCCTTATCATATCATTGATGTTGATATTATTTGCATATAGTCAGTTAAATTGAACATTCAAGCTATAAATTTTGTATTTTTAAAAGCTTTTTGAAAAAAAAATATCATCGTGAAAGAAGACTTGGTCTATAATAATAACATGTATCGAAGCCCATGCTATATAAAAAGCCCATTTTTCTTCTTTCATTAGCTTTTTCCATCTATTCACCTTCAGGGGAATGTATAGGCACTTAATAATTCCATCTCAGGTTACAGACTAGTGACTAAGTGGGACAGGTAAATGTAACCAAAGATGATATCATGATGAAGTTTTGATGGTGAAAAAAAAATCATAATATATTATACACATAGTTTGATAGCCACATATATATTGTACATGTTGCCATCACATCACATCGCATCGTACTGCTGTGAAACTAGAATATTATCATCTTTGAAGCCTATCTTTCGTTCATCAATAGGGAAAAGGAATCTTATTGTAGGAAAGAGTCATCTCAAGTTTAGAATATAAATAATGAATGTCACACCGTGCTCATCATCATCGTATAATCATGTTCCTGGTGATGATCATCATCATGATCCGAAAGCACACTGCTCATGATGTCTTCAGCCATCTTTTGTAATAATAATAATAATAATACCAATAATATATGGATAGTCGTGTCGAGATCCCATCTCACGTGCGTCTCACTGCCAAAAATGATGAGCTTCCTTTTCTTCAGCCAAATAAAATAGGAGGAGGAATATAAAAAAACTAACGTTGCGTTGTCTTCATCTTTTTTTTTTCTTTCTTTTTTAGATCACTGAATGATAACGGGAAAATCAGGCTAACCACAGCAAGAGCATGCATATCATATATAAGAAAGGAGAGGAGACGAACTTCTCAAATACAAAAACAACTTGACTGGCTCGCTGAACAAACTAAGTAAACACAGCAGTATGTCAATATCCTACATCATGGCCCAGCTTAGTGTTGCACTGTTGCCAGAGAGAAAGAAGAAAAAAGCATCAGCGTCGTCCCTCCCCCTTCCCATTAACATCATCATATATACCATGATATGATATTTCAATATGTAACCTCGCTATAAATGTGTGCACATCATCAATGTCCTAAGGCAACAGAGTACAGTTGAGGTGTAGCACTGGGGATATTAAGTTTAAGAAACTCAATGCTTGAATGCAAATAATAATGTGCACTCAGTTTTCTGCAAATGAAGTAACGCACATTCCCCATTAGATTGTATTGAACTTTTAATGCATTCATAATGAGTCGTTTTGATCACAGAGTTTTCTTCTAAACAACTTTCTGATTTACTTGTAAATTTAAATGAATGTGACAGAGAATTGAATTAAAATGTTTGTTACATTTCGCATATTTATATGTTTCAAAAAAGAGAAGGGGAAAAAGAAGTTAAACAAATCAGTTGCATAAAAAAAATCTTTGCAATTCTACCTAATCACTTGGGAATTACTACCCGTAAAGTTGGTCTCCTTAATAGTTAAGAAAAAACATATTTTGTTGGTCCCCATCGCATAATGTATGTGTATATACTGACATACTTATGCAATTACTAAGTTTCCATTTGTATCGTAAGAGAAAAAAAATAGAGTGGATTTTTATGTGGCTTTCAAGGGTCTAGTCAAGAATCCGAAATTTTCTGTTCTAATACTTCTGATAATTTTAAGCAGGTAAGATGATTACGCACCAACTTTCCACAAGTAACAGCAGTGATGGTGGTTGCTGTAGAGCATCACCTGAATTTAATCTGAAGTTTTCAAGTTTCTCCCAATTTCGTACTTGTAATAAAATGTACAAAGTTTGAATGTTCAAGGAGTGATGGCAAAATGCATATTTTGTATATTTTCCTTCTCTTCTACATCTTCTGGCTCATCACTGTGCAACAACGCACCCCCATGCCCGTTTTTGTTCAGTTTCTTCAACTAGTAATCCTGTCCTCAACTTTTGTATATGAAGTTGAGTGGCTTACCATCTAATGTGGTAGAGGAAGAGAGGAGTCTGTAATACTTCCTTAGTGGTGGAGTATATTACAGGTACTAGAGGAAAAAGTATTGCTATATTGCTAATGAAACGAGATGAGGAGGATCCATTACGACTCTCTTGCGGTACGAGAGAGCAATTCTGACGATTTCGTCAAAACCAACTCATCTTTTCATTCTACCGTTTTCATATGAAAATGTTTGGAGGAGATTGTGTGTGTAGCAACAGCAATAGAGAGTTTCAATTCACTTAATATCTTAACTCCCATGTTGCTCTCCTTTGCTTTCCTGATGACTACGATGATCATGACTGAGCCGAAGCCAAAATATTACATGATGAGCTCGCTCCACTCTTCCTCTCCTCTCCCTAGGTTCCCTTTTATAAAAATGTTTACCGTATTCAGTACTCTCCTTCTCTTTCCTAGTCGGAGACTAAAGAAATGGGATAAAGACTGTAATATGTATTCCGCATCGTTTCATGCAATGCACAAATTTGACCTATTTATATTTATTCGAAAGCCGCTTTACTTACTTACGCTTTATCTGTCGCAACAATACAGAGAGAAGAGTCTGAAATTTGGCGGACTACGTATGTACGTACTCTACATCTACAATCCTGGCTACTTTACTTTATGTAGAGTTGAACAGTTTGTTTCGAAGTTTCAAGGACCATAGCATTTTGATATTCAAACTTTGTTTCCTAAGTTCTCCTCTGATTGCAAAGCACTCACATTACGTAAATTTTAGAATTGTTAAACTTAGTCACTTCGTACTTGCTCAATGGAACCATTTAGGAGAGGAGAGAGGAATAGTTCTGCTATTCTGCATTCTATCCTGAGCCAAACCATGTACACTTGTTTTTTTGCATATTGGATTTTTATACACTTCGTTTTACCTACCATTTCTACCCATACTCAAGTGCCTTTTCCCCTTTTTCCTAATCATATCGGTCATGACATAATGTCATCAACCCAACAGCAATGTGAATGCAGGTGATCAGGGATCATACACGTGTGCAATCTCTGCAATAACTACCATATGAGCATTATCCTTTACGACTACAACTTGTGCGGTACGAAAAGGGAACAATGGGAAAGATGAGTATGAAAGCATGTTTTGTTCCCGTTCCGTTTTCACAGACAAAGCTTTAGGATGATGCGATCAACCTGTGAGTGAGTGAACTCTCCGTATAAGAATGCTCCATGCTCTTTATGTGAACACAATTTCTTACCCTTTTCCCTATTAGCCTAGAGAACAGAAATATTAGCACTTATATTTTATGAGGAGAGCATAATATACATTTTTGATAAAATGGAGAAGACACGCAACACTCAACAGCAAGAAGCTGATGGAGCCAGCATGCGTATGATTTGAAATGATGTACAATGTCGTGCTATCCCGTAGTAAATATGAGATGGTCAGACAACAAGTCGAAAAAATGAGCTCAAAAGAAAGGACAATGAATGGAGGAAACCAGAGGAAATAACGGAGAGAAAAAGAAAAGTCAGTGTACGTGACAATGGGAGAAAGATACAAATGTAACTGCAAATTTATTCATAATCAAGTTCATTTATTGAAATGTTGAACAACTATTCAAATCCTGAACTGACAGCACACTATTACTCGTCATTGACGGAAACTAGATGAAGATTTGCAAAGGCTCCTATTGTATAAAAAAAGTGCATTCTTTAGGCAGACGTGAATGACTTGGCCACAGCATAACACTGTTGTCCATTTAGTTTTTGTTGGTGGTGCTGCTCCGCTCAACCAAAAATTTGTGTCATTCACGTCAAAAAATGCAAATAATGTAGTATTTGAAATCACTCCTCGAACTCTCAAAACTGTTAGGTACTCTTATTATTCTCATATCAACAATGGCTAGCCCAATTTCAATTTATGTCTTCATTTTTTTTCAATGCCACGCTGGTTTCCTACTTGCATTTTCTTTTGAACCACCTCAGCTCTGTAGGAAACTGTGTTTGACAGTTTCGAGGTAAAGGGGATTTTAAAGGTCGTGTGGTCAGTCTCTCTGTCCGCCGCTTGTAAATTGATCTTTGGCTCAAAAGATATTTATCCAATGTGACAAGAGGCAAAGCCACAAATGTTAAGAAGAGCACATAGCAATATAGTATCTCAAGAATTCATTCAATGTCAGCTTGGCTTAGAGCCACTCTTTTGAGAGCTTCTGCCTTCCTTTTTAAAACTTTCCCAAGTTTGGATGGTAAAAGTCATAAATTTTTAGCAGCAAGTGGTAACATGTTTGAATTGTGAATATGGAGCGATCAACTTTGGCTCTGTAGAAATGTGCAATACACAACATTTAAATGACATGTGCACGCCAACAAGTCAAGAGAGAGGAGCTTTCATGCACGCAAACCATGTAGTCAAGTCATCTTGCATTTGTGTTTGACTATTCGCTCGAGCAAAATAGAGCAATCAGTATTATAACCAAAGAGTGAGGAGCGAAGCAAAAGGAGTTGTGAGAAGCTGAGGAGAAGAAACAACCTCATATAAAATGTAACAAAAGCGGACTCTCTGACAATGAACACAAGAAAACCAAATATATACATCTGTGTATCCTCCTTTTTTCTTTCATTCCTTCCTTCCTGATCGTTACTTTTTGCTTCCTTCATTGTAACAATTCTTGTAAAGCTGTAATCATAAATAAAGTCCATCTTATGCATGAACAGTCCTCATTCTTTTCACATACAAGGCCGGGGTGAGTCATTCACTGGGTAGAAAAAGGAGAGTGAGTGCCCACCAAAGCTATGACTACTGCCTCTGTCTCTCTGTGTGTGTGTGTGCCTCCTTGACTGGATGTCGAGGAAAATGTTTCCTTTATCTATTTTGCTCAGCATGCACTTTCCATGTATTTCATGATAAAAGTGTATAAAATACAGACAACTAAAATAAATATAAAAGGGAGTGGATTGGGACATGACTTTTCTACAACCCCTTTCCATAGAAATGCTGGAATTGCTACCAAAAAGTGGAGGTTGAGAAAGAGAGGCTGACCTCAAGGAATGAACAAAAATTCGGTGTTCAATTTAGCCGCCGGTTCATTGGAAACGATACATATATTGTACTTGTCCTCCAACAACGGCACAAGTAGTTATTGAAAACGACACTTGAGTGCAAAGACGTTGTATTGTAACGTTTTTGAATAGAGTCAAGCCAATAGTAATCCTTCTGTTGCTAACGATATAATATCTGGAAAAAAGATGTAGGTTCACTCACCAAACTCCCTAACTTTCCGCTCAACGCTGAGCACTCCCGTTACTGTCAACAAGGAATTGACTTCAAAGACCTGGAACAAACTGGACTCTTATATAAATAAAGCAAGTAATGCAAGTAGGTAGTAGTAATTCGTTAAAAGTTTAAACATTTTTTTGTGACGTAGCAAAAATACGGTTTTTCATGTACAGTTTGACATTGTTCAATTGTAAAAATGTTGAAATTTGCAAAGAATTTTGAAGCTATATTAATTTTTGATAATTTTTGAAATAATTCCTCTTCCTAGAATGAAAATTGTTTGCTTTGAAATTTAACTCAGCACTACTAATTGAATAGTATGTAAATCACATTCAAATGCTAGGTGAAACGGGCAATGGAAAAAAATTACCACAAAACGAGACCAACATATAGAATGGAGACTTGCATTCCTGAATTTTAGTTGTAATACATGTGGATCCTACATTCTCCCGGAGTACGGATGAGTTGGTCCCTGATTCTCATTGCCATGCGGCATGATTTTCAAACCAGTTAAGATGGTTTTACGATGACCTCTTTTGAAATTTCGTTTGGAAGGAAGGAAGGGAGAGTGAAAACCTATGTAAGTTGAGCGGACATGAATTGAATAAAACAACACAAGAAGTCTGCAAAAATACTTTATCCGCGAATTCATTCATGTAGTAAGCGTCTTTTCGGTGCTGCTGTTGTGTTTGTGTGAGGTCTGCACACGCCACACGCTTCCATGTGTGAGTAGCGAGCGAGAGGACGTTTCCTTGAATTTTTTGGGAGTGAGAAGCGTTAGCATCCAGAGTGAGTAACATCTCTTTTCTCTTCAGTGAAGCTGAAAATTATGAGACAGTTGGAAAAAAGGAACGTAAATCCCTTGACCAGTGAAACGTTCATACGTGTAAAACGTACTTTTCCTCCCTTCTTGAATCACTTCACCCGAAAAAGGGTCACTTGCCCGACATCTTCTTCTAGCTTTCAAGTAGAGTTCAAGTAGCGACATTTGTAGATGTACGACCAAATACTTCCCAAGACGCATTTTATTGTCTATTGTGCCGGTGTGTGCTAAAGACGATAAGAATGAAAGGGGGACGGCACACGGTCCAAAAAATTGCATAAACCTTCCGGATTTCATCTACTTTTATTTTGAAAATCGCTCCACCACAAGTACCACCGTACTTTTCAGAACTAAGAAAATCGCCAAAATAATGATGTTGGCCATGGTTCGAAAGCTTTTTGGAATAGAATATGTAAGTTTTGTGGTTGGAGGCTTAAATATGAATCTAATTTGCAAAAGACAATTTTTCTTCCAAATGAAACCTTGCATAGGTATTACAAAAAGTCATTAGTTGATTCACAGTACGAAAGAAAATGAGCAAAAAAGTTTTTGCAAACCATTTTTCCTATAATGAAACTGGGCCATGTAGGTGATTATAATGCAATTTTCCATTAGCCTACGATGAAACAAATAGATACACTGGCACTTATTCAACCCAGTAAACATTAGTGAGCACAAAAAAAACAGCACGTTCTCTCCAACTCAACTTTTCTCCAGAAAAAAAACGCGAACGGAAACTCAAAAGCAATGTTTCAACTCTCAAAATGAAAGGAAAGCGGCGAGTCCCTATTATTTGCTTGCAAGACTGGAAAGTAGTATTTTAAGTGAAAAGTCAAGAGGAAAGGTAAACTACTTTCTTGTCTTTTATCTAATCCAGTAGGAAATGAGATACAAGATGGACAGCTCAGAACAATGTAACAAATGTACCAAAACATTTTTACGAAATGCTGAGATCACACCATTGCATCACTTTTACTCTCTATGTTGTTTGCACGTTATACAGCTTTTTAGCCCCTGGACTCGGGAGTAAATACGCTGAACAATTCACGTTTTTCGTTATAGGATGAATGGAATATTCTCCAGAAGAAAAAAAGTTGTAAGATGCGATATCCCCCCAAAAAAATATATACTTTTACCACAAAAACACAAGCAAGTTGCTTTTCTTTCCTTCAGGGAGGAAGGGATGAGTCAAGTAGTGCTGTGCAATAAAACAAGAAAAAGAAAAAGTGGGTTTGTCCAATTCGTTTTTCTTTCCTCGAACAATTCCCTTCATTTGACAGTAGCAGACAACCAAACTTAACCCTTTCCAAGTACAAGTGGTTTCTCAACATGTGATCCTCACTGATACCAAAGCTCAGGGATTTAATACAGTGACAGAAACAGGAGAGCTAAAAAATATAATGGAGTACTCTAGGCTGGCAACACACAGGAATGTATATAAATTGGAGCATATTATGATTGGATTTTGTGTGGACTTATAGAAGGGGATACTTGAAGTGAAGAAATTTGTTCCCTACTTGCACTTTCCTGGAAAAAAGTGAACTTTTCACCCCAAGAGAAAGTAAACCAAAAGAACATGAAAGACTCAAAGAATATGAATACTATGTGGTATACCCACCTTGTTATTTTTGGACAAATCTATTCCATATGTCCTCTATAATATACTCTCCATACGCTCATCAAAGATTTTTCCACTTTACATTAAACTTTCTCCTCCGTTGCTTCATGTTGTAGGTAGGTATATATGGGGCTCAACAACGGTTGTAATATCTTATTGCAAAATGTAAAGTGTGCATATTATGTATGTATGTGCTTATGGACTTTTGAGTTAACCAACGTATGTGTATGTGTTTGTGAGAGAGCAGAGCGTTGTGCTACTCTCTCTTTCAACAGTCACAAGCTAAGGTAAACTATATAATGGAGATGTTGTATTGTTGAAAAAATAAAAGTTACATGTATTTTTTTGTGAAAGAATCTTGCCATCACCACTACTACCACTTATAAACTCTTAGCTAACTCAACACACTACTACACTACCCTTGCCCAGCTTAACTTATTGACGAAGAAGTTAAGTGAAAGGAGAATAAAGGTCCTCCAAACACACATCTAAATAGCTACAATGTCTACCATCACGTTTCCCTCAACGAATTCTGCCTTCATTTAGAATTTCTTTCAAACTACTGTTACTACTTGGTGGTGGTGCTGCTGTTACACATTTTCTTGCCCCTATCCCGGTTTCCGTTTACTCTATACCGCCGTGTTTTTGTTGCTACGGGGGAAATTGTTATATTAAAGTCTTCAGTTACTTCTTGGAAAAGTTAAAGTTGAAACAACTCTTTTCACTGAGCATTTTAAAGGACCTCGGAAAAACCAAGCTACTTGACTTGTTAAAATAAAAGCAATTTTATACTTTTGCATAACCCACGCCACGCCAAGCCAACCAACTTTATTTCACAAAAACTTGCTTCATTGTCTAATATAGAAGAATGGTAGGAATACTTTATTTAATTGTTGTGTTGCTCATTTCATAAAATAACACTCATTTTCATGCATATATTTACAAACGTAAGTGGGTGGAAAACAGACGGTGGTGAAGAGTTTTTCTACACGACTGCTCTCTACGATAACAAAAAGTCGGCAATGAAACAACAAGAAAGTGTGAGAGAAAGAGCCCTTGAATCTGTTTTCTTTCAGGAGGTATTATGGAAAACAACTAGCTGGCCAATATTAATGTCTTGCTTTGTTTCATCATCACTTTTGGGATGAAATGTTGCAATAAAAGAATGTCACTGAGATTACTTAATCTATTTAGCAATATATGTTATTTGTGTACATGAGCAACATCTGGCCAAACTTCCACGCTGAAAATCAGAAACAAATTTCTCAACAGCCACAAAAAGGTACACTTGATATTGTCATGAAAGAAGCAGGTAGCTCGTGAAAATGTGTGTTGATTTCTCAAGCATTCTCAGAAGAAGGAAGGGAGAAAACGTATGACCACTTTTAATTTAACAGATAGGTGATCACTGTAGTCTGGAAGACTAACCAGTGAATTAATTTAGGAGGACACGAACTTGGTTTACAAGTTGAAGTTAGAATACCAACATATCCCACCAACCGTTCCGTGACAAAAAGTCCAGTTTTGTGAATGCACCAGATGATATGAGCCCAACCATTTTTTTCAATTGAGATGGAAGTTTGCGCGGAAGGAAACTTAATTGGAAGGAAAAAGGAAAGCGATTTTGTTGCCATGAGTCTTACACACATAAAACATGTCTTGGTATATAAACATCATTTGTTGGGATAGAAAAGTGGCAAAAATATAAAATACAAGAAGACAAATGGTTTCCTTGGCATTTGATGTCTGGAAGAGAGTTACACATGGTTTTATCAAACTGAGCCATGCGCTTCTGGTTTCTATGATTCCATTTTCTTACAAATGCTATACCAACCACACTGACACTGCAATGCTATTCCTATAAGTGTATCCCATATTTCAGTGTATTACTTTCCTCAACACATGATGAAAAATTGTAATCAGTTATTCATTTTCAGATATTTCTCTCTTTCCTATCATTTATCAACTCTATTTCCTGTTTTCTTGAAGTTGAGGCAAACTAAAGTAACCGTGTGGGAGAAAGAAAGAAAAAAGTTGGCATGTGACAAGAATAAGACGAAACTAAAACAATATGTTCTCCAGCTTTCAGATTACAATTACAAAAGTAAGATATGATGTTGTACTGTTTATAGCGTTTTTGCCGGACAAAAAAAATAAGTTCACAAAAAAGGAACAACCTACGTATAGCTGATTGTCCAACAATGTTTCTTGGTAAACACCGTTACACAAACGAATGTACATTCTACATAATATTATGACACGACTTTTCTTCACGGAAAACATTTCTACGACATCCAAAAATTACGTGAATATTATGACAGTACTTCTTATTAGAAAGTAGGAGGGGGAGAGATGTGCAAAAGCTTTTGGGAAATGGTGGACATGCACCACACTCCAAAATATGTGATTTTAACGAAACGAAGAAAGGGGAGACACAGGGATGTAAAGTCATGTTATCAAACACCACCACCGACACCAAACAGCATGTAATGTACGCACATACATTACTTAATATTAAATTAGTTGGGTTTGTATATAGAAGCTTGTAGTTTTATAGGGGCCTAGCTGCTGACGCAAATATGGCATAGCCATGATATATGTGTTGGATGGATGAGCTACGAGAGATTCAGATGAGGCAAACATGAAGGCAAGCCAAACAAGAGGAGGGAAGCGGAACTCACCAAAAAACTTGACAAAAAGTTGATGAAATGAGGGGAAAGCAGCCTGTTCCCTAATACTTTTGGTTATTATAGGGAAAAGTAATGGGGTTTCATAAGGAAAAAGTAGCCTTTACATTCGTACGTGTACGCATAAGTGGAAACTAGCGATGGCAATAGCCCTAGTTGGCTAGCGGGCAAGGAAATAACTTTCAACGTACTTACAAATACCCTCTCCACTCCACCGTATATATTACATGGCCTCCCTCTCTCTATGTCTGTCTCCTCAATTCATTTCATCGTCCGAGGAAGAAACCAACGAAAACTAAAACTTTTTCCTCATTCTTCCCAACACCCACCCTACTACCAAACACCAAACAATGTACTAAAACGGGAGGGAGACTGAGTGGGAGAGAAAAAAATCCTCATGGAAATTGAGTCGTCCACACTCACAAAAGCAAAGGAGCAGCATCTTTTGTCACTCATTACATATCATCAACTAGCTATCATGACACTCTGATTTAGGATTACTTAGAGCCATATTTCTCTTTTCTGTGACCTCTGCTTTCCCTTTTCCCCTAACTTAAATGAAGAAAAAAAACCTTAGAGTTTGGATCATTACACTTTTCCCTCCACTTAAAGAGTGCTTTTCATTTGAGAAATTTTTGGTCATGCATGTGTTTCCCTCATTTGCTCATGCATACATTTATATTACTTTTGGAAATAAAATGCAAATAAGAATTAGAGTCAACAGTCAACGACTTTCTCATAACTCTAACAAGTGCAATTACTCCGAGCCCTTAAGCAGTACTACTTGAATAAAGATTGGACAAAGGGAAAAGAAGTCATTTACGAGAACAAATAATCTATTTTATGATTGTGCTTGTGCAGTTGTCCATTCATCCAAACTTGGTTCCACTTTCCACTTGTACATGCATGCAAAAGGAAACGAAGAGAAGAGAGAGAGAAAGGCCATGGCAAATAAAGTAATGAATAATAAGGGAACCCAGACATTTTTCATGTGTTTTTGTACAAAATGTCATGTTTTATTTGTGCGTATGGTACACATAAGTTTGTTTGTAGATTGCGAGTAGTCTCCACTCGGTCCAACAACTAGAACTACTAGTAGTATGAAGGAGTACCACTACTAGAAGCTCTCTTTAGTGCTACTCTCCAACCAAAATGTGTTATTAGTGGTGCAGTGGACCAAAGCACTTTTTTTTACTCCAAACAAACTACTTTTCAAGCAAACAACGGATAATGTAGTTAGAACATACATGAGAATGTGGAGAGTAAATGTGATTCTTTTCATTTGTAATAAGTATCAACGGAATAACGGTAAGATTACGGAGGAATGAGGAAGAGAAGAGTTTGCTTTTCCAAAAAAATCATAGATGCATATATACACACAAACATTTCAGACGATTACATAATGTTCCAACTTTTTCTTCCTTCCTTCCTTAATTTTTCTCGTTTGCTCTCCCTCTCCCAAAATTGTTTGGTTTTCAACCAACCAAGCTCCCAACTCAACTTAAAACCGTAGGAGCAGAGCCAAAGCACACATCACATCATGTGGACCAAGGCACAACGAGCCACTTGGTTTTTCGTTTCCCTATCAGAAGAAGAAGTGAGTGAGTGAGTTGTGGCTGTGAGGTTCTCCTCCTGGAAGTAAACATACCGTTGTTGAATAACTTGAATGGCTAATATTATGACGGTAGTTTTTCTTCCTCTTATTTTTTCGTCTCAAAGAATAAAGGGGGGAAAACAGGAAAGTTATTTGGGAAACTCGGACTGTCTGTGTGTTTGGAACAATAGTTGTAAAAACTATCTGTCTCAATAAAGAGCCCATCTACTCCTCGAAATGCAAACCCATAAATGACGATGCCGAGAATAGATGTGAAACTACAATCATCTGAGTATTGAAAATATATAGTAGTTGAGCAAGTAATGTGTGTGACTTGTGCACAAACAAATAAGTCACAGATTTCAACTTTTCTATCCAAAAGAAAATTTTTCCTCTTTTACTTTTACCCCAACTCACCAACCACACCGGAGCTTTAATAGCATCCTGAACTATATATACATAATATTTAAGTATATACCTTTCACTCAACCATTGTTAGTTAGTTTCGTATACCTTTAAAAAAAGGATATTTGCCTAGGAGAGTTATGTATATATCTGTTATTTTTCCTGTTTTGCTTGTCTTCCTTTCCCTCTTCCTCCTCATTGGCTCCAATATCACCCTTTAAAATGAAACCTAAAACTTGTCTACTTACCCAAACGCTAAAGGTTACTTTACTTCCTACTTAAACCTCTACCTTATTTTGAAAACTAGCAAGTTTCTCCGCTTTCATCGTATAATGGAGAGAACCAGGGATGTAAAATGAATGTGAACAGTTAGTGCACAACTGATTTCAACTCCCAGAGTAAAGAGGAAAGCATGAAAGGAAACAAAGTTGAGTTAGGAGAGACTCTCTCTCTCAGTTTATTCTACTTAGTCTCTCCTTGGTATGCATCTTCTTTTCATTCTCTATCACTCTTTCCATTAGTTTCAAGAAACAAAGACAAAGTAAAACTAGTCAAGCAAAGCCAAAAACCTTGCCTTGACTGTTGTTACTCCTTCATAGTCTTCTCACAAAAGACACCTTAGTTATACCAGTACGGTCCTTCGAGGTGTACTCCTCCTCTCCAGTAAACCAAACCAAAACTTTTACATTACATGAAAGGGAAAACTAGACTGGGTAAATAACACAAGAGTAGGGTTTCAAGACGTCAAACTACCAACGAGAAATGTGCAATCGAGCAGAAATTCAAATTCCTGAAACGTTTTCCAAAACAACGCTCCCATTGCTCAAAACTTTGAATAATACTGCTTTTATTATAAGGAAGCAATTGATATTAGCCAACCTTGTTTGGTAATAGAGTCGACATAATTAAGTATATAAAAATCTACCAAAAAAACACGACATAAATTAATTCTACCAGAGTTTAATTCGTTGAATAATGGAAACTAAAGTTGAGACGACGACGACGACTGAAACCATTCAAAAGGCACAAATGCGGAGTTTGCTCCTCTTGGAACTTGCTAAATGCACTCGTCAACACTTGATTAAGCATGACATGGCAACGCAGAAACTATGTATAATTTCTAAGAATCCATGTATGTTTTCTCTAGAGAGGAGGAACCTCGAGAACCCATGCTTGTATTCGACATCATTCCGTGGGCAAAGCAATCTCTTATAATTTAGTTGGGCCCCATAGATTACCTTACTAAAATTGCATACTCGGCTAATCGTAAGCCGCATATATACATTCATTATAAAGAATACGGTGTAATATATCAGATCACATAATTCACGCACTGACTACTGACTCTTCGTAAATGTAGATTGCGATTGTGTATTTGCTGTGTGGTGGGGGAAGCGGGTGTTGGTGGTAGACTAGATGATCATGATAATTCCTTCCTACTTAAGTTACTACTCCTTTCTTCGTCTTCTTCCTTTTTTTCTTAAAAATTTTGCCCCTTTTCCACAAATCTGCTAGAAGCAAGTGAATGACTACTTCAGCTACCACTACTCTCTCTCTCTCTCTTGCTTGGCTTAATGTTAGTTAAGTTGGAATTTGGAATAGGAATGAGGAAAGCACAAGCACATATATCACTTGAAGAATTTCAGTATTTCTCGAGGGAAACAAGACTCCACTTTTAGATTTTTTGGACCCGCCCGTTTCAGTTAATCACGTAAAAAGCATAGTTTTTATTTGAAATGTACATAATGAACCCGTTCTCTTTCCACACACAAAAGCCAAGGAACTTCTTGTTCTTTGGACACAGAGAGAAAAGGACCTGAAAAATTTAGAGCTGTGACGACAATAAGGAAACAGTCTAGAGAAAAAGTTGCCATTAGATATATGGGAACGGACTTTGGATCACAAAAAGTCATGCATCATTTTTACGTAACGCCGAAAGAGCTTACTTTAATTATTTCATGCCAACCTTTTTTTCTACAAATATGTTTCTACCCACTATATCACATAACTTTTAATATGGTTTGTTATAAATAGAACATTTTCAAAGGTTCCTTCATCTTTGCCAGCCTCCCTGCTGAATTATTATTATGCCTAAAATTTTAGGAGGCGGAGGCTGAGCACAACAGGAAGCAGAATTGAGATCGACACACGCAAAACAAGATTGTTACTGACGGCGTTCGCACAATCATACATAAATTGGCAGGAGGAGTACTTAAAGTCAGCAGCAACAGAAGTCTGTAAAGTTTGAAAATTGGAGGAGAGAAAACCCTATACAAACAGTGAGCAAATTATAGGGAAACTACTACAAGAACCCGCTGATTTACAACGTAAGTAGAGATACATATGCATGAAGATGAAGGTAGAAAACCTTATACAAATAAGTTGAGTCGTTAAAACATGATGAATGTATGTATCTAGAGCAAATGGTAAAATCCCACTGAAATCTCATTGCCTTTCTCCATCCTCCTTGTCGTTCTTTCCTGGTATGTGGTACTTGGTATATATTTGCCCCTTAACTTAATAATAAATATAGTGCATGACATCCTATTTATATTTTATGGAGGTATCAAAAGCAAAGAGCTTAACATAAGTAATAAAAGGTTGTTACTTTATTCCTTCTGCTTTTCCTGAACTATATTCTGCACAGAAATACATAAGTCGATTTTCTGGATCTAGTTTCAGTATAATTTAGTTTTTTTTTGCATTGGCTTGGTTTGGCTCTCCTCCCCGCTGTGTTACAAAGGGAACAACTTGCTAATACTGATGTAAAGAATTTACTACACTTTAAGATTTGCAATGGTAACATCACATCGTAAACTGGAAAATACAAGTTGACGATGCATTAAGTAAATTGTATTTCTGTCCGTTACAACATATTTTACATGTAAAATGTTCACATGTGCGGAGTAAACACAAAATGGAGATAAGTCAAGGTGACTCTCCTGACAGTTGTTATCCATCCGTGGACAAAATTTGTCAACCTCACTTAAGCCCGCAGACACATGGGCGACAGCGGGGGGACGACTCTTAAGAAATCGGTGTTAGGTCGTACTTCACAAAAACGTTAGGGTACGGTATGAAACGACGCCTTGCATTAGTGAGCCATGATATGATGATGCTGCTGCTCCTTTTTCTTTATGCTAATACGTGGATGATACGCAACATTCCTTTTCTACCCTCCGTGTGAAATATCTCACTAGAGAGGACTCCGTCCCGTTAGTTAGTTAGGTATTGCTATATTATGATTGCAATGTCATAAATGCCCTTGGGCTTGTTCAGCCCCTTCGTACTAGAAAGATAAATTTCAAGTCAAAATTTACAGCGACAGCGCCAACATATCTCTACGCACCACCTTACACCTCAAACATGTATTTATGTAAGTAGCTCAAAGGAACCTATATTGCAATGTTGTGCCTACTTATTATTTAACATTATGCCAAATGCTAGATGATAAATGAGCAAGTGATTTCAAGCGTAGGTTGTAGGTGTCTAAAGAACTCGAAAATGGGGAGCAAGGAGCGAGCAATCAGTTTATTGTAAGTTTTTCCAATCTTCTTCACCATATGCATTAGAACCTTAGTTAAGTTGGTGCATTGTTAGGCAGTTTAATAACTTGTAAATATTGTCGTCATTTATGAGCACTACCCATTATTATTATCATCATGGTGAGGCCTGCCTTGAAGTAAATTTAAAACCACTGTATTAAAAGTAAATAGGCGAGCCGGCTCATTGTACCAAAATGTCGTCGCCAACTGGATAGCGGCTAAATAAATGCTAAGCTGCTGCAGAATTTTTATTTTGGCTTGGCATGGCAATGAATGCACTTTTATTCCTTTTTCTTTTATCCTTCCCTCGTCTTTTAAAACATTGGTTTTTATAGAACATGAGAGTACACATGAACATACCTCCAACGAAGCCTCTGAAAAAAAGAATGAGGAGGGTTGGGAGATAACAAAATGAAAAAGGTAAGAATTGTTTGACATTTACGTTACGGTTTTACCTTTGTATGTATTTGCATTTTAAGAGGAGAATGAAGGTGGTCCTCTAATGTAGGTTTCTTAAAACTCTCAGACACAATACAAAAAAAGATGTAAAGAACACACAATGGAAAAAAAGCTCCCCTTTTTTATGCGTTGACTTCTTCATTATGCACGGTAATTTAGCAATGTACCTTAGGAAAAAACCGGAGAGTACAATGATTTGCTGTGAGGTTGAACACACGGTGATGCGGCCCGACAATAATCAAAAACATGGTCTTTCTACACTTCCAAAACTCCTAATGGGCATCCCACTAACATGCATCTGTTTATGAGATGAGAATATTATTTGAAAGTGGAGATGAGTAAAGAAAAAGAGTGGTCACTAAAATTCCAGAATTAAACTTTAATATCCGTCATAAAAAAGCTGGTACACACAGGTAGGTTGAGAGAGAGAGTGAGAGACAGAGAAGACCCTCTTTTTGTGTCTCGTATCTAAAAGCGTACGTTGTTGGGTAGGGTCGTTTCATGGGAAAAATATCAGGAGCTCAACATCAACACACACATCAAATTATGATCTAGTAATTGCAATAGCTACACTGACAGTAGATGAGATAGACAGCAAACCAGTTGTAGACACAGACAGTTTGCGAGTTGTAAAGTACTTAAAGTTTAGCAACTTTTCAGCACTTGTGTTTGTGCTCAAGTGTCATCATCACCATCCTCGTCGTCATCAAAGTCGTTGTGAAAAAGATAGGGATGATGCTCGTGTGATGATGATGATGATGATCATAATCATCTTCATCAACATTTGACTTGCTTTTTCCTTTGCTGTAGTTTGCCTACTACTACTAGGTTTACTCTTTGGAGGTGCATATCTAGGTTTATTATTCCGGAAATAAGGAAGGCCGACGCATTTACCGTTTTCACTGCTTATTGCTTAGCTTACTTTTGAGACTTGCCTCTAGTCCTAAACTCATCACCACCGTCATAAACCCTAAAATCATCACGCTAGCTATCATCATCATTATTATTATCATAGTTACATTAGAAAATGGTAAGGAACGATGTTGATGATGAAATTTCAAGAAAGAAAAAGGGTCCAACAAAAAGTAGCAAAAACAAGTAGTTGACGAGCACTTAAAACTTTTGAAGCAGCATAAGGTTCTAGTACTAAAACTTGCATTGGGGATGAAAGCGTGAGCGGAAGCAGTAGAAGAATGAGGAACGAGGAGGAGGAAGTCAAATTAATGAATTATGAAGGATACGAACAAATAAAGCAATTAAATCCTCGTTAACCACCACTCTATTTCTCACTTCGTCTCTCATTCATTCGTATTAATTTTCTCATCTGCTCTCTCTCCTGTTCTACATAACGTAGTAGCTGGTATGGTATGGTACGCAGGGAGCTAGCTCACCACCCTCTCTCCCTACACCAGAAGAAAAAAACATTGGTATTATTGCAATATTTTAGAGGGCTGTGTGCATTATTCCAGCGGCCGAGATAAATAGAAAATTGTCTGCTTTTTAAAAACTTTTCTTCTAGATTGAAAAATGGGTTTGCTAGATTGGTATTCACTGGGAGGAAGATGAGGTATGCATACATTCTAAATTTTATCACAGATTCCCTCTCTTTGCCATTTGCTTTGACGATGATTTACCGATGAGTAAGCGTAATGGCTTTCCCACTCCAGAAGTAGCTCTCCACTACTACTATCATATGCATGCATGCTTATATATGCTTACTTAAATGCATCTACTATATATACTCACTTCTTTTGCTGATTTCCTCGTTTCCACTTTTTTTTCTTCATTTTTACCGTTTCATTGCCGTTGTACTCGTCCTCTGCATGAAATGCCTTGTCTACTTTTACAGCTTCTCCTGTCGCCTTCACCAGCAGAACCTCGAGGGCTATAAAACTCGTGTTCAAATATGCATAATGGAATTTATTAAATCATTTCCCATCAGTTTTAAATTGTTCCAGAGCAGATGGTAATATGCAGCACTTGCCCTTCATTTCCATATTCTCTCTTTTACTTTCTCCTTCCCTTAGCAAAGTGTAGCCCTACTAAGGCTTTACATTCCAATATCCAATCATCGCCCTCTGACTCATGTAATAATGTACATGTGTATGTTTGGTGGATGTGTGTGTGCATATGTTGGCAGGATTTGAAGTAAAGGGGACCATCATGTGTTTATGGATAATGAACATAGTCACATTGGAATGGAAACTATCAATGCACTCCACACACACAACAATTCCCTTTTATATTCATGCTTCAAGGCTTTCATCACTTTTCCCCATCTCCTCTTCCTTTTGCCATTTTATAGCGTGGCTACCAGATTTTCTCTACATAACCTACTTGGTTTACCATCAAGCTAAAATGTAAGTCACCCAACCGCCTAAATGACTCTCGAATTGAATACTCAAAAGCTCATTCAAGACAAGATGGGGAGATTGCACCAAAAAAAAATATCGTCGGCTTCACGATTGGATTGATGAAGAGTTGTGAGTGTTTGCTCCTTTCCCAACATGTGCGTTCTGAGCTATCCAAAGCTATCCTACATCACATCTCATGATGATGATGATGATGATGAAACGAAACGAGTTTGATTCAAAACCCGGCCCGGTATCGTTCCAATTATTTGTCGATGGATCTACTTTCCGTTGTCACCATTTGCTTGCACTCAACCATAAGTAATATCCTGAGGTTCAACAAGGCGAAAGTTAGCAGCTGCAAAAGTGAGCATTCATGTTGTAAACACTTATATCCAGTTGACGACAGCCACTACACTCCTGCTCCCACTTTCACCTCTTTCCTAATTACACGCTGGAACTAAACAGTTGCTCTTAATATATGAAAAAACTGTTGCAGCGAGCTGATTGGGAGCTATATAGCTACCTATCAAGAAGCAGCTTCTACAACGTGCCACCAAGACAAATTAGGAAACCGTGATATGATGAAACCTACTAAAAAGGATGTTGAAAATTGAGATAAAAATAGGAGAAGTTAGTATTACTGGTAGCAATACTGTTGTTTTCGTCTCCAAACTCTATTAACCCTTCGTTCCACTTCAGTGGCAGCAAGAAAGTGTGAAGAACAGTCTCATAGGTTCCACTTGGAATAATAGCAATCACATCATGGCCTAAAATGATGGCTTTTTCACTTCACACTCATTTCCCCAACCATAACATCAAATAAAAATACATCTAGTTGATTAAATTCTATTTGCTCCGTCGTAAAACCGAACTGACACGTCATTTATGGTATATAAAAGCTGTTGAGAACAATGGTGTTGGCTCGGGTGCGTAATAATACTGGTCCCAGTGTCTGCTCAAATCTTATTTGTCAACTGAAATGTCATGATCATACTTATCTTAAATTGGTCCTTATGATTAGCTTCCAACCTAACTTAGTTTTCTAATGAAAATGGTCGTTTGTTCGTCTTGTTTTGATCTTTCTATGAACTTGAATAGAACTTTAACTCTTTCCAACAGAGTTAGATTAGCTATATAGACTGACGAGCTTAACAACTGGAATGCTCTCCCTATTGAAAACATTCAAACTTGTGAAATTCGAAATTGGAATGTTTTCGTCCATCCTTCTAGAGGAAGTAACAGTCACAGTAATTTTATTAGAAGAGTCTTCTACTACTACGCATCGTTGTCCTGCATTCGTTATAGGTTGACAGGGAAGGAGAAAGCATGTCTACAAATGAGTCTCCAATGTATATTTTGGGCAACCCTTTGGTTGAGAATATTTGCCAAGTGAGACATCAAACTAAGAAAACAAAATAACTGCCATTACTTCCTGTTACTTGTGTTTCTTCTCGTGGACTTTTACTCTCCTCGACTCGACGAGGTAGGGACTTGAACTTGTGTTTGTGTGAACAACAACTTCGACAGACAAGACGACAGTCAACAATTTACCCTTTTCTAGACGTGATCATCATGATTTCTTTTATACAAACACATTACCACTGGGATTTAAGGTAGGTATATTGTAGGATATAGGAAGAAGAGAGAGAGAGAGGAAGCTCTAAGAAATCTAGCCGTAACGTCAGGTTCCTGCTCTGGTTGATATTGGTTTTTGAAACAGTGAGAAAGTCGAAATTATAGCATTTCACATTCTTGCAAACATTTATGGATGCATTTTCCGACACAAATCCTCCAACCAAGCCAAGCAAATAGAGCACGTAAAGGACAAGGAAATGGTCTGGCACGTTTCTTCCTTCCTTCTTCTCTCATTTCACTGAACCTTTTCAAAGCTCAGCTTTCACTGTTTCTCTCGGTGTATTACTTTTACTACTTTTATTCTGGGAGCCACGACGTTCATCCCATTTTCTCTCAAACAAAATCCATAAAGTACTGTCGCCGCTGGTGTCACTTGACTGCTACATCGACTGATACCGTCACTACGTATCGCACCTTCCATGCATAAAACAGTAGTCAAATGGAATAAAATACGGAAGTAACATCAGACCAAGTAATAGCAACAAATCGTGAGGTTTTCTTGAGAGAAAAGACACTTTTTTTTACTATTTTCTTCCCCCTTTTACTCTTTTATACATCCAAAAACATTACGTTTCTGTTTGTATAAAATTCTGAATAGTCAAGAGACGAAACGACTGTCTTGTTTTTTTTCTCCTTTGAACTATTCCAACACCGCACGCACACGCATATTATAAGAAATAGGTTGCTAGCCACATGGTTGGAATGGGCGAAAGCTAATAATGCCATGTCGTATCGTATGATATTGGCTGATGTCCCATTATATGACTAAGTGGAGGGGAGTGCGAGTTCTAAGCTGAGTGTAAACGTAAAGTGACACCTAGAAAGACGCGTGTCACTGCGGGATCCAAAATGTAAAAACACACCCTGTGGCACCAACGCCGTATTGGAACAAGCTCCATTATGAAATTCGAAAAAATATGCCCACCAGGAATCTAACGAGAGCAAATCGTAATAGTATGCAAAATAAATAGAACAACAGAGTGCGGGAAATGAATTTCCAGTATCTGAAAAAAAGAGAGAAAGACGAATCTCTCCTCCGTTTACCTTCAGATTTCACACGTTGCTAGCATCAAAATTGGCCCATTGAAAACGTACAAGAGAGAGATGAGGATCATCCATCTCCTTTACTTTGCTACGTGTATTATCCTGCGCCTCCCCCATTATCATGTAGCATACCAAACCAACTCACGGGAGTTAAAGATGACGATAACCTTTGTGTGAGGGAAAGGAAGCTAGGGGTTGGTTGAAGAAGCCACACAGATGAATGGTTGGAACGAGATGCAATGAGAGAAACATTGAAACAAATACATACAACTTATTTATTCACATTTTTTTAAAAGGGTAGAAAATGCCACCACCGCGAGATGGGAAAATTGTATTAAGGAGACATCTAAAAACGTATAGCGATAAATCGGGTTAAATCGGAGGAATATATCAGTCGGGGAAGACGGTTCTCCAGCAAAATTTATGACCACAATTTCGCTAATGGAAAACACTTTCCATTCCTGTCACGGCAGTACAACACAATAACACAAACACTATAGTTCGTGTATATATCAGAATGTATTTCGTTAGTTGGGTTCCTTTTTTGGTGAAGTCAACTCTTCTTTCCGAGATGCAGTTTGGGTTATATACACACACACATAACTACATTTGGAGAAACAGATAATACATAAGGAAAAAATGAAAGTAGTCAGCAGCATCCTGAGAGCTACAATAGTAACAATCATGTTGCCGCTGTTTGCTGTCCTTGTTACTACTTTCCTCCTCGGCTAGCGTTAGCATGATGTGATACTTAAAAAAAGAGTAAATATATACGAAACAAATTCATAGGAGTAGTAGTGGGCTCTCTCTAGTCTTCCCTCCTATAACGCTGTACTCATTGACGACAACCAACAGACAGATAATAGAAATACTACAACTTAAACTATCAACTACCCGCTATTATCTGTCTAAATAGCTATGGAGCTCTTCTTACAACTTGAAAAGTATCTCTGATATCCTGGAAATTTTCCCCCCTTCTGTATCATCTCTCCCACTCAAACAGCTCGAAGCTGGAGGAGAGCAAGTTGAAAAAAAATATTCTTTAGTGCAAGACATAAAGTTAAACATGGACATTCCTAAATCTCGAACACACTTTACTACATTTGCTTTGCTTACACTAATGTCCTACACTGACGGAAGGGCATTTTCTTGAACTCCTTAGCATTAGCTTGTTTACTTACTTACAGGATCTATCCTGTTTAAGTTGAGAAATTCTATACAAAATGCTCTGCTGTGCTATTGCCAAAGGATAAAAAAATCCTCTTCGTAATATCTCACTTATTAGCCTATTTTTCTTTCGCAAATTGAAAATAGTGTACTGAGAAAATATAATAAAAAGGGAAGTTGTATGCAGTGGGCATACACATGCTGGTGTTGGTGACGATGAATATTGTATTTTAGTAGTTTTTTTACAATGTTATCTCATCGTCATTCACTTGCCCTGTTTGTTAGTATGAAATGAAGTTACAAGATGAAGAAAAAAGAATACAACCAGAGCCGGAATAAAACACATGAAGACATGAACTCGGACCATGACCATCACATCAACTGCGACGGTTGTTGTTATGCTTCCACTTGCCTACTTTTTACTTGGTAGATTAGACCTTTTCTATGGATTTGTAAGCTGTAACCGTGACTCTGAGTCGAGTTAACTCTCAAGTCAGCAGAAAAAAAGAATGCGGTAGCAGTTTCCTTAAGATGAAAGTATATAAGATGATGATGGCATACTGTGTTCTCCATAATGTCATCAAGGATATGTCCTGCCTGCTGCTGCAACCATGATACACCCTAGTTCTGATGTTGTCACAGTGTCATGATGATAAAAGCAAGGATGTTTGTAGCGTAGTGAAAGAAAAAAAAGTAAAATAAGTCCGTACTGACTTTCTCGCTTTCTCACATGTAACCATGTACATTTTATATAGGAAAATGTGTGTAATAGTTCACTTTCTTGACTATCCGTCTATTCAATTGTGTCAACAATTACAGTACCACTCTACTTTTTTTGTTGAACCTCCTTCTGCCTTTTCCAGCTATTTTTTTCCTAGACTATATAAATATGTATGTAGCTGATGCCAACTAGTAAGTTTATTGGATCTTCTTCACGTAACAGCTCTATCATCCATCTCTTTCTTGTTCACTTCCTTCCCTTGTGAGAAGACTTGCTTACTTTTCAGAGGGACGACGGAACGGCAGTGACAAAGATGTGTACAGATTGCCAACGGAATAAGCTCTCAATTAGCCAAAACGGCAGGCAAACGCAAATATTTCTACTTGGTAATTTCAGGCTAAGTACAATGATGCCCCCGTGAGAAACACATTCACACACATCATTCCCAATTGTGATTGTGGATTTGTAGCCCAATTCTCTCAATCAGGGGATGAGCAGTAGCAGCAGCAGTAGTAGAACGTGCTGTGTCCATTCTCAGTAAATTTCACTCCAATGAAGTGATTTTTTGTACTCTCATTTCATTAAATTGGCATATTGGCTTACGCCCAATCACACATAAAATTCATGAAATAGTGTGGTTTTGTTTTGTGAGTTGCTGCAAGGAACTTGTTAGTTTGGTAGTTAACAAAATACAAAGCACAATGAATTTTCATTTGGCAAAGGGAGGAGGAAAACTTTTTTTTCATTGAATTGCTACAAGAACGACAACCATGTACTATTTAAATTGGTCAAGCTAATTTCCCATAATGCTATATATTTGGAGAGATAAAAGTTTTGTGGGGAATTATACCAAATGATGACAAAGGAAAAAAAGACGACAATTGTTCAGTGCACTGGCAAGCAAACTACTGTCGTGTGTCGTGTGCTGCTAGCTCTTAGAGAGCGTACGTTAGCAAGGATTATTCAAGCGCTTTATACCCAACAAAAAACTCTGGGAGAGAAGGGTGAAACCCCCAAGTACGTAACTCACATTTTGCCGTCGTCGTCGTCTCGAGTCTTGACATCAACGATATATAGTTTCCCTTTTTACCACCAACAACACAACGACGGTTGCACAAACAGAAATGTTGTGTAAATGGCAAAGAACAACGAAGCACAAAAAGTACACACCGAAAAACTAGAAACACTACCGCCACCAACATCAACAAAATGTAGATAGATACATTTTAAGTAAAGAGTACAACTATGATCATCACAGAAGAATAAAATATTGTTGGTGGATGTTTTCTAACAACTTCCAACTCTTTCTCTAGTTCCCCTTTCTCTCTCTCTCCCTGTGTTGAAAAAAAGTTTCATATTTATAATCTCAGAGTTAAAATATTTTCCCCAGAGGATTTACATCAATCTAGTTAGCTACTTTTATCCTTGTTTTCTTGAGTTTACTCTCACTTCCCGATCCATCAGCACTCACTCATTTCTCCTATAATATAATCCATGTCTGGCACGTAGGAAAAAAGGGAACCCCGAATACCAATGTTGAAAAAAACTGTGGATCGTATACCAAAACCAATATACCAGTTGCCACATCATATTGTCTGACTTCTTTACTCTCTAAATACATTTTGAGATGGAGGTATCGATACCTTCCTCACACACTTCTGCTCTGCCTTATCCTCCTGAGTATGCCATGTAAGACGCTCAAGATATAGATAAAACAAGCACCAGCAAACAACTGGGGGAATAACGATATATGCCGTCTCATCCATTTCCTTCTTCACTCACATAAAAAAGTGCAAACAAATCACATCCACATCCACCAAGCAAAACCAAAAGCCAAGCTGTAAAAACTGAGAATTTCATATATATATACACTCTCAGGATCAGTCAAGAGAACATAAATCACTTTTCAAAAAGTAGTACACACTAGTTTACAGTTTGGTAATTTCAGGAAAAACGTATCAGAACGACTTGATCATGCACACAACATTACTACCCTTCCCGCACTCGACTTCGACTCTCAGCCTTTTCTTTATCGAGCGGGTGTTGTTAACCCACTGAGAATTCTATGGAATTTTTGCAATAAAATAAACATAAGAATAGGAAAATAGAAGGGGTGAAAAGTAATGGTAATATATACATGCACTCTCATAGAAAAAAAACTCTCTGAATTCTACTCTGGAGAAACAAAAAAAGGGGAAGAAAACTGTAAAATATCTTATGATTATATTATTTTTATATTCATTTTAAAATATATGGTGGGACAAGTGACAACAGCAAGAGTAGTAGTAGTGATCTCACATGATTGTTTTATCAGCTTTCACAGCCATTTACCACCCCGACGCATTTTTATTATTTTAGGAAGTGGCATGCAATGCAATCTCTATTTTACTTGTGGTGTGTGCAGATGTGTACATAAGATTGTTTCATCGTTTACAAAACCCTATATATCATCATATAATATCTATTGCTTTTGCATACGTATTATTTCAATAAAGGGATAAAAATCTTTCTTTGATGTGCAAGCATGCATACTACATCACACATATTCAATTTTCCTGTGCATACATTCCTCTCTTCTTCCCTTCCTCTAGAGATCCGCACATGATGATACGCTGCACACTTTTATATTACTCATTCATCCTTCTATCCTCTTTAAAAAAACGTCACAATTACTCATAATGTCAAATAGGGACTCAAAGTCAGGATATTCCATCATAACATCCGTTTTTTCCTCCTATCAATATTAATCCTGTTATGTAGTAAAACCCTATTGTTTAACACCATTTTAGCGTATGCCCGTGAGTCATCGAAATTAAACCTTTGACTACATATGTGTATGTGCATAACATTGAGTGATACCTATGTTAGATACATATTGCAACATTTTTTTTTCGAAGAAACTTTAATTAAAAATTTTCTTTCAGCGGTTGCTAGTCAGTATACACAGCAACATTTTACTTTGTTTTTACTTGTTTTCCTAAATCGTATCAAAAAGAACAAATTAATTAATCCCCGTGAAGAATGGGTTTACAATGTGGATGAAATACGGTTTTCAAAAAATTTCAAGTTGATTATAAAATTGTAACCTTGAGGCAAAGTAAAACAAAGAGCAAACAACAACGCCGGCCACATTTTCCTTTGGATGATAGTATACGATGCAATATAAGCATACATACATTTGTATCCAAGTAGTATCCTAATTTTCTCTAACGGAACAAAACCTATTATTTACAAAAGGCAAGTAAAATAGTCTGTTTGATGCTGGTAGAGAGACTGACTAGTCATTGAGACTTTACAATACGGAGAGTCGAGTGGATACTTGAATTATACTCATAATTATATGTCATAAAGAGGAGAGAATAAGCGTTCTCATCAGTGAGTGAGTGTGTGATGATGATGATGATTATGCCACCGTGGAAGATTTTAGTAGAACATCTTTCGGTAAAAACTTTTTTCTACTCGACAAAAATTTGCCTGTGGCAAAATAAGTAATAAAAGTGTAAAGAAAGATTAGTAGTTAATAATAAAGAATGAAGAGCTTTGTCGTCCATGTTCTCAATCTGCTTTTGTTCTTTAGAGCCCTGTCTAAAACAGCAACAAGAGTTTGTATATAAGTTGGTCCAAATCTTCACAATTCATTGTTTTTTTACTGTTGGCTAATAATGCCAAAGTATAAAACAGTGTTTAAAAAATATGTTTTAGAATTCGTAGGAGAGATGAGAGAGAGAGAGGATGTGAATGGTGATGCTGGTTGAAAAATACGATTCGCTCATAAGATTGATGGGTCCTACACGGCTAATTATTTTCAAAAGTTGGAAACATTCATTACAAATACAAATTATGTGCAAACGTCAGTTTCCCACGAATTTTCCATTCTCTACTTCCCTCGCCTGCTCATCAACCAAAGAGAGAGAGAGAGAGTGAGAGAGATAGCGAGCATTAGCATTATACTAAGAAGAAAAAAACTTTGCTCAAAAGTTTTGCTCAAAACATTGTGTATCACTTGCTAAAGTAGTAGCACAAACAAAGCCCCAACATTAAATAAACTTAATACTTTTAATGTAAACCAACAACAGTGAAATGATTATTATTGTATGCTACTGAACTAATATGGATGTAGTCCGTAGTAGATAAGTACACAATGTATACATTTACAATTGTACTTGTTCATCCACCACGAAAATAGTTTCGGCAAGAGACATGAAGTAGCATAGGATGATGGCAAAGCAAGGAACCGACTATCATCACATAGCATGTTTGTCTTTTACATTAGATCACATATTACATTTAAACAGGAGGTTTTTCACTCATCTGTATCATTGTGAAATAAAGCCCACAAAAATTAAACGGATGGATTACCACACTACTCATCATCACCACCACCGCTGGAATAGAAACATTGTGAAAGCATCCACGTACTTATACATATATCAAAAACTCACTCAGTTCTCATTGTTGATTGTTGCCGTTTCTCCTAAAAGTTATATGTGTAGCAGCAATAGGACCAGAAAATATATATTTACTGTTGACTGACGTGATTCATAAAGCTCACATGTACCACAAACAATCATATGAACCTACACGTATGGGTGGGTTAGGAAAGTCTGGATTGTAAAATAGCACCACAGGCCAAACCAGCAACCCATTATGAAACAAACGAAACCAAGAATCGCTGGAGGCCTACAAGCTACGGAAGATGAAGACCAAGAATGCAAAGGAGGAAGTGGGCCTTAAACAAGGTATGACATGCACCTAACTTTTGTGAGAGAGTTGAAGGGAAATGTTGTAATAGACTGAGCATCGGCACGGCACCACCACTACCATACCTTAAAAGTGGGTTTCCTTTTATATACACACAAGATTGGTTAAAAGCTCAAGGGAGAGCTCAGGAGTCAGAAGTGGAATTATAGATATTATTCCCATCTTATCCACAATGGCTTCAAACCCCTTGTCTCAAGTGCCTTTCCACAGTATTATATGAGTCTCAGTGAGCTAATGGGCAGAGAAAGCATTAGCACGGTTCTTGTCTGCATGTGAACTCTGAAAGCCAGCCAAAAGGTGAGTAATGAAAGGAGGCTAATGCTTATAACACCAACCACCACGGCACCAGAGACCCACGACAGCTAGGCTATGGCTGGGCTAGCGTGCATCCCAAAAAGCTCTGCCTTTTTCAGATAAAATAGAGTCAAGCACAAAAGCTAAATGGAGATCTTCAAACAACCACCACAAGTTAACACAACAATCATCTAATTGCATCCTTCGTACCAAACCAATGTGTGTGTGTATATATTGCTCTCCCAACAAAATCTCTTTGTTATATATTAGATAGCTTGTTCATGCACAAACACACAGGATCTCTCTCTCTCTCTCTTCTTGCCTTGTGTTATTTGCTAAAAGTTTAGGTGCATAGCTTTTAAGCAAGTAATTTGTGCATCATCTATCCTAACGCATCATCCCAAATAGATCTTCACCCCAAAAAAGGTTTCCGGCACAACTTGTGTGAGAGAACTAGAGAAGACCGAAGCAAAAGATGTATGGAGGGTCTTGAGACTCTTAAGGTGTTGGTTGGGCTCACATATTTTGGAGTTTTCCTCCTTAGGAGATCTTAAATCCATTCCTTTGTACCCCAACAACATACTATAGAAGAGCATACCCACTCATCCAGGTAAAGGTAAAGCCTTGTCAAGCTCCTGATATATGACTTTCAAAGCATCTACCACCACTGAAACATTTATCTCAATTGAGAAAGGAGAAGAAAAAGAGAAGCATGCATACACAGATAGAGAGAGAAGCATTCTTGTTGCCTCCTCTGAAAAACCATTGTAAATATTGCTACTTACAGAAATAGCTAAAACTCTCCTTTGTTCTTGAACTCAACCTTTAATAAGAAATGTGCAAGCTTTAGTTCCTTAACCTGTTTTTCCCTATCTTCAACTCTGCCACTCTTCCAAACAGACTTCAACCAAACAATAAACATAAGACGCAAAACAGCAAGTGTTCCTAATGTTTAGTAAAGTGTTCTTCTTTCTCACACACAAACACACAGGAGTTCTGCAAGTCTGGTGGCAACTTTTGTTGCAAACACTCTTTAAAGCGGTTTTCGGAAGAAGAAGGGAAACAGGAAAAAAAGATAGAGAATTTCTACATTGAATTCACTTCTTCACCCTAATAATATGCATGCATCTGTTGTTAACAACCAATCTGGAGAAGAAAAAAGACCTATTCGGTGCCTCCATTCATTTCCCATGAAATGCATTTTCCCTTCCGTTTTCTTATTCTGATGGAACGTTGACGTCGAAAAGTCAGTGAGTTTGGAAGAATGCAGTTCACTAATGTCCTGATGCATTAAGGCTTTCACAATTTATAGGATAAGATTTGATTTGGTCCGTTTTACTGCGAAAACGTTAAACAAAGGGCTTTGCCTTTTGGCTTACGCATTGCGTACCAAGAAAGGAAAGCTTTTCAGCCCAAGTTTTAAAGAGAGCTCGCCAAGTAATTTGATATATTTTCAAATAACAATTCTTCCATTATGCGCCTATACATCTTAAGTCTCCCAGTTTAGACGATACAATACAATCTAATGCTTTAATGGAATTTATTTTGGCTTTATAAGAGCAACCGTTTTTCCCCTGGCCTGAGTAGTGCAGTGGATTTTACGAAATTCTCAGCTTTTCTTGTCAAACATGCCTACATTTTAAGCTATTGCTAACTCTTTTCGACATTAGCACAGTATTAACTAGAATGGCTGAGAGAGAGAAGAAGAAGAAATGCCATGGCAGAGGCTTGCAAACTTAAGCCCTTTATGTGATGTGAGTTGCAAGAGTTTGTGAGTTTATGAGATTTTGTATGGGAGTCAACAAATGATGTGATGTGATATTATGCTGTAACCTTAGTTAAATGTTAACATTTGCATACAATACAATGCTTCCATTTTATGAAAAGGTCGGGTTGGACGGGACGGTTCATTTTGGTAAGAAGAATGTGGAGCGAGATCTCTTCTCTTACTTACTTAGTAAATTGGTTGCAGTATATTTTTTCCTACTTTATTTTCTGCCAACTCTCATCGGCCATCTTTATAATGTAACACAAAGCGAAAAAAAACAGTGACTACAAAGGGAATAATGGCACTTGTTGTTGAGATGGATGAAAGGATTAATGATGTTATGTAGTGCGGGCATACTATATAATAAGGTTAATTATACGGTAACTTACAGGAATGCTGATTTGTCATGTTCTTTGTCAATTGCCTCCTAGGGATGTGTGTTGTGTAGGGCTTTCCGCTACAAATTTGTGAGTTGCTCCAATGTACGTGTGTATATATTCCTTTTTTTCTGAGGAGTTCTCTTCTCTTGCTCTACTTGACTGTTTAATGTCGTTTTTTTTTATCAAAAACGCTTTACAAACTGTAGCAGTGTCACGAAAATGCTATTGAAGAACTAAATGATAATGCTCAAGTAGAAGTTGCCGCAAGAAATGAACGTTTTCATTTAATTGACTCACTTTTTTAAAACAAAACAAGAGAGAACACTTTGGTTTTTTCCTGCATTATATATCAAAACGTGGTTACAGTGACAGATATTTTATCCATTCAGAGTTGAACTATATCCAATAGCTGTTCCATAAAGCTCATCAAGTCTCCACTGAAAAAATAAATACATTTCATTTAGTAAAAGATATTGAGTTGTGACAAACATGTAAATAGATATTATGATGCACAGTAAACAGTTACAGCCTCGTTGCGGAGAAGAAATACAAATATTATAAGTAGGAACTTGAGGAAGCGCAGCGTTCCGTAGGAGCAATGGCACATTTGGGGGTTTTATGGGCGATTCGGAATTCCTATCATTGAGTATGTATACATTATTACCTTAACATCGTTCTATTTGGCACTAACGATCATTGCCTCGTCGACTTTCAAAAAACAAGCATAATCCCAACTTTCATATAGTCTCATACGCCCCCGACAAAAACAAAATAGTCTTGTTATGTGTACGGAAAGGTAATCAAGGAAATGTTTTATGCACACAAACACTTCTCATTTTCCCTTGTTTAACTACAACCATGAAAACAAAACAGAGAGACAAGATTCTCCGAAAGCCGTTGCATACAACTAAAGTAAACAGTTACATGCATTTACATACACCAATAATTTTGGTGACTGACAAAAGAGACAAAGCGAGAGAACAAGTAGGGAGAATAATGTTGATTGCCACCACAAAAGCAGAGGAAAGTCACATCACATCAGCATCACCCGTGTCGCATTGCATAGCGTAGGGCCTTCAATGAGAAGGTTGTAAAATGGGCAATGCCATTTCCTACTAGCATGATCCATAATCAAGTACTTTTGACTAGAATTTTTCTTGTTTTAAATCTAAAACTAGAGCAAATAGGAGAGCGAGAGAGAGCCCTTTCATGAAATGAATCAACGGTATTCATACAGAATGCTTAGTCAGCCTTCTATCTAAAGCAATGATATGCTTCGTGGACAAAAAATGGCATCATTGGAATCAAATCAATGTGCAAATGACTGCCTATCCCTCTGACTTTCTGACTTACTAAAAATGGGCCTTTTGTGCGAAAAAAAACGCTGACAATCATCAGTGCGTATGTAAATACCGAGAATGTTACAAGAATGTATTAAATCTCTTCTCTTTTATTGGATGATGGTTGATTGTAGCAGGAAATGGCAACGTTTAGGCCCATTCTGTCACTAATGCATGCTAAGTTTTCGAGTGAGTGAATGATGATTGCTTGGATTAAAAACCGTTTTGATATGGAGGGACGACTCCACATTTATGTATAGGTATGTATGTATATATATGCATGAGACTGAGAGGTGTCGACTATGTTTTTTTCCTTTGTCTTTCCAACAAAACACTCCCTTTTTATTCACAAAGTGACTTTAACGATTCTAGTCAACCTTCTCTCTAACAACTCCCTCAATCAGTAAGCGTCAGTAGTCATTTAAGTTTGCCTTTAGGTAGTTAGCACATCTTCCAAAAGCTAAATCTTCTTCTACACATTATTTGCCCTCATTCCTTTGGCTTCCTCTCAACTTGCTATCTCTTCCCTTATTAATGTGTGATATCCAAGAAAAGAAAATTGTTCAGAGTGTCTGTCCGCGTATCACGGAAAGGAAGGATTGAATCGTTACAGATTTTCAATCTAATTTTACCAATCTTTATTTATTTTCATTAGCTACATAACTCCAATAATAATCTCAATGAGCACAAGTCATTCAAATTTAAATATAACACCGATATATAGATTCCTTAGGATGTTATGATGTGATGCATTTAAATATCGGCCAATGAAATGAAAACATATATTTTTGGGTAGTCGCAAGTTATTTATCTTGCCATTTTGGCAGGTACTTAACTTTCTTTTAACCAAGGGCATGAATCTCAAGCAGAACTTTGAATTCACAAATTTCTTTCTTATACTCCAATAGATTAAAGCAAACCAGAAATATTCCCTGCACGAAAAAAAAGCTTGCTAGCTGATTAGAAGCGTTGAGTAGAAGCATATCTTCATAATTATACAATATCTTTCTCTTCTGCTTTAGGAGCTTTTTTTCTCAACTTTTTTTTATTGTGCCTTTCACTTTCATTCTTTTCAGTGTAAAAATACTTATACAACTCCTCAAATTACTTTGCAGATTCTGCCTTCCAAAAACTTGTTTCATAAATGGCAAATTTATCTCGTAGAATTTCATTGTATATTATGATTATGCTACTTTTTAAGACGATTAAAACATAGAATCTTTACGAGAGAGGGAGAGAGAAGTTTCCCAACACAATGTAATTAATTTCAGTACACATCTAACATCATGAATATGTTCCACATGTATGTTTGTAACTAACGTCTCTCTACATTATGCATATTTAACTTCATGAGCCCATTACCATAATCTTTTAGTTCTGTGCTTGACTCACTCTGTCTGTGTGTGTGTGTGTGTATGCATATAATCGTCATGGTCATCCCTTTACATTTAATCCTTAATCTGTGCGGTGTCAGTCGACTCTTAATTACTCAAGATGAAATAACAGATTTTATTGTACTTTTTTTCCATAGTACCTAGATGATTTGTCTGTTTATGTATGGAAGGAAACGTAGCATGTCCTTTTTCCACGCGGTGTGTGGCGGTCTGATGATGGTTGATAATACAAGTGGTTTTGATGTTGGATGGTTGGTTTTGATGGTTTAGTATGCTCCTTATCTGATGGTGTAACGTGTGAAAGTAAGTTCTCTTTTTTCATTAAAAAAAGGTTCACAGTCCTCTGCTTGTAAAACTAAGTTGAGCGAGAAGAGAGTCTATTGTATAAGTTTTTTTCGTTCTCGAGATGATGACGTCTATTGTAAAGATATTTGAAAGAGAATCGAAATCAAGCTTTATATCATGTCGATCATGTTCTGGACGGAAACCAGACCACTAGACACAGCGTCTGTCTGTCCATATGCACTACATGCATGACACAATGGCTAGCCACCAGAACTGAACCAAAAATTTCTGCTGGGTTGCAATTGTAATCGTCAACGTCTCAAAAAAATTTGTAGAAAATAACAATAAGAACAACCTGAAGTATAGTATGTAGAATCACAAAGGAATAACTTTTTTTCTTGTGTCGCCGTGTTTTTTTTCTCGACGGTTACACGTTACGTTATCTCTGCCCAACAATTCCTTGTCTGTTACTTTTCTTTTCCTGCAGATTCGAGCAAAAATATAGATAGCGCGTAGCACTTTAAGTATCCTTTCACAGTCTCCATGACTTTGCTCCAGAAAGCGTGAAAAAGGAGTGAAACATGCCAAAACACTAGAACATTTTCACGGTGTAAATGAGATACTTTTTTATTGGTGAAGAAAGCATATGCTTCTTTGGAGTGGTAAAGAGAGAGAGAGAGAGAGAGTAAGAGAGCGAGATAGATACGATAGAAGTCAAAATAGCACTGCAGTCTCCTTCCAGAGGTGGCAGAAGACTCATCCAAGTGAACTGAATCTTACTTTGCTTTATGGTATGTTCTTAGTAGCACGGCACAGCGTCTCTGTTGACTCGTGTTACTTTTGGTTTGAAATGAGAGAAAACTGAGGAAAACTGAGAAGAGGAACCACGGAAAATCTAGCAGGAGGCCAAAATTCCTAAGCCACTATCACCAAACAACTGAGCTCGCTTTTGCAAAGAGCTCTGAACCTTGTTCTCTTTTTCCCTTCTTCCCCTATCGTTCACACACACAAGCCCTATCTACTACTTCTCTTTGCTTTCCTCCATCTCCCTTCCTTTTTCGGGCATCTATGAAAATAAAGCGTACAAGCACTCCACTTACTCCAGGGAGAAAGAGAGCGGCTTAAACGCATAGAGTGATTTCATTCTGATATTATACACCAGCATGCATTCACATTTCAAATACAATGGGAACCAACGGGCTTCCCTTCAATGGAGGTCGACTGAATGACAGCAATAGCTAAGCACTATATCATGAGAATTTTTTCGTGGAGCCTACAATTCAACACACTTAATGTCGAATTTCTTCGCCTCTCGTCAGCTTCCATATCATTTACGCTAGTCGTAACACATCCAAAAACCTCAGAAGAAACTGAATCAGGGACTTTGCTCATTGGTTTTGATTTCTTGTGCATCAATCCATCATGAATTCTAAAGGGCTCCAACTTTAAAGAGATCGGAATGAAGCGTGCTTCAATTTCCGTTGATAATTTACTTCTTCATGAAATAACACAACATAACATTTAAGTACAAGTTGCACACTGCAGTCTTGTCTTGAATTAATCACAATATTATGCGGTAGGTCACTGGCTCATGAGCACTTTAATGCAACAAAGGATGGCAAGGATGCCGCTTGTGCCCAAAAACAATTGACAAGAATGCATTTATAACAAACTTTCAGATAGAGATCATTATTTTCAAAACTAGGATGCATTTGCCTACTCCAAAACGATAGAGTAGACAAAGTATCTCATTCAACCGAAATTACTTTCCATCTTTATCTGTATTGAGTTTGTCTTGAAGCAATTTTACATTTGTAACCAACATTAATTTATTTCTGGAAGAAACTGGAAATTTCATGTTACTACGCTGCTGCACAAGAAGTTCTTTTGTGGAGCCCGTATGAAAAGCAAATGTGTGCCTATTCTATTGTAACCATCTTCTCTTTCGTTCTTGTTTATGACAAGTTAAAATCCTTTTTTCAATCGGGCAGGAGAATCTCTGGAAAAGGCTAAAATATCTTGAACGAATTCATTTCAAATTCGTCATTCTTCAATCAAGAGCTTGCATTTTCTTCTCTTGGCTCGTCTTACTTTCTTCCCCTTTATCTTCACCAACTTCCCTTTCTTTTTCGGTATTCAGCCTACATTTTCTTTCCCATCTTCCTTTCTTTTCTTCTACCGCCTATCTAGTTCCTCTCAAATTCCACAATAGTTGCTCAGTATTCCAAGCTCTCAAGATTTTTACCAGGTTGCCCTGATTTTGTGGGTACAATCACATTATATTATGTACTTGCATTCAGTGTGTGGAGAACCAGATATTGTTAAAGAGCAAACAGATGACATTACCCAGCTTTGCACACAAAACAGTAAAGGTTGAGAAATGATGAAAGAAGGGAGTTAAAAAATGAAAGAAGAAGGAGACGGAAGAGAAATTTTTTGAGTACAAACGGAAGAATAAACTCCACAAAGATATTCTTTATGTTCAATACGTTATGTATGTGAATCGATTTTAAAAGGAGAAAAATAAATATGTACATATGGAGAGGATGTACATACTACTTACTCTTTCCTTTGGTTTACTTATGATGATGCTACTCCATTTTATAGGTGTTAGAATAAATCAAATATCTTCTTTTTTTTTGGAGGAAAATATCATTCACCAAGTAAAGTGTGCGTGTCTGTTTTCTCTGTGTAGAGAACCTTAACATACATCTGATGTTTTAGCTGAGATTCTTCCTTTTTTTCCCTGACCATAATAATAGGGCTCGAAATCGGATCAAATATAAAAACCTTCAGAAGGATCGAACAGCTTTCATTGGCTGAAGCAAGAAAAGTGATAGTGTTTAACTCAAAAAGAGAGTTATCTGATGGTATGTGTGGTGGTAGTATGGTATGGTATGGTATTGGACCGCGTAATATACAATTTCGTTGTGGTTTTAAAGGGTTTATGAAGCACCAAAACGGCCTTTCATCATTGTGATCACTGATTCTTCCTCTCTTCTTCTTCTCCTTTGTGTAATGCTACTAGCAAAAGAATCCACACACATTTTATATCCCTTTCATATTTTTTTATTTATACCAGTGCTTCTTCTTCCCCTGCTTACATTCTACCTAAGTGGATTCATAAGGTTGAATCCTGCGGATGGACAAAGGGGAACAGATGCTACTTCTTGCAAATAAAACCCATAGTACATTTGTATGAATTTACTGCAAACACTATAACATATTCAGACACTTTTACTACCAGTTTTTTTTTGAATTTCCAACAACAAAAAATGAAGACGTCCATCCACAATGTCTACCGCAGCCACATCAACCTATCCTAATGTTATCTCACAATTAGTGTAGCACCAAACTGTTTTTTTTTTCGGTAGACGGATGGATCCAATCATTGTTATCATCGTGATTGTGTTTGTACGCTAGTTCATTACGAAACTAACTCACGTACTGTAGTCCGATGACTCATGGAGTGATAGGACAGAAATAAAAACTAAAAAATCACGACTTTCCAATTCCTACCCACTTTATTGGAATATGTGGGGATGACGACGACGACGACGAGGATCTCTTTTTTGGTATTTTCTCTAGCATCTCTCTCAGCCGGCAAAACATTACGTGACAAGTATGAAGCAGGTGAAATTCTTTTTTGACTCAGCAATCAGCATCATATATATATATATTGAATAGTTTTTCACTTTTGGATAAAAATAGAAAGGGAGAGATTCCATCTACGGTAAATATATATTTCAACTTTGGATAGTTGAAATAGCGTTTGCATTTGTTCGTTATGCATGTGTGGCATCTATAAGATTGATATGTAATGTATTTTTTAAATATCCAATACCTACAAAAGTACATATTTATTGGTGAGTGTTATGATGGGAATGGGAGAAATAATGGGATCACTTTGTAAAAAATGCAAGCATAGCGAAAGTCTTGTAAGTTCTGTGACTCCGACTTTGGCTTCTGTTCTTTCTGATTCTTGGTTGTATGGGAAGAGCAAGCAAAGGATAGAACTAACTGAAGCCACACAGACCTACATATATATAACCCTACGGCCCTTTTCAATTTTCGCCATCCTTTTTTCGCATTTATAAGAAGGATGATGAGAACGATGATTATAATCATCATCCTCTCTGCTCCGTGCGCACTTCTCACACTTTGAGCGACCATATTACATATGCTATCCGTAGCGTCCCTCCTCGGATTTTTATTCATGTTGAGGCATTCATTGTGTACTTTGGCGAAGGGTATGGGCATATGCTCTTGCCCTTTTCCCATGGAGTTAGTAAGGAAATGAAGTGAAAGCTACAAAGAAGTAGACGCCAACAGTAGAAGCAAAAGAAACCTAAGTGTATTATCTGTGTACGTAAGGATTTTAAGTATTACACAGGGGCTGCCTATGTCATTCTATAAAAGAGTAGTCAGTAGTCGAGGCACTTTTTTTTGGTGTAAAAGTTGGGAGTATTTTCTGGGGGGAAGAGAGTCAATATGATTTCTCTCTACTTTTTCCTCTCTCCTTTTTCTCAAGAATAGTAATATTCATCGTAATCCACTTAGAATGACTGACACCCATTATTTCAATATCCTGTGAGTTTCTATGCATGCGACTCATAGTTTTATTTCTTTAGGGGTGATGCTCCGCTCCCATTCTATGGAAAAATCTTTTTTATTCCATTTTCTTATGATTTGCTTCCTCCTCTTCTTCTTCTTCTTGTTTCCAGCTGGAGCTGGAACTGTGTGTAGAACGTTTCTTAGAATTTATATTCATAGCACTGCACCAGTAACATAATGATTATATCCTTATTATTGAAGCGAGAAAAATCTCTTTGGACTCCTTGAAATTGAAATAAAATTCTACTAAGTATACACAAAAGAACATTACAGAACATGGTTGGAGAAGAAGAGTGCATGTGTATTTTATTGGCTCTCATTTTTGGCATCAAGACGATGATGATTGATGATAATGACGGGTGCAAAGTTTCTCTTCAGTATCATATACATGGGATTGTTGCGTTATGTTATGAAACGGAGATATCTTGTGCATCATCTTTATGTCAATTCAAGAAATATCACTTAACTCCCTCTCTATTCTGAATTATTGTAAAAATAAAAAGATTGTCTTTCTTCGATAGAAGAACCACTCAAATCCTATTATTCAATTTATTTATTTTGTTATCATGCGCTGAGGCCTCTGAATTCCTGGTACTAGTGCAGAACCATGTCAAATCGGATTATTTCTGTTGAGTCAAATTAGATGCTACATTTTTCATTAAGTAAAATTTCTTGATGCGATGAAATTTTTAGATTTTATCAAACGCTGTCATCGATAACTAAAAATGAGCGTCTGTTAATTTATATCGTCACAGTTTGGGGTTGAGATGATATTTGAAATAATCCAGTTACATTTTTGGATGACTTTTCCTGATATTTTTTTACTGCGATGAATACTATTAGATCAAAAAAGGAAGCCCTAGATTTACGTCGGAAATCGAGTTAGTAGATGTCAAATGCCAGTGACATGATGAGCTCCGTTTAACATTTCTCGAGAAAACAGAATGCAAATATTGAACATAAAATACAAAAATTGTCCCTCTCTCTCTCTCTCCAACCAACTCCTCCTTCTCAGAAATAAGCGGAGGAACATAAGTTGTAAATAGTGTTGGCATCATATTTGATGTTATCTTTCTGATGTGACTTCTGATCTTTTATTTCTTCCACCTGAGAGGCACCATTTACCTCAAATATTTATGCCCTAGAGCGTGGATGATATTGCATCATGTCTTTCCAGATTCCCCCAAACGAAAAACGACTGACTGATCCGGAAAATGACTCCAGAAAGCATTTTATTACAGCTTACGCTCTACCAGTTCCCAACTACATTTGTACAAAAAATATGGGCTTGATATTTGCCGTATGTTAGAGGAACCCTCAAAAAAAATTATTGCATGCCACGCAATCTTTTTAACTTTTTTTCTTCATAAAGTGACAACAATCAAATAAGAAAAAGATGTTTTACATTACTCGCAGAATGGTTGAGAAGAACTTTGATAAAAATGAAATCTCTCCTGACTAAAAGCACATTTAAAATGAAATAGATCAAGATACCTTGAAATCGGAGCTTTTCGCTTCCAAATATTATTTTTCAGTGTAAGTACACATGTTTTATGATAAATTGCTGCATATCTCAGTAAGTACTATTGGATCTTACCATAAAAGTAAGTACATTTAAGTATGCATACAACCATTCAGCAAACTTAATATTTTATGGTGTGGGACATGCTTTGAATATTTAAGTATTACACGCAAGCATGCATACATTTTTATTGATTGTAGGAGATCTTGACTATGACGCCAGATGAAGTTTTTTTAAAGCCATTAGCGTACACTTTTTTTTGTAGAAAGTATTGCTGTATTGCAAATTAATGAAGTTTACAAGATACACTTACTTACTCGAGTCTTGGTAAGTGTGGTGCAAGATAGAAAAGTTGTGAAGAAGAGAAAAAAGCAGTTGGTAAGTTTGAAGTTTAACTGGAGCCAAAGTAAAAAATTACAGTTTTATTGATTGATTGTAAAGAATCCCCTTCTAGAATTCAAGAGTTTTTTCCCTCAACTAAATACGACTTGTAAATCATTGAACTTAAAGTGTGTTTTGAACACTATTGAATATTCATCACAAGTTCAATGAAGGATGAATTGGTGGACGCTTGCTTCGCATAAAATATGATGTAAATGAACAGTTTTCATGCTTGAAGAGTTAGCCTTCAAAATTTGCTTATAGTTGCATTGTCATTTATAATAGCAATAGTGAAATTTCGACAACATCGAGATCTCAACTGGAGCAATTTGCTACAAGCCCTGAACTTAATAAACGTAAAATGTATATATTATGCTCTTCCTTCCTAATAGTAACTTCAACACTATCTAATCCCATCCAATTGAACAAATGCTTTCAAGCAATAATCGATGGCTAAAAAATGGCTTTTTGACTCACTTTTTCAGTGGAACAGGCCAACTCATAAAATCGAGAAAGAAAGGAAAGAAACGAGCTTATGAAACAAACTAAAATTCAAGGGAAAAGCATAAGGGCCTTCCATTCCTCCTTATCAATTTTTTTTAGCAAGCAAGTGAATTTACCCAATAGCAAGTGGGCCTGGCCTACGCTTGTTATTCTGAATTTAAGTACACATACTATACTCTCTTGTGTAGAGAAAAGAAATGGCTTTTGGTTGCTAGAATATACACTCACACAACACAGGCTTGGAAAATTCCAAGTCTCAACAGAAATACTTAAAACTAGTCAGCTTCATTAGCTTACTCATCCCATTTTATATACTCATGGGCTCTCTCAACCACTTATTCATTCAATAGTTGATGAGTTCCCTTCCCGATGCCAAATCGGAGCCCAAACCAGTAGGTTTTTCTTTTGCATTGAAGAATCCAAGCCAAAAAACATTCCGCACTCCTAATTCAGAACAATTTCACTGAACTGTATGTTGTTTATCTAAAATGATGGTGGTTGAGAGATTTTTTTTTATATATATGCATAAATAAATATTTCTAGCATATTGAAGGAGAGAGAGAAAAAGGCAACTCATAACTATTTATATATATTCAGTAACGGTGGTGCTACTACTAAAATGGTTTTTACAGAAGGCAGAAAAAGAACTTGAATCATCTCCACTCCCTACACACTTTAGTGTCCTCGTAATCAATATCTAAACCCCTAAAACCTTGCCTTTCACTATTTCCCGTTAAATTCATTATAGTTGGTCCTTTCTGTATAATGTAATGGACGTAATTTACAAACTTTCTTTGCTCCAGTGGAAAACATAAATAGAGGGCTGTGTAGACGAACTTCAACAATGGGAAAGAGGTGGGCTTCATTTTAAGCAGGAACCAAACCAACAAGTTCAATATAAAATGAGTAAACTCCGGGTTGGTTGCTTCCCATGGTTCCGTTGTTGCTCCCAATATATATTAATACATTTTGTTGTATGTACATAAGAGATCCCACAAGCATACTTCCTTCTGTCATAGTTCCTTAGGGAGTTCCGGTAGTGGAATTAGAAATCACTCCTCCAGATTATATATTTCATGACCCCTTTTCTCCTCTCAAAATAATTCCTATCTGCACGCTGGATGACTTCATTTTACTCAAATTACAATGAATCAAGTGCTACCTTTTGTTTATACCGAGTCTTATACTTGCCTTACCAGAGCGACTACGATATTCCTATGGATATACCCATTGTAACTAAGCAGAGCAGGTTGCTCCCAATATATAGTCAAGGTAAATGAGGAAAGTCAACAAACTTAATTTTAGAGGATGAATGATAATATAAATGAGTATGTATTTATGTATATATGTATATTCCCGTCCCAAAACGTAAAAAAGGTTTTATGATCATTTGTTCCATTCATCCAATCTCTCAAATCACAAAATGAAAATCCATTGAGGAATCCTTCTAATTTCCAAGTGCAAAATAACAGTACCAACTTTCAACATTGGTAATCATAGGATTTCCATCTCCTCATGGAAGGGGCTTTCCGCTAAACTGATTTCCGGGAGATTATAAATATAAAAGCATCGCATTTCATAAATGAGTTTCCCATCTTCTCCAATCCAATCCTATATTTGTGGTAGAAATGGGGAAATAGACGCTGAAAACTAACTGAACAGCAACCTGCCGTTTAAATCAACACAATTCAAAAGGGGAAAAAAATTCTGGGCAAAGATGAGATTTTAGTTTTGAATCAAGTCAAGATGGGATACAATGTGAACAGGAGAGGAGCATCTACTATCCACAAAAAGCAATCGTATATCTCATATATACAATGATTTATAAAAGGAGGCGAAATGATAATCTCATAGTCACAGACGTAGCCACGTAAGGTTAAACATTGTAAATGGTTGAGGTCGTTGCATTATATCATTCGATTTCCCTTTCCTCCTACACTAATATTCATGCCTGGAAGTAAAAAAATTATTTATAATACTTGTAAGCCCCCCCAAAAAAAGTTCATAAGTCAACAACGAATTTGAATTTTCGAAAGGCAGTTAACAACGCACTTTCCAACATCATCATCATCATCCTTTCCTTGTTGGCTAGCAGTAGTGCAGTGGTACAGCTTCCCTTCTTTATGCTTCATGGGAGGAGAACTAAAATAACGTATTTACGACCCCTACTATATATGTATGTGGCTGGTTTTTATATTGTATGCCCCAAAACTGTACCTGATTCTAAGCAAAAAGAGAAAGTAGTGGAGGATAGAAATACTGTATGAATTATTAGTACGGAAGCCTTTAAAAAATTCTTTGACTTTCCATGTACACACACAATACATTGTATTGGAAAATTGAAGGAAAGGGTTTTTTGATATTCCACCATTATATGCTTTTTGTGACCAGCAAACTGGTGTAGATACAAATGTGGTTGAATTTTATGGAAATAGGAAACTCCAATGGAGGGATTTGAGAGGATTAACTAGACGCATATTCATGATATCCGACTTATTTAAAATAACCAAAGTAGTAGCACTTGGTTGTATTATGATGAATGCCCACGATTCCACTGAGATTTTTAGATGGTCGAAACTCAAGCTCAATAGAGAGGAAAAGTTTTTACTCGCCGCTCTCCATTTCCTACAACATAACTACACACAACTACATCAAAAGTTAGTAGAAACTGGAAAAAACTACGACTTTACTTTATTTAAACCGTTGACTTTTGATGGAAATACATAAATAATGTTTCAATACAATACAATATAATAATAGTTACGCAAAGTCGTCTACGCACTAAACTACACACGCATCTTTCATATACTTTAACTGAAGAATCAAAATGTTAGAGAACGTTCATGCTATTTTGGAGTTGAAAGTAACATCAAGTAGCACTTTTGAATCTTTTCAGTGAAAACCCAAACGCGTACATGCATACCCAATTCCAGCCATGTGTATTCATATCAGTCAGTTCAAATCATAAAGTTTGAACTCGTAGGTTGCTTGCATCTTCTTCAACTTTGAGCATAAACGCATTAAGAATGCATGAGTGATCGCATACATTATCCAGTTTTATGCATGCATTCCTTTTCCTATTATATGTTCTGTGGTTCATTTCTCTCTTTTTTTTCAACTGTTCTCTCGTTCCACTTAAAGATCACATTCTCTCACACTACCACCATAAAATAATGGATTTTCTGCAGTCACAGATTGCAGTCAAGTCCTTTTCGTTTGGAGTTTGGAACAAAAGTTGATAGTCTCGCTGGTTCAAGTTCACCTAGCACCATGTTTCTCGGCGTCTCGAGACTGGCATGCATGGTTCAACTAAAATAGGTGGTAGAGGAGTCAGTGAGAGAGCAGTACACAAGAAAACCTATTGACGCAACTTATTTAAAATTAGCATGAATAAACATATAAATTCTAGGTTTGACACGTTAGCTACACAGCAAATTTACGAGCTCCTGAGAGCAGGAATCTGCTGAGATCGAACGTAGATACTTTACTTATGTATGAACATCTCTTGCAACATGCACTCCTCCTCATGAATATAGGCATTAACTGTGAAATATTGACGAATTAAAAATAACATGATAGCTACATTAAAACAGTGTAGTTAGGTACTCTAGTCCAAAGTTTTGGAGGACTTGTACAAAGTCCTCCTCAACTCCTTATTCGATACTAGTTTCTAATAGGGTAAAAGAGAGAGGGCTTCAAAGTTCGAAGTAATAGTAAAATGGGTAGACGGTAGACAGTTGGACTGAGGCATCTCACTCCTCATTTTAGTAGCCATTCCATATTATGTATATGTATATTAATATATTCAAGTAGATACATGCATACATTATTATTCTTTCCTGCATGTGGCATGTTAGCTGGTGCTGGTTAGCCTCTCTTATGAGGGAAATTCTTCTGAAAAGTAACCAAGCCCAAACAGAAAAACACCCACGTACTTATAAGTCTCCACACATACGTACGCGCACAGAGATGCATGCATAATGTGATACCATTAAATACAATAGATTGCTAGTTGGTCCAAGGCCGAGCCAAAACTTGCTATATCTTATAATTCCTATAGTTATGGAGACAGTTGGATAATATGGAACTAGCGGAAAAGGGAGTAATCTATAAAACATACATGTAAAATTTGTGATCTAAAGTTCTTTTTTTACTTTCCTTTTTATCATCATTTATATAAGTGTGTATATAGGCACAGTACACAAGAAATCAGAAGATCATATAGTAAATGTTGCACCGCTTTTCAAAGTACTCGACTACTACTGGTGACTGGCTTGGTTTTTGTTTGGTATATCCTCAAGAGTCAGTTCATATTCTTTCTTGATGCTGATGCTGTTACAGGTTAGATGAAAATGGTTCCGACTGTGACTGTGTTTACTTGTCGTTCGTGCCCTTTACTTTTTCCCCCCATATATAGTCACAGTCAGATGAATCGGGCTAGTGCATATGATTACAGATTAAGAGGAAAAGAGAAAAAAGAGCATCATAATGCAAATCGGTCCATAAAATTTCCCTTGAAACTTATTTCGTTTCCTACTTTTTACCAGCTCCTCATACTTGTTCGGTTTGTGCTGTTGCATTTGCCTTTTGAGGAACTAGAGCTTTCGCTGCTGGCAGGCAGTAGGAGAAAAGGAGAAGAAGAAGAAAATGTAACATCCGTAAAGGAGGGAAGCTGAATAAGTGAACATTATTCAGAAATCATGTAGGAATAATGACAGTAACCAGTACCATTCCTGCTAGGAGAAATGCGATTGGAGCGGCAATAAACGCTGTACTCTATCTTCCACAATAAATATATACGCAGGGAAAACTGAGTGGAAATCTGAATTTAAAAATTGGGATTCAGAAAAGCAGACACACTGAAAAAATGAGGGGAAAACGAATAATAAGAGAAGAAATTCGTAAGTAAAGCGAGAGAGAGAAAGAGCAAATAAAGGCACACATGGAGTGAAGAAGGAGTAACTAAACTGTATGATTTTTTTTCTGTGACTTTTATCTTGTAGGTACATTGTATCCAAACTCTGCATACAATGTCTTTTGATGCGTGCCTGTAATGTCGACCTTATTACATGATTATTACGCATATTATATTATGGTAGTTGCTACAATTCCTCCATTGTAATGTAATGTTGCATCCTTTTACTAGCACCACATAATCATTCCTCTTGTATGGTTTGTAGCTGTTCCTATTCTTGAGGTTTGGGTCATTATCAGTTTACCCTTGTATACAAGGAATAGCTTTGGTTTGCAAAATCATGACATTTTTCTTTAAAAAAAGCAAATCATTTTTTCTTCTCTCTCTCTCTCAATTTTTTGTAGAGATTTTATCACCGTCCTTTTACACACTAGTACAATGTAAGGTTGCCACCACATTTTTTTGTCAAGTGCAACGTAAAACGTAACTCTACTTCCTACTATGGTGGTTAAGATGTTATGTTATGATGGTAGCGCTCTTGTAGCAAACATAAAAATCCAAGCTTCACTGAAGCCATAATGTGTCTAATGCCATTCAAGAGCTAATAATAACAATTCGTGCAGTGACTTATGCCAAAAAATGCAGCAAATACACCCAACAAGAATCATCAAACGACAACGACATTAATGCAGCGACTTTATTTTTTACCAGCAGCCCTCTTCACAATTCCTGGTCATAACCATGATAATAGTAATAATCATAATAATAGTAATAATAATATAAGTACTAATACGCAATAATATAGAGCGAGATGATGCATATGAATATGATGATGATGATGTGCTGTGATGAGTAGACTGAAGAAGGAAGAAGAAACCATGTTTGAAAAAAAAGAGTTGAGTTGTTGTGAAGAGACGGTCAATGCACCTTTTTTATGCTCACGACTAGTCTTACACACATACATGGTTACCATGAGTTTGCAGCTTTTTATCGTTTGTCGTGATTTTGGGGGTGTTTTTGGAGACCCTACCTCTTTCGAGGAAATAAACAATAGTCGCCCATTTTTCTTAATTCCGACAAAAATCAAGACTTGATCATTAAATGTTATTATTGGAAGCCCCCGTCTTCTTGGAGATCAGAGACAGAAGTAAATCTGCTTTCAAATTTATGGCTCATTTAACTTGCTTATTGAGATTTTGAAATGCGTCATGAATCAATCCTGATTAAGGCTAGAAAAATGTTATGAATGTAAACCAAAACAGGATGATTTGCTGAAGATATGAGAACATGAAAAGAATTTTATTAAAGGGAAGGAACGTAGGCAGCTAGTTTCTTTTGAAGCCCCAGAGTACTACTGCAAATGTTGGCACGGTTTCCCGAATCTCAATATCAAAAAATCAAAAGAATAAATTTTCATGTGATTTTCCATGTGCATCAAAAATGTGCACATGCATCATACATCCACGTATGCATGTATATTAGTATGCTAAGGAGATAGTCTTAAATGAGCCTAGTGCATGCGTTATCAATTTCATATTTGGATTAGAGAAGGGAGACGCTTTTGTGAAAAGATAAAAAAAAGTCCTGAAACAGGATAAGTTGTAATAAATAATAAAACGGATATGAATGTATGTGGGTACTTAAACTGACAGCAGGCATGAGCTAAAATGTACATAAAGATGTGCCTGCATCATCATCGTCATCCTAACAGTAGATTTTTTTTTCTTTTTGGGAGTCATGCAAACCTGCTACTTCAAGAGCTCATACGTAGGTTCATAAATTCTGCCATCGTCGTTTCCCCAACATGATCGTCGAGTAAGAAAACCCCAAAGAATGCCACTTGACTGCCTCTGAGATAGGTGCAATACTTCGTAATGGAATAAAGTAGAAATCTATACAGTCAAATCTCACAAGCTGCACTTGGCATGGATTCCTTTTCGTTGTGTGCGGCCGATGCCATGCATACATACAAAGTAATCTATCTGTAAACCTATACTTGTACATTCTCATAATATTTGTTGATTTTTCCATGTGTTCCTCTACCCGTCGATGTAATATTTTGCAATCTTGTACAAGTTATGTGGGTACCACAACTGAAATCTATCACATCGGTTCAGCCCTATCATCTCATCATCCTTTTCTCTACTTGTTTCATTGGAGTAACCAGTGTGGGAAAACATTGATAAAGTAAGTCATCCAAAGAAATAAAACACTATACGTAACATAACTGTGCACATGTAACATTTTTTTCTCTCTCGATTGTGACAATTCCCGTGCATGTCATGGCGTGCGTACGTTTCATCTAAATATGATTCGTTTGGCCGAATGAGCAAGTCGATGAAGCTTGCAAAGATACAGTGATAAAGAAAATTCTCAGTCCCACTTGTACGGTACATATTTTTTTGATAGAAATGCCAATATATATAAGGGTTGTTTGGTATGTGTGTGTGTAAAAGTGAAGACATAAAAGAGGGAATGACGAAGCCGATCGATTCCACCTCACCGACCATAACTCTTTTTATAGCCCATCCTATCTTGAGCAAATTTGCCAAAATGATCATCTCACCCGACGCTTATTCTCACTTGCCTACAAGATTTGAGCTAACTGAGCTTTACTCTGTCGGTGCTCTCCCAAGTGCAGTATGTGTGTCTGTGAAGCTTCTTTTCTTTCTTGGAACGTGTTCTCCTTTGTTGATTTACTTATGTCTATTTGATCTGTTGGTTTGGTTGGACTCACTTCTTGGATGTGGTGCTCAGCGTCGACGTCTTTTTAGATACGATGTCTGACAGGAACGAGCCAAACCAAAAACCAACTGACTTCATTCATAATACTACTCACTCTACCTCTCTATATTAACTTGTGATGTAGTAGCCAGAGCCGCGTAAAAAAATGTAGTGGAACCAAAAAATACGTTATTGAAGACCACTATGACGTGTGGTGTAAAACAGCAAGCTGTTTGGTTGTTCCCAAGAAAATGAAGTAGTCGGCTCAGAACTCAAGTGCCATGCATGCTGAAACGGGGGTTGTTTCAACAAGAGAATACCATATTTTTTGGAAAAAGTCAGCTTGTCACTGCCTCTGAAAGTCAATCTGTTGGTGATGGTAGCTGGCTAAAGACTGAGTGACAAGGAGACCTAATATATCAGGAAGCCACTTGGACTTCTTGCTCTTTCTTTTCCCCGTACAGAATTGTTATATAAGATACATTAAATCTGGAAGTAAATGCAATGTATTTCTCATTTTGGCTTTCTTTCCCCCTTTTTTTGGAAAGTGAGAGAGAGAGAGATAAAAAAATAACTCTGTATAAGATATACAATATATAATATACTCATCAAGTCTTTTAAAGGTTTGCCTTGGCCAAAACCGTGGACTACTACGGGAAGTGAATTTTCACAATTTTTCTGGTTGGCATTGCAGAAAATAGATACGGATTCAAGATAAATCCTAGATATTACGTACAGCCCCCGTCCCTTGGCTGACTAACTGAATAACTCGCTGACTATGAGTGACTACTCACTTATAGTTAGTTCTTCCTTCTCTCTATTCCTGCTACCATGGAAGCTGTATAAGGAAGAGTAAATTATAGTTGAGAAAACGATGTCTGTAAAAAAACCTAACTATAGTCAAACTTTAGCTTATTACTGCGAAACGGATTTTAGCTGTCCACCCATTTTTCCGTATCATGCGTGCACTCCTTTTTATACACATGAACATAGCATATTTTCCCTTCCAAATATATAAAATATAATATGTAACTTTTAAATGTACTTTCCTCTCCCTCTCTCTCTCTTCATCTACTTATTTGGTAGCAACCATAAATTACAGAGAAAGAAGAAGTGAAGACGACTAGAATCAAACAGAATGTAATGATGATGCTATATTCAACTGAATATCCTAGAGACACTTCCAGGTTACATACAAAAGGATTTAATGGATCATTGGCATAACAGCCAGTCATTTTTAGCGTTGAAGGTTTAAGCTCAACTCTGATTAACCACAATACTTGGCCAAAATCTTGAAGACTGCTGTGTTTTACGTAGAAAACCCAGGTTTTGATATTATTAACAGTGGTTTTTTGTCACATCTGGTTGATCCTCTATATAACAAGTATTATATTAAGAAACGAAGGAAACTTTTACTGAGTCTCGTTTAGTTTTTTTCTTCTTCTTCATATTTTCATACCAAGTCTTGTCTTGTTGCTATACAATATTTTTTTGTGGTATTTTTCTCATATCTTTTCTATCTTTGGGTGCTCCTATCTTTTCTTGAAACATGAAAAGGACATGTACAATAATAATATAATATAGTTAGTGCTCGTAACTTTGATTAGGGATTTTACTCTTTTTTTTTGCTCTCTCTCTCTCTTCCTTTTCATACGCGAATACTATGCTTCATCTTTATTCGTCAAGTGGCAGGTTTCCTTGTTAACAAAAAACTACTGACGTTCGCATAACTTCTGGTGCAGCTGATGATGACCAAAGAGATGCCTATTTACTGACTCACTAACTCCTTCCGTCTTCTTCTCTATCAAATGCACAAATATTATCTAACGTCTTACTTAAGAGAGACTCTAACTCTGCTTGTGTTTGGGTTATGCTTCGTTTCACAAAATCAGTGTAGTCAGTTCTTGAGAATGTGCATGCATAGGTACATAAAAATACTATACATACACTTACATCTCTATCTATCCATCTCTTTCTTGCAAACGAAAGGAGTATGGCATGGCATCATCGCATCGACATCATTCCTTCCAGCCCCCAAATCAAGCCGTTTCGGCACTTGCTTGAGAACGCGATAAATCATGATTTTTTCTTTTAAGAGCCTGTTGTGGAATCCGACAAGCATTTTTCCTCCTCTCTCAGCATTGACTCTAACATTCCGAGAAACTGACACAATAGTACATGAGATAGGAAGGCCAATACGGTTTCATCCATATGATTTCTTCTTTTCTCAAAATATTAGGTGTACCTAACAAGCCCTTCAAGAATAATGTGATATCACAGAATCCAAGGCAAAACCGTTGTTATTATTACCTTCGAGCGTGATATATTATTCTATGAAGGAAGCACTCCAAGCTAAAGGTTGTAAAAATCAGAAGTTTCGATTCAGTTTCTTTTTCGAGGAATGGCGGAAGATAAGAAATATGTTGGAAATGTTAAAATCTTGTTGCCATGTCATTTGAACGGGAAGCATTATCGAATATGAATTGTAAAAGATTGCGGAAATGTACACATGGCTAATTTGCAACAATACAAATTGTTAGCTGGGAATGATGATGGCACTGGTTGCTAATCACCACAGCAACTTCGACACATCCTAATTTACCAGTGCATCCATAAATACCTATATGTTTTTAGATCAAAATGCTTGGTTGCGTTCGCAACGTGTAATTTATTTTATTAAGTATGCTCATGGAAACGTTTCAATAAAATATAGTACATTCAAACATCATTTTGTGGTTAGGATTTTATATATTTTACATGAGATTTTGAAGCAAAAGAATTCAAGTAAAATTATTGGACAACGGAAAAATTCCAAAGTTATAATTTGCCAAGTAATAAATATTCTTGTGTAATGTTCTATGAATTGGGAACAACTCCATCCACAGATGCTTGAACTGTCAGAGGATGAACTCATAAAACCAATATGTACCTACCAAAAGTAAAAGGATAAATACGAGTTTTCCTTTCCCAATCCTTTGACACACATGTTTCTTTTCAGCCATTTGTATGGTTTTTTAAACTTTACTTTTCCGTTTATATTATCACGACTAAAACAATGAGGAGTGTTTAGCTGAATTTTTTTAAAAGAAAAACTAAAGCTGAGCTGGAGCTACTTTTGCTGTGCTGAGACCGAGTGTAAAACCGCTGAAACGAGTTTTGGTATGATAGTAAGTGCAGCGGTTTGGTGCTGCATTTTGTATATTGTGAGGCTTGGTGGTTTAGAGTTTCAGTACAAAAAGTGTTATATTTCAGTCGGAGTTGATCCCTTCAGTATTATAATGGGTAGTTGTGTGCTTATAATTAAACCAGAGCTGTACCCAACTTCAAGCTAAGTTTAGAATGTAAAAGTGACTACCAAAGTGGAAAGCAAAAAGAGAGCAATTATCTTGATGGACGCCAAACTGAAAACTTGTTCTCGTCAGTCAGCCGTTCCAACAGAAACCAAGTACTCACACTGCTGCCTGCCATGCACTCATATTTTTCAGCGGATAAGTAAAAAAAATTGTCACAGTTTCAATTTCAAAACCGTATGTTGAACAACTTTGTTTAAAAAAGAATACATTCCTTCAAGGGCTCTTTATCACATTCCCTTCCTATAACCGTGTGCTCCTTCCATTTGCTACAATATCCGACTTCTTCTTTTACTTTTTTTAAAGAAAGTTACCGGTTAGTAAAACATTAACTTTTTTTCCTCCATTTCTATTCCTTCCTTAAAGATTCTTTTAAAAACACTAAAAAAGTTGTTTCACAAAGAATTTATTACTTCCTTTGTGGCTGGAAAGACGAATGGGTTTACTTCATGGTGCGTAGCCTGGATATGTTGCATTTTCTTTCTTGTGTTTTTCCTTGATATTCAATATTTCCTTACAGCTTATACACATATATGAAACTCGCATAAACTTTTTATGGACTGTCCGTATGCAATATAATATGACAAAAACTGTTTTACATTCCATGTATATACATACATTCTGTCAAACTGGGATTTACTCGAATTGTGAAACTCACAAAGCCCCAGATTGAAGTATTTGTCTTACTGAATGCATTCATGTTTTCAAGTGTTTTTTTCCTGATATTATGATAGTACAAATAAAAGTAGGATACACAATTGGTTACAATTATTCCGTGTTTTCACGAAAATACGTTTACGACTTTGCAACGTATGTATTCTTTAGCTGAACTATTGGCATTTAAATGCAGATGGATCTAGTTTTGACTTGATGGTAAAACTGTACGAACGCCATTTGGTTTAAACTAGATATTTGGCCTTTACATTGTACTTGACATTTGCATCCTTTTCCATTAACCATAAATCTTTGTATCAGATTGAATAAAAGATTTTGAAGTGGCTACTTGCAAATTTCAATCGGATTTTTCTTTGATCTCAAAGATTGTCAAAAATGAGTTTTTTATACCTAATCATGAATCACTGGGAAACAATGCTTGCCTTCAAACACGTTTAATGAATTTCATCCTACATTAAACGCAAAAAGTACAGGAAACCAAGTCACTGTGGGCAGTAACAGGAACTGCGGGTATGAATTGATTTAGGATTTTATATCTACAATTTAGTTTTTACTATCTGCTTTCAATAGCACATCAACTTCAACATCAACACTTTTATTTCTCTTTACCGTTTGCCTTACTTTGTAACATAATACGATTGCACAATATATTATTATTACTGTGGTTACGTTTGAAGTTGAAGTATGTGTTGTTGACTGCTATCAAAGCTTTTAAGTCGGCGCCCTGAAAAAGTAATATCTTCAATTAAACTGATAAATTATCCCATTGCACTCCCGCAAAAGCAAGAATGTATATTCCCAACTCCTATTCGAGAGAGATAAGTGTACAACTATGCAGAGCTAAGTTTTGTTTTGTAGTACAATAAAGTTGAAAGACGTGTGCTTGCTCAACTCACCACCGACACCGTATCACCACCATCATCAAATCACATTCCCTTTTTCTGTTACATATACTTACTTATTCTCTACAAAAAAATAATACTATTTTTTTGTTTTCCCGTCTTCACACATTTACTTGTATGGTATATTCTTAGCTAAAGTGTTCAAGTCGAATAAATGCATAACATACGTTACGTATCATCTTGATTTCTCCCTGATTTCCAAAGCATTATTTTTCATGAAAATTTGTTTAACTGCTTTCCCACGCTAGATATACATAAGCAGAGTAGATTTACCTGAAGTTGTATTAGGGAAAATGGAATATAAAAAAAAGTATTGATATCGTGTTGTGTTGTTGTTATCCTATTACTTTGGCTATCTACTTCCAAAACCATTATTCTGTACTTATGCCCATATTATATTACGTTTCCTTTTCGTTTCCATTTTCCATATTTTTGTGTTACTCATTCCATTCTTTACTACCTCTTTTCTTTTTGGATTATAGCTTGTTGCTGTTGGCAATCTTAGTGTAATGTAAAGGGTAACGAAAAGCAAGTAGTGATAGCTCTATGGTAAAATTGTACTGCAACAGCAACACTTTATTACTACCTTTATTATCATGATTACTACAGGCATTAGCTCGATGAAATGAATGCACAACACTGCATCGTACACGCACTTCTTAAGATAAAAAAGAAACTAAGGTATCTTTACTACCTTTTCCTTTCTCCCTTTTGTTTTTTTACTTCTCCACTCCAAACGTATGAGTCTCTTTTAGTATTTGAGTCTGAAACAACTCATAATAATATCATGGTTGCGCTCATCTCTCACACATAACCTGACTGTTTTCGAGTCAAGTTCCAAAGTGCAAACAATGAAATGTAATGACTTCAAAAAACTTGCAACAAAAAGAGCATCCGAGTAAGGGAAAAAAGTGTGGTAATAATAAAGGAAAAAAGAATCTTTGCACTACAACATTTTAACACGACAAGATGAAATAATAGAAACAGAAAAAAGCACATTTAACTTCTTTTTTTTTGGAAAAAATGCTCTAAAACAAAAAGCAATTCATTAATCCCTTCAGTACAATAAAAGCCCACGTATCAGCATGTGAACGTTGACGACGACGACGACGAAACCACTATGTTGTTGTTCTGTTGTCTTTGATAATGATGATGATCTTAATTTTTAAGGGAGCTCACTCTTTGATAAGGCGGAGTACTACACCATCTTGGTCACAGAGCCACAAAGGGAAATCATCGTCATTATCCCCAGTCAATTTTTCTTACCCACTTCTTTAAGTGCACACTTGTGAAAGAACTAATGAGCTTTAAAGAAAATTTATAATTAGCTCAAATCTTTATTATTTTCCTCCATATTTATACTATCATCATATAACGCCAAAATAAAACTAGAAATGCCTATTACGGATGTTATCGTCAACATCGTCATCGCTACATTTAATACGTGTTTATCTTCATATGAGTTTTTAAAGCATACCAAAAAAAAGTCAGATAAAAAAAGTTCATGAAGCATCATCACGGCATACCCGTCGTGAAAGGAGAAAAAAATTGCATCCTATTTAACCACACATGTACACACATTTTTGTAAAGTAATAATGTATGTCAGTGCCAACCCAATATGCATGGTTTTTTTATCTTACGAGCGCGTACCTCGAAGAGAGATGCCGATAATCTAGAAATTCTTGCACTAGAAAATAATGAACGAATTAAAGAATGAACTAAACGGGACTAAACGCTTTACAAAGCGTCAGCATTTCAATGGAATCCACCCGTTTCACATTAGTTCAACTCTACTATGCAACTATTATGAATGTTTATTACGCCTGGCAGGAAAAAAATTTCTATATGACTTTTCTGTCTGTCGCATCTCTCTTTCTCTTCCTCTTTTTTTCTCTCTCCCTTGCATCTCAAACTCCAAGAAACAATAGTGATAGGATGTGCAAGTACAAAAGCATTTGGTATATAGTATATATATGGCAAACGCAACGCTGCCAACCAAACTAGAAAAGACAAGGGTGGTGCAAGAAACAAAGAGAAGCTGAGAAATAGAAGAGAAAAAAACGAGCAAATATTCCTTCTTCAACCGTATATGACGGTTTGTCTGTTTCACTTGGATGGATGGATGACTAAATGGCTATCTGTTAGTTATGTTATAAACCAATTTCTTGTACGTGTCTATTTTTTATTTTAGGAATGTGGTAGATAGGAGAGAGATCCTTTCAACATTATATGAGCATACTTTATTTCTGTATTATGCATTTATGTATGTATTTTTTAGGAATGAATCGAATACTTTCCTACCGTCTACAAGAAATGAGCAGTTTTTATAGTACAAAAATATATCCCTATATGAGTGCAAGTGACTGACAATGAATTACAGCAACAGGAGATCAGCACTAGAAGAAGCATAGCAGTAGCACAGTGGAACATGGACAATGGCATGCATCGGAGAGTTCGTCATCGTGATGAGAGGAATGATGCTGCTGCTGCTGATGTTGATAACGATGGGATAGCGACGCATTAATTCAACAGTCAGTCGATTCTTATACTTACGATACAATGTTGAAGATGAAAATGGATGGAACTTTTTGAAAAGAATGAGTGAAGAAGACTAAGACGACTTTTACGCTTTGGTATGCAGCCTTAATAATAATAGAATATTCCCTTATATTCATAATACAACCGTGCTAACAATAGTTCAATCTTCTCTAGATTTAGTTACACTTCAAAACATTAGCAGGGAGCATTTTTTGTGAGCAACTAAAGATGAAGACAAAAAAAAGTGGCTGAAGAATGAATGTGCCTGAATATTATAATATGTATGTGCATGCATGTAAAGTACAGTTACGGTCTCTTTCTGCTCATTTGTCGAACCCATTTAAGCCTAATTGCAAGCATTTAGCAATATCTTTCCACTTCTTTTTTTCTGAACTAATATAATATTTATGTGTATTACTACTATTCTGAAAAGTACATTTTTTTCTCTCCTCTCCTTCTTGTTCGTGATACTCGTAATTCCTAAAAGATATTTACTCGACTTGTTCAATTCCACTGGCTCTCCTCCGTCCGTTGTTCATGGTTAGTTATTACTGCCACTGCATAATAAATGGAACTAATCGTTGCAACAATTTTCAATCACAATCCCCTCAGGAGATGCAAGTATTCAAGCCAACGAAATAAAAGATGAAAACAGCTCAAAGATCCTAATTGCGAATCCGGACGATTAATAATGCTTTTTACAACAAATGAATATACATATCATCTATATATACGAGATACTGCAGTAAGATATAAGAATTATATAGCAAAAGAACTTCAATCCCCCAATTGAGCAAGTTGTACACACACATGTTGTTGCTTCAAATTCATGAATTTCATACGAATTGTAAATAACATCTCTCTCACTCCTTATCATCCATCACGTTCAGCATTCCTCTGCAGTGAAATGGTAATAGGTGAAAATGCAATGATAATGATAATACTAATATGAATACGGGGCTAATAGCCGACGCCGACAATATAGAAGAAAAAACTGCTCACAATCACAGTTCAACTCCGGTTACAAAAATTGTAAGCAGAATCTCCTCTTTTTATAAAACATTGTATTATTTGTTCCTCATTTCAAATGCTACAATTTTCCTTTTTGGAATACTTAATGTCCCACCATATTTATAAATTATTTGGGCTGCTGGCTTGGATAGAAATATATGCAAGCAAGTTTAGACAAAGTGCTGCGGTACTCATAAATCATATACAAAGTCATACATATTTTCCAGCAGCAAAAAAAACAAAGGAGGAGAAGACAACGTTTAAAAACATGCTCTCATATGTTAGACACAACGCACAACAAATCAACCATTTGAAGATGCAGAGTGAGTGAGCGAGAGAGAGAGAGAATGAGGGACATAATGAATGCAAAACTATGCTGAAATTCATCTTCATCAACAACCATTGATCACAGTCATTTTCTTCCCATATCCGTTCATACAATACTAAATTTTTATGGGAAAACGGTCAAAAAAGGAGGATGATTTGGCTGAAAGAGTGTCTCAAGATATACATGTATAATTATTCACAACATGTGTTCGTCTCACTGATGCAATTCATATATAGGAAGATCCGCATCAAACTAAAAATGCGTATGGGCTGACTTGACTGTGCTCATTATCATCCCTCTCCTGATTTCAGCAATTTTCCATGACTTTTTATGCATTCGTTCAACTTTTTTTTTACCAGATATTATACACCATGAATTGTTTCTACCAAGACCATATACACTGAGCAAATAATTTGAAAACCATCATCTCTACATCGAAGTAAAAACATTAAAAGTTAATTGTGATGATCATAACAGCTAGGAGGATCATAATGATATTGATAATCATCATGATCATACAAAAAATGGTGAAGAACGTGTATGATCCCAACTTTTACCATTCATGCGTAGTTATTGTGTGTGTGTGTGTGTGTGTGTCTATCATGCATATATGCAAAAAAAAAAAGAATTATCAGCGTGAACTGTTCATGCATAATCATGCATTTTTTTTGTATTTCTCTGTCTCGAGAGAGAGTTGTATGACCAGCTAACAGAAATGTTGATGGTAAGTAAGGAATCAAGCTTTTGGTCATCCTTTTTCTTGGATATGAATATATACTACGCTATACTGAGAGCAGCTCAAAGCACACAACCAGATTCAATCTTTGTGCCATGTCGAAATTTGACGAAGAATGTTGATAGCATTCACGTTTTAGAAATGAAGTCCCATTGCGAATCCATTGAAAATTAGGATTATGATGATGCTGATGTAGCAAAGAGCTCATTACAATAATGCAATATTGTATAATTCTCTCTTTCTTTTTCAGACCAATTCAATGTTATCCCCTCTCAATATATTTTGATATAATACCAGTTACACGTTGGCTATAAAACTTTAAAATTCTAAATACAAACCAATACCAGTAAAAAGCATGCAAACAACAAGAAAAAAGAGAATCTGCGCAATTGTTTGTTCGCTCTTCTCACAACATTGTAGCGCGTCAGATAAGTTAAGATTTATTGCACTTTCGGAACTGTCCAACATGCTAAATAAATATATAAACAATATTTCAATACAAATTGTACAGGGAAAACAAGCGTTCCCTCTTCTTGTCGGCATTAAAAAAAGCAAGCCCAACAAATTGAAGAAAATATGGTTGTTTCCTTCCCAACATGTAAGGAAGCAAAACAATCCCAAAGCAGGTAGAAAACTCTGTCCTTGATGATCAGTAATGTTCAAGGGATATGAAGATAATATACTCAAACCATCAAATCTGGTTGGGCTCTTAATATGCTCAAAGTTTTTAAATGAAGCAGTAATCTGACAAAAGAAAACGGAGGATGATGCTCTTACACTTTTTATTAGCTACCAATAATAATACCATTACTTTGATAATATAATTGTTATACAGCTTTACTGTGCAACAACATGGCTTATATTATTCATATAAACATCATGCAGAGTACTACTAGCCCTGCTGCTGCTGTTGCTGATTCTACATGCAAGAAGAATATTCAACAAAAGCCTCCTTCTGAAGGAAAAGAAGAATAGTCATCTCCTGAAGGAAAAAAACGCACTCCAAGTTAGTGACTGTGATCATCAACAGCAAAGCTGTAGCAAAAACTTCATCTGAGCTCAGCAGAAGAGCAGACATTTGTATAAAGAATGCATGCATGCATCTTGCTTGACTTCTTGAAAATGCCTTGCCTTCTTGATACCACCACCGTCTACAACAACAACACACATTTTCTTTACACAACAGAACACAAACTGCTTTACATTTTCCCTTCTTGATTTGCCAGTTCGTTGTATTTCATTGTGCAATGGTTTAGAAGTAAGTTGATGACGAGGATGATGTTGATGTTGATGATCATGATCATGAGCATCATCTTGGTGATGATGACGCTTATTCTTTTGATGCTTACTTTTTTGATCGTATATAATAACGCAATGTTGCTCATCCTTAAATGTTACATCCATTTTAAAAGCGCTACGCGGAAAACTATGTATGTATATATACCATACATATATATATATATGCAATGTAATGCAAGTAAATAAACGCACTCTTCGACTTGCCCATCATGATGGTTATCAAATGAAAAAGAAAAACACAACACGTTGAGTACGTCTCTGCATATTGTACCGCTGCCTTCAATATATGATGTCGATGTGATAAGTCGACAAACCACTGAAAAGTTGACTGTCAAAATCGAATAATAACAATAATCCACAAACATTGAAACCGTGCATAAGATTAGGCTCGTAAGTACATTAACGTGAGTGAGGCTATGTTTTTTTCTTCATGCCAATAACTTCCACTCCTTTATGAGAAAAAATGAATATTCTCTGAGGGATCATAATTAATCCTACATGCTATATGCAAAGCAAAATCCACTGCACCAGCCATCGACAGTCTAGTCTCTAACGTAACCACCAACAACATTACCATCCATTTCTTCTTCCCACTTCAAACTTCATCCCTGAGTACTTGAATTTAAAAAGTTTCAGAAACAACAACAACAAAAAAACTTTTCACAGAAGAAAAAAAATCATTAGGGTTGAATAGTTGATTTTGACAAGGCTGTTTGGCCAAATGTGTAACGTGAATGCAATGCTGTCACATGGGATGACAATAATATGCAATGTAATGGTTACATTTGCTTAGTCATAAAATCAAACTCCCAATAACAATAAAGTATTTGTGGAGCATTAGTAAAAATACAAAATAATGTATTCATGCATACGCTCAAGAAGAACTGTTCAACTTGTTCATTTAATCAGATTGTAAAGAAATTATTGAGTGGTGGGAGAATGTTGAATATTTTGACAGTTTATTGACAGAAGGGATATTTAGGTTTGAGGGATATGAAATGAAATTGGCAAAAAAAGTTTTTTAATGAGTTGTCGAATGTTTTATTTAGCATGTATGAAGACGACGACGACGGTAAATATGAGTGGATCTTACTAAAAGTTTACATAGGGCTGAGGAGCATGTACTTTTATGGTGGCTTTTGGTTAGTAGTCAGTAGTTGGTTATTGGTACAACCAACTTGGTGGTACTGTATATATGTGTGTGTGGAAGTACTGAGTTGTCAACTATAATAAAAGGGATATTATCATTATCATTTTTAATGTAATTGTTTTCTTCCATGTAGACACGTACAAGTTTTTTTTAATTATATGAAAACAGAAAGCGGGTGAAATCTTTTTTGTAACGATGAACGTGCACAATGCATCAAAAAACATTTTAAATAGCTTTCCTCTTGTGCTGATAAGCTTTGAGCATATTTATGAGCATCAGTACCACACACAGTCAGTCAAAATACAACGTTGAACGTACATATTTGAGAGTATGTAGTTATTACGGAGAAATAAGATGTAATTGCTGACTAAAAGAAATTCCACTTGGAGCAAAGAACCGGTTAATCCAAGAAATTTATCTAGATCCAAAACCCGAGAAGTGCTTAATCTAGATCTCTCTAATCTTTTAGTTTACATTAATCTCTGTAAATCTCTCGTTTCGTTGCTACAATATTCCAATGGTTTGGAGGGAGGAAGATTTTTTTCTTGTATATATTGTGCACACACATTTTGCATTCTGTTTTCTTTATCTAGTAGACATGTTAGCTTGGGCAAAATAATTACAATAATAATTTAATAAATAATGATATAACATTATGAAATTGTATTGCGACCACTGCTCCTGGCAATGCTGGCTTCCTACCAAAAATGATTTATTGCATCCGCTTTTTCTACACCACAAGCACAAGCTCGGACTAAGCTTTCAAAGTAACATTGAAGCTGTCCTTTGCTCTTGCTTCTTTATGAAGACTTTACGAATCAAAAATTGATATTTTATATAAAAAGATTCTACTTCAGTTTACGAGCGCATTTAGTGTACGTACATCATCGTGCTTTTATAATATTGTAATATCGTAACTCACCTTGCGTTTAATTATGATCCATTATCCAAGAAGGCTCAATTGCTAATCATAATCCACAAAAATCGCAGAATTGATAATGCTAACCTGAATGTTGCAAATTAAATATTATCAACAAAAACTAATTTAAAATAATCTGCAAGGAGAAAATTTGGGAATCACTTATCACTTGTAAGATATAAAAACCAGACTTTGCACATTATTTGAACACGTATTTCATTTTACACTAAACTTACACTTCCCGTTTTATTTTATTTTAACTTCGTAACACACAACAATTTATAAAAAATCAAATGAAAGAGTTGATGCCAAGTTAAAGATTCACATTGAATGCGAACATTGCTTGGAAATCTGAGCAAATAATTTGGTTTTTTCTTGAGAGCAATTTGATTTACAAATCTTTACGCTGCTACTCCATATTACATCAACATCATCCTTTCATTTATTTGTGTTAACTGACACTTGAAACAGAATATAGTGGGGTTGTAAAGAAAGCTTTTTTTCAAGCTTGATTTAAATCTGTCGTTATCCAAACGAGCCCACCAACGAATCCCCATAGGATTAAAAAGACGCAATTATAATTCCTGAGAAAACCATTATCCTTTAGAATCTGCGCAGCATCTCTCTCCACATTATTCGTGGTAATAATCCAATGATGTTATGGTGTTATATTCCATCAAATGACTTCAATCCTCAATAAGCCGGTTGACGACAAAAAAAGATAGTGTTTCTCCGTGAACTTTGACCAAACAAAGTATGCAGTAAATGTGCACAGAGATGTGCTCGTAAATTGAGGACAGCAGAAAACGTGTCAACAATTTCATAGATCCAGAAAGCGTTTGCGGTTTGCACAAAGGAGCAAATTCATTACGATTAATTTATCTGGCCACACAGACAGCGAATATTTGCTTTATGTCTGTTCTCACGATTATTGCAATGATAATCCAAACTTAAGTAGTCATCATAGGGACATAAACTTTACTTTTAATTCTTGTGAACAAGCAAAACCTCACTTGAGATGAAATCCAATGGGTGTTTAAACACGTTTGAATGAGCTTTCAACACGTTACTTGTACAAACTTTGACATTCCAGAAACTGTCAATGCAGTGGTTTTTTGTTAACGTAAATAAACACAGAGTTAAATTCGTTTGGTTTAGCGGCTCAAAGTTTTTCTGAGAATTGCAACTTATTATTTGATCCACATGCAGTAATCCTTCTCAGCAGCAATGTTATCATCATCCCACATTCGTTCTTTTAGGTAGTAGTAGTACTCTTTCTCATATTTGAGCAAGCGGTTGAAAATACAAAGTAAATGTTTCGTACTTTGTTTTCTATCGGCACTATCAAAAGCAGTCGTTGGATCGTTTTGAAGGTGTAGTTGAAATAAATGATTCAAGTACTTTCTCAATATTAACGTTAAATGTAAACAATTCCAGTATTTTTGCAAACCGCTTCGTTAACTGTTTCCAAGGATGATAAAATTCAAAAACAAGTTCAATATTGTATTAAGTTAATACTGCATACAAAACGACACGAGATATTATTCATGAACCACATGTAACTATGTATATGAATATGATATCGCTGATAAATTCCAGTCACTAAAAATATAAATGACAATTAGTACGTTGTTGTGAAAAAAAATTAGATAGGATATAATAATAGCACGTATTCACGCATTTGTCACTATTTCCACACACACGTCTAAACAGAAAAAGTGCAGCAGCCACCTCTTCAACACAGATTCAACAATTCAACTAAACGAAAATGCTCGGAATAAGGTAAGCAAGTAATGCATGCAATGGGATAAGTTACACAACGAACCATCATTATCAAACAAAGTATCTGTCTTTGTATGCATGAGCATATGCACATCAAATACATACATTCACTTCACACATACCATCCATCTCCATCCATATGAAAAAAGGTTGCTGCATCAGTTCGTAAAGCGAAGTAAAAGCATCATCAGAATCATCAACGGCATCCACCAACCCACTAAAGTAACCCTGTTTATCCTCTCGCATATGCATTAAACTTCAAACTTTTAGGTATTACAACAAGGATCAGCTATAAACTCAAAAGTCTCTCACAACTCTCAAAAACTCACCCTCTCAATGCATTTTTCCTCAGCTAATGTGTTTATGAACTATGTATGTATGTATATATGTACGTATTTATGTTCATCCCATCGTCAACATCACTGGATCCCTACGAACAAAATTTATATGTTGTTCACAATGAGTCCCTCGTCACTGTTCCTATATACATACGTACCTTTTTTCTTGAGTATTATGAGCTGAACGAAATGAAAACTAAAGCTAAACAAAAAGTATTTTTTGAGAGGACCTGAACTAGGCTCTCAAGTTTTGCTTTTTTGGGGTTCGCTTTCCGAACCATTTTATGCTGTATTTATATTTACTTATACATTGGATTGGAGTCATACGTGGGGTTTGCGTGGACAAGAAAAACATGGCAATGCAATGTACGTACGTATCTTCTATACATATACATATTTATAATCTCAATAGCTCTTTTAATGTAACTTGACTAGTTGTTCCTTTTTCAAGATTCCAGTCTCCTTTAACACAATGCACAATAATATCATCATCTATCTTACTTCGAATCTTGTGTGTATCCCTGTAATACTTATGCGTTTGTTCCATCTCCTCCGATAATCTTTGGTCATTGTGGTATTCATACACACACCAGCTTCAAGAATTGCCTTTCATCACACTAAAAATTCTTGAACGATGCAAGAATGTAAAAGTACAAGCATATATTGAGGTAATATGAAAGATGTGATTGTGATTCCTTGAAAAAGGTACGCATCTCATGGCTATACTACATAGCATGGTAGTTATCCTTCTTATGAGAAGAATAGTCAAAAACGGACAGGGGCTGTTTTTCATAGTAAGTCAAGCTTTTAGGGAGTTGAAGAAGAACAATGATTTTCGTTTCAAATATGTGCGTTCATTCGTGAGCATGTTGTATGTTGTATTTCACATACACAAGAATATGTACACATCGTTCTGATGGCCTCATGGTGTCTTTAAAGGTTGATTTCATTTTTTAATATGTGGCTAATACACAAATGTTTTTCGATGACCAAAACCCCAACTCTCTGCAACATAACCGTAGCTTTTCCGTCAACGTTTGGATGCATAAAAGAGATGATGAATATTGTGAGCATCAAGTTTATATTCAGCAATTCAAATGCACCGTGAACATCTTGATGATGTCCTACGAAATCCACAAACGGCTGTACATGCGTTACGTCGAGAACTTTGTGGTGAAGTAGGCATAAGGAGCATTTAAAGTGCTCAACAAGTAAGATGGAGAGCGGAACAGATCATCATCAACATTCTACAATGTATAGGAGGATACTGTCACATAGTACATTCATAATCTTTCCTGTTTGCATATTTTCAAGCTTGAAGTGTTGCTCCTGTCATATGTGTCATGTGTGTATATTATTGTGCTAAGGAAAGATTTTGTTATTCTATGCTAATCTCATTCAAGAGATGCAAAAGACATTGATGACGATGATGATGATGATGATGGTGCAGATGCGAAAGCCGAAAATATTGTTCTCTTGAATGAATTCGTTAGGTGCACCAAGTCGGAAAATGAAGCAAACAATCAACACCACCACACACATATAAAAAATAAAAATTCTATTTACGTAAAGTAACCACTGCCATCATCGTCGTGCTCTCACTAAAAGCGTTGTTGACGACCCGTGCTACGTGCAATTCAAATCCTTTTCAACAAAATATATGGTAATGGAAATCTTTGAAGGTTTGAGAGACTCAGCGGAAAGCGACAGAATGTGCAATGTCTTCTTGGTAAATATTTCAAGGGTGCAGCAAAAAAATCCTTATATGTACTGATGAAGCAAGTTGCAAGCACATTCCTCGCTTTTTACTGATTTCTTCCTGCACACCTTCGAAATTGTACAATTAGTTGAAGAATCAGCAACACAGGAATTTTACCGTGAGATGCTAGTCGTAAAAATTATAAATACACACATCCGTTTGTTGCATATTTCAAAAAAATGAAGAAAATATGATTATAAAGCTTATTTAGCGAAGAAAGGCATGACATTAAATTTTTTTGTCAAGGTATTCCTCAAACTCATACATAAAAATAAAAATAGTCAGTCATAAACACGAGCAACTCCTTAATGCTATATAAATTAGCATCCATAAAATTCCTTGTGTCCTACGTCCTACCCTTTTAAAATATTATTTTATGCTTAAAAACCATAAAGTGTTATAATTACTAAAAACTGGCTCTGCATTCTCGAAATGATCACATTAGGACCAAACCAACTCATATAGTTTCGCAGCAGCGTCTCTCTCATGATACTACTTTAGTTGTTAAATGCTAGAGCAACCGACAACTCTCATCGTCAACAAAATAGTATATGTTCGTTCAAATATATCTATAAACCTGCATGTTAGTAAAGTTCAAAAAAGCAAGAGGCACATAGGATTCATAAAGCTCGTTCCAACACACTCTCTGCAATAACTTAGCTTTGTATATATACATATATATATATATATTCGTACAATGCTTCATTTGATGTATGTTGCTTATAGAGGGGCGGCTGTCTGCAATGGGATATTAATGTTTGTTGCACCTTTCAGAAATCCTTTGCTTTTCTTTTTGTGAACTCGGGGCGATATAATAAATAATTTTTCTCGCACACACCTTCTTTTCTCTCCGCGTTTCACGTATGGCATTTTCTATCAGAGCACAATAATATTACCTACTCATTCATGTGCAGGTTGTGGGATATTATATTCCTCTTGCTTTATCCCTCAGTTTTTTTGAAGGGGAAACCTCTTTGCCTTATTATTCTTACTTCTATTACTTCTAATGAAAGCAACTAATGCTATCATCGTCATCATCATCAACATCAGAATGAAATATCTATTCAACTTTGATTTTTCTTATATTTTTTTTTTAGTGACGACGAATATATTTTATTGTTTGCATATATATCGGAATCTCAATTTCAACTTTACATGAGTAAATGTATCAATGAAATGAATATAAAATCATTTCGATTTCCTTAAAATTGAAATCTTTTGTTGAAAGTGAATTTCTCATGTGTGCATCTTAACAACTTTGTGACATTAGGGTTGTTTGTAATTGTAAGGTAAAAGTAAAATGGTTTCTTTACATACATCGTAATTCAGAGACGAATAATATAAAATATCAATGCCAATATAGAAGTTCTTTTATACAGGCGGCGAAAAAACAACAATTGAATTCAAACTTGCACCGCATTAGCCATCAAAACGGGCTTTAGTGGTCCAGTTTAATAGCCAAAGACACTGTGTGTGCAGTCTTGAGTTCAATGCAGAAATGTTCCTGTATTTGATATACCTCTGCTTAAAATGGTTTGCTCCGTATGTGTACAAAAAGTAAGCCGGTTCGGTTGATTCAGATAAGTACATGAAAGAACTGGCATGCTTACTCCCTGCTCATATCTGTACTTGATGCCCTATTCTTGCACATGCTTCTATCAAGGTTTAAATTGTTGGTTGATCTTAGCTGTTACAATAATAAATGCCAAGTTGTTGAAGGACCATTTTATATAAAAATACAAGAGGGATAACAAACTTATTCAGTTATTATGCATTCACTCACATATACACACAAAAAATACATGGATTTGAAAGCATTTGCATGAACTGTATCTGTCTAAAACTCAAAAGAAACCGGGGCACATTAAGAGTTATGATAAGAAGGCTGGTTTTTAAGGAGTATGGGGATAAGGAGGAACGTAATGTTTCAGTCTAGCTCAAAATTTTGTTTTTATTATATCACGAACATGGGCCACGAAAACAAAAAAAAACAGGCCTGGGTAAAAGAAAAAGAGATGGGCACGAAGAAGAATAAGAAAGGAGAGGTATTTAATTCTATTTCACTGTCCGCAGGGCTAGTTTGTTGGAGAATGTAATGGTGAGGAAGGGATGAAAACCCATTGCTTGCCATCATTACTGTAAGCCCCTAAAGAAACCAGACTTTTTTTTCGTTGGATTTTGTGCGATGATGATACGCGAGGAGAGCTATGAAAGGATGCATCTTTCCCCCAAGCGGAATAGCAAGCTGGAGAGTGGAGAGAAGTTTTGGAAATACATTATGTTGTAAATAATACACGTACGCATTTTATACTTACACATTCCATACTTCTCTTTATGCTAACGCTTCAGCATTCACAGCATTTTGACCGCCGCGTCAGAAAAACTCTGATACTTCTTTAGAGAAACATAGATACACCAAAACACATACATGAGCTCATGCCATAAGCAATGCAATCAAACCCGACACTATGTAGGTATGTGCCTCCAAGTGCATTACGGATCTAGGTACATAAATACATACATACATACGTTCCTACCACTGCTTGCACTCTGAGGGTCACGAAAAGAGAAAAAAGAACTTCAGTCATCCGGCCCTTGACGTTATACGCACAGGATGATGATTGCGGGGGGTGAACCATTATGTGTACAATATTATGTGCATTTGGGGGATAATTTGGAATCTCTTCTCATTCAACGAAATAAATATACACATACGAACCTTTTTCCTTTGCTATAAAATCCTGCAATAGAATTGTACTGCTTATGTTTATGACAGTGAACCGAGGAACAAATAGACATTTTGTGAAGAAAAAAATCGTATTACCTTTTGTCCGATGAAGTATTATTACGGCTGTATAAACTACACATAGTCCAACTGTTTTCGGATCGTTTAAAGGATCATGGATATACGAATTCTCCATGAATGTTGGCAGTCTTTGGATGGGACTGCGAATGGATATGGTTGATTGCAATTCAAACCATAAGGGAATAACAATGCTTGGAAATGATTTACATTTCGATAGTGACAGCACTACTTTCAGAATAGTCTAATTTTTAATAAGGATTTCTAAAAATAGTTGTTGTTTATAAAAGTCACGGTTTAAAAAAAATCAAACATTATGTATTTGATTTATTTCGGAATTCATATAGAGTGCAATAAACAACAAGCAGCAGAAGCAACCCTTTTATATTTTACTGCTAAACATGATAAATGTACGCTGACGATACTGGATAGTTTTTTTACGTTAAATCTACATTTTGAATGTGATGAAAGGACGACCCGTTGACCGCCTTCTGTGGTGCCCCATATATATCTGTACTTTTGAATATGTGGGCACGAAGGAAATGGTTTCTGTAAAAGTACTTTATGTCTACATCCATTCATATCATTATGCATCAAAAAATTTGAAGACATACTGTCACTCGATGTTTCTCTCTAAAAAAAATCTTTCTTTCCACTCAGTCCACTGAACAAGCCACAAAGGATCACTTTTTGAGAGCATCAAGCAACACAACATACGATAAAAACAGTGCTCAACTCAACCTGTAGAGAAACGTCGACTTCAACATTGCATTACCCTGAATAGAGATTTGGTATTTGATACTAGTCCAAAATCTTAACCACAAAACGGATGTTTATATAAAAATGGAGAATCTAGAGCGAACTGAAAGATGAGATTTCCATGTTTATGAGCTATTGAGGGAAACATCATCGTCATCGAGAATATGAACCTCATGCCTAAAGAAATACTTTAATAGGAGAACAAGTCTTGAGATTTATGAAGCATGTGCCAATACTTAAATAAGAAAAATTACATATTTGTATCTTTTGAACGAGATTGGATTTCATAATCCAGTCCGTTCAAAACACAAGCTCAAGCAAGGTTCGGTGTAATAAATAATATTCGAGGTTGAATTCAAACGCGTAGGCATCCACTCCACATCTCATCTCTCTCTCGAAACAAACCCATGAAGAGCGCAGATGGACAGAACTGAGCAGACGGTATCTACCTACATTTGCCCTTGTGTACCTATTGTGCTTTTGTGTGAAATATTGTGTTCAACTTTTTCTGTTTGGCAATTATGGTTCAAAAGTAAAGTACAGCATCTCGAAGGAATTTCTTGTACACTGAACAACAAAGTTTTTGTCTGCTATGGAGAAATGCACGACTTTGTATTATTATAATGAATGATGCAAGCTGCAACGAGCGGACTACAATAAAAATGTTTGGTATTGGAACGACGTAAGAAAGACCCATAAGATTAGGTGTATGTTTTTAATAAAAGTATTAGGTTTTTCAGTGTTACGTTCGGTTGGTTGGTGGAAGTATGAAATAATGCTTATCTTAGATTTTCATCTTCAAAGCTTGTCATCAACACAACATTTTTGTCATGACTACAGGCACGATCACATCTTGTGTGTGTGATGCTTTTAATAAAAGAAAGGTGTCTCAAGATTTATGTAGTACAAGAGTAAAAATAAAAATTTCTTGGGCATAGCTCAACCACTGATGTAATGGTCATTTAGGCAGATTGACTATTGTAACTTGACTGCTATTATGAATTGTGTATACTTTTAGGTTTGACATGTATACAGAAAAATATGGAATGCATATATTGTTGTATGGTCTGTACAATACTCCCCCTTGAAATCATTCATTTATACAAGCAAACAGGACGCACAAATGATATTTCTTTTTACGAGACGACCTCTTTTTCGTGACGACAGGAAAAGCCAATTTTTTTTAAAAACTCTAGCGTGAACAGATGAACGAGTGATTTTTATGGTGATATGATGTGATGATACAATAAACGTGGATGGATGATGAAGATCATAAGACTCAGCATGGACTTCATTGTATTATTGTTATGGCAATCTGAAATATTTGAGTTATCTGCAGCTCCTTTGATGTAATCTCAACCAGGAAGACAATCAGGAGAGTAGGGAGGTATCCATAGGTCGTGTATCCTATTGAGCAGGGATATGATGACTGTTACTGGATATGAAGTCAGCCAGACGACATATTATAACTGTCCTCTTAAACGCTGCAGCTTAAAAAAGGAGGAATTTGAACAGAAATTTACACCTAGAGTCCAGTACCCTTTTTATCATCATCATTCTTTTCATACGTGTGATAATCCACGCTACAGGATAAGTACTTAAGTTTACAATACGAGTCCTTTGTCCCCAAAATGAACTGAGTGAGTGCTTGTAATGAAATTTGAAACAATGCATATTTTGAAGGTGTTTAACCTTTGGTAATAAATTTAACTGTCGGGTTTGTTTTTATAGTTTCAATGCCATGTTTATTGCAAAACATTACTTTTCAAGTAAAAAAATGCAGCACTCTTCCGGTGATCCAATCTAAAATCTTATATGAAACATTCCAAAGATTTTCTCTTGAAATGTTTTCTACTTACGTAAGGGATTTATGTAAGACTGCTGCAAGTATGAAGCTACTAATATTTGGATTTCTTTCTTTAACTCGAGCATATAGTTCTGTGGGTCATTCAATGGCAGAACTTTTTTTTATATACATTCACACAAGCACGCTATATTCCCTGAAATTTCCAACGTACTAAATCCATTGCTTAAATCTTTTCTTCTTGTCTGGTGTGTTGTAGGATAAGATGTACTATATGGGACTCCACATGTACTAAACATGTAGAACAGACGACGACGGCACGGCACAGAGCCTCATGTTCAAGAAAATATTGAGGCTCTGAAATGAAATAAGTCCGATGCCGATGATTACATTACAATACAAATATCCATATATACCTTCGAGTTTGTATGCATTTTACAGACAGGAGAGGAAAGCAAGAGCTAGAATTTCTTATGGTTTTTTACACAATGTAGGTGGGTATGTTTCTGCGGCATTCAATAGGCCGAGGTGCATCAGGTATATCGCTTGAGCAGCTACCCTAGTGAAACCAAGGAAGGAACCAAACCACTCTGGCTCTGTGGAGATCAAACACATTTGGGAAGAGTATTAAGGTTTGAAAGCAGAGTAACATGAGCACAGGTGGGCACTGGGCAATAGGCACACACCATACCTGCTTGCAGACGGACAAAGAACAATGATTTGTTGGGTAGATTGAATGTCAGCGTTTTAAAAGGGAATGAAACACGAATACATGCGTAAAAAAGTATATGCAGTGTGCCAACAACAACGTTCAAGACTCACCAATGCAAAGCTTTAGGAAAATAATACGACAGTACAATGCAACCAACAAGTTCTTTTTACATTTTCCTTCTTGATAGCCAAACGTTTATGTTCTCTATACATCACATCACATAAAATGTGAGAGAGGATGGATGGATGAATAGATAAATGAAAGGAGAATGCAGTGCAGTGCAATGGAATGGATAATACTTTAATGTGGATTTTATCTATATCTACATATATGGCTGCTATAAAAGATCCTCTCTTGTAAACTACTAAAATAATAGCAATTCCATAGCCAGGTGTAAATGAGCAGTGCAACTCATGGTTTCACCACTTTAGCTTGAAACCTACAAAAGAAATGCATTGGTTTTTGCAAAAAAAAAGAATTCGTTTATTTTGCAGAACCTGGCTATTGACAAGACAGTTACGTAACTACATCAGTAAATTACTAGCCACTGGAGACAAATCTGGCACATATTTGGTGCCCAATGGAGGGATGCATTTTGCTTTGTGCTATGCCTATTTTCATTGATTATCTTACTTCAGATGGTCAATAATAGTGAAAAAATAATTGAAAGAAAAACCGATACACTGGATAATAGAATGAGAGTGAAAAGTTTACTGACGGACAGACAGGCAGAGTTCCTATAAGTGGTTACACTACATAAGTAATGGTTTGATGTCCAGAGAGCCAGAGAGAAACTTTTAAAAAAATTAATGCTTTCTTGGTCTAGTATTAAAAAGTTGAATACCTATGCAAACCCATGGTCCTGTTGAAGTGATGCGGTGCGAGAGCATTAGCAATGCAACTGAAATGAGAGATGCTTTTACCATTGTTATCAACTTGATAGCAAGCAAGCACCTAACCAAAAAGTACGAAAGTGAGTTTGAGTAGTAGTTGTCAGTTATTTTATCAACCACAGATACTAGCTCTCTTAAAAACAGAGTGTAAATGCGTATTGTGCAATATACTTAAGTGTATGTTTATCTATTATAATATTCGTATCATAACTTTTTTTTCATTGCTTTTTAAGAAGCAGCATATTCTCTGGATTATCAGGAGCAGACGGCGGAAAGAGAAGAGAGCTAAGAGGTCGTTTCATTTGTTACTGTCGCAAGAGGTTCAAGTGCTATAAGTTGTAATCAGCGAGCGATTGCACACTTCACTTCTTGTTGACTATAAAGACAAAAGGCGAGCAAGAAAGAGAAGACGAAGAAGAAGAAGTAGAGGAAATCAAACTGTAGCCAGAATTACCATCCATCTCCGTACATTAGGTGTGTACAGGCACTCGCACTCTTCTTCTTCGTCTTCTCCTCTCTATCTATCTGTTGCTCAAAAAGACTGGATTTGGATGAGAAATGGTGAGAGCACTGGTTTGACGGAGAGTTAGGAAAGAGGAAAGATGACAACAAGTTTAGTTCAGCGAGTACAAAAGTTTTTGGTTCAAGTTTAAGTGCATCCCATAAAACTTGATAAAACATTCATAACATGGCAATAATAATATATGTAATGGTACTACTACTACATGGAAAAAATGCATGAGAAGAGCAAGAGGCCGAGGCAAACCTAAGAATTTTATAGTATGCCAATAATCACAGTGACCCTTGCAAGAAGCAAACATTAGTCAGCAATGTAGATTGTAGTGTATCCAGTCTCTCTTCCATCCTACATCATTCACCTTCAACCACTATTAAACTAAACAACTCGCTCTAGCCATATTCCTTACATATATATATACATACATATTATTGTGGTAGTTATGTTGTAAAAAGTGAACTAAAGTTTGTTCCCCAGAAGAGAAGAGAGGATGAGGAGAGAAAGATTTTTTTTATTGGGAGAAGAAGTGTATTGCTCCGGGTGGTTTTCCTTCAAGTATCATTATTAAAGTGTAGTGGACAACTTTCTTGGTTGCCCAGTTGCTTACCTGTTGTTCATTCTAACAAACTTACCAGCTGGCTTAACTTTGAGCGTGTTCGGAGAGGAGAAATATATACAATGTACGGTGCAGGCATATGTACGCTTGATATAATGAATGTAAATTTTCAACTGGATGGATCCATGCATGCATGTTAGCATGCAATCAAGCAAGAATGCTTGGCCAGCAATAGCATTTTGTCTTCGTTTTTCCACTAAAAATCATGAGTAACTTGATGCAACAATATAAAAATATGTATAATGTATACTGACTCTGTGTAGGATAGGATATAAACTTTGGTCATTTTTTCATCATGGTTTTTTTTGCGTTGCCTTTTATTCGAAAAGAATGGGATAATATTATGGATGGAGTGTCATGTTTTCTGGCAGGTTTGCATGTATGTAAACTCCCTAAACTTGTCTGTGTTTACTTGCTCACACCTTTCTAAGGTTTTTAATTTGCCGATACTATAAAGTAATATACCCAAATGAGTATGAACCTCCTCTATATATCTCCTTCTTTTTCTTTTTGGCTTTATTCTTGATCTTGCATGACTTAATACACTCACCTTTACCATTCGATTACGTTTTGGTTGGGCTTTTTCCTGTTGTTTTGCCTGCATACATCATCATCCTCATATTTTTCTGGTACAGAAAACCATGATGCTAGAATGATGGAGAGAGAATCCTTTTTCATATTTTCCCCATACAAAATTACCATCATACATACCTATATTATGCATACATTGACTCTTTACAAAAACTCTCTCATTATTATTGGCGGTGTCTTGTTTTATGTTTTCAGATACAACAGCTTATAACAGCAGCAACAAGTTAGATAAAAAAAAAGTCGACTCACGACGACGACCATCATGATGATGATGATGATGACCATTGCTACCACACTATTAATGAATGCAAGTAACCGCACAACTTACACCAGCAGCAAACTGTGCAGCTTCATTTCTTTACTGGAATCAGCGATCGCCAGCATTGAAAATGAAGAAACGGACGGAAGATGGACATTTTTACTGAATTTTCTCACGGCTCTTCTCATACAACTTCACCTGTTGTCAGTACAAATGTGTATGGGCACATCTAGTATTCATGCAGTTTCATCTTATATTTCTCTACTCATGTTCACGACGCAACTCATATGTATAACAGCATTATATTACGTAGATACGCCCTAATCTGTGTGGTGGTACCTCTAACACCTCAGAAACAAAACTTCAACGCCTGGATAAAGTCTTTTTCTCCCTCAACCCATACATCATAACTTTTTGTAAAAGTATGCCGCTTCTGCTAATAATGCAATACTGTGGTTGTTAGTTTTATTCCTCTTATTTGCTCCTCTCTCTCTTTCTTTCTTTCTTTACTTCTAGAGATATATATCCTATTGTCTACCACAGAATTACTAATCAACCGACCAATTATTATTGGTTACGATGATATTACAGCCCTCAAACCTAACCTGTATTGAAAAGTAAGAAATTCAGAGGGAAATGAAAAACTTATAAATACATTCTATGCAACCCTTTGAGCATTCTCCGACAAAAAAAATAATGCGTTTCTTCCCTTTTGTTTGAAAATGCAATCTCCCTGATCTTCTTAGGAGGCATCATCGTCGTCTTCCTTTTTTACACTGAAGGGGTAGGTAAGTATAAAAAGAGTTGGAGAGGTTTTAGAATGTTGCATACTTTTGATGAAAAATATTATACAACAGTGCTCTCACCAAGCGGTGCATCATATGGGCACCAAACTCCATACACCCAAAAATACCTGAATTTCTTTTAACTAAACTCCATGTTGCCTCTAGTCGATCAGTAGTGTTGGGTTTCGGTAATAGTAATAAGATTTTGGCTATCATGGTGGCATTGCTTAGGATGAGTATTATCAGTTTGGTCGAAGGTGGCTTATACCTTGGTCCAGCGGTTCCTCCTACTGTGGTGGCTGCTGGTTGTCTTAGTTTGGTTGTTTGCGGGTCTTCAAGCTGTTAAACTTACCTTTTGGGATGGAAATGGAGTGTATGATGTGCATAGTAATGTTGTAATATGAAATCGAACCTAAATTGATGCACTTTCATTACATGTTCTCACTTTCCGTTTTTTGTTGTACATGGACGCCAACGATTTTTTCCCAGTTTTTCGTTAAAATATTATACGTTCACAGAAAAATTGACGTCAACTCATTTGGAACTATGATAATATAACACTCATAAGAAACAACTGTAATAATTTAATTTGCACATGAAATCCTAACTCTGGAACCTGAAATTGTGTCTGCAACTATTGGCCCTTATCGAATAGCAAAAGCAGCATGTAGCATTATGTTTGCATAATTAAGTTCATGCCAGGAGTCGGCGTGCATCATTCAAGCTAAAGCTGTTGACAAACATGAGCAGCTTCCAAGAATTTCATTCAAGTTGCAAGTTAACAACCTATTACAGCAAATGCTGAAAGTCTCCACCTTAAAAACTTGTTCCAAAATATAAGAAGCTGTATTAGGTAATAATATATTATCTGTCCTGTCCTTACATCCTCTGTCATAAAATCCCAACAGCATTCTTACAGCAGGTAACATAGGCGGATGAAACACGATAATGGTTTTATATGTGGTTGTATCACTTGGTCATTATTGCTAAAAATACATTTAACATTTATTTACGAAGCTCTTGTTCTGAGTTGGGCGATTTTTTATTTTTATTTACACATTTCGTATCTCTTCTTCGATAAAAATGAAACTTGAATTGAGAAAGAGAATTCGTATATAGCTTTATAAAATCATACCTACATTTTTAACCAGTACGTTATATTTTTTAAATGTAAAATAAAAAGGGATACTATTCCATCCACATTTGAAAACGTCAGTTAATCAACAAATATAAAAAATCACGCAATGCATCTCACAACAATGTATGCTGAGATTAAAAAAAATGTGAGAGCTAAAAACAATGTGGGGCACTACACAGACGGACTACAACGAAGGAATGCATGAGAAATGGAGTCAGGGGATATAAAACATTTGAAAAATTTCCCGATATGACATTTTAAATGACGACATGATATTTTAAAAGCAAAACAGAGTCAGTCTCATCGATATCTACGGTTTGTCTGCCCTTCAAAATGCGTATGGGTCAGACGAAAGCCATGAGGAGATCTATAGGTATCCACTTTTGTTGGCATGCATAACTTGTCTATCTCCCGTGGCTTCAGAGGTTTGTTTTCCTTTTGGTTTTTTCTTTCCCTTCCCAATGAAATATAATGTAATATGATGCAATGATAACCTAATGCATCATAGGATGCATTAAAGTAGGAGATACAACGGATTGGAATGTATGGTTTGTGATCTTCCGAAAAATGGAAAAAGCTTCCAGCTTTGTCAGGCGTACAATATAAATATAGATACAAAATAAATACAAATGCATCGATTGTAAGTAAAAGCTAGCAATCACGCTGTTGGAGCAGACATATGGTATCATCGTTGACGTTAAGGAAAAACACATGTATGTATATAAAAGAAAATGTGTACAAACGGAAAAACTATGTTTGTATTTTGAGTCTGTAGATAGATACTTATATCTAAAAAATAAATGGTACGAGTAACAAAGTCAAAGACAAAGGGGGATGGAATGAGAGGAGAGTAAGAGAATTGAGAGAGAAAAAAGAAATATAAGATAAGAACGAAATAAATATTTGGAGTATGCGAGAAGAAGATCCATCTATCCTCTTTTCGTTGTGATAATTTACACAAATACAAAGTCACAAGACGAAGATTCTTTGCTATTGTCTCGCTATGCTCCATTTACTGACTTATTCAGTCCTTCGGCTCGATGCTCTCAAGGTATTACCATTATTACCCCTGTATTTATCGCCGTTTGTGCCGTTCGTGTTGACGCTTTTGAAGTGAGTTACGAGACTGTAGAAATAATATATTTTATGTAACTTCTTCAGGAAAAAAAGAAGAGATCTTTACTTCTTCTCTCGTCCATTACGTAATGTACATGCAATGTGCACAGCACACTACACTACTGTTTATTGTTAACACAACTGTTTCAGAAAAAAAACATTGTGGAGCATCGAGAAAAAAATACTACTAAAAGAAAGTTTTTCCCACTTAATAGCAATGTTTTTATTGACGGTTGACGTTTTCTACCATTGTGAAACTGCTAAGTTAGCTAACAAAACAGGATGATCCTGAGTGTAGAAGGAGTGTCTCGTACAGAGTCTTAAGAACAGTTAAGGGAATTATCGCTCCACTTAACTAGAAATCCCCCTTTTGCAGAGCTCTTTCGGCACTTGAGAAAAATTGGGAGGTTAAAATAAAAATATCCACTACTCCTTTCATGACTCCGTCGCGAACAGCTTAATATGTGCTGCAATACATGTGACTCCAAGTCCTGCCGTTACATTGCCCTAAACTACAATATTATACGACAAAAAAGAGTTTAGAAATGTGTAAGCTTTAATTCTTTTTTGAAAATTACATTTAAATGGCAACATCCATAGAATCATGTAAAAATTCAAAATGATTCCTTTATTTTGCAAATGAGGAATATGCAAAAAAAAGTAGTAGGATTTTTAGATGAAATTGTAGAACGCAAAAGTATAGTTCCATTTTTTAATTTTACCTACCCCATTTCACAAAAAGAGTTTCTGATGTTATGTTGGAAGTACGGAACGGATACTTACACTCACATAACAATCAAGCCACATTTCGTTATAATGACGTGTATTGCTGGGTCGGTATGAGACTCCGTAAAATATGAGTCTTGTACTCGTATCATTATCATGAAAAAAAAGAAAAAGTATAGAAATTCCTCGGAGCACAATGCAAACGGTGGAATAAGATAACATGTTAAGCTGTTCATCTTTCCTTCATACCTTCAGGCACTGAATTAAGGCTAAGGTTCTTCATGGTACAAAACTATTCAACCTAAATGCTGGTTGCATTTGTGTTAAAGCGTCTGCATTCACCATTGAAAAAAGGTTTAAGCTGGTCGTTCGTTCCTTCGTGTATGAAACATCCAGTGTAATCTTGTGATGTACAGATAGCAATCCAATGTAGTCAGCAACTCAAGCTCCTAATTGACTCCAACCTTATAGCAAGCTCCATCTCTGATAGACACTTCAAAACTGGGCTTCATTTTCCCTGACTTACAGCTCCTAATCTTCTTTCCTTTTAGATTGCAGGATTTTGTAATTTTAACGAAATCTTGTAACTTAAACAAGAGAAATGTCCAATCAAAAAAAATCTTTGTCGGGATTTCATCTTGTATGGACACATTGAAAACCTGAAATGCATTAACTTTTCCAGTCTCGTATATTCAGACTGCATTAAACATTCAACTGTTGATTTCTTATTTTGCATTGCTTACACGGCTTTGTCTGTTGATTGTATGGTATGAATATATTAGAAATGAATGGGGGTATAAAAAAGGTTCTAATGAAAAAGGGTGAATATATACAAGTAAGTATATGATAAGAAAGGTACTTAGAATTCATTCAAACGTTCACTCACAGGCTTCTGAAATCTTGATGCAAACTCAATTCAGTCAATTGTTGGAAGTCGAAACTTCAATGGACACTTTTCTTTGAGACATTAGGGGAGTTAGCAAAGAAGGAATTAGCTACGCTGTTGATACGTATGAGGCAAATTTTAACTCTGCAAAATAAAAATGTTTCCTTTCTTCTATAAAAAAATTGTATCCAGATCCAGGCCAGGTATGGTTTATAGTAAGCGAAGAGGATTGAATTATCAAACGTGCTATGTATCTACAAAATCTTTATGCATTCCTTCCTTTGGTTGCGCGCAAAAAGAAGGAAACGTAAGAGAGCGTGTACTACTCCATTTTACCTTTTTAATAGAAAATGTTCCCCTGCTCAAAGGAGAAAAACTGGATAACATAAACTTTCAATTGCATGCTAATATTAAAAGCCCTAGATAAAAATGCAAAACAGTAGACGACTTCGACATTGATACAAACTTAAAAGGAACTCGAGTTTTTATGCCTCTCAAAAAACTTTTATACGTAGTCAAAACTCCATTCTGACATTTGATTGAAAAGAGGAGTTGTTGAAGAAGGAGTCTTGTAATAGTAGTGCATTTTAAATACTCTCTCTCTCCCTCTCACCCTCACACACCTCTATATAATATGTACATGAAACATTATTAACGTGAAATGCAGCAGTTTTTTGGGTTGAGAGTTGCAATCTCAACTTTGCTTAAACTTCTTTTTTTTTATTCAAGATTTCAAGTGGTAAGTTGCTCTACCACCACCACCATAATACAAGATGTAACAACTGCTCAATCTTGATGCTTCATTCTTCGTTTACTCGCTCCGAACTCACTTCACAAACACACACACACACGACTTGGCATTCCGACACAGACAGTCAGGCCGACCAAATTGCATTACATTTCAGGTATCGTAAAATGTCATTAGTTCACACTTAGCATCACAACCCCTCTCACTCACTCATTCCGTCAGTCTTTTACCTTCCCATAATAGGATTTCTATTCCGCATCAGGTTTTTTCGGTGAATTTAATTCTCTCCTTTCTTCATCCTCTCATCTAAAGGAAGCCTTGTGTGCTTCTGCCTTTGCACACAATATATTCATGATTTAATGAACGTAAAGAAGTTTTGTGCCATTAGTGTGTTTGCCACTAAATTAAAAAATAAGACTACTTAAGCAAACATAAAATTTGTATACTCACTATACAAAATGAATCTTTTCCAAACCGTCTCTGGCTCCTCCTCCATGCATGGTGGTAAAGAATTTGCGTGTTTTTTAATGCATAATAAATGTATGACTACGAAATATAGTCGGAATTTGAAGTTGAGGAGCGCTCTTAAAGAGAAAAGCACAGTTTTAACAATAGATGAGTACTTCCCCGAATAATGTTTTGTGAAATAAAAGGCACTTTACTTGACATAATCAACATGGACGCGACTCAAACAACACAATACAGCCATAAAAAAAGTAAAGTTTGGGGTAAAACAGGATATAGCAAATGTTCTCATGCACAAGTAATATTTTTGCAAAATTGGTTATTTTTTGTATGACAAATTCATTCATAAGTTTTTGTATTCCTTAAAATTACCTGTAGGGATAAATTCCGATCAAATGACTAGATGCTTTTGTCCATTGATTAATATTATGTACAAATCTAGTACATTACTTTAGCTAATGACAGGCTGGAAAATCTACGGTTACGAAGTGAAAACTTCATTTTTACATGACTTGTGAGGATGTTTCAATTCAATTATTTCTAATGAACAGTCATCATCATCAACCGCGTTTTAGACATGACCTATAATGAAGTTGTAACTGGGAATATATAGCAACTGTGGCTCTTCACTGGATGACCAGCATCGGCAATGATGTTAGGTTAAAGGCAAGATCATTTTTTGATTAGAAGGTTCTTTCAGAATACAGATTACCGATTCAAAGTAAACAATTTTTCCCTATGTGCTAGTATGATTACAATAAAAGATGTTAGAGGTACTTGATTGTTGAATAGCACGATAAAAAGTTCGTGTGTGGCTCATTTGCCGCATTTGGAACAAGTATGCATACATGTATGTATGTAAGCAAAGTATATTTTGGATTTCAGGCAGGCAAACAAAAAATGAAAAATGTTATTCCATAGGTCATATACATTCATTGTTGCAGCCCCCTAATTTCTTTTCCTCTTTCCTTTAATCATTTTACCATTTTTTCACTGCTCCTTGTACTCGCTCATCAACAATCACAACCTTTCGTACATCTTACAAGATGTAGAACAACGGTTTCTTCAACAGAGGTTTAGCAATTTTAGAACAAGTAAATGGAACATGGAACCATTTATTTTTTTCTGCCAACGAGACACTCCCGAGGTCACATTGTTGATGGTAACATTGGATATATTAATCTTTTCAAAGACTTTATAGTGTAATGCATTTGAATTTATTGGAATAATTTTGAGCGTAAATTCTGATTTTTCGTAGTTGCCCTTTATGTTATATAAGCTTTCCATATCCACTAAATAAATGCTGATGTAAAAGAAATGAGGCATCATCATAGGATGGAAGTATAAACTGTTGAGAGAAAAAAAATAAAACGATCTGCGACAAAGTTCTTTTTTTTTGCTCAGGGGAAGCTTAACATTACGTCGTGATCCAAGTTTTTAATAACATTACGCTGCATTGCGCCACTGCATAAAAATCTGAAAAAATATAAACAGGGTGCAATAGCTTGAGGAAAAAGGTTAAGTGATCTTAAAGAGTGGGTATTCGTATGCAAAACCGATGGGCATTCTCTAAAATGCATGTTCAAGACAACGAACTTGCCAACCAGGAAAAAAATGTGACAATGCGATGAATTTTTGAGTAAAAACTTTATGGCCTGATTTTGTTTATATTTAAACTTCTAGATGGTGGTTTGCTTTTGCTGCTTAACGCTTAATTTGTTAATTTATTACTACACATTTAAAATTTCTTAAAAATTTAAACAAAATGCATTTCGCTGAAGTTTGGGAAAAAATTAATAGAATGTGTAGATAGAAATGAATGAGATACATAAAAGGAAATGTTCATTTTGGCTGGAATCTCTTTGTACTTTCAGTCACCGAAAAAATCTGTTCTGAAATAATTAAACTTTTTAAAAGAGTTTGATCAGTAATTACTTTATGAATATAAACGTGTTACATTCTTTTCGGGCAAGACTGTACAACCACCCGCTCAAGGGAAAAAATGAGAAATAGAGACAGTAATAGATGTAATAAACATAAAATACCACACACCCTTCATATTATTATTTCACGCGTACCACACTGTTGTTTTATTACCGGTTCCATGTAAGTTTATACAATGCACATTCTCCTTCATCATCCATATGAGACGACTATGCAGAAAAGGAGTTTTCATCCATTTTAACATGTTCCGGTTTGTGGAAAAATATTAAATTTGAGTGAAATTGTATTTCCTAAATCCTGGCATGCGTATTTATCTTAAATTTGGATGATTGGAATATTACTGGTGCAACAATTTTAAATGCAAGCCTATAGTGCAGTGTTAACTTTCAATAATCTAAACAATTCAACTGACTCACAAAAATGACTTAAGTTGCACCCTAAAACTTGTTCAAAAGCTAATACCTATGTCATAATTGACCTTCAATGTGATTGTACCATGTTTCCTTAAGTTAGCATTTAAGAGCATCTTAGTCTGTTTATGACGACATTTCGTCTAACATTTATGATCCTATTCTCAGCTATGGAACTCGTAGAAAAACAATAACCTTCGTGTTGAGCATAAAAAATGTATGTTCTGTGGTGGAAAGTGGAGAACCGTCAGAAGGCTCATGAAATAAACGAAAATTTCTCATATCCTTAAGCTAGACAAATTATCATGGTGTGCACATGTGATCTCAGTAAAATTTAGTTTTACAGGCACTTATTGCTCTGGTGGAACAATGTTTAGGAATATATTTGGGTTGAGATGAATATATGTATGCTTTCCTGCGTTTCATATGAGGGAAAAAAAGAGCGCATCCATAATTCCTACGCAAAGGAATATTTTTAAAGGAAGTTGGTGGATGATGGAATAGAATTTTTATTCTTCTAGAAGTTTGAAACGCTCACTGTAGTCAAGTGTCATATTATATTCATCATTATTAAACATGCTTCCTCTCATCTTGTTTCATCAACTGCCTGTGTAATATCTTTTGTTCCTAAGATGTGACTGTGCATTCCACTGCATTTTCCCGTTTTCTTCCCTTCCTGGAAAAAAAATTATGAGCAATAGGATAAGACAGCCTCATATATTTATTATGACGGGTGAGAGATGAATTCTGACTGTACCATTTTCCCCAAACTTCTCTCTTGCTCACCGTGTTTTATTATCTCCCCTCACCTCAGTTTTCTTCTGACGTTTTATGATATGATAGGAAATGTAGAGTAGGTTAGGTAAGAGCCGCATCTTAGCTCAGCTCACAAAGAGTACGGCTTAAGTCTAACCATATTTTATGCAACTTACAACACAATATATATTCTGTGGCTATGACTAATACGCTTTGGAATGTAATGTCTTAATTTATTTTTCGAGACCCTTAGGCAAGCAGACAAAAATGTTGGGGCAATATTGCATAATGAGCTATCAAACAAAGAATGGTTGAACTAGCATCTAATTTTTTTTTAGGTTTTTACCTTTTACAGTAAATGCTAAATGTGTCCTATTACTAGACCTTTGTTATGTTGTAACACACAAAGTCTATCGAAATACGCGACTCGCAATATTATTCTTACATTAGAGAAAAAAAGGATTAATTTTCTTGATTATCCAGCATAAAGTAGATGATGTCACAATAATTTATTATTTTATTATCATATTAAAATTTAAATGAGTGGTAGTAGACTGAAATATTTAAAAGAGATTATCAATTGGTTCATAAAATGGTGCTATCAGCTCTCGCATTTTTACTGCCAACGTTGAAAGAAACAGTTTGAGTAGGTCGGCTGCACAGACACATCTATTGTGCAAAAGGCCATCTAAAATGTTTGAGTATGGATGGAAGTTGTTAAAAGAAAGGTGTATGATTGCATGATACGAGAGCGATTTCGATCGCCGAGCTGATAGCCTTTACTTAAAAGGTGGTGGTGTTAAAGAGATAATATGATAAAGTTATAATCATGCAACACATCAAGAGAGAAGCCTTCCTTTTGACCATCTGAATCAAGTACAGAAAACTAATATCGCCTCGCCGCAAATTTAAATCTTCAAAAAGTAGTTGGTGACTGGCGGCTGTTCACTCACTCACTCCTAATGATAATTTTTATATAAATATGTGATATCTGCATTTCATTTCACAATCTGCTGCTTTCGTTTGAAAGTTTGGTCGCTTAGTTGGTTTCGCAATTTTTTGACTAGAAGCATGGACCAAGTTATGCGTCTATATGCATTGTTTGTTAGTTCACTTTACATACTCAAATGATATCATACACATACGTTTGATCTCTGCACTTTGCTGTTGCTATTCGTCTTCGTCGGACGTCGCCATAGGATTTGCAGTGGCGTTACCTTGCTTTTGTTCTTCACAAGGGACAACAATACAGTATAAATAATCCGTGAAGTGTATATGTTATAATGTCTTTCGCATCTAGAATTTAGAGAAGCCATATGAAATCGTTCAACTTCACTTACTAACTTACCTTTTTTCTTCTCCTATTCATAGATGTGTATGGGAGGATTATGCAAGGTATGAAATGAAACGAAACTAGATAACGAACAAAACAGGCGTGTGTGAGTGTAACAAAAAAAATATGCTAATACGCTGGCTAACCTGCACCTTTAATAGTTGGATGGTGATGATTGCATATTGCATTGATATTATCTCTTCCACCAAAAGAAAAAAACTTTTGTAGAGGTTGAATGTGCTTAATCAAAAGACAAAGAAAAGTGGAAAACTTAACTGATGAAAATTGTCATGCTATTTGTTTTTAATTCTCTGTTTTCACAAGACGATCTCGTAGATCGCCAGAGTTTATAATGAAATGAATAAATATGTAAAAATAACTAGTTTCTGGTGAGGACAGCGGTGGAGTTTAGTTTAGTGCCAGGCCGGTACCAACTAATCAAAAAATTCTTTTATTTTTTGAATAGCTCCTTGCCATCATATCACTTCATCGCCATATATGCTTGGATGCTTACAACACGGTGGTAAAATGTTGATATGAATGATCTACAAGTTTATGAATTTACACACCACACATCATCATCATCATCCCAACATCCATCTTTTACTTAGGGATGTACCTACGTCCAAATGTCATTTACATTTTAAGATGTAAAGTTACGCGAGCTTTAAGTACTTTCTTTCTTAGAGAGACGTGCGTATTGAGCTGGGCTGAGGTTACAAAAACAAAGACGAGTGTATCCAAGGATATATACTATTAGCTAAATCTGTTATCATTATTATTGCTCTGATGTAACGCTCAAACCCTCTACATAATAGGAAGGTGTGAGTGGTTAGAAGGCTAATATCTTTCATCAAAAAATAAAAGGAAAGAGATTGTATATCGTATGTAAATGCTCATTTCGTCAACATTTTTACTACCAACTCATTGAGGACGTCAGTCAATCAGTCTTCGTAGGTACAATAAGAAACTTCGAATAAGGCAAGAATGCTATAAAAGACGACAGATAAACGACAACCTCTTCTCTGATGGTTGGTCTTGTACGGCTAAACGCAACATCTCATTCCTCCTTCCATCTCATCTCATCTTTTTACAATTCCATTTTAACTTCAGAGACGACTTGCTCCTCCGTGCAATTACGCCTTAGTGGCTACAATAAGTTTATGATCTGTTTAAAACTGGCTTAATGATTTGTCCTCAATTCTCCACTTATGTCATTACCTTACTACTGTTGTGATTAACTTTCTATCGCTCCCTATCTTGATTCTTGATTGCGTTATTGATTTAGACCGCAATGCTTTTAAGCCTTAAAAGTACGACTCTTTAATTAATTCTCAAGGTACTTATGCTAATCATCGCTTTAAATCTCTATTTGTAGACGTAAATATATATAGAGAGCTAATGCACACGTACCTGCGGCTGATTGCAAAGGATTAGGACAAATTTAGACTCTGCAAAATTATACGTTACTTTTGTTAGCACGGATGCATAAAAACTGAAGAGTAGCAGCGCACATGAACAAAATTAAATTACACGTCTGCCTTTTCCCCTAATGTTTTTTTTGCTACTACTACTACCACCACATAATTTAAGTTTGGGGGACTGAAACATGAATGCATAGACATTGTATACCCCTGATCTTTTGATTTCGTTCAGCTACCAGTAATTACGAAATCCTAATCGTTTCATTTCATCAAAAGGCTTTTGTAACTGGGAGGAAAGCAATAACGTGACAAAGTTTTTGACAATCATATTCCCAGTTTTGGAAATAAATTGCAACCGAGAGTTTTTTTGGGTACCACAAAATTGGTATTTTCCCTGGCTGAGTTATTGATAGAAAACAAGTGAGAGTCGCTTTTGGCAGTAGTGAGTGAGTGAAGTGGCGATGAGTGAATCTCTTTTTTGATGTGCTTGTGTGGGGTCGGCTAGACAGGATGGTCATGCAACGAAGCAATAATCATAATGCTGGCTCTCTCAAAAATCTCCTCCGAAAGTTACGCAAGTCAAAGTCAAAAACTCAAATGCAAAAGAACATTAAAGCCAGGATGGTACGGGTAGTAATAACTTTTGTACTTACTCAAAGGGGGGTTGAGAGTTTAACCAAAGAATAAAAGCAAAAGGGAATAATAGCTTCTTTTTTTTGTATGTCTGCATTTTATTTATATGCATATAGCATATCAAGGGAGTCAGAAAATGAGAAATGTATCGAACAGTTGCAGAGTTGCCCCGTGAAGCCTGATGATGTGATTTTTGGTTTTGAGATTGAGACATAATTTTTTCTGATGTAGGGCATACATAGAATGGTAGTAGTAGTAATATTATTACACAATTGCAAGATGTTGCTCATGAATGTTATAGTGCTACTGCACAACGGTTCCTCTAATCTTTTGGTTGCCATTGCCATTCACTCATTTGCAACGTACCAAAAAATGTGTCCTTTGTGCTTTCATTGACGAGTGTAAACTAATTTTTCATCGTGACTGGTATACTAACGCCAAATTTGATTCTATAATATAATCTTTTGCTCTGTATAATATAGTAATAGAAACTTTTTTGTTAGGCACAAAAAAATATCAGCTTATCGTACGGTGACATCTAGTCAAATTCTAACAGTGGCAATGAGCAATGATGCCTTATCTCCAATTCATTACTAATTCAGTAGAAAGGAACAATTTACTTGTGATGAATAAGTCTACAAATTCGATTGTGTGATTATACACTATTGAGGTTTGATCCAATTATTTTATCACCACCAACAGATTTTTCCAATGTGTCCTTGTCCTTATGCACAAATCTAATATATCGAAGTGTTACTCCCAATGCCATTTGAGTAAGCTTTACACTGTGAGAGCTATTATATTTTATAAATGTTGAATTAGAAATAAGAAATCCGGCAGTATAGACAATATACTTGTTGTTTGACTTACTGAATGTATAATCATGATAGGAGATGAGGTATCAAGAAAGAGTGTTGCTCACTTTCATTATGATGATTCTGATGCAAAATTTGAAACGTGTAAAAGTAAAATTCTTATTGAGCTGACATTGACACAAGCCTAGCATCTGCTGAAGTGTCGAATGATAAGTTTCAGTTTTCTATCTGTATGAAAAATGTTGAAAAATTGGACAGAAATGAAAATGAAGCAAATAATAATTATGATATTATGCACCTCACAGAATCTAGTCAAACAACAAAAAAGTCGGAGTGTTAAGTGTAATATAAATCTTTCTGTATACACGGCCCCTTCCGTGCGGTTTCTTTTGAAAAGTTGTATTTTAAAACGGCATGGATCCAGATTCTGCTTTAAGTTGTTTTGAACGTTTTGGGATGGTGGGGGTTTCCCTATTTGAATACGTGGGTTTTTAGTAGTTTCCTTTATCCTTACTAAATCATGTAAAATGCTTTGGCGTAAATACACTCATGTATTTGCATTTACTATGTCAGCGTCAGCAGTCAGTACACAAATATATTACTTTTAATCTACATGGCATTGATATTCCTTATTGCCGGCTACTGTTTCCTAGCATTTTTTTTATTTTCAGATATTATTACACCGGTGTATAATCCATCTATCAAAAAATATTTCCAGTTTAAGAGAACTAAACACAATATTTTAGTCACATGCAAAACTTCAAATATTGTATGTATGTAACAATCATAACAGCAGCCTATCCACTCACCCCTGTTCATTAAAACTGGAATTAGGGTTGCAGGAAAATGGAGGTGAACCTATGATGTTGTACTTGCATTTAGGCACGTAGCAAATGAAATAGAGTCAGGGCGGCATTTCTTTGTGGGCTTCTAAATTAGGTGGATTATTATTATTATCGTTGTATTATGATATAATTCCAGACGAATGTATTTTATAGTTTATTAGCTATTAAATAATGCTTTTACATCTCAGGAAAAAAATGCAATGCATACATATTAATATATGCGTCATGTATGTTGGGAGAGGTTACCATAATTAAGATTCGGTAAGGTATGGCATGTATCTAAGAACAGCCTTTGTAACTTGATGGAACTGCTTTCCTTTTTGTATGCATAATTATTAGAGCTTGAAACTCATAAAAAGAAAACTTCAATCAAAGACGTCTGTTGGAAAGTAAATGTACATACATACATACATGTTTACTCGTCAGAAAATAACTTGGTTTTTTTAATAATTAAATTTTAATTGTAAATCTATGCATACATAATTACTAAAAAAATGATATCCAGATACAAAACGATATTTTCATTGCTCGCTGAGTTGTAAGTAAATGCTTCAACGATTCAACACAATAATGCTGTCATCAGTTGGATTAGATTTCAGGTTTACTTTGGATGGTGAATCATTTTGTTTGTAGCTAGTGTTTATGTGAGCACATGATTAATTTGTGTTTCTATCAAAGTTATAATGCTTTAGCAGGACATTGCAAAGCTTTGCACTTTGCCCCAGTCTGCATGAAAATGGATATGAGCATGTGTTTTACAGTAAAAATAATAATGACTCATCAGAATTAACTGAAAATTAAAAAAGGCCAAATAAACTTCATCTTTAAAGATCATCCAGCGTCATTCAGGGTATTAGATAGTTGAAAAACTAAATATAAATGCTTCTTATTTGTTTAGATACTGCCAATTGAATCAGTCCAGCATTCAATGGTAATCTTTTCTTACCCAAACTTTACGATACTATAAATACGCCTAAAAAGGAGTATATTCTCCATTGCAAAGCGTTTTAAAATAACGTTTATAGTATACTCAAATTTTACCATGCCGTACCTAAATGTAAGTACTTTTCCACGGATTTACGTTAACAGTATGTGAATTTGAAATTAGTGTCTTTTTCTACTTATCGTTTCATTTCACACGTCGTTGTTATAATAATAAAGGTTAAACCAAATCCTTTTTTGCTTAACTACTAGTTATTCTATAATTAGTTTTTGCTTACGCAATTGAGTCATTTCATCCCTAGATTTCATTTAACATACAACACTGATCCATCAAGGACACTATTTTTCATCTTTTGACTGATTTATTTGCATTGTGTAGTTAAGACAAAGATTTTTAAGAGCAGCAGGAAAAATTATAGCTCACAGCTACACCCATGTGTTTGATGAAGTATGCATACATTTGATAATTAATACGTAAAGCGTAAGGTTCAGTGGTTCATGCATGAAAGAAGCACTAACCTTAGACTAAACATACTTCTCGGAATTTTGCTGGATATAAAAATAAAATACATGATAGAAATTAAAATTTTTTAAACCCAGTAGCTGCCCTGTAATTCATTGAAATAATTGTTTTTTACTTACCTTACGAATCACAGATTCTGGTGATATTCATTGGTGATTGAAGGTAAAAGGATTGAAGTGCATTGTAAAAAGATTCTTGCCAAAATTTATTGTTCCAAAATGAAAATTAATCTTAAAACCGAAACTGGTACTTTTCATAGTGCAAAATGCAGTTAGAACTCAAATAGCTGATATTTCTCGGAGTAAGCATTTGAGTAGCTCTGGTACCAACGGAATGACATGCTGCTCCATCCATAACGTCGCAAGTCAACTAGTATTTTGTATGCAGATCTTTGCATGCATCCGTACAATCTGACTGTATCTAGAGCAGACCAAGCAAGTAAACTTTGTTGAGATATTTTTTCTTTGCATACATTGAATGCGTGCACATACGGATTATTATAATGGCACCTTGATATTTATCTAATGCATTTTTTTGTGTATTCAAGTAACTCTTCCTAAAGAAATAAACATTTAAAAATTTATTTACGTTTGAATTTGGATACAAGAAACAAACCCCTGGCACCTTTTTTCGATAAAAAAGACAGAAGCATAATAATAGCAGCAATTTCCCCCACGAATATTATAGCTCTGGAGACATGAATCAACGCGTGTGTATGAAATAATATCTAGCTACCTATGCATATATGAATTCATTGAAATCCCTAAGATCAACCGACGGTTTAATTTGTGTCCGAGATGATAGATAGCTGGCAGAGGGGTAACCAGTATGTGGATTATTCGTTCAATATGTGTGTGCACACATGTTGCATGGAAAAAACCTGCGGAATAGTCTACAACTCTAGATTATACATGTATCTCTATCTACATACACATTATATTTGGTTCTTACAGTTTACTTTCATGTGCTACGTGTATTTAATCCACCTAGTATTTATGCACATACTAGTCCATTAAGATTGTAGATGAAGATGATAGATATTTTGATGTTGTAGTTGCTGTGTTGCCGATGGTGTTGCTATTGATGTTGATGATGATGATATTATAAGCCGAACAGATCAAGGGTGTCAGCAGTCAAAGAAATACGTGTGTGTGTACATGAGAGAGTCCAGCTATATATGCTTACAATGTATGTATGTATGTATATGAGCAACAAAAACGAAATAACAACATCAACAACAGCACCTTAGCTGCAACTTTTAGCTAAAGGCTCTATTCCGTACTTCATTATGGAAGGGTGACTACCGTCAGTATCATCAAACCATTACTATCACCAGTCGGCCGGTGATAAGAGGAGAGAGAGACCCTAAACTGGATGTAAAGTGTGAGTGTGTGTGTGGCAATAATAATCATCATCAACATAATAACAGACCGAGCAAGGAATTAGTCGGATTTGGTTTTCCTAACAACCTTGTGTGGCTTGTCTTCCTGACTAATAATCAAGCCCGGTGTATGCTCTATGTATATATGTCTGTATATATATGCATGTATGTATGGCAAATAATAATACAACTGACTCATTCTCAGTGAGAGAAAGGAAGGGAAGAAAAAATAGTGAAGAAACAAGAGAATTGCATGCAAAGGGATGTTGGTGTCTGGGGCTTCGGTGCTACATCAGTTTTTCATTGTATCGGTGAATATTTTATATCAAGTTTAAACTGTAGTGAGTGGAGAGTGGTGAGCAAGGTAATGCCGAGAATAAAGAATGAAGATCCTGATGATGAGTTGGAGTTGGGGAACGCTGGCTTTTACATTACATTATACCTACACATGACTACCTGTCCATCTTCTATCTCTCCCTTTTCCTCTCCATCATCGATGATATTATGACAGCGATACGGCATGACTATTATATCTCTACACGATCATATTATGATCAGGATGATGATGATGATGATGGTTGTGTATGATGTTGAGTAACATAAATATTATGATGAGCGTTTGTAAATTTAAGCTGGATTGGATCAAGCTTTATTTCCTCTTCATATAATTTCAACAAAGGCTGCGGGAATCAGTATTATGAATTTAATTTTTTTGTCGGCATGGGGTTTTCTTTACAGGAAACAAAACCACGAATTTTCAACCGGCAATTTACTTATGTATGTATCCTTTCCCAGAAAGCAACTTTTTTTGAGCACCTTATGACTGTATTAAAGTGCGTTTTATTGATTTACTCATGAGCCAACCAACAACTAGGAATTCCTCTCGTCTAAACAATTTTTGGTTAGTTTATTATGTTTTTCAGCCCTTGGCGGACGTAAGTTTTAAAAAATGATGGTCTCAAACTAAGCATACATACATGCATACGTAAGTACACAAAAATATTTTTCAGACACACAAAAACAAGAGGGAAAAGTGACCAACACATCCTTGCCCCATCCTCTCATGGGAAGACATCATTTAGGTCAGTATAGTGGAATGGTTATGGTACGCCATCAATTTGGAGGGTGTATAAAGATTTTTTTCTCTGTCTCATGTGAGTACGCTATTATGTGCGTTACCATCTCGATTTTCTAGTTATTAAAATCTGCAGTTTCAGTAGTCATGTGCCCTTTGCTGTTTTCAGCTTTGAGAGCGTCATGGTCACGTACAGCCTAAAATCCCCCTTTTCACGGCGTAGCTAACATTATCCATACGCTAGCCTCATGACTCCTTGTTTCATCCTCACTTGTAAATCTGTACACCGTGGCATGTAGACATGATGATGCTGATGTGATGATCATTATGGTCGCCCTTCCATGTTCAATTTGAACACAAAGATATTAATAAGAGGACGAGAGACGTGATGACATGAAGAACATAAATAAGTGTAGTAAAATGATAAGTCATAAACCGTCAATGAGAAAGCCCAAAGTAAAATTTTGTTTACGGGCATATTGTATTGGTGTCTCCTTTGTTGTTCAGTGAATTGCCAAGTGAGGGGGACAGTCATGACCCGAAGGTGTAATTTGAAAAGATATAGGGGAATTGACATTGGACTTGTTTTGTTGGGTGGATATGTGAATACTATAGGAATGTGCATATAAAGTGGAACCTCTATAATATTATAGTTCAGACAGCATATGTCAGCCCCATGCTTTGGAGTGGAGAAAGCCGAAAAACTTGCTGTTTACTATTTTAGTATTTTCTGCATGCATCAAATTTAGCCAAACCACCCTACCCTATTGTCCTTGAATGGTTACGAAAAACTATAGATTACACTTGGAGAGAGGGTGAGATACCACACTATATTACATTTTCTCGTTTGTCCCCATCATGCAAGAAAATTTCCTGAAATGCAGCTTCATCCATGGATTATTGGAAACAAGTAATTTGTAGCAAATGATACAAAATTGGTTTTCCATACTCACTGATTGTAGAATTGTGAAAACAATAATCATGTTGTATTGCTTTCGATACGAAATGGGTTTTATTTAAAAACTTCACAACCCCAACAAATGGAATTCTTGATTGTAAAATTACTTGGCACGTAACAACATTATCAATTGAATATTTCCAGCTTCCGTATTTTGTCTGGATAATCCAACATTTGTAGGTTATAAAGCATTAAATTTGATTTCATTTTCCAAAAACCTTTGCTCATTTGCTGTCAGTGACAGCAGAATAAAATCTGGTGATAGTGAGATTTAGAATTAAATAATATTTAAGTTTCTATAAAGGATGTTTAGATAGGCAAGCTTGTATCAATTCCAATTCAATTTTCAACTTTCATTTCCTAGTTTTACATTCCATGTTTCATTTAACCAAACTTTCCCTAAAATCATTTATTACAAATGAACATGAAATATAACATTTTAACGCCAATAAAAAGAATTATTCGATTAAAATTACGACGGTAGGATTAGATTGTTTCATCATTTCATTGAAAAATGTTTCATATCCAACAGGTGCATCAAATATATCGTCAACAGCCAAAGAGTGCAAAATCCGCATTAAAATAAGTTGCAAACTTGGAAAGATACTGAAAACTGAGAACGAAATTCGCTTTTTAAAATTTTCCAACGCCATAAAAAGAATAAGACATCATACAGTGCCGACATTCAAACAATTCGTTCCCTTACAGCAGGTTACTTAATATATTTTTAAGAAGACTAAGAAAATTCTTTTAGACGAAAGAACCGCTGTGAGTGATATGTTCACTAGCGCAAGAAGTTCATTCATATTCATCCACATTTATTTTCTTCAGCTAATTCATACAAAAATATTCATACACGAATAATAATATATACATATTCATACAGGTTGGCATAGCGCAATACGTTTTCCTTCCCCCCGATTCCACGATAAACACGTCTAAGAAAAAGGGCAAGAACATTGTGGATATTAAAGGAAATGCACTGCAAAACAAATCTTTAACACGTTTTTATTAAGATACAAATATTTTAATGTATGAAGCAGGGATTCCTCGGTCTGGCATGGTACACCTACGGACAAGTAACTCATGAGTGCATATAAGAACATGATGATGATGATGACGACTATTATTATTCCTCAGAAAGGAATTCTTCTTTAGTGCTTCGTCATTTGTGAATTACTGACGGAAGTCTGTTATTATTCTCCTTTCGGCTTTTCATATCATGCCGTGTTTATCTCCGAGTGTATGAAGTGAATTGCAAAAAAAAATTGTACATTACTTTATCATTACTACCTTTGGTGTGTAATGGACGCACCATAGTATTAGTCATATTATGGAATGCCAGCCAACCACAGAGTTTAAATTCCACGATTTCGTGCACTCACAGTTTGTGCTTTAGGCTAAAACATAACAATATCATTCGATTACAGGTGAAATTGCTCAGATGGAAGTCAGGAAAACTATTATATTTTTGTTTTTACTTCGCTCATACACATTTTTATAATAAATCCACAAACCAAAACTCGGTGAATCATTTCATAATCAGACGCCGTTTCATATGCTGCCGAATCACTCAATTTAGCACCGTTCTTGGGACGCTTTTAAGTTTTTGATTTTGATTACTTTGGCATGCATCAGTTCTTATTTTGGTTGACATGTAATTTACTATGCTTATACAAAAGTGATTTATGCTAATCCTATTCGTTCGAATGCAATTGCACTTGCGTTTATTCAAGTCTAAAGTCAGTTCATGATTTCATTAAAGACGTAATGTAAGATAGCTGAAGGCTGAAACTTCCCAATGCGATCAATTTCCAAAGGAAGTATATGTGATGTTACATGATTTTTGACGTATAAAAACTTGATGGAGGGGAACCAAGAACCAGATAGGGAATTACATATATGCTTGGTGACTCATTTTCGTCTCATCAAATTTCTAAACTGTTACCATTTGGTGAATTTACCCAAATTACTCCTTTACAAAATATGCAACATTTATAATGATTTGTAATGTTGAAAGTGTTTAGGAGTGAAACAAAAGTAAGTGAAAGTTTGATGATGTCAGGCGTAATTGTCATTACTATAGTTTTATCGGATATGATCACTATGTAGACGATCGTTGCATAAAAATAACATCGTATTTCACTGTGAACTGAAACTGTGACTGAACTGTACCACGGGCTTTGTTCGTTTAATAAACAGTAACCGGGCTCCATCTAGCTCTACTATACGTATTAAAATGATCTTTCGTCCTATTCCTCAGCTATGATCTTAACTGAAGAAGGAAAGATAGTTGAAAAATGTTTGTACTTACACTCATCAGCACAATTTTCATCTAAGAAGCAGGAACCAGAAATGAGTAAAAAGGGATGGTATGCAACATAGGAATCCCACGATCATTCACGAATTACATGCAGTCACTTTAACCAAACTCACTCTTAATTCATTCTATGAAATATCTTGCTTCCCTGGCTCGTCGTTCTCTCTCTCTCCCAAATCTTCCTAATATAAATGCAAAAATGGCTTGGGATAATTACCCAAACGAGAAAAGAAAGATGAAGAAGACATAAGATGTAAACGCTGTTATCGTTAGTCATACAATTTAATGGAGGTGGAGGACGGAGTCGGAGTTGGTATTTGATAATAATACTTATGTGTGCATTCGTTTATTTCATCTTTGAGAATTCCGTCTTTGAGTCTGCCATTGTAGCACCTCCAGATTAGCTGAGTTACCCCATTTGAGTGACTGTTATTACCGATCTTAATTCTCTCTCAAATCCTTTCATTTGCCGACAGGGATTCCTAGCTTTTCGGGACTTCGTTTTGTACACATGGGGATGTCAGTCGTCGTCGTGCTGTAGTAATGATGAGTTCTAGTTCAGTCGGAATGTGAATTAAATAATGGGTGATGGAAACGGGAGAACTTGTAAAAACCAGAGTCTTAACGTCTATTAGCCTCCTGAACAATTACATTTGTGCACATTAAGGAATAAACCATGGGCTTTTAAAAAGTAATTCGTAAATCTTCAAGTCTATACTTTTGCTCATCCGTTAACCATATGAATAACATAACATAAAACTATTGAGTCATTTTCAAAAGAACGCCGTTCCAACCACGCTATTTACGAAATAATGTTTTATTTGTTTGTTTCACTTTAAATTTTACCCACAAACTAATGTGAAGTATTTAAAGAAGTGTATAATGCATAAAATGCCATTCATTGCTTTTCATAGTAGGAGAACAGGAATCCAAATTCATTCAGGAATTCCAGTGTCGGATAATCTCACATTCTGGGGGAATATAAGAAAAAACATTTTTTTCAGTTTTTCTGATTTTCAAATGCATAGCATTCCATCATTTTTATTCGTTCCGTACTTGATTTCACTCGGCGTCCTTCCAACTCGTCGCTTATCTTCTGTTTCTGAATTTCCTATTAATATTCTGTCGCACTAAATTTTTGTTTTGTACTTTCAGTGAACCAAATGAAACGTTCTGCTGAAAGACCTGCTTACTTTTTCGCGTGCAGCTAGGTAAACCGAGCCAGTTGTAAGACGAATACATCCATTATGTCGAAATTGTCAAAAATTGGGATGTTCATTTTGGGTTTCTTCAATTACACTATAACATCACAACAAGCCTTTTCTTTTTTTTTACGATGTCGAAGTAGACATTACATAACTATAGATAAATTTAATGCCACCCAACCATTGACTGTAAATTAGCCCTGTATGTATAACAATATAAATTGCGGTATGCAAATTACAAATGGTCTGCGACGAGCTACGACTGATCTTTCATTTTATGCCTATCTACATCTTACCTTTCTGTGCGTTTTGAACTTTGAAAAGATAATGTATATTCAGACAATGATGTAAGTGAAAGTGATATAGTGTGCTGCCATATTAGGATTCAGCAAATATGGTAGTAATTGTAATCAATCCCTTCGGTTTCAGTGACACACATCCTAAGCCACGTTGAACATTGGACTACTTCTTGTAATCTTATTACGACCCTAGCTTAAAATGAAACTCCAGATGCTATGATTTAGAATGAATGCATAATGCGATGTTAAAATATTCATATTTCGTATTTAATAAACCATAATAAACTGAAAGTAATGAAATACCATGGATTACAAGTAAACCTGGGAACTAAAGAGCTGTCTTACCTGAAAGGCTATGTTAAGGCTTATTGTTTCCATCTCATTTGGGGCAAATGGAGACTCTAAACTCAAATTGTGATCGTCAATTTGAGGTCTATAGTTGATAGTAAGCAATAAAGCGTTTGGTTGGTTCACGCAATAGCTAATATTTAAACGAGAGAACTCATAATCAACAAACGCAAATGAAACATTTAATCATTTTAAAATAACTCTTAACTTGATTCCCGTTCTCCATAGATTCATATAGAAGTATTACATCTTATGAATGAACCAATGTTGGAATATCACTGTGTAAAATTCAGGCAGTAGAACTGGAGTGGAGCAACGTAGCCAGTTTACTATCAACATAAATTACAAAACCTGGAATGGCAAGTGACACAAAAACATCTAAAACTTTTTTTTGAATGTTTGCCAATTAAACCCTGATTCATGAGGACTTTCACCACTTATATTACATAGGAAAAGGAGGTGATAGCATCATTTCTGATCCACATATATCTAAATCCTGTGTAAACTCTGCATTCGTTCCCAAAAAAGTTGCGAATTCCACACGTATGGTATTCCGGCTTTACAGGAGCACCAGTTTTTCTAGCGAAGCGTTACTTTAAATCTGGTAAGGGATTTCCTGGTAGCTTACGAGAACTACACACGCAAATCGTAAAAAGTCTATTAGGGTTGCAAAAGTTAAATACTTTTTCTATCTCCGACAAGAACAACTGCCTATCGATTTATTTAAAACTAGTAATGAGCTAATTGAATTAAAACTTCTTATTGCCAAGCTGATACGTGAACATGTCGTTTGGTACGAGATTCGTTGTTTTGCACACCTACAGTTGCTAAACATTGCAGTTATACATATGTGCAACAAAATATTTGCATTTTTATAAAACAGTCAATAGTATGATCCAGACTTTAGGATTTAGTTGTTTGCATTTTCTTAATTTAAACGAGTAGAATGGGTAAATGGAGAATGATTTAGGAATTGAAGTACTTGTATGAAATCTTTTGTGTTTGCCCAGTATTTTGTAAACACTAAAATTATAGTATGAACCAAATAAACATGAATAATAAATTCAATACTGATTTACATTATTATAATGCAATTATATTTTACATACAAAGAAAAATTCAGTTGAAAGTAATATGCAAAAGCAACTCATAGACACTTTGTGTAATTAACAATGAATTTTTTATAAGTTGTGGGAACATCATCATCCGGAAATTGTAACAAATGAGTTAGGATACTTTTTTGGTACTTTCACCTTAAAATACGCAATCTTTTCAGGCAAAGTTTTAGAAATCTAATATAGATGTACATAGGGCGTCACGAACTTGGGATCATTGTGCTCGCAGCTCCCTCCCAATCTTGTAAGACACGATTTTATTCCAATCAATTTTTGTTCTGGTTACTGGTAAGACTCGCCTTAATGCTTTGAACGTCGTGTCAGACATAGTCTGATAATTTTCGCCTGTACAACAAAAAGCCATACTTTAGAAAACTTATTTTTAATAAAATTCATTTAAGTTTAGTCTAAATCCATAACAACACTTACTTAGAGCATTATGGTACTCAGTTTCGGCAGTTTCGACAAGTTTAACAAACTCAGCGGCGAATTCAGATTCACTCTGCAAATAAAAACATTATTATGAGCATTCGGTTTATAAATCCCACTAAATACTTTGACACCTGACGATACAAACTAAAAATTAATTTACAGATGTATACGCTATTATCTGTAAAAAATATTACCAAGCTCAAAATATAATGATTTAGTGCTTGATTATATTATAATTTGCAACTTCTAATCATTCTTTTTGGTTCTGTTTTGAAACAGAGATTTGTCATAAAACCTTTAAACTGAAGTTTCTGAGCCAAAAAACCTACAAAAAATCAAATTAGCTAAATACCTATAACGGACGGATATCCAATAGTGCAAAAACCATTCTATCAGCCAATCTATCAGGAATATCGCATACTTCATTACGTCAAAGATCAAGGCACTGAATAAACTAAACATACTCATAGAATCTAAATTACTCATCAAAATCACTGTTTTAAAAGTTAAAATAAAAACCTGATTTTTGTTTGATTTCATACAAGTTGCCTACAATATACGCTAAGGTTCAATATTTTTATCGAAGCACGGTTAAAAGACTTTGGATAGCACTACAATAAGAAACATTTGCATAATGTACATCATGACATTTATATGAGGGATTCACTAAAGGTTAAAGACTGTTACATGTAAGCAAATAATTGTAATTATTTGCTTACATTCTGAAAGAATTATATCTGTAAATTTGTAACACCTGGCGCCTAGATATGGCGGTGTAATCGCTGCACAATAACGACATGGTAGATTTTGTACTTACCAACACCGGGATCGTCTGCTTTACGTCTTTCGAACTGACCAACTGCACGTTGCCATCTTCGTAATAATGCACTTGGACTTTAATTACTCCTTTCAGCTCAACAATCTCTCCGGATGAAGTGGGATCGAAGTTGACTGTCCATTGTGACCGCCACCGACCATTCCTAAAAAACAAAATTAATTACAGTTGTTAAGCACTGTCGCATACTAATAAACATATAAAGATTAGCTACTGAAAATCATACATGTACATTTGTAAATGCTTATGTTGAGCAACGTGACGAATTCAAAATCCTTACCAGAAATTTTTTGGCTGAAATTGATGATCCTCAATGCACGCAACCAATGTGACAACGTTTCCTGATGATTTGGAGAAAACAGAAGAGCTTCCATGAGGATAATGTTGAGACACGTAATTTCCAAACTCAATATCCAATGATCCCCTCCATGGCTCGCTCTTTCTATCTGCTTCCCATGACTGTTGGAATATTTAAGGACAGAGAGAACGATTACTACTTTTGCACTGTATTGCAATTCCCTACAATAGATTATTATCGAATCAAATTGATATACACCATACCTGAAATTCGGACGCCTCTTTCTTCAAATGATCATACTTAAATGACTGTTTAGAACGTGGGTCGCAGAACCGTCCGGATCCCAGATCATTATGCTCAGTTATAATAACATTCTGATCTGTCCCCGGAACTTTGCAAGGGGTCAGTTGATCCTTATTGTACTGTGCAAATGCACTTAAAATGAAAGATTACAAACAATTATTCCTACACCATAAATAGAAGGAATAGATATTGTGATATTATTTAAAGGTTAGTATTAATTACTTACCTGGAAGCACCTTCTTTCAACAGTGTGTCGTTATTCAACAGCGTTCGAACATCTGTAAAGCAGAAAAAACATGTTACAGCTCTTATTTGATCACTAAGCCTAAGACTTCCTGCTTCCGACTCAAATTATTTGATATACAAGGCTATTGGCTGGGATGCACGCTTGCCGAACACAAGCCTTCAACTTGAATTTGAAAAATATTCATATGGGCAAGAGTAACAATTCATGTTCATGCCTATCATTACTGGTTGGGAGTACAACTGCAGCTGCAGTTTCATAAACTAGTGAAGGGTAGATAAAAAGGATGAATAGCTAACGATGAAAAAGTTGTCACCAATACAATTAACGAAGTAAATTAGGATCAATGACTAATCTCAACAAGTCAACAGGCAGTAAATGGATGACTAATGTTATTATTAATACTACAAAAGAATGCATGACTCACCATTAAAAACTTCATTGAATTCTCCAGGAGGAGAGTGCAGAATGAAATCCGATACTATACGGACCTACAGAACAAGATCAAGTTAAATTGATTAGCTCCCAATAAATCACAAAAAATATGTATATGAAATAAATCATACATAATTTACAAACGTACCTTCTCGGCATCGGAAATAGGCTCATCAATTTCAGACGCCATTTCAAATTTAATTTATTTTTGAGCTCAGCTGGGCAACTTCATTAATTTAACAGAGGTACTTTCACAAAAAGAGTAATGTTCTTATCTGCAGCAAATTAATTTTGTGTCGACTTGTTCACCCCAAGGACTCCACAAAATGTAATACTGGGCTTATCAGCAGCAAGCTAATTTTGTGTCAATTTGTTCACTACAACAACTCAACTCAACGAATAATTTGCCTTATCAACAGCAAGTTAATTTTTGTAAAGATTTTTTCACTCCAACAAGTTAATCCTCAATCCCTTCGTTTTGACAGGAAATCAACGCAGATTAGCGAGACAAAAAAGGCTGAGGAAAAAACTATAAGGCAGGGCACACACACAAGAGACAGTAAATACCCAAAACTGTCGACCGACTCAGATTAAAGGATACGTTGTATAGAAAAATGAACTGAACTGGAATGAATTAACGATTGTAAAGTAAAGTAAGATGACGATTTTTGATGACAAGAAAGTATTGTATTGAACAGTATATGAGTTAGCAGTTGACGTATCTGTATTATTGTGTTGTGATAAAATACTTTTTTTCCTTCACAGCATAATAGTAGTAGTTCTAAGGAATCACTCACATCTCAACTACATACAAGTTAGACTATGTACATTACACACACATTCTTTAACAGAGCGAGTGATACAAGTCAAGTCAAGTCAGTGTGGGTAATGTGATGTGTTGTTGATACTGAAAAAACTTCCGACTTCACTTTACTTCTTTCTTGTATACTACAAAAATGTACCATAAAAATAATAAGTGCCAATGCAGAATAGATACATAACAATATATGAGATATATTGTGATGTCGACCGGCTATATAGAACAGCCTTATGTGATACCAACCAGTGTAAATTGTAACTTTTCTGCTTGCGGATAAAATGTATTTGTGAATCTACACTAAAGAAATTAAATTTATATTTGACAGCCGCAAGAGGAGAGCAAAGCGATGTGGATGGTATGGTATGCTACCAACTGCACGCTAGCCTACGGTATGTACAATGTATATTTGAGAGTACATGGTCATCATCAGCAATGATCCCTTTCATTTAGGGACAGTAACAAATAGCATAATATGGAAAGAGGCTGACTCCTACTGACGGATGATATTCATATGAGTAAGCAAAAGACAGCGGCATCATCCAATGCAATCCAACATCTCAGAACTGTTTCTTAGATAGAGGTGGGCATAAATGTGAAGCAACCTCAACAGGCATTTAAAAAAGAACTAATCGACAATGAATTCAAAATGATCCAACTGATTGATGGTTTACATGATGTACTACGTAACTTCAATCAATACAAATAAAAACTTGCTACATCGGGAGTTAATTGGTCTTCTACTAACGAAAAGCAATCTGATACACACCGGAACAAGAATAAATCCATCATGACTAAAAATTCAATTTGTAATGTAATTATATTTTTGGGGGTAAGCATAACGTTCTTTCCCCAACATTATAATCACTTTTAAATCCTTTTTCAAAAAATTGTTTCCAATTTTAAAATTGATACACGTAATATATGGTCAGTGGTTTTGACATAGCTCAAAAGTTGAAGTTGAGCTACATAAATCTCAAACTGTTTTCCGGTCTGTTCATTTCTGTAAACGATCTGCATGTGGCACTTTCTTGTATTTTGTTGTTTTGATGTTAAAAATCGAATGTGTATATATATATTTTATGTAACCACAACCTTACCTTCCCTTGTGCAATTCCAATGATCTTAATAAAATTAATGAGATTTAAAAAAAATAGTAGTCACCGATTGAGTTTAAGGAAGAGATCAAATGTTTTGCTAACGATCAGCTGTAACATATGGCTGTAAGTATAGTGGGCTCGATTTAGTAGTACTATTTTACTCACCCTTACTACTGATACCAAATGTTGCATTTGGATAAAAATTGTACACACTGTATTTGTATTTAGGCATAGTAAAGGTTTTTATGTACAAGTGTGGATTTACATACTTACAACTTGTGAGTACTATGATTCATCTAGTAGTATATAAAGTGGAAGACATTAAACTATATATATATTGCTTTGGGTAACCAGGAAAGATACACTATTGTAGGAATGTGGATGCTGAGAAACCTCTTCAAACAGGCACCACACCACAATAATACCAAAGAAGTAGTTGCATTCTCTCTACTTTTGACTCTATAGCTTGCAGAGGCAGGTTATTACATTGTATGGTATAAGCATAGCCCTTTTAAGTTGGACTCACTACCTGCATGGAGTTGTGCCAGCTATATATGTACGTACTTACATATATATAAATGCTTCTAGGCCATTGCCCCTCCGAACTTGGGCCCCTCCAGGTACCTGAGCCCCTCCAGACTCGAGTCCCTCCAAGCTCGAGCCCCTTTATACTTGAGCCCCCCCAAACTTGAGCCCCTTTGAACCTGAGCCCCTCTAGACTCGAGCCCCTCCAAACTCGAGCCCCTCAGAACCTGATCATCTCATGATCGGTGTACACATATTTAGTTCTGTGTTATTAGATTCGAACAATTGTATAATGATCATGAGAGTTTCAGGTTCGGAGGGGCTCGAGTTCGGAGGGGCTCGAGTTTGGAGGGGCTCGAGTCTAGAGGGGCTCAAGTATAAAGGGGCTCGAGCTTGGAGGGGCTCGGGTACAAAGGGGCTCGAGTCTGGAGGGGCTCAGGTACTTGGGGGGGCCCAAGTACGGAGGGGCAATGGCCGGCTACCATATAAATATATGAATTATGTGTGTTATGCCTTCCTACTACTACTACAGTTGGTACACAAACACAGCAGTAAACTATTTCCATAAAGTTTAGTTATGTTTTTATGGGCAACAACAGACATACCTAATACATGAACATGAAACAATAAACCATGCAATAAAGGGATGTAAAAACTAGCTTTTGCTATGTCTAAATTTTGCGAAGAGTGAAACGATGCTTTGAACGTATGTGTTAATTTTTACTTCGGTTATGCAGATTTGGCAACAACAGTTCATCCCCATAGTTCTACCACACAAGCAATTTATACCACTAGTTATACGCCTATAATTTAGAAAAATTAGCGTAATCAGAAGTCCAGACATGTATGCTTGATGCTTATCTCATGTGGTGTAGCTTAGCCTATAAGCTTATAGTAAAGGGCTTCCAGTTCTACTCCCGGTGGATGTAGGTTTGTTTTTTGCTGTTCAATTGACAAGACATCGAATACACCCATCAATCCAATAAACTAACCTGGACTGATATACAATTGAACTCAATTATAATACTCGACAATCTCATTATTGTTTCTGTAATTCTTAATCTTCGCAATGCTGTTACAACGTTCTGCAAGTAATAAAAGAAATTGACCAACGATATCATTGGCGCAGTGATGAAGCTGTTATGCTAACTCCGTAGGTGACTAGTCTGCTCTCCGTGAACGGTATCTTTTTATTGCTATTTTTGTGCTGATGCTATTGATAATGTGTGAAAAGTTTACACCACTCCACATCGAAAACTAAATTACTACCTACCTTACGCTAGGCAAAATTTGTAAAATAGAACAGATTACCATCATTCTTTGTATACTAGACAATGTATGTATCCCATAATTGTATGCCACCTATCCTGATATTCAAACACTGTATGAAGAATAACTTAAACATTAAAAACTGACCGTAGGATGTCGTTTCATCGTCCACTACCTTTGTTTCATTTTGCTGGTTTATTTATATACATAGGAATATGTTTATGTAAACTAAAAGAGAAGCACAATTTGGTTTATTCATTATTCCGCTACATAATTACTTTATTATTAACGAATGTAAATAGTTTTCTGCATTGTAGTGTAGTAAATATATTTCCTATTAGTTGTAGCTGAAGGTGACTGCATACTTTACTTTTGCAAACTGATTTGAGAAAACTCAATCTGAAGTTTATATTTGGAATTTGTTAACAAAACCCGACTTCACAGGATTTGGTGAAATACTTTTTGTTTGGTATTTAAGTTTCAGTAAAAATAGAATTTTAATTGAGTCGTGAAGATGAAATGCTGTCAACTAGTGCCCCATCTCCTGCTGTTCATTATTTTTTGAAACAATTGAATGAAAACCCTTGTCAAACGGGTTTGGTAGACTTTGTGAAGCCAGAAAGATCACTTTGACAAGGGATCTGCTAACAAACTATGCAGAATAAAAGAGGATTTTTTGCCTAGGTAAAAGTACTGAGAGTATTCAAGTCATGTCATGTCAGCATTAAAAAGCGGAAGTTTAATATTTTAAGTTACGTCCTGATAATTGAGTAACGTGCCTCTTTTAGGTTTCATTTATCATTGAAAATAAATAAGTATGCATAATACGTATTCAAATTTCACACCAGTAGCACAGGTGCTTATGCACACAAACTGTTGTAGTAGAATTGGATGCTGGTGGTATAAAAATAAGTCTCTAATACAACCATTATATCCAGTTTCCACCTAATTACCCATGAAAGAAAATTTTCACACGGTTTTTAAAGTTGAAAGTCAGTTGTACTCAAACTGTTTTTCCACTACTGCCCTGCTGTAGAAAGCGTTTCAGGATTATAAACTAATACTTTACTTCAGCTTGGTGATTAACAAACTACAACTTCTTCCTGCTTGTAAAGAAAGCAATATTTCTTGGTTTATCCCTTCCTTGTCAGTCATTAGTACTGATAGACTTGTTGGCACGTATATGAAAAACCAGAAGCACTTGTGTCATTAAATAATTTTTGAGGAACACCACTGACCCATTCATGGTGTTTCCTTTACCTTTAATTATACCACGTACCTTTTCACAATATATGTATGTATATATTGAAAATGGGAGCAGCTGCCATTGCTACAGATTGATGAGATTACAATCAATGAAAAGGATACAAAGTGCTCGTGCTGTATGATTGCTTACTTGGGTACCTAAAATACATAACTGATGACTTGCACCTGGTCATTGCCTTACAGGTTCATGTTTCAGCTGTCAGTTTTAAAATTATATACAAATGAGGTAAAAATCATAGTAAGCTTTTTATCCGTTTAAGACAATTTGAATGGTTGCAGAACTTTATTATTAAATGGCATTGAATTAAGGCTTGGATTGAGGTTCTTGATGTAACTATCTCTGAATTGGGACAATTAATGTGGAAAAACAAAATGTTAAAGCTTGACAACTCGTTACATTAAATGTCAGATTAGGAGCACCTTACATGGATAACTTTTTAATGCACATAACTAACAGTCAGTGTGCTGAAATATGATATAATTCAGATTTAGCTAGTTCAGGCTCAGTTAATCATCACAAACTTACATATTAAAGAAATTTACTGCAGAGGTGCATGCAGAGTCTGATCGTCTCAACTCTGCATAATTGGCCGCTGCCAAAATTTTGATTCCGGAATTTCATATGCAGATATATACAGTTTTTAATGGAGAAAAGCATTATGTTTTTAGTTTTTTTAAATTTGCAGTTTTCACTTAAATATAGTAGTTTTTCAAATTTATGATGTAACATAAAGTAATTATTTACACGAAAACTAAAAAGTATTAGACAACTTGGCTATTCCAAAACGTTATGAATACCATTGACAAACATGCCAAAAATTTAAAAATTTGAAATTTCGAAACTTTTGGCCGTTATCAATGTAAACTTCAACAGGCTTTAACGGCAAGTCGCATGAATATTTAATCCTTTTTATGATTGAATAAAATCCATCAAGCAGTTAAGAACCCACTCAAAAAAAAACTGAGAATTAATGTTCTTGTGACCAGGAGTTATGAACAAAAGAAAATTGACATAAATTTCGAAAAAATGACGTCATGGGCTGTTCATTTTTATGTGCTTTGCTTAGTTTTCAACAAAAACGAGAGATGGGTTATTCTCGACGGAGTTAATATATTATTTAAATACTAACTATCATTTTTTTTAAAGTTGGGCTGTCCACCCTGGTTAAGTCATTTTCGATTTACCATCACTTTTGGACGGTCCATTGTTCAAAGATTTAGTTTACCGCCTATGATTACTGCTCAATGTTAGCATTGAGATAGGTAAATCTTTCAGCGACCGCTTTGGCAGAGTTGAGACGATCAGACTCTGCAGACCTTTCAAATCTACATAAAGTTTTGAATGAACAAATTATTCCAATTTCATCACTTGTATGTCTAACCTGAAAGCTTGCCGGATTTAACTTGGCATCAATTACCAATATAACACATGTCAGTATAAAATTATGAAGGCATTCATTTTATGGATTGCTAAGGGTTTTATTTATGAAGAATACCATTCATCGTCATGTCAGATGAATCATCCAAAGAATATGTTCCAAGTGGATTTGCTTTGCTTGTTCGATTAAATTAATGTACGTTACACAAGAGTAGTTATTAATGCAAACAAATCTTAAGATGTTTTATTTATAAACATATCAAACCAAATTATAACAGTATTGTACATCAAGACATATAATCATTCACTTATTACGGTACTGAAGCTACTGTAAAACTGTATTCAGTCAAAAATGGGAACGACTTTATAGAAAGGGGAGTATTAGAAAGAAAATTGTTAATAAAACGAAATGGGAAATGGAAATGTAGATGAAAGTTAATTAAAAAAATCAAAACTACAGCCTATACAATCACCTTAGCTATAAATTTACATTTTGCATGAAAATCTGTATGTTCCCATCAACGACTAGTACAGCTATCTGACAAATGTTCTTGCATATATATATGCAAACAGTCATAAGTATAAACCAAATCTACAAAAAAACACCATAAAAAGTGTTATGTTGACGTGCTACGAAAATCGGGGGACCAGATTAACTCTAAGCTCTTCGTCAGGGTGGATGGCGACACAGGATTGTGGCAAAATGTTAGGATTTTGAGTCGGTGTGATGTCAAATTTTTTGATGATTCCAAGGATTAGGTCTGCAGCAACTTTTTCAACAAGTTGGTAGCCCATGCAAGCTCGTCTCCCATTTGAAAAGGGGATGAAGTGGGAAGGCTTACAAAATTTGCCAGTTTCCGTTAGAAATCTCTCTGGAATGAAGAGATGAGGCTCGTTCCAGCAGTCTGGACTAGTGTTGAGTTCATAATTGTTGATAATGACCATTGTGCCCTTTTCAATCAAGTAACCTAGTCAAGAAAGCAAAAACGAGAGTTTTGTTAGATCACTTTTTCTTTCACAATACGAACTCAATGGCTTATTTTAGTTTTGGTTGTAAGGTGAGGCTCAATGACAATGACCATGAAATAGGACAATAAAGCAATTCATAAAATCTGTCAATATCAAGGTTATCTCTTTACCGTCTAGGTAAGCATCGGCAGATGCCACATGCGGTACTATGGGAGATGATGTTTTTCTCAGGGTCTCATAAATCACGGCCAGAATATAGTCTTTGTTCCCCACTTCAAAGTGCTGTAGATGTTAAAACAAATATAAACCATGAATATTGACAATTGCAAAGTTTCGTGTGAAAACCTTACATAAGCATTAAAATCATTTAGGAATACGAAGCAGACACCATTCTCGTGCATGACATTCGTCTACAAATTGCAGTAGTCAGTCATGAATTTAAGAACGTCTCCCAATAATTTCATAAACAAGCAGTCACGCGTCTACTGTCTTTTATTTAGAGGAACTGGACTGGGATCCACAATTAGTTCCTTCCTTGGCTTAAACACCCTGTTATTTGTAAGATTGACGACGTATCCCCTAAGCCTCTTTATGAAGCGAGTAGCTCGAGCCTCAGAAAACTTGTCTGAGTAAAGCTTTAATATAGAAACTTTTTTTTTGGATTTTTAGCTCACCTGTTCATATATTGTTTTAGAGAGTCCAGCCACCGTTGCAATTTCTACGATGGCTCTCCCAACCAAATTGGACACTGCTGCGTGGCCACCTAAAAAGTCCTCCAATTCAAACAGTACTTGCTCCATCGTTAGCATACTTTCTGGCTCTGCTTCCTCCAAATGAGCGAGTAAAATGTCTACAAAGTCCTCAAGGTTGTCTTTGTCTAACCTTTCCCTGTATACATAAAAATGGGCATTTTAAATACTCTTGACTTGCTGACAGGCATGCATAACCATGTGATATGAGGAACACTGTAAAAAACACTTACATGTGAGGCTCTATGATACGACGGACTACTAAATCCCGAATGAATTTTCCCATGCCTGCAACCTGGTTTAGGTGAGATCGAAATATTGGGGCAAGCCCGGGCAAAACGTCTGTTGGATGGCTTTGATTAATTTCCCAGAATATTTCATCAAACTTTTGAACAGCTTGAATAAAATCTTGATCGCCTTCCCAGTCGTTAATGATTTCAGAGCAAAAGAAGTCAAAAAATATGCTCGCACACGCTTTTTGTACATTGAGTTTGAGTCTTCTTTCGGCACATCCAAAGGTTTCCATATCTTGTTGAAGTATTTGGAGTAATTGAACTTCAGATCGTCCAATGGCACAAGCAATCTTATCACCATAAATCCCAGTGTGACAAAATCTTCTGGCTAGTGCACGTCGTGTTTTTTGTACCCGAGACCAATCACAGAATGCTAAAGCTATAAAAATAAAAGCAAGATTTGACAAAACAATCAATACACAGGAAGGAAGAACCGTGCTTCCAAGAAAATAGCAGCAATATAGTTTAACAATAGCCATGACCGTTATAAAGGTCCAAGAAGGCAGACTGAAGGTTAACATTGATTACTCTTTTGTTGTTGATTGTGTTGAAGGTCTACGAAAGGTGAAGTGAAACATTTATGTGAAACTGAGAGTGTATAAGCAAAAAACTGTCAAAATATGCATTTCCAAAGAATTGTAAAAATAAAAACAGTTTAGCAGAATACGACCCCAAGTTCAACATTTTTGTTGAATGGTTGACAGAAAAAAATAGTGCCAGAAAAAGAAAAGGTGAGTGCATTTGTTTGTCCAGAGTTAAAAAGTAAGTTGGGGGCAATGTGGGACTTACAATTTCCTCGATCATTGCTAAACAGAATGTTGTAGCGCATAAAATTAGGACGATCTCCGAAGTCTGCACCTTGCTCAATTAAAACTTTCCTTATCAGTCGCATCGAGCTAACCACTACTGTCTTCACGGTTCCAAGCTGAAGTCTGTATATGTCGCCGTATTTCTTCGAAAGATTTGTCATGGCTGCAAAAGGATTCCTAAAGTAAAAAAATATAATAATCCTTCATCATCACTCATAATTGCATGTTTACTAAAACATCAAACTTGGTGTTGCAATAGAACTAAGGTGTCAGACGGACTTATCCTATTGTCTCAAACCCAAAGTTTTTTTTTGTTTTGTAGCACACGAGTTGCAGATTAGTTAGAAAGAGACTTACCCATTCAACAAGTACAGGTGTCCAATTATAGGAAGTTGAAATGGGGAGGGTAAAATTTTACTTGCGCAATGTGATGCGGCTGATCCCCGTTTCCTTCGAGTAAGAATGTAGATGAGAAGAATGGAAAGCATAAAAGTGGCTGCTACAGTTGTCCAGGAATTAGTTTGATTGTTTGGTTTCATCGTTTTCCTATAAAGAATGAGTGAAAGAATTCTTTTAATATTTGTGAAGTATAATGATTTTTTTCTTCTGAAGATTAGTTACACTGACCCGGTTATACACAGGTGTAAGCCTGTAGGCTAAGAAATAATGAATATTTAAGCTAAATCAAAGGGTGAATTTTTCAAATCAGAATGAAAGGGGGAACGATAAGCTGTTTGCTTGATCTATCCCAATAATTTTTTATACATGGAAGAAACAAAAGAGTGAAATTAACGTATGTAATCCTATCATTGATACAATCTTAAGATAGGGAAAGGGAACTGGATTTTCTCCCAAGGTTAAGGGCTGATTCGTAATTAAAATATTTTTTGCTACTGACATGATAATCATGTTTCGTCCTTCTGGAATTTAATATCTACCCTCGTCGTATATTTTTATAAAACAATTATTCCTTCCCTCTTTCTCTCTTGATCTGAAACTTTTAAAGGGTTCAGAAACTTCTGTATTAAAATATCTGAACATGAGTTTCTCAACTGATTACCTCACTTTACCCCAAGTCTATCTATATTAAGATTGTGGTATAATATTGTTTTGGGAAAAAGCCACGTTTACACAGGTAACTTACTTGAGAAGGAAATCACTGTTGTCTTTTTAGTTGATGAATTATTAATCGTATTGCACAATACAAATCCGCACCTCCACAAAACTGTTTTCCGAATCGTTCTGGCTCTTCTCAAACACTTAACAACAGTACAGACCTTGTTGACAGCAAGTGAGAACAAAGAAAGCAACACTTTGCCAGCTACACAACGAATGAAGCAAATCTCAAGTTTCTTCTCGATTTTAAAGAGCTGCCTATCTAAAAAAGGAACCACACGCTACGCAAAGGATCAAATGAGCCTTAAGCATCGTGTAGCCAAATTAGATAGAATAGATGGATGGATGGATGGTGTGAACCTTAAGCTCACGAATGAGCAGATAAAAATCATTACACCTTCGACTCAAACTAAGGCTTCCCGTCAGCTTAACAATAGATCAGGGCAGTCCTTCTTTCTACCTGTTTATTTATGTGTATTTCATGCTTATAGAGTGGTAAATTTAACAACAATACTTATGCATCATAAATGAAATTAAGGTATTGTGGCTGCTGCTTACTGCTACTTCCTATCATCTTGTTTCAATTGAAGTGAATCACATCACCTCATATCCAGAGCACATTGTGCCATGTAGACATGCAAGCCTGCTTGACTTTGCCTTTTCCCACACAACACATCTATCTATATTGCAGTCTCTAGGCTAAATTTTCTTTTATGACAATTGTATTGTTGCATTTCGTGTTCTTAGTAGCTTCATGTCTTTCCCCATTTTATTTTTTCACTCAGTTTTATGACTTTATGCTTACTTTCCATTAATTGCTTGTTGAGTTTTTTTGTCAACAAATCAATCATTGGTAATCTTTCTTACAAAGACACTTTTTTGTGATGATTGTATTTTCATATGCATTCATAATTGTTGGGCTGGCTGTAATAATGTTGTAATTTATGCAATCGATTATTATCACTTCACAAAAAAAACTTTTGTTGTTTTATAATGAGTGATGACAGCTGTCACTCGGAGTTTTGGATTAAAATCAATTCATAAAGGATCATCGACTATTAATATCTAATTAACTATTCACTACCAGAGAGAATCGCCTCAAAATTTTAGAAGTAGAACCACTAAAATCTATAACCTGGCAAGCCAGCAGTAGAACACAGGTGCTTCAACATGATAAAAAAAGCTGCAATCCAAAAATATTCTGCTAACAACTTCATTTTCAGAATACCAAATAACCAAATGATGTACAAACATGGTTGTATGTAAAAAAAATGGATTTTCTCTGAAAAAATATGCATTTTTTAATGTATAAATTTTAATTTTGAAGTAGAAAGTATAAAATGTTACCAAATGCTTCGATCAATTTTCTTACTCGACTAAATGAAGTTATCAAAAGCAGCAAAATATGCGCATACACGTGATTTAATTGATATGCGGTCGGAATGATTTTTTTAGTTTACATACGCATATATATTATGCATTTCAGTTTTAAGACAATATGTATCTACAATACGTATCTACGGAAGAGTGAAGCATACATGATTTGGAGAGAAAAGTCAAAGGTACTAAATCTTCCAGTTAATTTCGTATTAATAATTTTAAAAAAACAATTAATAGCAATTAACAACACAGATGATTATGTATAACGTCAATTTTTTAGTTTTGAGTTTCTGATTATATTATTTTATAGCATTAGCATCTAGACATACGAGTTTTGATTTAATCAGTTAAGGTAGGTTACCAATAACCATTTGCAAGTAATTTTTGCATATTGTTGGCTTTACTTTGGTAGTAAAGTGTATTTAAATGAGAAAGTCTTCGAATTATTTTATCTTTCTTATGGATATATAGGTTTTTAAGTGGTGAGGTAGTCAAGTTCTATTTAATTTGAATTTTATTTTAAATTTTGTAAAGTTGACTGTATTCTATTTGGAAAGAGTATTTGTATTTCCGTAAAGTTGTGTTTTTTCCTTTCTCTCAATTTTCAGAGGTTCCGGTGCGTGACGGAAAAAGTCACCATTGTCCATTGCCTCACCACGAATGATTCTGTACAACAGATAGCATAATAGCAACAGCCCTTAGATTTTGTTTATGGAACAACAGTAAGTACCAAAGTGAAGTTTCAGATTGTGCTTTGTTGTTGGACTGGGGATAAAGGATACTTCACAAGCCAAGCTTAGCGTAGCTTTGTTTTCATCGCTACACAATACTATGCATTACTTTATTCTTACTTTGCACCTAACCGCTGCATTGCATTTTGTTGGCTGCAAAATCTTACTGCAACATAAGGCGGTATCAAAAGGGTAAACAAGCAAGTTGCCTATTTCCTAATGATGTGTCAACGTGCTCGAATTGGAGTTGAAAATATAGCTAGTTTTCTTACCATGTTTACTACATTTGTTTGATACAACTTCTCACCTACAAAATACAAACAAAATAGTAAGTTAATTGGTGTTATCATAAAAATAGTTGTGGAATTGGTTGCTTATGCGTAAATGTGTGCTTTAAAAATAAATGACTACAGGTGACAAAAGTGTTGTTGCCAACGATAAAAGTTAGTGACAGAGGACAGTGTAATCATTAGTAAAAAAGTACTTATTGAGGAGTGGATGCTGGTAATTTGATAATAATCAATCAATGAGTTTGCTTGTCAGTATTGTATGGCCTATTTATCGGAATACATCGAAGTAGAGAAAATTACAAGACTACAAAGTAGTTTGAATACTTGCTATGTTATGTTGCAGTTAAACAATTAAATGATTTGTGATTTTACACGGTAGATGCGAAAATGAACGTGACCAAGGATGGCCGAAGAGGCCGAGGACGGGGTAGCAGCAGGGGATCTGGAGGAAGTAGAGGAAGAGGAAAGGGGCGGGGTCGTGGATTTGTTTTCAAGGCTCATGATGTTACAACTGTTGAGGACGATGATGATCTATGCAATATGGCCTTTGAGCAATTTGAGTTCCAAAACAATTCTTTGAATAAGTCGTTTGAGGAACTCAACACTGCTACTGAATTAGATGGATTTGATAAATATTCCGGTATAAAGTTTGCCAGAATTTTCAACTTAATATTAACGTGTTAATGTTTTTGAGGTTGGATTATTGATAAGGTAAATGAATTGATTTTTCCCTGGGTTTTTATAGGAGCAAACTGGATTTATCCGACCAATCGGCCTGTGAGAGACTATCAATTTAAAATGGTTGAAACGGCTTTATATAATAATACTCTAGTCAGCCTGCCCACAGGTTAATTTGTTTATAACTGGGATTTTCTTACTTATTGTACGCATTTTAATTGGAAAGGATCGGAGATGTTTACAATGTATTTTTGACTATGTAGGTCTTGGAAAAACATTTATCAGTGCTGTGGTTATGTTCAACTACCAGAGATGGTACCCTCGAGGTATTATTGTGTTCATGGCCCCAACAAGACCTTTAGTGACACAACAATTGGATGCATGTCACAACACAGTCGGCATATCCCCATCCAAAACAATCGAATTGACTGGTCATATTGTCCCTAAGAAGAGGGAGAAGTTGTGGCAGCAAAAGACGGTGTTTTTCCTTACGCCCCAAGTCTTGTTGAGCGATTTAGAACGAGGATTCCTTCGAGCTGAAAATGTTCGCTTAATTGTCGTCGATGAAGCCCACAAAGCTACTGGAAACCATGCGTATGTACAAGTCATCTCCAAAATTGCTGAAGCGACTAGATTGTTTCGTGTATTAGCTTTAAGTGCAACGCCTGGTAGTGATCTAGCAGCAGTTCAGCAGGTATCCAATGTTACTTTCAAACCATAACCGTATTCCTCTGATCATCAATTATTTGCTTGTACATAATATACTTTTGTGGCCTATTCGTCTGTACTTTCAGGTATTTAAAAATCTCCTAATATCTCGAGTTGAGTTACGAACCGACTCCTCCTTGGATGTACTTCCATACATCCATCAGAAGGCTGTGGAAAAGACTGTGGTCGACTTGGGTGGCAGTTACTTAAAATCTGTTTATGACCAAGTTATGATGGTATGTAAATCTATTTTTTTTAATTGAGTACTACTTATTATATGTATGTTTTTTAGTTAAGCCAACGATCATTAATATTATGAAATTTGTTTTTGTTAAAGGTTTTCCAATCATATTCTGGAAAATTGATGAAAGTAAAAGCTTTGACAGGTAGAGATGGTTACTCATACACACATTTCCAGGTATATGCCAGCAGGAATACTTAATAGAATATGGTGTGTAGTGCTACCTTTTTATATCGTGACTTATATGCATGCTCTAACTTTTTGTAGCTTTTGACTTCGAGAGAAACTTTTCGCAAAGATCTGGCACAGAAGCTGCCAAGTTACCAGAAAGGGTTTATCGAGATTGATTTTGCTATTTGTATGTCGTTAGCGCATGCAATGGAAATACTTCTAAGTCATGGTCTTAGAACATTCTTCATTTATCTTCAAGGTACGCTGTACTCATTCCAAACTAACGCAAATCATTACAAAGGTGTAACTAAATACGAAAATATGTAACTAATTTATTATTGAAAAATAGGGGTTCTGAATAAGGAAAAAGGGTCCCCTGCGGTAACAGCTGAGCTGAATAAGAATACAGAATTGCAAGTTCTCCTTGATGAAATCAAAGACAAACTAAAAATCTCCATCGCTAATTCAACATTTGACTTCGACTTGACCGACACTGGTGAAGCTTTCAATCAGGTAGGGGATAAAATGTTTAGTTTGGCAAATGTTTTTTGCATACTGCAACTATGGAAGATGTACGAGGTTATAGTAATATATTTTTTCAAGGTGGCCGGGTCAACCCTTAACAAAACATTCGGAGGAGAGAATATAGAAGATAGCATCGATTACACATTGAGTCATCCGAAACTTGTTATTCTGAAAGATATTGTTTACCAGCACTTCATTAAATACAGCACTCGTAATGACACCACGAGAGTAATGATATTTAGTCAGGTGCAGCATTTATGTGTTCGAATGATTTGTCAAGTTACAAGTTTTCGACGACTAAAATTAAACACTATAATATTCTTGTGTAGTATCGGGACAGCGTTCAGGAGATAGGGAATATGCTGAACACACTCCGCCCGTTGGTAAAACCAATCGTGTTTATCGGTCAATCAAGTACTGGGACTACTGGAAAGGGTTTGAAGCAGAAAGAGCAAGTGCAGGTGGTACAAAAGTTCCGTGACGGTGGGTTTAATGTTCTTGTGGCCACATGTGTTGGGGAGGAAGGATTGGATATAGGAGAAGTTGATTTGATAATTTGCTTTGACGCAAGTTCCTCACCAACACGGCTTATTCAACGAATGGGTCGTACTGGGCGTCAGCGGGAAGGGAAAACAATTTTTCTCATATCCCGAGGGAAAGAAGAAGAGGTAATAAAATTGTTTACCTGCTCCATCAAACTGTCTGTATTTGAGATGTGGCTTATTTTTTGCCTTTTGGTTGAACCTGTTTCTAGAAATATCGGAAGAGTTTCAGTCAGCACTCCAGTATAAGCAAAGGCATTGCAGATCCTAAAAAACTGGAACCATTTTTGTACAAGTTTAGCCCCAGAATGGTGCCAGTTGGTAGGTTATATTAATATATTACATTAAAATCGTTACGCATTTGTTGGTGTTTTCTAACTGTATCTCACTTTCCATAGGAGTGGATCCGACTTGCTATAAAATGTCCATTTTATTATCAACTGAGCAGAAACCCGTGCCAGAATGTATACATTTATCAGACGACGAAGACGATGATGAATTTCATGGTATGACGACTTTCAACGCATTTAAACATCAGTAAATGTTTTTATTTGCTAGTGATGAAATCATTAATGGTCATTTTAATTACTCCAGAAGATAAAAACAAAGAAAAACCCAAAAAGAGCACTAAGAAAACCGTCACTAGAAAAAGGGCATTACAGAAGGTTTCTCAGGCATCCCCTAAAGCTGTTCCAGCAAAAAAACCTATTCTTACAATTACCAAAATGTTTGATGAAATATCCAACAACCTTTCCCAGAAAAGCGAAGCACAGGCTATCATTGCTCCAGAAGTAGCTACTGATGTTCAGTATGATGATTATGACGATGAACCCTACGATGATTACCTAAATGATTTTCCAGCAAGCATACCTAATCAACCAATGGCTTACGAAAGAAACTCAATATTTCGGAACATATTCGACATGGATGAGAAAAAGAGAACAGATTGGAAACCGTGTGCCGTTTTCTCTAAAACCACCCATGTACTTCTTGATGACATAATGGATTGTGTCCATGTCACCGCAGAGTTGATTCTTCTTAATGAGAATGAATTGGCTGAGGTGGACAAGAATGTGGGATCTGGATGTTCATTCTCTGCCAACAAAGATGGGTTTTGTGAATGTGGGAATAGTTGTGAAAGCCGATTGTCCTTACAACATGGCAATCTTCGTAGCACGCAAGTTGATGATCCAATTTCAACACCACCGGTCCCTGAAGTACTTTCTAGACCAGACAGTCCAAATTTACTGAGTGATAAAGAGTCAGAGGCTTCTGATGACTTTGCTGATGAATTTCCATTGTCGCCAGTAGTGTACTCAAAAGATGTTGAGGATTGCTTGTCATCATCAGATTTTGAAGACTCCCTTGAATTCCCTCCATCTCCAGAGTTTGTTAAACCAAATTTTTTAAAACGACTGCTCGACCAGAAAACAAATCGATGTATCAATACGCAGCCGGAGACAATCCAAATCAGTACGCATACCAAAAATTCGGTTTCTAGACAAACAAAATCGCAATGCTCATTCGTCATGAATGAAGAGAGAATAGCTACTCCAAATACTAGCAGTGGAGCAGCTAAAAAATTCAAATTCAAAAAGAAGGATTCTGAACAGGACAATAACCAAAAACCTCAATGCTCTACAACTCCTTTGGCGGTATCTAAAGCGTATATGAAAACAACACCTGAAGTTCATGTGAATCCTATTGCTCCGATTTCTGTTGTAGACGGGATCCGCACTTCGAACGGTCACACAAGACCAGTAGACGATTGTAACGAGATACTAACATCGAATACTACACTGAATCGTTTTTCAAATGTACTTGGTACTTTAAATGAAAAATTACAAAAGGCGAAAATAACTTCTGATTCTGGAAAAACTCACACGGGCATTCGAAACTTTGGATCATCTTTTGCAACATCGAAAAGTGAAGACGTAGTTGAGCTGGAAGTATTTGGTGGATGTAGTAAGCAGCAAGAGTCTATTCGAAAAGTGCAACCACCTCCTATCAGAACAGATAGTTTTTACAATGTTCCAGGCGGGCATGACACACGATTAGTTCCATCAACAACTGCTATTCAAGGAATTTCACCAATTAGACGCATACCTTTTGAGACCAGTATGGATGTGTTCAAGAGTCCACCCCCTGTAGGATTAAGAGCTAGTCATTTCTCACCATTTAACAGATACTCTCCCGCTTCAACATTAAATACGACAGCGTCCAGCTCTAAGAGTATGTTATCATTTATTGATAAGGCTCCACCGCCAAATCGACGCAAAAAGAATCCATTTATTGAAAGTGAGGCAGAGGAGAGTGGAGATGAATGTGAAAGGTCTCACGACGACAGTGACTTGAATGAGTTTGAAGGTCTAGATGATTTTGATGACTCTTTCGTTACACATGATGATAGCTTTATGGTTTCTGACAGGTAAATTAGCTGACTATTTTTTGATTCAACATGTATAAGTACAACATACGTAAAAGTACAACTGTGTAACTACACATGCACTCATGTATTATTGCAAAATGGTTAATTAGCCAACAGGTTCGATACTTGGAGTCTGTGAAAGATTCAGTTCCTGTGAGGCTAGGAAGGGTGGAAACGCCGCTTTCTCCAAAAGCTACCAGAGCAGAAGATGACGGTTCCGGTGAAAGCCATTATGAAGAAGATGTATGACCCATTGTTAAAAACGTTGTGTTTTATTTATAATTTTATTTCATGTTTGTTTATTGATTTTTATTTTACTTCTAACAGGACTCCATTTGTCAGGAAGAAGTTGAGTATATGGACGTCGGGGTGTTTACACAAGCAATGAATGCTGCTGTTGTGGATCTAGCATTAAATGGTTCTTCGCAAGGTCGTCAAACCCGACGAGCCAAGCGTGAAGCGTTAAACAAAGCGGCACAGCGCACTAAACAAAGACGTCGTATTGTTGTGATGGATGATTCAAGTGATGATGGGTTTTAGATTATCTTTTTTTAATCCCAAAATGTACTTGGTTTCAGTAATCTTGATAAGGTTTTATGATAGACATTGGAGTCTCAAATTGGTCGGATAACAAAGTGCTCTTTTATTAACTGGTATCAATATTGACACATTTGCATATTTAAGATAATTTATCGTATTACAGTATTCATGATTAATTTTAATTGTTTAAAACAAGAAAGGTACAAAAAATATTTTACAGTGTACAAAACACTTTCATGTGTCACTTTTTGTTTTCTTTAAGACTTTGTTTAATTACGATGATACTCTTGATAATAAAAAGGATCTCATTATATAAATTCCAGATTAGTAGCATCTCATCTCTACCATTCTTATTGTTCAAAATTTAACTTTTTTTACTCAGACCAGACTTGTTGAACTACGGTTATTTATATATGAAATATTTTATGCTGATCAAGCAATTCAAGTTTTTGCAAAAGTTTGTATATGGCGTATCTATAAAATATCATAAACATTTTATTTCTTGCTCCATAACGACAATAAGGAACTTCAAGTTCAACTGTATATCCATTATTAGCTAATTATTAAAACTAAACTTGTGCTTCTGCGACTGAGTGGGGAAGATTAAATAGTTGGAGTATCTTTTTGTACCATTTCATGGTAAAGGTACATGAACTCATTAGAATTCATAAGGACAAGGGGAAACAGCTTACAAGTGCATATATAGCAACAAATACTTGACTTGACGTTGGATGTGAGCATGGCTCATTACATGGATTATACCTTCCTTGAATTGTAACATATTCATAAATCGCAGATCAGTAAAATGAGGATTAAAATGAATAGCATTAACGTTTGCTTAAAGAATATGAAAACGAAACGGTAGTCAGGACTCAACAAAAATTAAATGTCTGATACCTATCAATCGTCTATGGCAAGCGACACAGATATTCATTTATGTGCCGTTCACCCTGTGCATAAAAGAAGCCAGGCTTTAACGTTTATGACTACTTTGCAAGCATTAGTCGACCACAATCATTACAATTCATTTCTATGGATCATGGGCATTCTATTCAATGGGTATTTAGGGAGAGCACAAAACTCCCTTGATTTCATTTTATGTATCACTCCTTCGCAGAAACATCTCGTTTTTTAACTTACGCAGAACTAATAAAAACCATTTAGTTTTTTAAAAGTATGTTCAAATTTTAAACTGCAGTAAAGAAAAATTCCATTTAGCTATTTAACCATCAAAATTTTAAAGTGAAAGGATAGTTATTCAGTACCACGTCAGGAGAGATCAACGAAGCCGAAGGTAAGAAATAATTTTTTTTGTGCTATTGAGTTTTATATTGCAATTATAAATTCTATATAAACTCACGTTTTCTTTATTAACACGCTTGCGAGGGAACCACAAACAAGTTAACCTGTAATTTTGACAGGAAAGTTTTTGGAGAACATAGTCAGAGGCTAACCAAATAAGACATTTGTACCTTTGTTTTGAAAAAAAAAATATTTTACATGGTCTGCATTTGGGTAAAAACGAACGTATGCAAAATATTTGGTGGAAAAGGACATCCAGGTGGAAATTTCTGTGTTTCAGGCATTTGGGTCTTGGTTTACAGGATATAACATCAAACTCAAGAAGAGTTTTTACTGTTTTTACCATCTTTTTCAAATTTCTCGTTTCACCAAATCTGCTACTTGCATCTCTCGTCTTAAATTGACAATTGAGAAATAGTAGGCCAAAATGACAATGCCAAAATGACAATTTTAAGTAGGCCAGTCAACGAAGGTCTTTAGCAGCTTACACAACTGAATAAATAACTCTAACTGAATGGTAGATGCACATACTGGTAATGGTAGATTATGTTTTCTCTTCTCAGGTAATTCAGAATCTCCTTTCTCAGCATTTTATTCAGTGCTCTTGCAGATATCCATGTGCAGCTATGAAAGTATGTATTGTAAGAATGTAGAACCATTTCTTGTGTTACCCATAGCTTCCCTAAAAAACAAAGTGGAAATTTACTGATAAAATTATTAATTACTGCTTGGCTAAATATGTTACTGTACTGACATTCCTCATATGTGCAAAAGCTTTCAGAAAATGAATTTTTGCACAGAAGTCGGGTTTTTTGAAGAATGCTTCATTCTTGATACACAGTAATGCTTGATTCTTGTCGAGCGTGATTTTCCTCATGTTATTTCCTATAAAGAAAAACCAAATTGTTTGTAAAACAAAATTTTCCACCTGACACCCACCTTGGTATGCATTGGCACCCAATATTTTTGTACATCCGTTTTTATCATAATGCAGTCAATATAAAATATTTCCCTTCATAATTTGGTTTGTGGCTTCCTCGTTAGTACATCGTATTCCTGGTAAATTACATTAAATACAAGGCTCTCATTCTCATCGAACAAATAATGATGATTGTTGTATGATCTAAAAAATAATGATAAGCTGAATCGTGACAATAATTTGTCAGGGCACCAATTTTCACATGAAAAGCAATACATGATTCATAAGAAATCAATTGAAATTTAGGCAAACATAATTATCAATCATAATCTGTCAAACATAATGCATCGTTTAGCCATTTAAGGCACGTTTGTTGCCACAAATCCAGCGTATATTTTTTTGACACATATGACACATTATGGCGGCGTTGACTTTAATATAAAATTTAAAATCTTCTAAATCACGCAATGATACGTGGGTATACACGCTTGATTTACTAACTTTGAGGGCTAATGTTTCGTAACAATATTTTTTTAAAGTGAAATTGTATTTAAAATATTTTAAATAGGAGGCAAGACTCATCAAAAATGGCAGCCGCAGCAGAGGAGGAAAATACCTGTCCCGAGTGTGGAGTTGAATTCAACTCTACAAATTACAGGAAGGTAGAAGATGACTGCGGCCACGTCAAATGTAGGAACTGTCTTGTACAGTCAATTAATGGCTGCGAATTATGTAAGAGCAACTCAGAGGTCCACAATCAAAGTGAATCAACAGCACAACTAACACTACAGATGAGAAGGGAATCTCCAAGGTTGTGCGTAAATAACGACGTAGCTAGTAACAATACTAGCAACAGTCGTATCATTCCGACTTCATCCCTAACAGTTGTTTCTAATGGTGAGCACAACGCCATGCCACCCCCACCTCCAGAAAAAGAAGGGGATGATGATGATGATGAAGATGATCCTGATTACGCGGAAGGAGAAGGGGATGATGGTGAACTTGATGCTGACTTGGGTGCGGATGCTGATGCTCCCTCCACCTCCCCTGATGATGCTGTATCCATTGAGAAAGCAGTGGCTGACGCTTATGTTGTTTTTGATGCTGAGCCTACTACTACTAGCAGCGCCAACGTCCTTTCTGATAATGAAGTGGAAAATGATAGTAGCAATCTAATTGGAATTGGTATGAAAATATTTTGGAAGTTTTTGCACGGTTTTCATAGTCTATGCGAATTTTGGTCAATTTGTGTTGTTTTGTTTTTGGTTTAGCCTCAGAAATTGAAGGTGTTGAGAAGGAAGCCATTCAAATTTTAGAGGAACAAGTGGAGGAACCAATACACGACGAAGAAGTAGAGGAACAGGCGTTCCATTCCATCGTAACCAACTCTTATCAACAGGTGTAAAATACAATTTTTCTTATTGTCTAATTTGACGTATGGTTCAAAATCTAATATCCTATTAACTATTTTGATGTCAATAGCCCCCAATGTCCTATTTGAATAGCTACAAATGTTGAATAAATTGAATTATATTATATTTCCTCGAAAGTCTTTAGATTATTAAGAAACAGTGCATGTAATGCATTTTGTTAATTAGATGAGAAAGCATTGTTGAATGTGATCAAGTAGCATACGTTGTCGATCCCACAATATATTTCTGACAAACGAAACTGAAAGGCAGTGATTCTAAAGTGGAACGCGCATTTTCGTGTGGGTAATGTTTTTCTGACTTAAAATTCAATAGGCTATAAAATGGTGGTAGGATAACCTTATGACACCTCTTATGCCTTAAAAATCAAGAGGCAAAAAAATAGAGTATCGAGCTTAACAAGCCAAGAATACTGTGCCTAATAAAAATACTGTGGTATACGTTAAAACATAATCATATTGCCTGCTTCCGAATTAAGTTAGAGTCCGTGTGCTCACGGTTTATCGTTTGGTTCGGTATTATAGTGGTGGCGTCACTTTTCTTTAATACTGTAATGCTCAAATGTATCTTAGCTCATTCGTAATTAAGCCTTCTTTGCTGATCAGTACAGAACCACTGTAGATTTTAATGCCAAATATGCATAACGCTGGAGACTGATGACCGCGTTCAACAAAACATAGTATGGTACATGGAAACATTGAGATGACTGTTTTGCCAGTCGGAAAACTTGTGTTTCCTCATCTCTTTCGGGTTGATCCTGTAAGACGTACTAATAAATATCTAAACATAAATAAATAAGTGCAACTGTACTTCTACGTATCTGATTTTCCTTTCACTTGTACTTTTTCTACTGAGATGCCACTCCTGAATTTTTAGTTTAAGCTTTTAGTAACTGAAATGGCCCTTTCTTTACCATTGTGAAAGCTATGTTAGGATTTGTTGTGTTCAGTTCCAGTCTTTGTGTAATCTAATTTCTTAACCTTTGCTCGCTCTTCAAAGGGTTCCCACTATACAGTAACTCATGAATACTTTGCATTCAAAAGGTTCTCATAGACTATGAATTCCATTTCTATATGAAAACAGAATGTAAATCCTCTTGTCTTATCAGGTTTGCATTAAGAGCGGTCTCAATTGCTCCATTGATTGTAAGCGCCGTATTAAACACAACTTGGGATACGCAGTTACGCAAAAAAGCTTAACTACCAACTAGTTACTTTTCTGTCCTTCCATTGGTCTGTAACCAATTTTTTAAAAAGAATTCTGTGTTCACTACTCGTTAGCTCAAGTCAAAACCTACAGCACGAAATATTGATTCATTCAATCCTATACGAATTGTATGTTTTTTCGAAACTCATTTATATGCCGAGTAATTTTTTGATACCCTTCGGTGTATATGTGACAAAGTTTTTGTCTTCCTTTTGTCATTCTCATACACATCTTTGTCCTTCAACTTTTTATTTGTTGTGAAGAACGTATTCCAATTTAATAATGATTGCCTACAGCCATCAAGATTAACTACATTTTGACAGAATTTTGCAAATACGATTACTTGTATCAAAAGAAAATTGAAACATCTTAAGATTACGTAGACACGCACAAAAGTGAAAGCTCAGGGTAGCTTCAGCCAAAATGGGGAACGAGAAACTTGTTGCTTCGGATGAAGGAAAGTCATGCGTAATCAACCAGATGCATCCAAGCATCCATCCTCGTCAGCAGCAGAATGATGTTGTGAGAAACCTGTTCTTTAAATGCTTACTTGATACATCAAAAGTGGTGTTAAAATATGAGAGGTTTCTTTATGAAAATGTGAAGTTTAGTTAAAAACCTATTTTGTATCTATAGAATAAAGGTGGAAAGAAGATTCACCGTGATGTAGTTGAACCAAATGCAGTTGAGATACTAAAAGCAATGCCAGGATTCGCTGACCACATGCTGACCAATAAAAACTTGCTACATACAGCTCGTGTGGTTACTGAGAATGAGGAAATCCATAAGATGATCTTAAAATGCATAACAAAATGGGCTGGATCAAGATTTTAGAATTAAGGTTTTCAATATTCTTCAAATCGGTCGTGCTGATGAAGTACACTACTTACAACATAAGAGTATGCAAAATAAGGCAAGAATGCTGCTTTAGAACCTATGAGAACAACTTTGATTTAATTATACTCAATGGATTCCGACTACCTGCTTCGGGTGGCGGTCAACTGTTTGGTCCAGGATTATACTTTGCAAACAGGTCATCTAACAGTTAATAATACAGAAGAAGCTAAGTTGAAAGAAATGATTTCAAGGTGTTTCAAAGCCACTGAAATTACTACTACACATGATTATGAGACAGAAGAGGAACTTTCCCTTGAACAACCATAGCGTGAGGATTATGATGATGATGCTTATAACTATGAAGATTATCACCTGGATGAGCTTTTGGAGCATCGATTAGTAAATGCAGATGATGATCATCCCATGTCATACAATAAAGAAACCGAGAATGAATGAATTGGGACAGGATCGATGAACGGAACCTGAGATGGAGGCGCTTCTCCTTAGACAAAAACGCCTAAATTCAACATTTCCAAAAATTTTGTACCTGGTTCCAGTAGTTCCAATAAGCTTTTATGATAGAAATTAAAGTCTCATATTGGCCAGAAATTTTTACTGGCATTAATTTAGTTTTCTATTTTACTTTCATATTTATTAACTGATATTGACACATTTTGTTGTAAGGAAATTTTTTGTCGTGATTGTCACTTATAAGTCTTATTACAACATTTACAATTTACAACATTAACATGATCTTAAAATATTAAACTAGAAAGGCACAATTTTTTTACTGTACTAAACAATATGACGTGTTATCTTTTCAGACTTTGTTCTTATTATATAAATCTCTAATTGTTGGCATCTCATCTCTACAATTATTATTAAACATTAAGTACTCCAGTCAAACTTGTGGAATTACGGTTATGTACACAAGAAATCATTATTTGATGCACAGAGTTTATAAGTGACGAATCTATACTAACTACATCAACATTGATTTTTTCTTCAATAACGTAAATAAGGAGTTTAAAAGCCAGTTGAAGAGTAACCACTAGTTATTTATTGATTTATTTGTAGTACCTTAGTCCAGTGTCACTATGCCGGATTGAGTTATATGTATTATTATCTATTGTAACAATCTTTATCTCCAAATGAAAGCAATTAAAGAGAAGGTTGCAAATTTATAAAAACATTTGCAATCAAGACGGACTAAAATCAGCATGAATGTTATCATATAACATTGGAATGAAAAATGTATTTTGAAATTCTATAAAGTATTCAAAATTGGTCCAATCGGCAAAATGTACTACAAAACTGAAAATCATACTTTCAATAATAAGCTGTACACATCTTTCTCATCCCTGTAGAACATCCAAAGCCAGTCCTTAATTTGTCATCTTTATGACATGCATCTAAATTGATACGGAAAATGTGGAAGCAAGCATCGCATGAACTTTCTCACTAGCCTGTAACCCAATCAAACCATATCATTTTCGGAATTGTATTTTCTAATATTCAACTTTTACATAACATTTTATAAAACTTAGACTAATAAGTCGGCCAACTTACCATCGGGAACTCCACTTCCCTTAATCTTTCAGCAGTTTGTAAACCATGGACTATGGACCTTGTTGATAATTGACGCTTGGTAGGAGTTTGATCTGAAGACACGATTGGCACCGCCTCATTACATATTCTCAACGACACCAACTCTGTAAAAACCCAAAGTACTACGATTAGTCGCACAAGTCACCTAAAAATGCTGTCTATAAAATTAAAAACCAGTAGCTCATACTTACCTTTCAAATCCGTGATGTTCGGATGAAAATACATTTCACGTTTCTCCGACCCCAAGATCCCTTTCTCAGTCACGAGAGATGGCTCGATATCCAAGTGCTGCAGTTTTTTCCACACTTTGCAAGAAATTCTAAAGCCATCGTCGCGCATTCCAAGGCGGAGTCTCCTCAGGTTCGGCATTATTCTTGCTAAAGCCAGCATATCTGGTGCATCTACAAGCTCGTGCTCCACAATTAGTGCCTCCATGTTTGGAAGCACTAGTGTCTTCATTTCTTCCATTACAAAGTGGGTAAAACCGATCACTCCCCTATTCTTTGGATTGCAAGTCTTTACCAACACATCCAAATAAGGGGATATCATATTCAACCTGGACTTCGAGATGCTGTCATTTTCTCTGGCTCCATCCAGAAAAACGAGAGTTTTCAAGGCTGGCAATCTGGTTAGAAAATCCAGATTTTGACATACTGGCCCCACCAGCACCAGTTCCTTAAGGTTGTGCAAATCAACTCCGAAAGGGAAATCTCCAGACAAGGGGATCGCGAAAGGTGGCCGACGCACAACCAACTTCTGTAACGTATTGGAGTATGGCTCCAAAAGGTTGATGAAACCCTGCACATCATCTCCTTTGCCAATCTCTACTGCCAAAGAACTTAGGGGGAATGAGAGTTGACGTAAAATGGTGGTAGTGGTTGATGAAAATATATCAACTGCAACCCCTTTCGCGTCCATGATGTCAAGCTGACTTAATTGGGAAAAGAATTCCAAGCCAAGTTGCTCCCGCAGTATTACAACATTTTGAAGTAATCTAAGCAGTGGTATTTCGTCTTCATAGTCACCATTTATCAATTTTAAGGACTTCAAGTTCGGGATCCGAGCAAGAAAACCCATCCACGGGAGTGAAAACCCGTTAATAGTTAACTTGATTTCCAAATGTACTAACTTTTCCCTCTGAGTTCCAGCTAATGGTCGAAAATCTTCAACCCACTCAGGAATTTCGTCATTTTCTATATCCCATGTCATAGGACTTATCCTAACCACGCTATTTTCCAATTTCAAATACTCCAAATTTTTCATGCTTTCAAAGAGAACGATGCTAAGCTCGGATGGACGGGACTTGCTATGATGACAAAGTTTCAGGTGAGTCATCAAGGGACCAAAACGGAACCAAAATTCCCTTTTGTCACTTTTATAGCGAGACAATGCAATTTGGTTGAATATAACCTTGTACTTCTTAAACGTCGTGGGAAGCAGAGAATTTGGCTCACTTGGCACACGCACACTCATCAACTTGCTGAGGAAAAGTTGACCTATAAATGTTTAAACAACAAAACCAGTTACAACTCCTTTAAACATTGCTTGTGGTTCAGAAGAACTAAAAATATTAAGGTTGACCTTTTCTGCTTTCTCCAGGCAATGGTGCATCCTTCACCGTCAGCCAGGCTTGTTGGCTAAATGAGGGCAATACCAATTCTCCCCATAACTTGCAAACCAAACGGAAGTTTTTCAAATCCGAAAGGCTGAATTCATTCACCTTGAAAAAATTGTCAACAATCTGGAAATAAAACAAACAATCATGTTCTGTGTAACAAAACTGTGTAAAGGCGTTGATGAGAAAAAATGCTTTGTTGTTTCGTATAAATTATATTAAATTTTATTTATTTTTACCACATTATTGAGCATTGGATTTTCTCCCCTACATATTGGTAGTGGAGCCGGTGGAGGCAGTGTCTTCTTCCTTTTTGATGAAGCAGGCTTCATTGTTTACACCAAAATAAATGTCACGGGGAATCACTTATGACTAACACTCTAACAAAATGTATTAACACAATAGCTTTTATCGTTAAACTAACAATTACACGTAGGCTTGAAAAACCCAGACAACGAAAAAGATATTGGTCCGACTCACAAGTGAGCTTTCACAGCTTTACATGGCAGTGGACCGGTTGCCTTTTTTACACGACAAATCACACCACTTTTACTTTTTGTCCATATACTTTTGCAATGAATTTCCTATGTTGACATTAGATTAACAAGCACAGTTGAATCAACCAGAAACTGAGTTGAAATTAAATGTCCAACTGAAAACCCAAATTGGAATGCAATAGAAGTAGGGTTTTGGTGATCCATCTACCCAGAGAGGTTAGAGAGGTTGTGAAGGGACTTACATATCACATACATACATATGTCACAGCAAATATCATTGCTAAAAAGAACAGCAAAAATCTACAACAACACAATGCATAATATACATATGTACGTTATTGTGTGAGCGTGTAGCTTGTTTGCTGCGGAGAGTGTGCTTGCTTCTTAGAAAAGCTCAATTGAGTGTAGTAGAGTTGTCAGTGAAGTAAATACAGTATGTAAAGTGCTTATGTATAATATTATATGCTATTGGAACATGGTAGGTAAAGTAAAGCTTTGGTTTTAATACTTGTCATGTAACGAATGAATGCCAGTTCATTCATACTTTTTAGCTCAAGCTATTGTGCAGTAGGCAACGGCGTCGCAGAAATTAGCCATTAGTGAGAATTACATTGCTTAAAAGAATGCTCCAAGGGAGATATTATGCATACATCGGCTAATTTCTAGTTCAATCGCCGACTACACGATAGCATGTTCTACATAGCATTTTTATCAACGATAAATTTATTATTATAATGATTCTCTGTAATATGAATTTACATACCTCCAAATTTTCATTTTATTAGGGACTTTTACTCGAGTTGTCAATTACATTTTGTGTGAATAAGTATCTTTTTTCTGTTTTGAAATTTTCCTTGCACCAGCTTCAAAACAAGTATGAACTGCAATGTAATATGAAACATTATTATATTTAATCTGTTATCAGCCTGATTCTCATCATTAGTTGCCGATTACGAATTCAAATGCGGAGTAGTTTAATAACACACCAGACTGCAGTTCTGACTTACACTCACATGCTACTAAGAAATGTTGCATTGCTTAATCCAAACCAAGATAAGCCAATCGTTAACGGTTGGAATTGTTATTTGAACTTAATTAGTCTATCCCCATATTTCTATTTTGTGTTCATAGTGTCATGTGCATCTTGAGTATCACGGCAACACAATGACTTTTGGTTCATCCATAAATCCAGTGGAATATAATACAAAATTGAACGATTGGTCTTGAACGTAGTGTACACTCTTTAGTTTTTGACATGAGAAACAAGTTTTTTTGTGTCAAACGAAACTTCCTAGCAGTGTGTATATAATAATATATGTGATGGATATGAAATAAAATGGGAATTTTGACGTCCATTTTTTCGCACTCTTTCCTGACTTGTGAAATTAATACAAGTTTGAGCTTTCAAAAACCTATTTATACGTCACCAAGTTATATGACATTGGCTCTCCTTATTCATTCGACGAGACGCGAAACATTTACGTAGTACAATGTGAAGGAATTGCAAATTCAGATTGAAACTGTTTATGATTCATGTGAACCTCAATAGCCTCTCAAGCAGTATCACTTTTCATTATCAACCAGATTTTCATGTCTGTAATGTGTCACAAACATTATAGATCTCATATTACCCCCATATGTTACAGAGTTTTATCTAAGCATTTTTTACTAATGGGTGACCACTGGGGTTAATTTTCTTCAGCCTATGATGGCGTTCTACTTTCATTTACTAGCAACTCAAAAAGCTTCCTAATTCATCGTCAATGTCACTTTAAAATGACAAGAGATTAGGAAAGAAAATGAAGAAACTATTGATACCTGGATCTGCTGTATGTACTGTATTAGTATTCTTAAACATTAACAAAGTAAACTACAGTAGTTTTTTATGCATAACCAAAAATTATATGTAAAAGGAGTTGGCTTGGTTGACTACCCCTTTCTTAACGCATCTAAGCTCCTACTAAAATCACGAAAGAAACCTTTTGGTTCTTCATCTTGCAGTACTTAAACAAAATTGTACAAAAAAAGGAAAAAATAGGAACAAAACCCCATATTACCTACTCTGCTATGTGTATCATGCATACGCAAAATTATGCCTTCAACTATTACATCACTGCAATACTACTACACACTTCATTCATCAACAATTTTTCAGCCACAAATGGACCGGGCACATGTGTGTTATACACAGAGTTCAGTAGCAAATGCAATGATGAATGGAAACTGTAGGAAGTATTGTCCCAGATGTAATCAGTGTGCTGTTTTGCAATCACTTCTTATTAATGCAAATAATGTGCGTTTATGTATCTAAGGAGTTTATATGCATGTGTTGTCTCTAAGGAGGCAGTATTACCTCAAATTCTCTCATTGTATGTAAACCTTGCGTTTTCGCAAATATGAGACATGAGTATACGATAGGATATGGGGATATATGGATTAGGATTTAAGATGTGACCCATTGAAAAGGGATACCCAAAACTTGGTCGGTGCCTTTGTGCCCTGTGCGCTTTGAGGGCGAAATTGTCCAGTAGAAAATCGTGGTAGTGGAGATAAATGTGAAAGGTCGGTATACGACGACAGTGACCTGCATGAGATTAAAGGTCTAGAGGATTTTTATGACTTGCTAGTAACACATGATGATAGCTTTATTGTTTCTGAAAGGTAAATTGGCTGACTGTTAATTGATTCAACTTAAATTAAAATACAAATGATTTCATACACATCCACTAATCTATTGCTGCGATATTGTTAATTAGCCAACAGATTCGATATTTGGAATTTGTGAAAGATTCAGTTTCTGTGAGGCCAGGAAGGGTGGAAACTCCACTTTCTCCCATATATTCCAGAACTGGAGATGGCGGTTCCGGTGAAAGCTACTATGATACATTGTTAACAACACTGCGTTTTATTTATAATTTTATTTAAAAAAATGCTTAGTTCTTCAACAAGATTAAATTTTGTTTATATTTGTACCACATTATTGAGCATTGGATTTTCTCCCCTACATATTGGTAGTGGAGCCGGTGGAGGCAAGGTTTTCTTCCTTTTTGATGAAGCAGGCTTCATTTTTACACCAAAATAAATGTCACGGGGAATCAAATGAACTTGGGAAATCACTAATGACTAACAATAAAGATGAGCATAATAGTTTTTTTCCGCAAAAGCTAACATTTACAAATTTTCATGGCAATGGACCTGTTGCGTCAGTTTACACGGAATATCATACCAGACTTACTTTTTATCCATATACTTTTAAATCAAATTTCCTACGTTGACATGCGATTGACAAACACAGTTGAATTAATTTAAAAACTAAGTCGAAACCTAACTAGAAACTGAAAACCCAAATTAAAATGCAATTCAAGGGTTCTAGTTCTGTATCAAGAGAGTTTGTGAGGGAGACTTACAATATGACATACACCTACCACAGATCATTGCTACTAAAACACTGTAAACATACAACACGACAATGCATAATATTTTATATACGTGTCGTGTACCTTAGTGTGTGAATGCATACTTAAGTGTCAAACTGACTTTCCATGCTGCTAAGTGAGCTTGCATCTGAGAAAAGCTTAAGGGAGTATAGCGGAGTGTAAATGCATTTATGTACAATATTATAAGCGGTTCGAACATGGCATGCCTTGTTTTGTTCTGGGTAACTTTCCATAAGGATCTTTGACGAAAGAGATACAACATCTAACATATAGGTATACATAGAAGGCGAAGAAGTACTCGGTTTTAATATTGTTCTTGTGACAAATACTTAAACTTGTAAATACTTTTTATGAACCATCCTTCGAAAGATGCCAATGTACTAGCTTTGAACACATTTTGTATCCCACCAAACAGCAGTTGAGTTTTTTTTACATATACCGTCACGTCAGTTGAATTAGAAGTAAAATGAGTGAGAAAGGCAACGATGATAAGTCGATAATAAGTCTTGAATGTGCTGAGAACTAGAAAAATCTCAATGGGTACCATTAGTCCCTACCGAAAGCATCAATGAAACTCCAAAGGAGCTACAAAAACAAGCCACGTTTTCACATGGTGAGAATGTCAAGAAGGGAACAAGAAAATACATACAAGAACGTGTATCCAGAATTACTCCGTATTTCCATTTTTCAGGAAAAAAGCACGGACAACGGCGTTCCTTTTCATGCATCTGTATATCCCTAGTCCTAGTCAATGCAATACAGATAACAGTCGTATTTTATACCCTTTAGTTTTTGATTTGAGAAACAAAAGCTTCTTTGTGTCAAAGGAAACTTGCTAGCAGTGTATATGTATGTATATAACAATATTTAAACCTACAAAATTTGGATAGAGTAGCGTTTAAGAAGATACTGGACAATTACAGCGTGCCCAACCTAAAATCTTTATACATATTCTGGAAAAACGCAATGAAAACGAGGGACTTCATACTTACTTATTAACTTTAACTTCAATTATTATTTAAACCAATTAATCTATAATTAAACTTATATTTCAATACTAATATGTATACCAAACTATATGACCGTGTATGATGGCTTGATATGGTCAATAAATTCCCTACTACTACTATAACAATATTTATGATGGATATGGAATAAAATGGGCATTTCGACCTCGACTTTTCTTTCGTACTCTTCCCTGACTTACAAAACTAATATAACTTTGAGCTCTCAAGAATACATTTATGCGTCGTCAAGTTATATGACATCCACCCTCCTTCTTCATTCCAAGACGAGAAACATTTACCTAATGCATTGTGAAAGAAGTATAAATTTAGATTGAAACTATTGACGACTCAAGTAATTAAATGTTTTATAACTTCTCATTTATTTAAGCAGCATCAGCTATCCTTGTCAAACAGAATATATCAGAGCTGCAATGTGTCACAAAAAATTACAAATCTCATACTACCCCATACAAGCTTACACAGTTTTTGCAAAACATTTCTCATCCATTGTTGACTTGTGGTCGACCACTTAATTAATTATCTTCAGCTTGTGATGTCGTGCTACTTCAATCAACCATCAATGTCAATTTTAAACTAACACGCATAAAAAATTACCAAAGATTGGGAAGATGAAAAGACGATATTATGGCAACTATGATCTGCTGGAATGAAAAAAATAGGATTTAAAAACAAAATTAAAAGTTTACTGCAGCATATAGTTTATCATGCATAAACAAAAATTAAATGTGAAAGGAGTTAGGCTGGTTGACTAGCCTCTTCTAAACGTACCCGAAACTCATAATATTAAAATCATGAATCAAACATATTGGTTATTGAACTTGCAGTACCTGAGCAAAACAACACATACAAAACAAAACACGAACAAAAACCCATACACATACCCTCCTTTGTGTCTACAACCATTATATGATTTTATAGGGCTTCATCCTAAACTTACTCTGTGTTCATAAGCAACTTCACAACTCACTTGGCCACAGTGGGCCAGTGGCCAAGTGGGCCAATGAAATTGGTGTGTCCAGTGGGCCAGTGGCCAAGTGGGCCAATGAATTTAGTGTGTCCAGTGGGCCAGTAGCCCAATGAATTTGGATACTGTTTGTACGTACATTACATAAAAAATGAACTGTTTATTATTTCTCTGATAACAGTCGCGACTGTTAATTGCATGCACTGAATTCATTAAAAGGTATTATTTTAATCCATACGTGGGTCTATTATAAGATATTTTTAAATTTATTCATTTTTATGAATTATTTCATAGTTAAGATAATATTTCGGTACAATAAAATACAATAATTTACTTCTTATTTCTCTGATACCACTGTTAATTGCATATAATGAAATCATTAAATACATTAAGTTATCTTTTTAGTTCCAAGATTCCAAGTACATGAAACAAAACTGCAGCACGCATTAATTTATTAATAAAATCACTACAACAACATATCATTTCATCTTATCAACAAAAGCTTAGGAACTGGCAGCCTTATTCTTAAACAGTCGCGACTGTTAATAGCATATAATGAAATCATTAAATACATTAAGTTATCATTGTAGTTCCAAGTACATTAAACGAAACTGTAGAAAGCATTAGTTCAGTCATAAAAGTACTAGTCAAGAACATATCATTTCATCTTATCAACAAAAGCTTAAGAACTGGTAGCCTTATTCTTAAATAATAGCATGAAATGAAATCATTACAATTAATCAGTTTAATTAAGTACAAGAACCTGAGATCAAGTAATAAATCATCAAGAAAATCACATTAGTAAACCACATAATCACATTCAATACTCAAAACTATGCATATGCATGCCATCCCTTCTTGTTCTTTAATCTTAATTGCGAAATATGCAAATAATTGTTAAACAGTCGCGACTGTTATAATGTGGATTTACGACTCCATGGGAATCGTGTGGTGTTAGGGTCGAGTCCACGTTTTCTGCAATAGTTGTTGAATCTTCTTCGTTGTTGGTACTCGTAACTTTCGACATTTTCCGGACGTTTCATAAATTCTCATGACGCAGCTGGATTTTTATCAAAGAAACAGAACTTTGCCTAGGAATGGGAATAAAGGTTTACATTACACAGAGTTTTTACCTAAACAAAAAGAGTATGCATGCTGAAAATTACTAACCGTATGACCAACACGATTACAGTTATGACAAATTATTTTCTTCATTTTTTCCAACTGATATCCATTTTGGTCCAGAAAAGCAGCAAGGAGTTTTGCGGCATGGTGGTTCGAATCACCTATGTTGTGACTCAATAGCATACGAGAGAGGTAAACCACATCTGTGATCAAAGACTCGTTACTTGACAGCGATTGATATAAAGCCAAAATCGAGTTGTCCGATAACACTTGATGAGGTTTTTTATCAAGATTTTTGGCCAAATACTCTCTCCATTCAATAAGTCTATCATAAGGCCAAGTTTTAATAACGAGCGCGCTCGTTTTCTTTTGCTTTGCAACACTGCCAAAGTTTGTCAATTTTGTGTGGCACATCTTCACGGCTTCCTTTAGATCTTCAAGGGAAATCTAAGAAAGAAAATACACCCGGATTAATACACTTATTAACAGTCGCGACTGTTGAAGTTATATTAAAACAAACGAACCAATTTTAGGATCTTGAAAAAAATTTGCAATGTAGCAAAGCTGTCCAAAGCTGAATATTTTAACAGGTCACGGTGCAGTGGACGTACACGCCAGTCAGCAAATGTGGCTTCTGGAATTTTAACTCCAAGAGCAGCTACTGCGGGAATGAAGACCTCCATCAGAAACCCTAGGCCCGGTTTTTGGAGGTTATCAAAATGCTTCTTTGCAGTGGTTTCATCAATGCGTCTACCAAGTTTTTTTAACTCCTTATTAATTGCTTCTCTACACTTCAGGAAAGACTTTTGATAGTATTTCTTCCTCCAGACTATAAACATATCCTGAACGTCAACTACACCAACCGGAAAACATGACCATTCTCGCTTAAGACGAATTAAATCATTATCGGCCCCACAAAAGACCTTAAGAACTGCTTTAGAACGAAGAAGATCGCTGATCCACGTGGTTGCATGCTCCCGGTTTCTGTTCAATAAGTCCACCACACAGGTTTTTTTTACCACTGGGTATTGAAGACACGCAAAGGAAACCTGCCAAAACATTCAACAAATCTAAGTTCTGCTGTAAACAGCCGCGGCTGTTAAAACAAAATTTAATTGTTTCGTACCGTCATATGTCTCAGAATTATGGAATTCAAAATCAATTCCAATAATCTGAAGTCCATCTTCATCCTCCAAAAGGATATTCTTCATATTGTAGGCTGAGTTGACCTCATTCTGAAATAGGACATTTTTCATGTCGAAATCTTTTTCCTCTTGAACTGGTATTAATGCTGGCAGTGTGGACGGCCAGCTGTTAATGTGGTTGACATAATTTGATGGAAAATCTGGAACCATGTTGTGGTTGTTCCGGCGAGCAATTTTTAATAGTGATATATCCTCATCTTGGGATCGTATTTTGGCAACCCCGTACAAGGATTTTGCCTTATCCACGGAGGTGAAATATCTGAAATGTGTAACAGTTGTGTAATTTTGAAGCAATGATCCTCACAAATTCAATACTGAACTCTGTAAAAACGAATATCAATAGAATTATACTTGTTAGATTTTTTGGTAGTCATCTTTTTGATCAAACACTTCTTCAAACTTTGGATTCCTGAATGTGCTCGGTTTTTGAAACCAGTCGCGACTGGGAATATTCGAAGAGCTGTGAGGGGAGTTTATACAAGGTGTCCTTTCAACCTATTCATAAAATATCAAACACTAAATCAGCAACAGCTCCACAACCAATAACTTATAAAGTCTTAAGCTGAGAAATAGACGGTTGAAGTATAAAATACATTTGCAAAATGACAAAACCATACTTACTAGTTGTTAATACTGCTTGTTGATAGTTGATAGTCAAAATACATTCTTCTGAATATTCTTGACAGAAGAGAACTTGATGACCAATTGCGATTGGTAAACCGGTTACTCAGGCCAGGCTGCTGTCGATTAAATGATTAATGGATGATCTTCAGTTATTTGGGGGTTAGTTCTATCAGTCCTTCAATTAAAATGTCATTAAAATATCACCATTTACCCAATCAATATTTCACTATTTTATCAAACAACATCAGTATTGATTTACATTAGCTGCAAAGGGAAGTTAGAAACCCTTACAGCTGACACCTTAAAAATCCTTTCCTCTAAAGAGAACAGGACGACCAATCGCGATTGGTAAACACCTGACGGTTGCAGATAACCAATAGTAGTAGTTTATGAGCCCAAGCGCAGTATCAGTATACACGTCACTTATTCACAGTAGATGAAATACATTAAATCATAAATAGAAAAATGTGGATGGCCCGTTGATATCGACCTGTGAGCAAGAAGGCATTGCAAATTCAGCACATGAGCAATAACCATGAGCACATTGAGCACAAGCACAGTAGCAGTAAAAAATCAGGAAATTGGACGTGATTTGTGAATAAGGACTTTAAGATATAAAAATAATATTGAATCTTGATGCAACCCACGGCATAGCAATTTAGGAGTCGTTATTGCTAGTATTACTGTTAGATATCAGAATAGAAGTAAAAACATTTGCAGCGTCGAGTTATTTCTGATTTTTAAATTGTGGATTCTTTTTGTAAGCAATTTATATTAATGTTTGTAATTTTTAAAGATTGTTGCTAAAATAGGAAGTGAAATTGAAACAACTTTTGGAAAACAGGCGCGCCTGTTAATACCACTCATCTTTCCCGTCAGCCTGCCAAAACGATGTCAAATCTTAATTTCTGCAGCGACGACGATAACTTAAGTGATGTTATTGAAATAACAGAATCCGAGCGATCCCTGCGTATACCTGAAACTGAATCATCCGTTGTTGATGGGATTGATAGCGGTGACATCGCCTCACCAGACACAGAAGAAAACGCTGAATGGGGTCAAGAAGATGATTATAACACAAATGATTCTAGAGAAATTTTAACATCTTTGCCGAATTGGGTTAGCAAACTTAAAGATTATTTCGAGTTCATAAGTCAACAGTCGTGTTACGAAGAAAAGTCAAATCGAAAAAGAAACCGGTATACACTTCGGTGTCTATTATGCAAAAAGTCAGAGCTTCCAAAAATCACAAAGCAAAAGGAAGAAAACATCTTCGGCAAAGGGAACATGTGATGTATCAATCCTAACAAGCAAATCTATTGATTCATTCAAGAGACATTTGGTGGTACGGTACTACGGTGCTCATTTTAAAAAAGCACTCATTCATAACTCCATTACCATAAATGACAGTTTAATTTAACATTCGCGAATGTTGTTTCAGTGCTGTCATCCAGAGGACCACAATCCAGATGCATATTCAAAACTACCGAAATCTTTTGACCGTTCCAGAGGGGTGCCCGTGAAGGAGACTATTGTGACAACAGTTTTTGGTGTCACAGCAAAAACCGCTAAACTCACACTGAAGTCATTCCTTAAACCTTATGACGCAAATGGTGCAAAGATGAAAGAATTTAACAAAGCAGTGCTGGACATGATAACATTGGAGAGCCTTCCTCTTAGCTTTACTGATTCGTATGGTTTGCGAGCGTTAATGTCAGTTGTAGACCCTCGGTTAACTTTGCCATCCAGAAGAACATTAGGACGCTTGTTGGATGACAAATACACACAGGTATGCTGGAGATTGCCGCATAAGAATTCTTAGAATATTGGAAAGATCAAGTATGTCAATTTGGCTAATATATGCTCGTTTTTCCTTCAGGTTCAAGATCACATTCGCGAATGTGTAAGGGAATTACGAAGTGGATCAGCCCATCTAATGTTAGATATGTGGACTTCACGTCAGAAAACCTCTGTAATTGGTATACAGGTGCGCTACATTAAGAACTGGGAGCTAAAACAGGTGCTGATTGGTTAGTGTGTCCAGTGGGCCAGTGGCCAAGTGGGCCAATGAAATTGGTGTGTCCAGTGGGCCAGTGGCCAAGTGGGCCAATGAATTTGGTGTGTCCAGTGGGCCAGTGGCCAAGTGGGCCAATGAAATTGGTGTGTCCAGTGGGCCAATGAATTTAGTGTGTCCAGTGGGCCAGTGGCCAAGTGGGCCAATGAAATTGGTGTGTCCAGTGGGCCAATGAATTTAGTGTGTCCAGTGGGCCAGTGGCCAAGTGGGCCAATGAATTTAGTGTGTCCAGTGGGCCAGTGGCCAAGTGGGCCAATGAATTTAGTGTGTCCAGTGGGCCAGTGGGCCAATGAATTCAGTGTGTCCAGTGGGCCAGTGGCCAAGTGGGCCAATGAATTCAGTGTGTCCAGTGGGCCAGTGGCCAAGTGGGCCAATGAATTCAGTGTGTCCAGTGGGCCAGTGGGCCAGTGCCCGCCCAACTCTGCTTGGTATTACAAACTTACATCATCCTTTATCATGCGGTAATAAGCTGTATGGTAGTTTAATTTTCATGCGCTACATTTGTATTATTTGTAAGTTTGTTCAATATGAAATTAAGTGCATGATCTTACAAAAATACAAGAAACAAGGTGTTCGTTAAAAGTTATTTATACGATGATTTTTATTCAGGAATTCTTGCGCATAACAAAAATGGATGTAGAATGAAAAAGTACTAAGACCAACATATAATGAAAGCATTAACCATGAACTCAGCATAATCTTTATGATAATCCAGTATTTTCAAACCTTAGAAGCATCTAGCTTAATATTTGTTAATAGTAGGTGTATAAGTTACACATACAAAAAGTAGAGCCTCACAGATATTTTAGGTAACAATAATGTAAACTACACGTGGAGTAAGATTTTTAGAATATGACCACAACTTGTTTTAAGTATCCGTCCTATTTACCTTCTTTCATTATCGCCATTATATTATAAGTTCTGAACGCGTTTCTGTTTCTTCGCATTACGTGAGACAACGGTGCAGTCCGTTAGATTGAGACAGATGATGAGGATGGTGGTGGTGGTGACGGACTTGTGGTGACAAGAAAGTCCATTGATAAACTCATAGACAACACTTCCAACAATGTCTCTATTGTAGTTGATCATTAATTGCCTAAATCTAACATTTTCCCTTAAATTTTAATTTACGTCCAACGTCTAACAGTACTTTATATACGAAATATTTTCTTTTACTTTATACCGTTCAAACATTAAATTTCCATTGTCTAACTATGTTCTTACGTCGATACACTCGAACACCAAATTGTCAACCACAGAATACATTTCATATCTCGCTTAGTCTTACCATTATAGATCCTTCACTACACCTAAAACTGCATTTAACTAACTATGAGATTCACTAAATTGCATGGAACAGAATAAATTTATATGGGTTAATTTCCCCTTATGATTTTTAAAAAACGAACACAATCTCAGTATTGAAGATTTTAAAAGTCATATAATCACTTACATACAAATTGTGTATAAAACATCCGCACTTGAACGTATTCTTATCGCTAGTATTATCAGTATTTAGTAACAACACTTTAATATAACAATTTTAGAAGGCAAAACTGATGAAAAATACTTCTTCCAAACCAGGTGCAACTGGGGATGAAGGTACCGCATCGAAATTAAATTCATCATTGACTTCTTCCTTTTTCCACTTGATTTAAGAATTAATTTGTGACCAGTTGTTGTTGTTACTCATCTATTTCAGCAGTGGATGGAGATGGAGATGTGGGTTCTTCAAAACTAAGGCCAAGCTCAGAAGGAGTTGGAGATGGAGAGGAGGGAGCAGAATGATTTGGTTCTCTCTCTACTAAAACCTCCGCCTGTTCCGCTACTATTGCTTCCGGTTGTTCCTCTACTTGTTCGTCCAGTGGACCCTCTACCTGCTCTTGCACTTGTTCCTCTAAATTTTTAATGGCTTCCTTCTCAACACCTTCCATTTCTGGGGCTAAACAAAAAACAACATAAATAAACCAAAATTCTCATAGACAATGGAAACTGTGTAAAAAATGCCAATATATTTTCATACCAGCTCCAATTAGGTTGCTACTATCGTTCTCCACTTGATTATCAGAAAGGATGTTGGCGCTGCTAGTAGGAATAGGCTCAGCATCATCAACAGTGGATATAGCATCATCAGGAATCATCACAGAACATGAAGGCGACAGCGGTGGCTGTTGTGGGGCGGATAAATCATTAGTGGTGTCGATAGCGGGGCTATCCTCCTCCTTCTCTTCAACTTGAACAGTTTTTGTTGTCTCTTCAGTCTCCATTTGTTCATCGTGGTCAACTTGTTCGTCATCATCCTCATCATCAAACTCTGGCAACTCATCATCTGAAATGGGGCAATTTGAAAGGGACTCAAGCATCAACCTACGTTCTTTGTCCGCCGCTTCTAAAGCAAGTATCGCTTCTTGCGCCGCTGCTTCTGAAGCAAGGATCGCTTCTTCCTCAGCCGCTATGGAAGCAAGTATTTCTTCTTGCTCAGCCGCCATGGTAGCAAGCATCGCTTCTTGTTCCGCAGTAGTAATGGCTGCATCATTATCAGTGGATGATGACGCCGAATAGAATTCGGGCTCAAGAACAACTACGGCTACTGGTACCGCATTCAACTCAACTTGAACAGTAGTGTCAAGTTGGAACTCTTCTGGATCAAGGGTAAACAGGATTCTTGTGGATACACCACCTTGCTCAGCGTCTCCAACCTTTAAAAACAGAATAAATCATTTTACTGCTAACTAATTCAATTGTAAAAATAAAGAAATATTTTAAATAAAACTTGAGAATGACTTACGAGTGGAGGAGGGACTTCAACCACGCTCGTATCTTTTTCTTCATCATTGGAAGGAAATTGTTGAACCGGAATTTCCGCTTCCTTGTTTTCGTTTTCAACCACAGACTCCATTTCTTCTTCATCAATAGTATCATTGGACAAGATGAATTCCACCTCTTCCTCATCTTCTTCCTCCCTCTCAACTTGTTTTGGGGATGAGACAGTGACCAAAGCGATAGTCGGCCTTCTATCCTCATTGAGAACAAGGGTGAGCTCCTTCCTTCCTTTTTTCTTTGTTTTCTTTTCCTTCTCCACCACTTCCGGTCTTACCACCTCAACATTCTCATTCTCGATGGGAGTGGAATCAATAGAAGCAGAAGGTGACGATGATGATGCTGCATTCTTTGATTGTACTTGTAGGGAAACCACCTTTTCAATTCGGATATTTGGGGAGGGTGATCTCGCTCCCATTTTGCTTTGCTTTCCCTTCTTCCATTTGTTTCTTGATGTTGATGATGATTGTTCGAAAAGTGCCGAAGCAGATGATGTTGAAGGAACTGTCTCCTTCTTTTTGGAAGAGGTATCCGAAGTGACGGTGCTGCTACGGGTTGCCTTGGCTTTTGGTTCAGTCTTTTTGTGGAGGAAGTTACTACTCCGGGTTGAAGGTGGGGAGAGGGGCGCCGTTATTATCTCACGTTGACGCCTTGTGCTTGGAGAGGAGGAAGAAGTTGAAGGCTGAACACTGGCGGTACTACCGCTACTACTAGGACTACTCGTTTTCTTGGACGCAGCAGCAGCATCTTTGGCAATTGCAACTGCAGAGGTACTCGGCGTTTGATGATCCTTTTTAGAGGAATTGCTATTCGCACTGTATGGAAATAAAACAGAAATGGGTCAGTCAATAATTATTGATTCAGAAAGGAGTCAAGCATCCAATATAAATTCAATTATTGAAGGACGGAATGACACACGCGACATAAGTAGTAATAATAATAGTATGAAATTATTTGACGAGGTGCTCGTCAATGCTGCTGATGACGAGTGTGAGGCTGAGCGGAGTGGACTAATTTCTCCTATCATCCCTCCACTACTTCCATTTCCTGCATTCCCCACACTCGCCATTAGCACAGCACCGACTGCGAGTTTTCCAATGATAGAATTCAGAGCCACCAGAAAAATTATCAAAATTTGTTCTTTCACCAAGAGTCATTCTCTCTTTTACCTTTTCACTTTTACCATTTAGCTGCTGAAAACCAGAACCCCTTTTTTGTCATCATGCATTTATATTTGTGTGTATTTTTATGTAAAAATAAATAGCATTCCGTCTTTTCAATTCAGTTTTTTCAACCCGTCTCGAAATACTTACATAACATCCGAATTAACTTTCGAGGTTGGATTGTGAGTGATTTTGATGTGCCTGTCCAGATTGTCCTTGCGACGGAAGGCCGTTCCACAAATCCAGCATCTAAAGGGACACTCGCCTAAATTATATAAAATTGTATTTTAACAATTCTAATTTGTTATCTATTAAGCAAACAAAGAAGCTTTTGCGAAATATTTTTTATTAGTGGTGATGTGGTTTGCTAACCAGTATGAATGAGTAGATGACGGCCAAGATCTTTGCTATTTAAGAAAGCCCGGCTGCACTGATCGCAAGCGTGTGGGCGCTCACTTGAGTGAATTCGGAGATGTATGTCCAGCGTGCCCTTGAGACCAAATGATTTCCCACAATGGTTACATAGAAATGGGCGCTCACCTTTATGAATTAATTAGTAAATTATTATCAAAATATTAACCTTTAGAAATTGGGAAACGAAGGTAAAAATGTATAAATAAAATTTTTGTTCGCGTGTAACAAACCTGTATGTGTGATGACATGTTTCTTTAAGTTGGTCATCCCAGTGAATCTTTTGTTGCAGTAGGTACAAGCGAAAGGGCGTTCTCCCGTGTGAATAAGGATGTGAGATCGAAGCGCTTGAGCGTTCGCGAACCCCTTGTTGCATTCTTGACAAATGAAGGGCTTCTCCCCAGTATGTGACCTCATGTGCCTGGTCACCTTTCCCTTTTGGTTGAATCCTTTGCCACACTCAGGGCAGATATACGGCTTCTCTCCCGTATGCGTTCGCAAGTGATACTCATAGTGGCTCTTGGCAATGAAGCCCTGCCCGCATTGCTCACATTTGAAGGGCTTATCCCCTTTTTGGCAAAATTCATGGTACTTAATATGTGCCTTGGTCTTGAACTTTTTCTTGCACACATTGCATTGGTACATTGGAGGATCTCCTCCAAGAATGGTGATGTGGTCGTGGATTACTACTGGACTCCTCTTTTGCTTATTCTTTTGGGCGCCTTCCTCATCACCAGAGGTGGAGGGAGCATCGGGATCCGCATCCAAGTCAGCATCAAATTCACCATCATCATCCCTTTCACCTTCCGCGTAATCAGGATCATCCCCATCGGGATCCTCTCCGTCATCTTCATCATCATCCCCATCCTCTTCTTTTGTTTTGATTACAGCCTCTTCCTCAGAATTAGATGCTGCTGCTGCTGTGGGTGGTGGTGGGGATGATGATGAAGTAGTAGTGCTCCTTCCCTTTGCCACCGGAGAGCTACTGCTCCTGCTGCTTCTGGATGAGGATTCCCGTGGAACCCCTTGTGTAATATCAAGGGAGCCACCTCCACTCTTGGAAATCTTTTCTGGTGGAACTTCCATGTCATTTGGTGAATCTCTGGTTGCTGATCTCCTCTTCCCCCCAACCTTTGGGGGAGTGCTCCCTTCCGAAAGCAAAGTGGGAGGGGAGGTTGGTGAGTCAACGGAATTAGTGCTGCTGCAGTGCCTGTTACTTGCAACGCTCCTGTTTGCAGACAACCTCGCTGTTCTTCCGGTCATTGGTGGTGTTGACTGAACAACCACGGTGGTTGTTGATGGTCCATTTTGGCTGTGGGTGTGATCATGATTGTGATTTTGAAATGGGCCTTTCTTCTTAGGCTCCACTTGCGTCTTACATAATTCGCAGCCATCAATTGAATTTGCAAGACAAGTCCTACACTTGACGTGGCCACAGTCATCCGTCACTTTCCTGGAATTTGTGGAGTTGAATTCAACTCTACACTGGGGGCAAGTATTTTCGTTTTCTGCCATTTTTTATGAGCCTTGCCTCCTATTTAAAATATTTTTAAGAACACAATGTCACTTTCTTAAGAAATATTATTACCAAACATTAGCAATGCAGACCATGTAAAATATTTTTTTCAAAACAACGGTACAAATGTCTGATTTGGTGAGCCTCTGACTATGTTTTCCAAAAATTTTACTGTCAAAATCACAGGTTAACTTGTTTGTGGTTCCCTCGCAAGCGAGTTAGTAAAGAAAACGTGAGTTTATATACAATTTAAAATTGCAATACAAAACTCAATAGCACAAAAAATATTATCTTACCTTCGGCTTCGGTGATCTCTCCTGGCGTCGTACTGAATAACTATCCTTTCACTTCAAAATTTTGATGTTTAAATAGCTAAATGGAATTTTTCTTCAATAAGTTAAAAAACGAGATGTTTCCGCGAAGGAGTGAAATTATAAAATGAAATTAATGGAGTTTTGTGCTCTCCTTAAACACCCATGGAATAGAATGTCCATGGCCCATGGAAATGAATTGTAATGATTGTGGTCAACTAATGTTTGCAAAGTAGTCCTAAACGTAAATAAACGCCATGAAATACAGCTGGGACCCTGTTGACAATCAAAGAATCGTATCGATTTCATAGGATTAGGATTAAAAAGGAACGAAGGGTGGACATCACGTTAGGTATTGACAGCCATTAAGTTTAAGGCTTATATCCTACTTCCTTTCACCATATAGGAACAAATCCTGAAGAAATGTAAGCAGCATAAGTATCAATTTAACTCTGAGGTTTATTTAGGATAAAGAAGAAATGTAAGGTTTTTAGAAATTTTGTACACATTTCCTTCAGGATGACTCATTTATGATAATATTTATTTTGAACAGAGTGAGAAACAATAGCTATCCTATTTACTTAAGTAGCTTTGGAAAAAAAGTTACCTATTTACACCCATGTTAATTCTGAAATTAACCATAAGCTCTCCTGCTTATGAAGTACTACATGGCAGGTGTAACGCTCGAATTTTCTTAATGTCTTAGTACGTTTATTTTGGTGAATAAGGAATGTGTACAAATAAGCTAATAGAAAATACATTTTTGTGAAAAGTCTGATTTTGAAAAACAACGATAATAGCTTGTTCAGCTTGACTTCTTCCATGATATTTCCCAAAGGGAATTTGAAATTTTGGAGGTGTGAAATCTTTAAAAAATATTTTTTCTGGAATAACAGCCCATTGTGAAAAATGCATTTGTGCACATTCATTATTACCAAAATAAACTGCTGGTAAGCAGGCCAGAGACGTAGCTGAAGAAGGCGTTGAGTGATCACCTCCAAACCCCCTCCTCCCATGTCCACCAAATCTCCTCCACCACCTCTCTCTCTTAACCCACCTCCGCGCTCCTCTCCCAACGTAGTAACCACATAATACCAATCCGGATTCTGCATTTATGCACAAGCTCATGATTCCGGATGTATGCACAAGCTCATGCACACGGATGCTATGCAATTCTTACGTATACGTATACATTTCAGCCAAATCGATGAGTTTCTGAACTCATCCACCTATAACTTTCGAACCGTTTGACCGATTTGGCTGAAAAGTATTTCCAGAGGTCCTCTTGAGTAGTGCTACCTGTGTACCAAATTTCGTCCAAATCGGTCAATGTGTGTGACCAGGAGAGTGCGCACGGACAGACAGACAGTTTTAGTAAAACCATTACTTCGTTGAATGCTCTCGCTTCAGCTACGTAATAAACGTATTAACAGCGTTTGAAAATAATCCGAGGGTAACTACTGCCGTAGTACCCTTTAATGTAATAGTTGCGTTCCCAAATATATAATTCCTGAGAACCCCTACTATGTGAATGTAAAAAAGGTTCGTTCAATGTAGCAAAATAAAGCCAAATAGTACTTACGTCTTCAGAATAAGTCATAGGGACGGTTAAAAAGGGACGAGGGCCAATTTCAAGTCAGTCCCAGTAATAAATTCCAATCAGAAATAGTCAACTTATGACTAAAATTGAATAGACTTTTGAGTATCCTACCTTTCCTTGCACATATACATTTGTATTACCTACAATACATGTGCGAGGAAACATTTTATATTTACTCGGATTATGACCCTCCGCTGGTAAAGAAGGGTCTTATAAAATTACCACATTTAAGTATATACATACATCCGAATACATATTAGATAAACTATGAAGTGTGAGCTTGTATTCGGTTTTGCACTGGAAATCTGCACACATATCAATACACTCCTGTATTATATACGTACGTATAGAGAACCGACTGACGCTCTAGCTTTAGATGTGCTGATGCCGAGGAAAGTTTAGAGACTGGAGAGTACGGAGGCAATATTCTTTTGTTATAGAATATACATACAACATGGTAAGCATCTTCCCGGTTCACCAGCACAGCATGCAAGCACCTAATTCCTCGCGTCAGGTCACATTTTTATGCAACTAACTTTTACATAGGCATTTTGTTCATAAACCAAATGGTTAGGTTAGACTAGCAGTAGGCATGAAGATGTGACGTGACGATATGCATAAGGATGTGATGTGAGGATTTCCTTAAGTATTGTGTCGTGAGAATGTAACTATATGTGAAACAAGGATTGTAACTTTCGTTTGTTGATTCGTTTTGTGAAACAGAAAACTTGTCCATTTTCATAACCAAGAAACAACAAATAATTCATTTTACATGCAACAACTACTCGTGTCCTCTTCCCCAAAATAAGTTAAGTGTGTTGCATTTTCTCTCTCCTGCAACCTACACAAACACACACGGCATGACGAGCCGAGCACACCCTGCTCCAGCTAAGACAAAGAAAGCATTCATAAATTCAACCACTAGCACCCTTCCATGACTAAACTAGACAAAGATATTCCACATGATTCATAAGTGTCTTGTAGAATATAATGTAGAGTCTTTCAGTATAATTCATTTATTTGAATTGTTGGGGTTAGAAGAACAATAACTAACAATGCATACTATATCCATCAAATCTTTTGATAACGGGTGAATATGCAAAGCAATATTCGTATGTCTCACTACACTATATTTTTACATATTGCTCATTCAGTAAATGTAAGGATATTCCAACATATTTTAGGTGCTCTCAACTTCTGCTTCAAGTTCGATCCATTGGAACCTGCAGCATTCTCCAATGAAACTGCAATCGATTGTAAATGAGTGTTTTTTATTAGAGAGTGTTAGCATAAAATTGCATTCAACACATTGGTGAATTTTTATTTTGTAACCCGACAAGCGTGGTGAGCAGGAGCAGGCAGTGGGATGAATCATCATTACATAACAAACTAGTTCCATTCCATCGTAACCAACTCTTATCAACAAGTGTGAAATAAAACATTTTTTATTCTCTAGTTTAATGCAGTGTTCAAACTCCAATATCCTATTAACTATTTTGATGTCACTAGCCATCAATGTTCTAATTGAATAGCTAAAAATGTTGAAGAAATTGAATTATTTTTATTTCCCCGAAAGTCATTAGATTATTATTATTAAGAAACAGTACATGTAATGCAGTTTGTTAATTAGATGAAAACATTGTTGGATGTGAGCAAGTAGCATACGTTGCCGACCCTACAATATATTTCTGACAAACGAAACTGATAGTCAGTCACTCTAAAGTGAAACGCGCATTTTCGTGTGGGTAATATTTTTCCGACTTAAAATTCAATAGGCAATAAAATGGTATGATAACCTTATGACACCTCTTATGTTCAAAACATCAAACGACAAACAAAAATAGAGTATCGAGCTTAACAAGCGAAAAAAACTGTGCCTAATTCCAGTTTTCATCTTGTGAGTCATGGTATACGTTAAAACATAATCATGTTGCCAGCTTCCGAATTAAGTTGGAGTCTATGTGCTAATCGTTTATCGTTTGGTTTGGTATTATAGTGGTGGCGTCACTTTTCTTTATTGCTCTAATGTTCAAATGTATCTTAACTCATTCGTAATTAAGCATGCTTTGCTGATAAAATACAGAACCACCGAAGATTTGAATGCTAAAATATGCATAACGCTGCCGAATGATGGCTGCGTTGAACAAAACACTGTATTGTACATGGAAACATTGAGGTAATGACTGTTTTGCCAGTCTGAAAACTTGAGTGTTTCTTCACCTTTGGGTCGATCCTTCAAGATGTTCTATAAAAAAAACTACCTCAACATACATATAAGTACAATTGTACTTCCATGTATCTGGTTTTCCTTTCAACTTGTAATATTTCTGCTGAGATGCCACTCCTGAATTTTTAGTTTGAACTTTTAGTAACTGAAATGGCCCTTTCTTTGCCATTGCGAAAGCTATGTTAGGATTTTCTGTGTTCAGTTCCAGTCTTTGTGAAATCCGATTTCTTAACCTTTGCTTGCTCTTCAAGAGGTTTCCAATATACAGTAACGCATGAATACTTTGCATTCGAAAGGTGCTCATAAACTGTGAGTTCCATTTTTATATGAAAACCAAAGGTAAATTCTTATCAGGTTTGCATTAAGAGCGGTCTCAATTGCTCCATTGATTCGAAGTGCCGTATTTCACAAAACTTGGGATACGCAGTTACGCAAAAAGAGTAACTACAAACTAGTTGCTTTTCTGTCCTTCCATCGGTCTGTAACCAATTTTTGTTAAAAAGAATTCTGTGTTCACTAATCAAAAAGTAAAGCACAAAATATGGATTCTTTCAATCCTATAGGAAATATTGGTTTTTCCTAACTTATTTATATGCCGAGTAATTTTTTGATACCCCGCGGTGTTTAGTTGGCAAAGTTTTTGTCTTCCTTTTGTCATCCTCATGCGTATTTCTGTCCTTTAACTTTTTGTTTTGTATCAAGAACGTATTCCAATTTAACTATTATTGCATACAGCCATCCAGATTACCTACATTTTGACAGAATTTTGCAAATACGATTACTTGTATCAAAAGAAAATTCAAACATCTTAAGATTACGTAGACACGCACAGAAGTGAAAGCTCAGGATAGCTTCAGCCAAAATGGGGAACGAGAAACTTGTTGCTTCGGATGAGGGAAAGTCATGCGTAGCTAGTAATACTCAACCACATCCATCCAAGCGTCCTCGGCAGCAGCATGTGGTGAGAAACCCGTTCTTTAAATGCTTACCTGATACATTAAAAGTGGTGTTAAAATATGAGAGGTTTCTTTATGAAAATGTGAAGTTTAGTTAAAAACCTATTTTTTATCTATAGAATAAAGGTGGAAAGAAGATTAGCCGTGATGTAGTTGAATCGAATGAAGTTGAGATACTCAAAGCGTTTCCAGGATTCGCTGACCACATGCTGACCAATAAACATTTGCCACATACAGCTCGTGTGGTTACTGAGAATGAGGAAATCCATAAGATGATCTTAAAATACATGAAAAAAATGGGTTGGATCAAGATTTTGGAATTAGGTTTTGAATATTCTTCAAGTCGGCCGTGTTCATGAAATGCACTTCTAACAAGATCAGAGTATGCGAAATAAGGCAATAATGCTGCTTTGGCATGGAACCAATGAGAACAACGTTGCATCAATTCTTCTAAATGGATTCCGACTACCTGCTTCCGGTGGCGGTCAACTGTTTGGTCCAGGATTATACTTTGCAGACAGGTCATCTAAGAATACAGAAGAAGCTAAGTTGAAGGAAATGATTTCAAAGTGTTTCAAAGCCGCTGACATTACTGCTACACATGATTATCATAATATAGAAGAGGAACTTTCCCCTGAACAACCATAGCGTGAGGATGATGATGATGATGATGCTTATAACAATGAAGATTATGACCTGGATGAGCTTTTGAAGCTTCGATTAGTATATGCAGACGATGATCATCCCATGTCATACAATAAAGAAACCGAGAATGAGAATTGCTTAAAATTGTACCATGCAGGGCGGAAATACTTTTCAAATTGCTCCTCTGCATCATGCCATGATCGGGCCAACTCTTTCTACAGTATGCAGTCTGAACAGGATCAACTAACGGAACCTGATATGGAGGCGCTTCTCCGTGGAAAAAAAGGCAAAAATTTCGAAAATTTGTGTACCTGGTTCCAGTAGTTCCAATGACCTTTTATGATAGAAATTGCAGTCTCACATTGGCCAGAAATTTTTACTGGCATTAATTTAGTTTTCTATTTTACTGTCATATTTATTAACTGATATCAATATTGACACATTTTGCCATGTCAGGAAATTTTATAGTGTCGTGATTGTCACTTTTAAGTCGTATTACAACATTTACAATTTACAATATTACATGATCTTAAAATATTACACTAGAAAGGCACAAAAATACTTTAGTGTACTAAACAATTTTATGTGTTGTTTTTTCAGACTTTGTTCTTATTATATAAATGTCTAATTGTTGGCATCTCATCTCTACAATTATTATTAACATTAAGTAATCCAATCAAACTTGTGGAATTACGGTTATATACACAAGAAATCATTATTTGATGCACTGAATTTATAAATGGCGCATTGATCTAACTAACTACATCAACATTGATTTTTTCTTCAATAACGTAAATCTGGAGCTTAAAAGCCAGTTGAAGTGTAACTACTAGTTATTCATTGATTTATTTATAGTACCTTAGTCCAGTGTCATTATGCTGGATAGAGTTATATGTATTATTATGTATTGTAACAATGTTTATCTCCAAATGAAAGCATTTTAAGAGAAGGTTGCAAATTTATAAAAACATTTGCAATAAAGATGGACTAAAATAAGTCTGAATGTCTTCATATAACACTGGAATGAAAAATCTATTTTAACATTCCACAAGGTATTTAAGATTGGTCCAATAAATTAACTACAAAACTGAAAATAATAGTTTCAATAATAAATTGTACACATTTTTCTCATCCCTGTAGAACATCCAAAGCCAGTCCTTAATTTGTCATTTTTATGACATGCATCTCAATTTATACGCAGAATTGGGAAGCAAGCATGGCATGAACTTTCGCACTAGCCTGTAACCCAATCATACCATTTCATTTACAGAATCATATTTTCTAATATTCAAAACTTACGTAACATTTTATTAAACATATACTAATAAGTCGCTAAACTTACCATTGGGACCTCTACGTCCCTTAATCTTTGAGCAGCTTGTAAACCATGGATTATGGACTTTCTTGATAATTGACGTTTGGCAGGAGTTTGATCCAAAGACACGATTGGCACCGCCTGATGACACAATCTCAACGACACCAACTCTGTAAAAAAATGAGTACGACGATTAGTCGCACAAGACCCCTAAAACTGCTGTCTATAAAATTAAACCAGTAGCTCATACTTACCTTTCAAATTTGTGATGTTCGGATAAAAATACATTTCACCGTTCTCCGACCCCAAGATCCCTTTCTCAGACACGTGAGATGGCTCAATATCCAAGTGCTGCAGCTTGTTTAAGAATATGCAGGCAACTTTAAACCCATCGTTGCGCATTCCAAGGCGAAGTTTCTTCAGGTTCGGCATTATTCTTGCTAAAGCCAGCATATCTGGTGCATTTACAAGCTCATGCTCCACAATTAGTTCCTCCATGTTTGGAAGCACTAATGTGTTCATTCCTCCGTCAAAAAAGTTGGTGTAAGCGATCACTCCCCTATTCTTTGGATCGCAAGACTCCACCAACACATCCAAATATGGGTATGTCATATTCAACCTGTGCTTTGAGACGTCGTCATAGTCTCCAGCGCCATCCAGAAAAACTAGAGTTTTCAACGCTGGCAATCTGGGTAGAAAATTCAGATTATTGCAAACTGGCCCCACCAACACCAGTTCCTTAAGGTGATGCAGATCAACTCCGAAAGGAAAATTTTGAGACAAGGGGATCGCGAACGGTGACCGACGTACAACCAACTTATGTAACGTATTGGAGTATGGCTCCAAAAGGTTGATGAAACCCTGCACATCATCTCCTTTGCCAATCTCTACTGCCAGAGAAGTTAAAGGAAAGGAGAGTTGACGCAAAATACCCGTAACGTTCGATGGGAATACCTCAATTGCAACCCCTTTTGCTTCTATGATGTCAAGTTGACTTAACTGGAAGGTAAATGCCAAGCCAAGTTGCTCCCGCAGTATTACAACAGATTCAAGTAATCTTAGCAATGGTATTTCAAGATTACTTTCACATGTGATCAATTTTAAGGTCCTCAAATTCGGGATCCGAGCAAGAAAATACATCCACGAAATTGACATCGGATTTTCGATGTCACTAAGTGAGATTTCCAGTGTGATCAACTTTTCCTTCAGAGTTCCAGGTGATGGTTGGAATTTTTCATCCCACACAGGAGTTCTGTCATTTTCTGTATGTGTATGACTTCTACTAACCACGCTATTTTCCAAATACAAATGTTCCAAATTTGGTGTCTCTTCAAAGAGAACGGTGATAAGCTCTTCTCGTGAGGATGAGCCATGATGATATAGTTCCAGGTGAGTCATCAATGGGCCAAAAGTGTTCCAAAATTGCAACTTGCAGCTTTCGCTGCTAGCCAATGCAATTTGGTTGAATATAACCTTGTACTTTGTCATTTCTTTGGAAAGCAACAGATTGGGGCTGTTGGACAGATTCATGATCATTAACTGGTCGAGGAAAAGTTGATCTACAAAATATATAAATTTTTTAAACATCAGAACTCGTTACAAAATTGTTTTTTAAGCATGGCATGTGGTTTGGAAGAATATAAAAAATATTAAAGGTTAACCTTCTATGTTTTCTCCAGGATATGGTGCATCCCTGACCGTCAGCCAGGCTTGTTGACGAATAGAGGGTAACGCCAATTCTCCCCATAACTTGCATACCAAACGGAAATTTTTCAAATCCGAAAGGCTGAATTCATTCACGGCAAATAAATTCATAACAATCTGGAAATAAAACAAACAATCATCTTCTGTGTAACAAAACTGTGTACAGGCGCTGATGAGAAAAAATGCTTTGTTGTTTCGTATAAATTATATTAAATTTTATTTATTTTTACCACATTATTGAGCATTGGATTTTCTCCCCTACATTTTGGTAGTGGAGCCAGTGGAGGCAAGGTTTTCTTCCTTTTGGATGAAGTAGGCTTCATTTTTTACACCAAAATGAATGTCGTGGGGAATCAAATGAACTTGGGAAATCACAAATGACTAACACTCTAACAAAATGTATTAACGCAATAGCTTTTATCGTTAAAACTAACAATTACACGTAGGCTTGAAAAACACAGACAACGAAAAAGATACGGTCCGACTCACGAGTGAGCTTCACAGCTTTACATGGCAGTGGACCGGTTGCCTTTTTTACACGGAAAGTCGCACACACAGTCTTACTTTTTGTCCATATATTTTTGAATGAATTTCCTATATTGACATCAGATTTACAAGCACAGCTGAATCAACCAGAAACTGAGTTGAAATCTAATTACAAATTGAAAACCCAAATTGGAATGCAATAGAAGGAGGGTTTTGGTGATACCCCGAGAGATTAGAGAGGTATTGAAGGGTCTTACATATCACATACATACATATATCACAGTAAATATCATTACTAAAAAAAACTGGAAATCTACAACACGACAATACATATGTAATATATATTCGTGTACCATATTGTGGAGTGTATAGTGTCTTTACTGCTGAGAGTGTACTTGCTTCTGAGAAATGTTCAAGTGAGTATAGTGGAGTTGTCAAAGAAGTATATGTAGTAGGTAAAGTATAAATGTGCTTATGTACATTATTATATGCTATTCGAACATGGTAGGTAAAGTAAAGCTTCGGTTTCAATAGTACTCATGTAACAAGTGAATACAGCTTCATTTACACTTTTAAGCTTTTAAGGTTTTGAACGTAGTGTACACCCTTTAGTTTTTGACATGAGAAACAAGCTTCTTTTGTGTCAAATTAAACCTACTAGCTGTGTGTACATAATAATATGGATATGAAATAAATGGGAATTTTGACGTCCATTTTTGTCGCACTCTTTCCTGACCTATAAAATTAATACAAGTTTGTGCTCTCAAAAAACAATTCATACGTCGCCAAGTTGTATGGCATTAGCACTCCTTACGCGAAACATTTACGTAGCGCAATGTCAAGGAATTGGAGATTCAGATTGAAACTGTTTATGATTCATGCAAGCCGTTGTGTAAGATGTCAATAACCTCTCAAGCAGTATCAATTTTCATTATCAAATAGATTTTCATTGCTTTAATGTGTCACATAACACTATGAATCTACCATTACCCCCATACTAGAGTTGACAGAGTTTTTCGTACGCACTTTTTACTGATGGGGGACCACTGGGGTTAATTTTCTTCAGCCTATGATGGCGTTCTACTTTCATTTACTAGCAACTCAAAAATCTTCCTGATTTATCGTCAATGTCACTTTAAAATGGCAAGAGATTATGACAGAAAATGATGAAACTATTGATACCTGGATCTGTTGTATGTATAGTAGTAGTATTCTTAAACATTAACAAAGTAAACTACAGTAGTTTTTTATGTATAAACAAAAATTAAATGTAAAAGGAGTTTGCTTGGTTGACTACCCCTTACTAAACGCACCTAACCTCCTACTAAAATCACTAAACCTATTGGTCCTTCATCTTGCAGTACTTAAAGAATACTGTACAAAAAAAGGAAAAAATAAGAACAAAAAGCCATATACCTACTCTTCTATGTGTATCATGAATACGCTCAATTATGCCTACAACTTTACATCACTGCAATTTTACTGCTCATTTCATTCGTCAACAATTTTTCAGACACAAATGAACCACGTACATGTATACACAGAGTTCAGTAGCAAATGCAATGATGAATAGCAAGTCTAGGAAGTTTTGAGCATAATCAGTGTGCTGTTGTGTACGCACTTCACATTAATGTAAATGAATGTGCGTTTTATGTATGTATCTAAGGAGGTTATATGTATGTATTGTCTCTAAGGAGGCAGTATTGCCTCAAATTCTCTCATTGTATGTAAACCTTGACTTTTTCGGAAATATGAGACATGAATATACGATGGGATATGGGGATGTGCAGGATTAGGATTTAAGATGTGACCCACTGAAAAGGGATACCCAACCCTTGGTCGGTGCCTTTGTGCCCTGTGCGCTTTGAGGGCGAAATTGTCCAGTAGAATATCGTGGTGGTGGAGATAAATATGAAAGGTCGGTATACGACGACAGTGACCTTCATGAGTTTAAAGGTCTAGATGATTTTTATGACTTGCTAGTTACACGTGATGAGAGCTTTATTGTTTCTGACAAGTAAATTAGCTGACTGTTATTTGATTCAACTTTAAGTAAAATACAAATGCGTTGATACACATGAATTTATGTATTGCTGCGATATTGTTAATTAGCCAACAGATTCGATATTTGGAACTTGTGAAAGATTCAATTTCTGTGAGGCTAGGAAGGGTGGAGACTCCACTTTCTCCCATAATTCTAGAACAGGAGATAGCGGTTCCGGTGAAAGCTACTATGATTGCTAACATTCCTTTAGTTAAAATTTTATCTCACGTTTACTTATTGATTTTGATTGTATTACTAACAGGACTCCATTTGTCAGGAAGAAGTGAAGTATATGGACGTTGACATGTTGTGGATCCACTGATCGACTACTCTCAATGGAAATACTGCCAGAATTCCACGCTGATTCTAATGAGGTCTTGTGTAATGAATAATCATCTGAATTTGTTTCTAACAAAACTCTTTCCTCATAAGTAGTGTAAGTTATTTTACTGGATTTACGAGTAATTTTTGAACTTCAATTTGGCATGAAACGTATAGCAATTAACTTAAAAAAATACACGATAAAATAAAATGCTTATGCAGACCGTATTAAACTTTACTTGTGCCCATTGATATGAACTGGCTCATATTTGTAAGGATATAGAGAATTATTGTTTGCGGGTTCTTTAGTTAGTCTAGATGAGGCACCATTTGATGATGATTTCTTTTTCACGTATCGTTGTACGCAGGAAAATCCCCGAATCCATGGATGTAAGTATTTGATATCAACCCTATGAGTTTGGCAGAAACCTATAAAATTTTAAGCATACATTAAAATACATACAAGATAGGTAGAGATGCTTGACCAAAGTTAGTTTAATTTAACTTACCTCCAGTGAGGATGGACACGATTACCCCAACAGAAGTTGTTATTAGAGAACCAATAAATGGATAAAGAATGTACGACAGCGTGTACAGCTTCTCCGGAAATTCACTAAAATTCCATAAGATTCAATAATGATGCGTTCGTTCTCTTCATAAGGCTAATCGGTTATGCCAAGATCGATTCTTACAATTCAGGAACAGCCGGCATTGTGTAATTTATAGCATGTGAGAAATCCGTGCCCACTGGACATTCATCAAGATAAGTAGGAAGACGAGGATTTAGCACATGGTTCTTGCCCAATATAAATGAATTAATGGCTATGAACATCATTGAGGATAGCCCGCCCAATATCCCCACAATTGCTCCCTTAACACGTAAGATAAAATGGTTAATACACACATGTTTTGCTAAAGCTACCGCCTGTGCATGAGTCACTTACATATTTATTCATGAAGGGTATGAATAGACCACATAAGAAAATCCCACCGAGTGGTCCACTTGTTGCTCCAACAGCAGTCATAACAACTTGGAAAAGAGCACCTAAATTCTGCGCCCCAAATGCAATTATAACGCTGAGTACTCCATATATGAGAGCTGAAATCCAATATTCCAAAATTCATTGAGGGATTAGTATCTTATCAAGTAGTTTGAGGTCCTATATAACTTGGAGAACATGTTTCTGTTGGAATCAATTTTTACCCAACACTTTGGTACAATGTGCTTGATTTTTTGACGTCATCTTTTTGAAAAAGTTAATTTTAGATAAAAAATCTTCCCATGTCACAGCTGCAAGTGAGTTGAGTGTTGAAGATACCGAGCTACAGAAATTATAAAGATTGTTCTTTACCGTGAGCGTGTTAGGTTAAAGAGCATTTAGCAGCTAAGTATTGAAAATAAAAATAAGGTACCTCAAAACAGCACTAAAAACACACGAGACAAAAATTCCCATCATTCCTGGCATAAACGCTAACTCTTCTATTACAAAGTAAGGAATGATTGCATCTGGCTTCTGAATTTTACCAAGTAATATTGGACAACATCCTGCATAAGTTGCTACAACTGTGGAGTTAAAATTTATCGAGATATAAAATTGCAGCCCTGCACAACGGAACACTTATAAATACGGTTAAATCATTTTATGAGATTATTACCACTAACTCCAGTAAACAATACAATCGTCATCGTAAAAATCTTCATAGGGATTGTAAACAGGAGTGCCCTTAGCAAAATTAAATTAGAATACTATTATTATTTAAAGTTTTATACTTAATAAGCTTAATGAACCAGATCATCCTGTTAATTGACACATTCATAAAATTCATGAAACATTCATGAAAGTACATTGGCGTTCATACTTGATCGCTGTCCGCAACGTTGGAAGACTGCAATAGCGTTGCACCTGAGGCTGGTGCGTCCCATACAGTGACATGACCGTGAAGCCATACCCAAGAAAGAAATTTATGAAATTATGACGCATAAATGGATCAAACGTAAAGCTAAAATTGAAAAGAAAACGATTGTTAGACTGATTGATAAAGTTACATTTTGCCACGTGCTTGTCTGCCTTTCGTGCCTACAGAATCTGTTTGGAGCCATCATCTGACCAACTGATAAAAGATAAGCGGTTATAATTTCTTTATCGTTTTCCTGATATCATTCAAACCGTTTAGGAATAATACTGTATTGGAACGATGGATTCCATTTCGTATGGAGACATCAGTATATCATCTCTATCATCTATCGTCTGATACTAAATCTTTCATGTGAGTTGCACTGATAACCCAACACATGTGGTATTGCAGTTATGTTCGTTGTAGATAGTGGACCACAGGAAATGTCATGCAATGGCTCCACACATATTCATTCATTTAGTTTCATAGGGATTAGGTTTGACCTACTCAAAAAGAACGAGTCGACCCTTCTCTCCTGCAATCTTGAAGGCTGTTATAATGCCACCGGCTTTGATGAAACCCTTTGTTACTATTGAAAACATGCCAAGCATGATCATAAGAAATTGGAAGCAGTCAGTAACCACAACCTAAAAATTGTAACATTAATAATATTCACATAAAATATCTATCGAATCAACACAAAAAATTATTTTAGAATATGCATTTTTAAAAAGTTATAAACCCGGGGTTTTATCGTATTTGACTCCTTACCGCTTTTAGTCCTCCCTATAACAATTAAGAGGATTTGAAATTCAATTTTACAACCACTGGCTTAGTATCAATTATGCAAGACTGTTGTACTTATGTACATCAAGTACCTATGCATACATATGTTAAATTAAAGTTTAATTTACCACTGCAGTATAAACAGTTCCTATCAATCCAATTCCACTAACAGATAACCAGATGGGCAAACCCTGCAGAGTAAATTCACAAACAATATGATTAGAGTTATGTAAAATCATGCTACTGAAGGATCCCACATCACGAGCTGAAATTATGACGGATAGTCAATAAATATGTATGGCAATCCTTTTCAAGCGGCCGCTTTACTGCATGATTGTACTTTCTCTTGGTTTCATTTAATAATCCATAATATTTAGAGTTTATGTCTCGATTTCGTCTCGCTTTACCTAATGTCAGTACTACACGACTCATGAATACTTTATCCGTGTGACTTGCATAATGCTGTCTCTAATTTCATGCAAGTCGATTACCGGCTTAAGGGCAACGCTTGAAGGTTACTAATAAGTCTGCAGACCTTACTATAATTCGCATGTTTAGTATTTATGTGTACACCCCACGGGCTCTGTGAATCTTGAGTAATATCATAATCAAAAAATGAGAAATGGCGACTTACTACAATTGCCTGCAGTGCAATGGCTGGAGCATATAAAACGACGCCGTTGATCAATAGAATTTGAAGAATGAAGGTAAAAGACGTAAGCCATCTCACCCATACGGAATCAAATCGACGTTCTAAGTACTGCAATTTAAAACAAAATATTATGCGTTATCAATCCATTCCTGTCATCAGTCGGCTCTCTACTTTTAGTCAAAACGCACGAGATGTGGATGGAAAATGATTTTTTTTGGCTCACCTCGTATACACTCGTAAGCTTCAATTCATAAAATACTTTGACATATATTAGCGTGCTCAAAGGTATAAAAATCATTCCAAGTATGGTCATGTTATAAATTTGTATGCCATATGAGTAAATTTCCGCTGGGTAGCCTGTGATAAGTAAAGAAAATGAATGGATATATGTTACTGTCAACAGGAAAAAAATTGAAAAATTTTGCTAAGAAATGATTGGATTGTATACCTAAGATTGTAATTGCAGAGAAATACGTGACAATCATGCTTGCTCTGAAATTTCAAACGCATATTATTTACTTCAAATTGAAATGTTACATTTTCTTTAATATTTTAATGCAATTGCTTTACGACAGCACTCACGCAATAGGTAATGCTTTCATGTTTCTTCCTCCGACAAGCATCTCTTCGTTCGACTGGTTTCCCACGCACGCATAGTAAACACCGATGCATATTGAAAATATAAGCGTTCCTGCGACGGCTACAATTTTCGTTAAAAAATTTATTTCAATACAAGTGATACTAGATAATTCAAGTGGATCAATTTACTTTGGCCGACGTAATAATGTTTCACGCACCTATGTAGTCAACTATACCAAAGTGATTAAATCCGAACATTGCAAATTTTTCCAATTTGAAACTGGTCACTTATATTAATTATTCTAGTCACAGCTTTTTTACTTATTCACAACAACAAAAAAACTTTTTTAAACTATCAGATCCCTGGTGAACAGTAGCACGTTCAGCCACTATTTGAGCATGCTCATTGAGGAGTAGTACAAACTTATGCGTTTCTAAAGTCGAAGTAAATGGAAAATTATCATGATTATCATAATCCCAGTTTGGAGAAGCATCCAGATATCACATTAAATATTATCCTTTGTTAACGCACTAAAATTGTCAATACTAATCCACGAGGTGTCAATTTGATGCATAAATATTTACAACATAATGTGATACATCTATCTGCGTATGTACCTACATTTTATGTGTACTTAATGAATGAATGAATGATATGGAAATGTCAATACATTCAATAGGTAAATTGAAATTACATCCAACTTGATAACGAACGAATGAAAAGTGTGATAGTGAGGGTAAATGACATGAATTGATAGTGCATTGCATCCAGTGTTTCTTAACAGTTAGTGAGTTTTTTTCTCCTTGAATGATGTTAAGTCGTCTTAACGTTTTGTCAGTTTTTCGTTCTGTGAAACATTCTATTCGTGCTTGAAATTTTTGAATGGCCTAACGCTTTAAATGGTATCAATCGCTTACTCATTAATTTTGTTAAGACTATCCAACAAAATTAGTAAACAACTCGCACGTGTTACTAACCAAGGTGATTGAGAACCTTTAAAGTTGCATTGGAATTAAGTGTGACGTTATGAGACAATATATAGGGTGGTTATCACAAGTGCATATATTATAATCAATCAAAAACATGATATACATAGCATTGCATTTCATTTTTGTGTACATTCCTTGTATTTCGTATCAATTTGATATGATATCATTTAAATAAATATTAAAAGCAAGAATTCAAACAAAACACGAGCATTATGAAAATTATTGCGTCTTAAACCAATGTATATTTTGTACGCGTCGAACATTGTTACTAATACATAATATATTAACATATTAACGACGTAGTGTGGAGATTTAGCTTCTGTTTGAGGATGACGAAGGCATACGATATAACAAAGGCCGAACTGCCTGATCATCGATTAAAGGCTTTTCTCCATTTTGTAGTTTAAGAGAATGTGTCGGTGACTCGTAACTGTAATACTGTGATGAGGTAGGCGACAATGAAGAAATCTTTGCATATTGTGGCGATGCAGCAGGAATGACGCGTGTGTAATGTCCGTTTGTGACATATCCCATTTCTTTTTCTTTTACAGACTTTTTTCTTGGCTGAACAAGGGGATGCAAATATTTCGGGTTAATATCTTTTGCCGAGCAGATTCCTAAATTGGGAAAAAATCATTTTAGTTATACTAAAACAACGGGTTAAATCAAACATGAAGAACTAACTTAGACAAAAAAAATATATCGTATTCGTACCTCCACTAAGGAGGCTAACAACGATGCCAACGGCACCAGTTATAATTCCACCGACGAAAGGATAAAGAATGTAAGAGAGAGTGTACAGTTTTTCTGGAAATTGTCTAAAAGCAACAGAAATGATCACAAATTTCTAGAAATCTTAATTCATTAAAATTTATAAGTAAGCTAAAAGGTGAAAGGAATATTGGGATCTTACATCTCCTCTACATGGGCCACTGTACGGTTGCTATTTATTGCTTGCATGGTTTCGTTAAGACATTCAGATGCAGTGAATGGCAATGGTATGTGAGATTTGTCTAAAATAAATGCATTGATGGTTATCCATATCATTGCTAAGAATCCTGTGACCATGCCCGATATGGCTCCCTAGAAAATGGAGCAAATCATCAGTTTAAAAATAGGAAACACGCTATAATTAAAGTATTATCAATCGAATATTTACGTACGTATTTATTAACAAATGGCATTAAAACACCCATTACGAAAACCATTCCAAGAGGTCCACTGAGAGCCCCTAGTGCTGTGATCGTTGCGGCCAATATAGACCCCATTTTTTGAACTCCAAATGCAAGTGCAATACTCAAAAGACCGTAGGCAAGAGCTAAAAACCAAGTAGTTATTCAATGAAGTTGTACTTTTTGCAGTTTCTCTTGCACTTAAATAGTAACTTACCAACAAAACGAATGAGATTAGCTTGACCATTAGGACTTAATCGTTTCATTGCTGGAATTCTGCTTAAAAAGTCTTCCCACGTTACAGCAGCAAGTGAGTTTAGCCCGGAAGAGAGGGTACTGCATTCATTGAAAACAGACATGCGTTTTTTATAAAGCTAATATCACCGTATGCATTGCTAACCGTAAGTGTTTATTTTAGCATATACTACTTACCTTAAAGATGCACTGAAGACACAAGCTGTAAAGAGTCCCATCATTCCAGGAATAAAAGTTAGCTCATTTTTAACAAAATGTGGCACAATGGCATCAACCCTAGTGATGGCCCCTGTTGCCATTGGGTCACATCCTGCATATGATGAAAAAATCACAATTCCAGAAAGTAGACAGAGTCCAATCGTAAAAATATTTAGAGGCATGGCGAAAATAGTAGCTCTGTAAACAATCCGTAACAGCCATAATGATGTTAAAATGTGTTTTTTAAAAAAAAATTGGAGATAGTATTAGAGCATTCTAAAAGTTGATCTCAACACTTCATACTTAATAGCATGACCAAGCGATGGCAGACTGCAGTAGCGTTGTACTTGAGGTTGATGTGTTGCGAATCCAGTGAATATTGCAAAACCAGTGCCAAGAAAAAAGTTGAGAGTGTTATGACGCATGAAAGGATCCACCGTCAAGCTAGAAATGTGAATATAAATATTATAATAATGCCACGCCACAACTGCTCTCATAGTCAACGATATAATATGTTTTGCTTTAAGCGTGTGTGTTGTGTTTGGCATCTACGACTTAAATCTTTGGAATCAAGCTCATGGTTATATGCAAGTACTAGTGCTTCATTGTTGTACCATGCATAATTAGTTTACAAATGCATAGCACAGTTAATGTAATTTCCAGTAAGCAATATAAGAATAAGCTCTGTTACTACGTAATAAAGATCGCTATGCAAATTGTTGCATACCATTACGAGTAACTTACTTGAAAAGTTCCAATCGTCCCTGTTTCCCTGCTTTCTCAAATGCTTCTATTATTCCTCCGGACATGATAAAACCTGGTTAACATGATTTTTATTAGCATGGATACTGATAATTTTCGCTTATTTACTTTGATGAGAAAATTTATTTCGGGATTTCCCACGATTTATTCATATGCAAATAATGCACCCAAAAGAAATCGTTCACTAACCTCTGATAATTATTGCAAACATCCCAGCGAGAATCATTATAAGCTGAAAAACATCAGTCCAGACTTTTTTCCATTAAAAAGAATGAGAGGAGTTAAAAAAAATAAAAATAATCCGATTTTAGCATAAATTTTTTTATCCCTAAATATTTTTTCGTTAAGTAAATATATATTTTTTAAAACAATAGTAAACTCACCCACTGCCTTCAGGCCTCCCTATACGAATGGGATTAAGTAAACACATTAGCAAGAGAATCTGTCAATGGTGTGCCGTTTTGATTTTTAATATTTGAAAATAATTACCATGCTAGTGTAAACCGTTGCACACAATCCAAGACCAACGACAGACTGCCAAAGTTCTAAGCCCATGAACGCACTCATAGCGATTGAAGGTGCAAACAAGCATACACCCATGAAAACTGTCATTTGCAAGATGAAAATGAAGGATGCAAATAGGCGTACGAAACTGGATTGAAATCTATGCTCTAAATACTGAAAAAGTTATCATACGAAATTAGATTTAATTTTATACAGTAGCTGGAAAGGAGCCAAATATTAATATTCTGTTTAGTCCATGAACATACCTCGTACACACTGGTCAGTTGCATTTTGTAGAAAACAGTCATGAAAAAATAGACACTGAAGGGCACAGTTACTATGAAACTGATGGTGTTTGTAAAAATTTGGATTCCATAACCATAAACTTCCGCCGGATAGCCTTAACATATAATGCTTTAATTAAGTAATCTGTTTGATTTTATGAAGAATTCATGAAACGATAAGGTTTAACAAGCATAGTTTATATACCTAACACCGTTACTGCAGACAAGTACGTCACCAACATGCTTGCAGCAATAGGTGCGATGCCCATGGACTTTCCTCCCAAAAGTAAGTCCTCATTTGTCTGTTGTTTGGCAATAAAGCCATAATATATTCCTATGAAAACGGAGAAAAGTAACGTCGCCGCAACCACAACGTCTTTCGAAATGTAAAAAGAAAATAAATTATTAATTAGCGTCTTGTTAAAACCTGAGATTTCAGTTTGTCCTTTAGTCTACAGAATTGCAACTTACAATCAGGCCATTCAAATAAGTTAGCCATATTTCTGTCGAATTAGTATCTCACTCGGTGAACAAAACAGTTTAACTTAAAAACCAAAATTTCAATTTGCTACTAAGGTAACAAAATTAAAAAGGCTTCAAAAGCTTCACTCTCCCAAGTTTTGAAAACTTTTGCCTGTCCAGCACAACCAGAGTGATGATTTCGCGAAGCCTACCTCGGAACGACAAAAGAAAATTCGCAGTCCACTCTTTCTTATCATGGTAATTACGTTGGCTATTACTACACATTCAATTGGTCTATGTGTCAATCAAACTAAATGCAGGCAGGTTGATAAGAATTTCCGAACCGAATATATAAAACATTGTCCACCACTTTAAACTGATGAGTTAACTCAAACCAATTTCCTATGAATCAACAAGAGATACAATAACATAATTCTATTTTCCTTGTCTCCAACAAACCACTTGAACGATACTGAAATCTCAGCCGCTCGTTTACATTATATACTCAATGTTTGTATGCTATCATCATCATTCTATAATCATTCCGTACATTAACATTTTTTAACTTTACGTGCCTTCCATAAGTTCCATAACATAACCAACGAAATCCAGTCTGCACATACATGTAATTTTTTTCTTGCTAAAAACTGCTGGGGAGCATAATGATGGTAGCGCAAACACGTCGTTAGTAATGGGTATACCAACACCACCACCAACAACAACTCCATTGCTTTTAAACTGAGGGTTGTTTTGTTTACACAAAATCATCCCATACATCATATCTTGATCATGAACTTTAAGAATTGAAACGCATATATTGTCCATACACACATACATACATAAACATAATATATGCACATATATGCTTATGAGCCGCTCAGAAAATATGGTGTAAAAACGTTTGTCTTTGAGAATCGTGATTCGTCTCATTATAAAAATTTACCTGAAGTTTTAAGGACAAGTGTAGAAAATATATTACGTGGTTTCCCATCAACATCTATATAAGTACATAAGTTTTTTTTTCTTTCGCTTCTTCCACCTACTATAAGGTTTCAACTAGCATTAGCTGGTGAGAACATAGCTCGTGATGCATAATAATATAATAGTGCTGCATATTACAATTTCAATCAAAGGTGAGATGAAACTTGATATCGTCATCGTCACCTACACACTCAATTGGGACTGCAAACTAGCTATATATATAATAACAGAACTTAATAGCTTGTTAATAGCAAGTTGAAAGTGTGAGGGAGATAAAGATTTGTAATATGTCTAGAATTTTAACAACATTCAACCAATCTGCACCCAAACAAACTTCGGATTTGATGCGAGAATGGCGTGGATCACACTCCATCCTTTTTGGCATTTGGGTGGAAATCATTAAGGAAGTGGTCTCGTCCTCACTAACAAAGGAGTAGGCGGTAAACTACAATGCTTTGTTGTGTCCTTCCTTACGCAACGAGTTTTGTGTTATGATTGTTATGGGATTTATTTCATAGGTGCATATATTTATTACATACAGTAGCCGCTTGATTTATCGCTTCATTGTTAGTTGAATGCTGCTCTATTACATTATTTCTCAAGTCTGTGATAATAATCTTTTTATGTGACTACCTATAACATTAATTGGAAAATTGGAACACATGCTGTCAATATCATACATCATTTAATTGTAATTACGGTGTTTTTACTACACGTTACAAGATTTTGATGTGTAATGCATGCATGCGTTATCGTAACGATGAACGGTGATTGTGATTTGATTTATCATTCAAGTTCAAGCTCAAAACAGCATTCTACATGGAATGGTAAATCAGAGCCGCTTTTATGCAATCTTCTTAAAAATAGTTCAGTGATGAGAAGCCGATGTCAATATTTTACATGTAAAATCGTCCCGTCATTCGGCTCAATCAAATTGATACGTGAGCAAACAGTGATGCAATTCCAATTAGATGATAATGGGGTATTGAACACCGGAAAGTTCGGTGATTTGAGAATGACTGATAGGATTTTTTTATAGGTAGACATATTCAGCATTGGATAAATTTAGTAGTTTAGTTTTGGTAGCTCGTGACTCTTTTATGAGCTGCGTATTTCATAAAATCTCATATGTATAATTAGAGGTAGGCGGTAGGTTGTAATAGCTGACAGCAAATACGACATCTATTAAAGGTATATTTATTACCGCAACAAATTGATAACTAAGATATTGTTGTAAAAGGGTAAGAAAAATATCATGAAGATTGAGTATTTTTTTTAGAAATAAAATTGATGCCTCATATTTTCAAGGAAAATCCTAATTCCATGCACCTTTGCATTTTATCGTCATTATAACATAATATTCTCCACACTCCATGTACTTCAAGAGTGATTTTAGCCTCTTTACGTCATTATTTTCCGCCAGCTTTTTTTGCCGTGTGTGCATTTGTAAACATGCTACCTAAATGATCATAGTGCTAATAGTTACTATATTGATCCTCCACTTGACTCATTTGTTGACACTGCTGTACATGAATTATTGTATTTTTACCAAAAGTCCACCCAGTATCTTTTCAGTCCACTTAATGCAATTTTACCACAATTTTTTTAAATCGCAATCGTTTTTCCATTGCGCATATATGTCAGCAGCTAATTTTGTTTTCTTATTATTTGTAAATAAATATGGAATCGAGTCTACTATGATGCATGACTGCTGTTTGCAATACAGAAGCCGACAACGACAGCTACTAATTATGGGAATTTTTAGGCAGTGTTAACAAGAAGTTAGCACATTTTTTATAAGCCGAAGAAATTTTGTTTGTGATATTTTTGCAATCGTAAGTGGAAAATAATTGTTTATATCATATTCCTTTATATTTTGGTATGGTTTTTAAACCAGGGTTTAATGACTTTGCAAAGAAAGCACATAAAAAACATTTAGCAAAGTTGTAAAGGACGAACAATATTTCTCGAGTATGGGCGTTCGTTATGTAGTTAGCTTATAAAATGAGACTGTTGATGCTATGTATGTTTGGCTTTGTTAGGCATTAAACGAGACTTTAGAATTACTCTCGTTATTCAAAGTAAACTCTGTATATAATTAACAGCAACATTTATTATTACGTAAATATGCTAAAGGGAATGCTAACCAACACAAGGTCACATTAAAAAAGAGAGTTTTATACATAAAATTTCCGTAATTAAAATGTGCAATACATGTCACACACAGTATCTGTCATTTTACTATTAGCTGCACGACTTTAATTTTATGTATGTATCTTGACTTAAAAACTTATGTTAATAGTAGTAGCATATATTAAGAAAAAACCAATGCACAAAGAAAGTGGTTGGCAATTTTGAATGAATAGCATTTGATTTTCCGAAATTAAAATGTAAAATACTGAAATGGCGATACTTGCTAAGGATATAAATTCAAAAACACCAATGAATATAATATTAAAGTATTAACCATTTATGAACGTGAAACGTGTATGCGAACACTTAAATGGGCTATTTCTTCGTGGAACCCACCAACCAAGCATTGTGAATTGCATTATAAGTTTTTCCTTTGTAAAAGAGAACATCAGCAAATATTTCAGTAACTACATCGGAACTGGGAAAACAGCATCAACTTGTAAAGCTTCATGGAACCCAAAACCGACAAGGACATTAGGAAGTATAGTAAAATGCATTGTATCCATACATTGACATTTCCATATTATTTCCATAAGCCGAACCTTTCCTGGTAGTCAGCAATACAAACACTACCCATTGTCACCAATTGTGTATACATTGAAAACACAATCCGGGGAGCGCATTAAGCTCTGAATAAAGGAGCACACAACGCAACATTACAATTGTGTAACTCTATTTTCCTTCCGTGGACATGAGCTTAACATTAGTTCATATCCAAATGCACCTATTTTATGCAGCTGCATGCAGAGATCAGAAGGCACACACTTTGCTTCCCTCATCTTCATAACATTTGGGTTCAGTCGCGTCTCTGCTGCTCTGAGGACAAGATCTCTGTAGTTTTCTTCGTCTCGTGAGCTAACCCATGTGCTTTTCGTTCTATCATACTTCCTTTATATACAAGCAAAGCATTTCCAACTGAATGAGTCCTGCTGGCTCACCAAAGCCGAATAAAGCTACTTGCCGGATTGGCCTGTATGTGTCTAAGTTGATGCATAGGAAATCAAGGAGCAGAAACTCTTACAACTTATACTTATAAGTTTAATCAGTCTTGAATGAAAAATTACATCCAATTCCTGTATGAATTATTTAGTCAAACTCTTAGCGGCTACTGAAAAAGGTTGAGTTATTATTATCTCGGTAGCAACTCATTTTTCATTGACTATAACCAAGTCTAGGAAAACCTAAAATTCCAAAAAAAAACTATAGTGAAATAAGTTAGTTTTCTAGTGATTGGCAAAAAAAAATTGCGAGCAACAAAAGAAAAATAACACTGCCCATTGAACACTCCCAAGTGTCGAACATAAAAGTGGTGAAAAGACTTGGTGGCACGTCCTTTTACTTGTTCCAGTGACTACTATTTTGGAAAGTATAACAATAACACCGATTTGTCTCAGCCAACTGACTGCCTCCCTGAATCTCACATTGCCTTCAGCCGTCGTGGTTCTCCAGGAAAACATAAGGTAAACAATAGAAAATGACACTAAAATATCTGTTTGGGGAGATTTTGTTTTTATACTCCTCGAATGTATACAGTTTTAGGCAATATCTGTTATTTTCTCTTCTCAACCCCATAACGAGCTCGTTCTGTCATTCTTTCCAAAAAAATATGCTGCTCACAAATTAAATTTATGTCTATTTACCCACATACATATATATTCATCCGTCTATGCCTATTTAGTTTCGGTTAAAATATTTTGTTGGGTTGTAAAAAAAATTAACAGCACAAATGTTTCCTTGTCATGCATTCACTTCAAAAGTTAAAAAATCAATTGTCTTCAAACGTTGAGTGTTGATATGTGTACAGTAAAAGCTATGGTAAAACATTGTAATTACTGCGTGAATTCCCAATAAGTAAACATGACACATTGACAAAAGTAGCTAGAGATCCCCCAAAAACCCTTTTCCCGTAACTTGTTACATTTTTGGTTCCTCACCAGCAAGGTAGATTTCCTGGCCGGATATACTTATAAGTTTTATTGCGGATTTTACCAGAGGCTATGTAACTCTAACGTTTCGGTAATAATATGAAAAAAGGTAAAGTTTTTTTTGGTGGCCGGTTGAAAACATTATTTTGTTCATGGGTTGACATATGCGTCTGTTTGTTTGTGGTTCACATACATACACAGACGAGCTGGCAGACAGGAACAACGAGTATGTCTGCGCATAAAGTTTTCTGTTTTTGGTATTTTGTATATGTGTGTGGACATAGTGAAAGCAAAGCAGGAAGCAAACTTTTGCTCTTTTAAACAAATCCATAACTTAGACTAAGCAGAGACGCCACAATGGAAAAAATTTATATGCTTTATCTGTTTTCTTTATTCCTCATACCAATTTTCTCGGTAATGCGGATATGAAGGTTTAAAAACGTTTGTTCATTTTTGTATAACCCGTTAATTTCATCTCATTTGAATCGTTTTCTTGTATTCGTAGAAAGCCATGTATTTGTTTACACAAACACCTACAACACAACATATAGTTGGTTATTGGCAGTGGAAACGTTTATATTTTATATAGAATGTATGTGTGTATATATATTCACAAATTTTATTAAAAGCAGTGGCTTGAGAAACAATGAAGTAAATGAGAACACTATCTCGGATCTCTAAATGAAACAGTCAGTTCTAAATTCAAAATATCTATTTTGCGTGCTTTTACATCGTTTCACCTTACTTGTTTCTATGCTTCATCCTTGTCCTCTTTGCAAACGGGAATTAAATGAAGGGAAGGAAAAGGAAAGCCTTCTAATTCTTTGTTTGGTAATTTTTACAGTCCACACCATCCACACATTTAGACATTCATCAATGCAATGACTTGTGCTCTCACTCATATTTCTTTGTGTGCGTATATGTGCGAGACACCGAGACAGTGAGGAACATAAGTAATATGGGAGTGTTTGTAGGCTTCATTCAAGTAAACACTTAGCATCCTCCGAGCTGATGATTAAATAGGGAAAATGAAAGTGTGTTGACGTACTAGGATTATATGATTTTTTTCCTAACCAACTGACAGCTAACATATAGTAAAGGAGCACGCATGAAACATCGGTTTGGTTTCTTCCAACTTTCATAAGGATAGATGAAACCCCGATACAAATATATCTAACCACATCAGGCAGCAAGTATACGAGTGTTTGTTGGATGAAAACAGAACTCTCATATGTACACATTTATTTCCGAACCAAATGGTTGAAAAAAGAGTAATGGTAGTTTTGGGAACAGTTCAGGCTTCGGCAAAATATATGTTACGTTGTCAATTTCCTATGATACTCACAATCATTGGTATGTTGAGATGGAGGATAATTTTTTTGCGTTCATTTCCATTCAGCTTCGTGTTTGAAAACCATTCTTCAAATATATTGAACTGAAGGGGCAATAAAAGGGTGCCGAAAATTACGTACGGAGTAGTAGAAGCAAGTAATGACTACAATATGTTCGATTATCTTGGAGAGTATATTCGTTAATAGTTAATATCGGTATCATTATTAGAAATCATAGCACATCTAACCAGTTTTCCTCCTCATTCATGTTTCATTCATATTGCATAGTAAAAAAATCAGATAAAACATGAGTGTCGCCTTAGTATTATAGATGCACATTGTCTGGACTTTATTTTTACGCATTTAATATTAATTTTTTTTAGGAAAAAAAACTTTCATCACCAACTTTTGACACTAGTCAAGTACAACCCAACGCAGGGAAGTTCATATTTTTTTGTTGATTGCATGTCAAGTAAAACTCGATTTTTATATCTTTATACACAGCCTGCACGATGGGAAAAATACTAGGAAAGTGTAAAAATAATATTCATGCGTTTACAAAGTTTACGCATCCAAAGAATCATCACCAAAACATATACTTATGTTTTAAGCTGTTGTAAATCAAAAACAGTTTTCCAGCAACGGACGTTTATACAAATTTCGAATTGTCGGCGACAATAAAATCCAACCCAATTTGAAATAAATGTGTACCATGCTACGTGTCACTGGGCTTGAAATGCATTAAATGGGGGTTCTTAATCATTCTTAAATTCATTGAATGGCACATTTAATACAGTATGGTTGCTGTGACCGTGAAACATTGAAACAGAAGGTAATAAAATTAAAAAAAAGAGTAGGGACTTGCTCTAGAGAAATAATGGTCTTGGTCTCCTTCTAAATATAGTTTGTAACCACATAATGTAGAAAACATTGTGTCTTCTTCCGAGTCAATCCAATCTGGAGACATCCCTACATGCGGCTCTTTACTAGAACATCCAATTTTTACGCTTCTCACAATTACATCCCTAAAAGTGGACAGAGCATAACCACATTATGTTTAGCCTTTTCGGCTCCGTTTTTAAAACTCTGCTGACTATCACAATGTGTGTTCGTTCGTCTTCGGGGGAAAAAGTTTGAAGTAAAACATGGGCATTAATTTTGAAGGGTAATTTTTACAAAGCAACTGGAGAATGCATTTAAATGTTGTTTTTGTATTCGTTCCATAGCGAATAATAAATGCAACAAGAACAATTGTTAAAAGTGGGGGCACGTCATCATCGTCATGATTTTGTGATGGTTGATGATGTTGAGCACCATAACGCAACGCCAGTTGCATAAGGTATGGATGAAATGAAGTGTAGGGAAGTGCATGCAGACTCATATATCATTCATTTACAAAAATGCTGCACATTATATGACGCATACTAAAACTCATTCACTGGCTCAGTTTGAGCATGTATTTATTCCCTTTTTTCCATTCAGCATGAGCATCATCAGTCAATAATAAGAACAAGTAGTTGTTGCGCTCCTGCTTTAAAAGAAGTCGGTCTGTGAATTTACTTGTCTACTTGACTTCCATTCCTTCCTTCCTGATGCATACCAACACAAATGACTGAATAAGAATTATGGGCATCCTCCACTTTCGATCTCAGAAACTGCCAGTCCAAACTTCCAACATTATATACATATAATCTTTTTTTGATACTCCTGCCGTCAATCCACTATAAGCCCATGAATCCGTTCTTTGTCTCTACTTCGCATCACATAAAAAGTAAAAAGTAGTAAATAGAAAGAAGGAAATGCTTGTTTTTAAATCAAAATCACGAAAGGTATGTGCAATGAATGCCACTTCCGTACTGCTTAATACATGACTTACATTCTTACTTGATGGAACACCACATCGTAAGTTACATGATCATTCCCGGTAATGTCATGCTTTCTGCAGTGCACATCCTGCACACAAAAAACTTACGGAATAAATTGGAAATGTAGGACAAATGAAGGAAGAAAGCTATAAATGAAAAAGAATAAAATTTGACGAGGAAGTAATAAAAAAACAGAAAAGAAGAGGAATGTAGAAAGTTCCCCGCAAGGGTATAATGTACGAAAGGAAAAGGGAGCAAAGTTAACGTTCCACTCTAGCTAGATTCGTCAAAACACTGTGCTTTACAAACTATAAACAAGAAAGAGAGCTTCGGAGGCATCATACCATCATCAGCATCATCATACCGGTGTAATTTCCGAAATGTAAGAAGCTCCGCTTACACATATACTTATGTGTATATTATTTATATGACAATAATAGTAAACAAATATATAACAAGCTCACTGCATCGCAAGTAGCACAAGGCTACGTTGAAGTCACAGACTAGTGCGTATTGCATGCAACTTTCTTTCAACACCTTGTGACATTAAGCTTCCGATTTTACGCTCAACCGTGCTAAGAACAATGATGCTTACTTACCCATATAAAATGCATACATTATGTAATGTTGTTATCTTGTCCACATATATTATTATGGATGGATCAGTGGGGAGCGCGTATGAAAGAATCCACAAGCTACTTTGACTTCATCATCATTCCAGGAAAAAAGGCTGCAACATTCATGAAGCCCTCGGTTTGGCAATATTCTTTTTTCATGGGATTAAGTCTCTCTCTCTCTCTCTCTGCAATCGCCAGCATTTTTCCCAGTTTGCAAACGTAATGAAATTAGTTTAAGCATAGATAACAACAATCCTTTCTTTTGAGTAGCGAGGAAAAAAAGTAGGTTTCCATGAAGTGCCACAGAAGTTGGGTTCGAGTAATGGCAGCATCTCGCATAATATTTTTGCATTATGTTCACAACCCACTGTACGTGACATTTATGTTGACACTCAAGGAGCTTGTAAAAACCCAACTATTGTCGAATGACTAGCTAACAAAAAAGCTATCACAAGGTACTAGATAAAGAGACGTAGACTACTTACATACATATGGATGCACATAGGCATGTAATAATAATACTCAAGTATGTATGTAATGTAACGAGTCTCTCTCTAGAAAATAGCGTAAACACCAAAAGATTTGTCTACGTATCATATTGAGTAAACCAACTTTTGTATCAAGTGATGTGCTTCAAGTAGACAGACAAAATCGATGACCTGGTTCGAGTTTTTCCAAAATATATGTGTGTAAGACCATCCTGGAGACAAAGTTGGAAGAAAAGTATGTAATTCGGGTGTACTCTTTAGAAAGATACTCACACTTTTAGTTACTTCATGAAAGTTGGTTGCTCCTCCTTACAATGACTTAATCACATGGAGTTTCAGAGTAGAGGAGACGTACGTAAATTAAATTGAGGATGTTTATGACATGCTTATTGACCATGCAAGATTCAAACTGATTACATTATACTCACATGAATTCCTGAAGATCAATAAAATGCACTTACATGGAACACTGAAGACTGAGAGTTCATTTCCCTGTTTGTTACTTAACTACTAACTCCAATCTGAATTTCGAAGCGGTGGAGAGTTTTTTCATTCAGTCAAGTTTTCCTGAAAGAGAGTGCCGACTGTAAATGTGCTATTTTATTTATTTTCTTCCAATGTTTATCCCCAATTCAGATATTACTCATAAAATCGGAAACAGATTTTTTCAAGCCTTATTTGTACTACGATATATTTAGAAGAGTTTGTTGTTGTTAAGTCTCAGTTGAGTTTGAAAGCATGTAAATCAAATCACTTGCAATAATCTGACACCCCTTGCTAAGCTTATTTTCAAGTGGGAGTTGTTACTACTACCAAAACTACAACTTCCGAGTAGAATCCTCTTTATTTTCAAATGTTCAATGCGTCATTCGAAAATTTCGGGCATGTCACGTCACGATTGGGTGTCCTACTGACGAAAGCAATAGAGGTATTAAATCGTCAAAATAAGCTCATAAATACATCCGTGCTGCATTCTAATAAAATAGTACTTAATAAACTGCATTTTTACGGTTGCAGTCAACACCATTCTAAAAAAAATTCTTAATACCATGATGTTTGACGTATTATCAGTGTTTACACAAGTGAGTGTGTAGTTAGGTGCGAGTAAATACATAAGAATCACAATCAAAACAGGTATTTAGGTCGACGGACGGACGGAAAGAAAAAAGGAATCCCTCTCGCCTAACAAACCCATATTGCACCCAGAAAAAAAATATGATTACTGCACACCACTGACTGACTCTTCCATTCCGTTCCTTTCGACCTTACGTCATTGCACGCTGCAGTTTGAGCTTTCCATATATGAAAGAGAAATATCAACATTATGACTGCACCATGAGTTTCCCTGCTCAACTGAATTAAGTACATGGTGACACATACACTCTTATTAATAGTGCATTTATACGCATAATTTTGTGATGGCCTAGTAAATAAATACTGAAATCAAATAATAATAATAATGCTGCACTTAGGCATAATGCATTGGGAAAAAAGGTTTTGATACTTGCATCCTTTCTTTGTGTTGGATGTTGGATTTACACACTTACTTTTGGAATAAAAATAAAGTAGAATGATTTATATAAATAATATGTATACTGAATGATATTACATGCACAAAACCTTTTATATTACAAGCGATGACGAGCAGATTATTCTTCAGCACGAATCTCTGAAATCATTAATGCTTCTCATTATTCCACAATTTCCCAACGTTTTTTTTTGTAATCATTGTCGGCACACGTTGAGAATACAGTCAGAAGATATGATGGGATGGGATTGTAAGGGTCCTCCTCACATGCCTTTTTCGTTTTTACATAGTATTCTAAACATGTTTTCATCCGTCTCTTTCCCGAGCATCTGCACTCCACTCACATCACAACAAAACATTTTATTCATTTTAATTCCGTTGCAGTTGCATGCAAAGCATTTCATCCAGCGTAGACAGCTGCACTCTAAATGTGTGGTGACATTTTGTGTATATGGAATGAATTGAGTAGTCACTCGTTTTGGACAATCATTGTTCATCCTGCTTCTTAGAATGCAGCATCACAGCGTTTCTCCGCTATCTCCAGCAGCTCAAGACTGTGTAACGCCCTGTTTCTTGGTTTTTTAGCTGATGTTGATATCACGTACATTTGATTCAATGAGTGAATTCTCTTTTTATTCTGAGTAGATTGTGCTAACTACTGCTACGTAAGTGCTTGTTCATGTCATTTTGTCCATTTTTTTCCATAGAAATGTTTAGTATAAACTATATATTATGCATTCATAATATTACTTGTACGCAATAATGGGCTAACAAAATCATCAAAATGATGTAATTTGACCTTATGATGATTCATTTAATTTTAAAAAATGGCATGCCGATGCCCATTCATGGAAAGGACCAGATTGACATTTTTCATCATCATGTGAAATTACCATGCGTTTTTATTTCCTTCAATGGAAAGCGCTAAATGTTGTCATTTATTTAATGAGAATTTTTAAGCAGCTTACATAAGAAAAATATTTTTTAAATGGCATTTCTTTCTAATGAAACATCGGTACTTTCGACTATTTTCTTGACTTTGGACTGTATATTTTATACACATCAACAAGCAATAAAGCTGGATTTAGCTTTGCAATTAATGGAGACAGTTTCTATAACGGGATGATGACTAACGCATGTCTTAATCGAGTTGCATGACATCACAATCATTTATATTGTCAGCGTTAAAAAGCTAGGTTGCAAAGCTTGCTGAAACAAGAGTAGCAAGTATATTGTTCTCCGGAGCTGAAGTGAATTCATGGAATGCAGGTAATTAATTCCTGCCACCTGCCTGCGTTAAAAATGAGTTGCTAATGTTTTTTCTCTCAGTCGTATAGTTTATCTCATTTACTGTTGACAAGATGACATGGATAAGTACGAATTTAAAGGCATGAAAGTATGCATGCTGGAATTTTTAAAATGGACGGTTACAATATCCAAAACCATTTTTACTTTCATGCTAATTGTAAGTACAAGTGCTTCAGCTTTTTTAGGATACAACACCAAAAAAGGAAATCGGTGATCTAAACTGTACTTGGCAGGCAAAAGAACAAAGAAATAAACATGTGCCCAATCTTTAACATAGAAAAACATTTGGCTTGAGAAAGGTTAAGTGAATTGTATTGTAGTTTCACACAAAACGTAGGAATAATATACAAATCCTCTTGCACTATTTAGATTTTGTTTGAGCTGAACTATGAAAAAGCCATTCTTTTCGAATTTTTCAAAAATATTTTTAGTGTTCTTTTTTGTAATTTTATTCGATACTCAATGGTAGCTACGGTGAAAATAGTTAGTTCATATTTTGAATTAAAGTTTTGTCATGAACTTATGATGGAATTTAAAATCGCCAACAATTTTTTTTTCTCTAGCCAGGGATTTATCTATTTGAAATTCAGTTGTAAAAAGATGTTGAAAAAAAGCAAACAAGGCGCAAACACGCTGACTCATTTATAGACTCGAGGACTCGGAACCAATATTTTTTTTAATAAAATGATGATATAGACATGATGAAATCCAACGAGTAATGAAATCTGAAACTTGATTTTTTATTGCAGCATAAAAAACTTTTGTACTTCAATAGGAACGTAGAAAAGTAATAAAAAGGAAACATTACTGTTTATTTTACAACTTTTTTGTCTTACGATTATGGCAATGTTATTTGCATATAAAAATTTCAAAAAAATTTAGGCAGTAGGAATGTGTCTTGTTTATTTTAGCTGTTCCATTTCTTGTTATATGCTATACTTTTAAAATCAGTCTTATCGTGGGGTTTCTCCTTTCGTGAGTAGGTGTCCAAGTATTGATTTAACAATTATGCAAGCAGTTAAATGAACTCGGAAATTAAATAGCTTAAAATCAGCGTCTACAACTGTTACAGGAACAAATTTGAACGAATAAACAAACAGATAGATAATACGTATGTTTGTGTGTACAACTTAATCCATTTGCCCGAGCACCATTGACCATACTCCTGTTTCAGTGTCTTAGTTACGGGCAGGGATTTTGTCGGAAGATGATGAATTGTGTAAACAACATTACCATTGATATATCTACTCTTGAAACTAGACATATAGTATATTACTGCTATTATTATTAACTTATTTGCTACGTTGAGTAGTCACGGGTATTTTAAGCACAAAAATTCTCTAACAGGATACATGCTAATGAAAAGAACCATTTCTGCCATCTAATCTTCAACCCTTTTTCAAAAGACTTGAAGATTGGGTGGTGTTTCACGACTGTGTGAGATTGTCTATGAACCTTGTTCCCATATCACATTTCATCTTGTGAATCTTTAATCATTGGGGTCAAAGGTGTTGTTATAATGGGGGAGAAAAGTCAGCTCCATTCACATCTCCGCTCCGTGCTCATAACATGAGTATGACTAACGTAATTAGTAAAATACCAATAATAAATAAGCTCGTCGTACACGATGTTGGTGACATTTTATTATCTGCTAATTTTATTACCAATAATGAAATGTACACTTTGTATCTCCACTCTAAACTTTAGCAAAATAGCTAGTCAGATAACGACTTGCTGGTGGTAGAAATTCCAAAACCTTTTGATGCTTACCTACTAAATAAGTCATAATATTTAAGCTTTCTGGGCAGCTTCTCTCAAAATGACAAATAATAATATTAACATATATATTTTGAGTTATGACTCAGACTCAGTATGGTTCACTAAAAAACTGAAAAGGATCCTTGTAATCCTTTTGAATCGTAAAATCTGTTTCCACACCGAGAATAATGGCATAATAATACAACCACCACCACCACTACATTATATACAGAAGTACAAAAAGACGATAATGAAGTACTTTACCCTATGACTCAAGAATGCGTGTAGGAAATCCATACGTTAAATACTGAACGCAAAATGCTGCTTAGTTTTCAATTAGAACTTTGTTCATGCTTATCTTCCGAAAACATTAATCAATTGTTAAAATTGACAGAAGGAATTACTGAGAGTAGAATGCCATGCACAAGATTATTGATAACTCCTATCATGTTGTAGAAGGGGATGTACAAAACAGTTTACCTTCGGTAAAAATGATGCAATGCATGTACGAATTGGGAGGATGCTGCTTCTGCTCCTTTCAGTTCTTTGATCGAAGAAAGTAATTAGTTGGAATGATGAACTGACTTGAAACAATTTTTCAGTCTACCACAGAATTTTATGAGCAATATGTTTGTAGTCTGGCCGGGTGAACATATTTTCTTCTACTTTTTCCAGTGCAGTTTGATGATCAACCACAAAAGCAGTTTCATTACCCAGTCATTTCTTCTAGTCTAATATTGAAGGGTCGTAAACAAATTATTAGTTAGGTAGACGTGCTGTACTGCAGATACAAATTGCGTATTTTTTATTCATATTTATTTTTATGAGCCGCTCATGAAACCTTGTTGCAAAAAGTGTGCAATTTCCATGTCCAAGTTGATAAATTAAGTAACACCCAAACACGCATAAAATTTTGTTTTTCTACCTACAACTAGGACATGAGACTCTCCATGCTCGATTTTATGACAATATAATGGCATAATAAGCATTACGAATAACGCCATATACTTGGAAAGCATTATTATTAGCAAAGTTATACAAATTAGTTGCAAATATATGTGTCGTTAAAAACATGTTAAGAAGTTCTTCATTGGTCATATCGCAATACCTTTTGTATATACCTAAGATACATTAAACTGGAACAGAACTGAGCAACTGTATACTGTTGCTGTGTAAAAAAATGTAGAGGATGTTGACACGCTTGCATTTACAATTTTTTTCACCGCTCCAAGAAAGAGCAAACTTTTCAAAATCCACCGACGCCGCTGATGTCACAAATGTTACGAATCAAAGTTGAGACTCGAGACAACTTCCAAATGGAGAATAAAGCTGTATTATTTGTTTGTTTTTAATGTAAAATATCATACATATTTATTAATACTTGTGTGTATGTATGCCCAAGCTACAAACTTTCTTGGTTCATATCCCTACGACGATTTGGCGTCAGTGAGTAGACGTCGTTTTTTATCAAGTCACCATCGTATCACCATCAGCAACATTGAGTCAGTTCAAAGATTCTAGGACTGCATAGAAATATTTTTTTTCTCGTGACCATGTATGAAATTCATGGTACGACACCCAAAAGAACTTACAACTGTGAACTTGTACTGCTGACAGAGTTGGCATGTGAGATTTCTCTTGTCTAATATGTAACAAGCGTTCACAAGTCACAGCAGCACTTTTATGGCATATCTTGAGACATTAGGGAACTTTTTCTCAACTGTTTAGATTACATAGCAAAGATTGATGCTGGTACAATAACAATTAATGGTTCGGCAGTAATTGCATTCCTTAAATCCGGAGTGGGAGCGAAGGAAATCGCCAGAAACCATTCTAATCACATCAAGACTTTGACGGATATAAAATGGAATGGAATTATATGAACAAGGAGTAAAATTGCGTTTAATGGCTTTCAACCTCAACCTGCTGATTAATTTACATGAGTTTTTCCCCTGATAATTATTGATTTACTCCACGTAACTCAACATTTCCATTCAAGATCATATTCGTATAGTGAGAGAAAAAATCTTGATAATATTGAAAAGAACTGGTTGCGTGGCGTGGACAAAATGTATTCATTCATATGTATAATGCTATTGCAAATGAAATCACTTGAGGCAAAATGTGAAATGAGCCTGAGCCTGATCCCACTAACGACGACTGGCGATGAATCAGAAATCGTTACATTTAAAAAGTGTGGGAGGCTTCTTGAGTTACCTCAGTACGACCATGGTACAAATCACCCATAATCAAGAGAATCAACTCCTTTTTTCTAAATTAGAAGAATTGTGGAGTTGTCAAGTGTAAGCTTTCTTGAGTTTCACGTGACCTTCACAACTCAAAAAATTATCATATTATTAGTCTGTATTTTTGTGAATAAAATGATTTACTTTAATCATCATTAAATGAAGAAAAAAATGCAAACATGTACATATGCAAACCGAAAGGTGTATTCATTTTATAAGAAGTCCTTAGTTTTGGTTAGCTTACACATACATAGATAATAATAGGAGTGGCCAGTATAGAAAATAAAAGTACATCTGTAGACATGCAGACTCAAGAATGAGTAGGAGACACTGAGATGGGGAAATGCTGAGTATGGACAGGTGATTCATAAAACTAAGGTGATTTTTATGCTGATAAATATTCATTCACGCTGTCTAATCGTCAAATCATTACTGCCTTACAAAGATGCAGTGCATGCGTATACGTAGACAAAGTATCGTCGGGATTTATACCTTCGACAATGTTTAAACAGTTGATATTTGACACTTTTATATCTTCTCTCATTGTTTGTATGAAGATTAGTCACCCACAATTATGAGCGTGTTTTTCGTAGAATCCTTTTTTGATGACACATTTTCCTGTCAAATCCTTCATTCCATTTCTACTGGCAGTAGTAGTGAGTGAAAAGCTGTGGTGGAGGAATTGTGTCATTTCTTTGTCTTCTCTATTACGTGCCGATCAAGTTACTCAACAAAAAATTGTATTGTGATTTTTTATTGAAAAAAAAACAATCTACTGTGTTGTCGTCAACTGCGGCTGCTCATGTCTAAACTCATGTTTGATATATATATTCATTAGTACCACATTTATCACTTGATCGTTCATCATACTCAACATTAAAGAGACATCAATCCGGTAGGAGTTCTTATACACTTAAGAGTTGTTTTATCTGTTTTCTGTTCCGGTTCTGAAGTCATTGTATTTATTACGCCAGAATTTTGTGAGTGCGACGCAAGCAGACAAGAAAAAGTTTGCCATCTAATTAGATCACCGGAACTGAGAAAATCGATAATGATTCAGTAGTACATGTAAGTCTCTTCTCTCTTCTAAGGCTTTTAAGCTTAAATGATTTTAGCTGAACAAGAAAAAAACTTGGTTTTTTTATTCCTCCATGACATAACTCCCATATGGATTGCCGACCCATTTTTCACCAGCAAATCGCCTCCACATATGTGAGAGTATGTATGTGTGAGTGGTTGTTGTGCTAGAGCATGTTTGGGATGGATGATGGGTACTTACTCACTTAATCGGATCCGTAGTTTGCAAGGTCATCAATATGCTTTTCCCAGTTGATTGCCTTTCCACAACTGCCATTAATGAAAGTGAGCTCACAGTGTTGCTGACTCGAAAACTCTGGTGATAGCAATCAACTAGAAAATTATTATGATGACGACCTCTTGCACTTTTTTACGTCTGGCTGACTCCCTTCTAAAATCAATTTTAGTTCTGTTCAATATAGCTCGTTACTAGTTAGTTCTCAACAGATACATCTGCTTTATCTACCGAATCTAGACTACTTCCCTTTCTAATATGTATAGCCGGTCGGTAGTCTCAACGTTTGGTTTTATGCTTACTTTGGGATATCAGATTAGGCTTGAGCTTTATGAACCCACACACATACACTGTTAAATGTGTAGTTGTTTCCTAAACGCGGCTCATAAAGCATCGTGTTAATAACTAATTAATACTCACTGACCTTTGCATGCTTTATTGCGAATGGTTACGTTACTTGGGCTGTGCAGTCATTTTTATTATTCGCATTAATACAGATCATCCTGATTTATCACTTCAAACTGATCTAGGTCTGTTGCTGGAAGGAAGAAAATTTGAATAAAAATCCCAGCCCTCTCAATGTCGTTCATACAAAGCAGATGGTATAGTACAGTGTTCATTCATAGAAGCACACACTTGTAATTACATACAAATGCACGCACATCGATTGATGTTAAATGCCTATTGCATACGTAGTAGTACACGTATCTACATCACATATTCACACTATTCATTAAGTTCGCATTAAAAATGAAGCAGGGTAGTAATTACAATCATAACTTATCGGTGACCTTACGGTGTAATGAAGAACATGTTTTCCACGCCTAATAATTTCATAAATTATTGACGAGTGTAATGCATTATCGATTCATGTATATATATGTATCTGGAATTATCCAGTAGGCAGTAAAATGTCAGCAATGAATGAAGCATTGATTGCTACTTTTTTGCTACTATCTTATGTATATTTAGTTCAGTCTTGCAGAAAATCTGCAACATGCTCCTCGTGTACGCCCACAGGCTATACAGGGGCTAATTATTAAGCATATGTATTTTCTTGTCGTCTTCTAGGCGTTAATTGTGAATTACGATGGCTAATGGTTTATCAATCATTGTCGAGTCAATGTGCTATCCCACAACCAACACAAAATGATTGAATGATCATTGATCATATTATCAACTTCTTTGTCCATCATTGTTTTACAGATACAAAAGAATGCGTAGACATATGTACATTATAATAGTAAAAATGACTAGAAATTAGGAATACAGATTTGGAATAAAAAATATGCGCTTATTGGAGCATCAAAGACTTATAAAAAGTATTGTTTGGTTTTTTAGTATTCATCATCTGCACACCTGGATCCAAGAAAAGAAGCAATCGTCGGCATCATTGGTATTCCAGTAAACTCCAAACGTTGAGGAATCGTTTATTTTTCCAACGTACTGACGGATCAGAGACAATCTTTGAGAAAAACGTTTTCTGTTTCCCAACACTTATTTCTTCACTCCGATAAAGGATCTGATTTCCGTCTTCAACTGGTAAGAAGATTTTTTTCACTGATTTTTTGTTTGTGCAAGACGTTGTTGAATTAGCTTCCACTTTTCTTTTGGCAGTCTGATGATAAAAGTTTCAAGTGATAGAGCATCGCGAAAACAATGTATTAACTGCCTACTTACATTCATAGTATACGTAAAAGATTCTCTTGGAAATGGTAAAATGTAGAAAATATGGCAAATGACTTAGGAAAACGTTTACTTACAAAAGAATGATGCATGACTTTCAATTTATTCGTTTGAAATGCCTCAAGTCGTATTTGTTTCGCGCATCCATATATTATTACACATACGTACATCCAACGTTTTTTTTGCTCTCCGCAAGCAATTGTAAGAAAAACATAACATAACGTTTCCTGTATCTGTATCGGTTTCAAAGGTGAATCGGCATAGGAAAATGAAATGCTCTTAATTTTATCCGTGGTATCAATAACTTGACGGTGTTTGACTTTGATTTTTTAGTTATATAGAGGATTTTTAGAGCAAACAGTTTTGTTGTTGGATGCATGGAGGTTAAAAGTGTGTTCTTTGTCAAAAGTTGCAGTAGAAATGCAAGAATGTGAAAAAACTCTTTGCTCAGTCAGTAAGCTGATGCGTTTTAGCACAAGACATAATGTGTACACTAATACCTACATGTCTGCTCCTATGTCTGTATAGTATCCATTGGTACTTATGACTTACTCTTTGTACCTACTTACATACGTCGCTGCTAGTTTCATGTTGAAGCTATGCACTTATTCTTAAGCGCTGATAACAGACGTAACAAAGAGCAAAAAAACTTTTCTGCATAATGTGTATGTCGTTGAAAAAAATGGAGAATGTATTTGAAAGTATTTCTGGAAATTGCGTTTTAGTGTTGTTAAGGATTAAAAACCAAAAAATTTCAAGCCTCCACATCCATTTCAAAGTTCATATGAATGAGTGCAGTTCATCCATACACAAACAATGTTATAGACATTTTGTTGCGTATAAACAAGCAGCGTGTGCCGACTGTCTAAACATCATGTTAGGTGCAAATTTTGCACTAGATTTTATTACAGTTAGAATTGAAAACGACAAGGGTTTTGAAAAAGTTTGAACCATTATCCTCGTCTTAATCAATTAATCCTTAGCTGCAATTATTCTCTCTTTATGATGTTATTAGGCAAATATAGAGTGACCGTTACGTTCTAGGTATGTGTGTATTTATGTATATTGAGCTATGGCGTCATAATTTTTGGTCCGCTAACACGCAAAAATTCGCCTTGAAATGATGATACGATGATGCCATAATGCGTCTCGTGTCATGCAAATGTGGAAGGTGTCTGTGAATTTGTGAAGTGACACAGCCATGAAACATGCTCTAGCACAAACAAGTAGTTTATGCAATCTTGCATTCGCTCATGTACAATGCTAACGAAGATAAATTAGGTTTTTTCTTCAAAGTTCTAAATTGGTTTTGACAGTGGTGTTTAGAAACTTTCTGCATCCGTACTTTCATATACTTTACGTTACGGGAATGCATAATATAATGCAGCTGTTGGTGTTGAGGTTGAATCTTTTTTTCAAGTGAAGGTCCAGCAGCAGCACCACCACCACTACCACATTCTCAAATAAATATGGAGTAGTCTAACACCATTAACCCATAGTGCCTATACAACGGGCTCTTTTGAAAAATGAATTAGGCATACAACTGCTAATTTAGTGTGAGCGAAAATTCAACTTAAATTAACAACAATTGCGGTATACTATGCGGAACAAGTGGAACTTTTCAACAATTATACCATATGTATATATCATACTCGTACTTATTGAATGCGCATTGAAAGAGTTTCTTAACTGGAGTTTTTGTAGTACAAGCTTTTCATGATTTCCGCTTGGGTGAATGCGGCTTGAATACTTTGCATGTAATGATTTTCTTTCGAATCGTGTCGTAGCTAATGACTAATGACACTACTGCTCATCATTTGTCTTCGAAATAATAGGCAATCATAAGTTTGAAGTTGTAGATAAGGACTTTGTATCAATGTACTGTTAGTAACTTGTCTTCCGCTCAATTTACCATTTACCATGTATTCATATGCTGATCGTTTGTCTTGAATTCTTGAACGCTCCAGCAAAATCCCATCAGTCAAACCTTAGCGGACTGACTAGAACCCCCGTGAATACATTTTAATGATGTAAAGAAGCTTATTAGGTAAATTGTCAGTAGAGCTTGGGTGACAAGGTGACAGATAAAACAACACAGTAGTACAATTGTTTTGGTTGAGCACTGTGAAAAAAGGAAGGTTCAGAGGCCGTTCATGCTCTAGCTCTTTAACTCATAGTGTTTACCATACACATACTTTCTTACTGGTAGCACTTTGGTTCATTTCATTGCTTACATGTTCTCCCAAACGAAACTGATCTTTGTAGATGATAATGTCAATCTTCTTCTTTGGTGACATGGATGGAATTAGGCATTTTAAATGTAACATTTGTGCTGCTGCTGCTTGCTCGTTCCTACGACTTGCTGTTGTACAGTGTAGAGAGTACGCATACGTTCTCAATTCACTTGCCTGAGCACTCGTGTGCGTAACTCAGCTTTCATAAAAGTATAATATGCATGTATACTTCATAAGCAACCATCTCTGCAGCTAATCAGTAACTAATCCAGCTACTACAAACAAGTCTAATGTAGGTTGGTGTTAGATCTGAGCCTTTGAACGTTGAATCAAATTGTCTGACAAGTTACCTTAGTCAGCCCGGAGCACCTGCATAGACTCGTGGGGGACGCACGCAGTATGGAAACGCAATATAATGATAAAAATATATATATTGAATAATATTTCAATACATACATATATTTTTTTACCTTTAAAACTACAAGTTTGAATAGAAATCAGCCACTCCATTGTACTGAAACAACAGCATCAACTACAAGAAATACAAGATTAACAATGTATCAGTAAAATCTTGACGTATCGCTTGCTCACTTGTATTATAATTTTCATGTCATTTTTACAGGATTTGATTGACACATAGCCAACTGCCAGTGCTTCTGTTCTTATTAGTCTGTTGCCATTGCATTGTCTTGTGTTGTTTTTTCAAAACCACTGCAGGAAAAAAAATTGGCCCCATCTGAAATTTTTGGAAAGGAAGATGTAAGAGAACTAGTTTTCATTGGGAGAAATGATATCATCATCATTATGATGTCATCGTATTCATGTCAAGCATTCGTATGAGCCTGACAATAATACTTATTAGTTATGTACATATAATTTGTCTAACCTGGGGAGGCTACGTAAACAAAAGCATATATTAAATTGATTATTTTGTGAGCGTTGAGACAATAGATTGTAAGAGTTGAGATGTATATCTCCTCATGAATACTCTCATATAAATATGCACAATGATTAACGTTAGAACTACGATCCCGGATGCCCGGTCAGACCCCTAATTCTTCGTGATGATGTGATGATAATATGGGAATCAAGTGATACAGGAAAATAACCATTAAATAAATTGGAAACTGAAGGACTTTTGGTTCTTTAGGAATAACGAGAAAAAGTGGGTAGAAATATTATTATTGTTTATCGGACGAACGACAAGACACTTCTTATACGTTACACGTATATCTAAGGAATGAGGAACAATCCTCTTTGACAGCTTGAACATCTTCATCTCATTCATTCATTCATTCATTCATTCATTCATTCATAGTGTAAACATAAACATCTTCATACACCTGTGGATTGGCGCTCTACTTTGCATGTAATGTAAAATGTATAATATAATATATGTGTGTGCCTTGAATATAATGTGTGTACATAAATGGAATATAGATATATGACTATTGTATCGGTGTGCCTGGACTGGGCTCGTCCTTAGGCCTCCCTTACAAGATGCAGATTTTATTTTTTAATTAATAGGGTATGAAGTTGAGCACATGCAAATCATTGTAATACAATTATTTTTTCATGCTCATCCGGTATTATAAGGTTGTTCGTGTATACATTTCAAATTTAAAGAACGGTGGTCTTAGTCTCATTTTGAATCAAACTTTCATATATTTCGGATGACATTGTCTTTTGGTGATGTGATGTTGGAAACGTTTGAATTTACTATTGTTGCAGTCCGACAAGTCTGCACATTTGGCCGTCAAGTCAAGCCTGGATGTATGTAACATGCTCACTCACTTCTGACAACTACCTCACTCCTCTTCATTCTACAGAAACGAGAAAGAATAAGAATGAAGAGTCAGTGGGAAGATCAACGTTAAAAGAAATCGTTCTCTCTCTCTCTCTCTTTCAAACCACTTTGCTTCTCAGCTCATATCCACCCACCCATTTTTACGTTTATGAATTGCCTAGAAGCATGTAATATGTGTTTTGTTGATCTGTTTTGTTCACGTTGCTATCTAGTCCATTTCCTGAAATGAATGGTGGAAATAGTAAAATGCGTGTGGTTGTACTTTGGGCTGTATCAACTGTTCTTTGACTTATCATTTCATTTATGCATTTGGCTGCTATACATACAACACAACCTATAATTGTTCGGGATTTTAAGTATGCGGAAGTAGCGAACTTGCATGGATTTTTGGTGCATTGGCAATTTAAATATCAATCAAATATGTAACCTTGAATAGTACGAGATTCGAATAAAAATCATTAAATCCTTCGTTAAAATTCAATATAAACCAATTGGCCGCCTCTCCATATTTCGCTACCTCGCATTTGATCATGCATGCTCCCAAATGAGGATGGACAGATATCGTGAGTTTGAATTGGAGAATGTTTCATCTACCTTTTTTTACTTTGATAGGTGTGGTGCAGGAATTTATATCAGGCTTGAACTTGATCGCTGGTTTTGGTAAAATTAAAATTATACTCTGGTTCATCTCCTTCTGATGCTTGTCCATTCAAACCAACTTGTATGTTTTCTTGTAAAATGGTCTAAGAAATCATCAGAATAAGTAGTTATATTACCTATAATCACAGTCAAGAGAAAAGAAAATCGAGATAAAAATTTTACACGCTTTTGATACATCGCCCTCAACATAAATACATGCTTTCATATCATATTACAATTTTAGATTGTCAAAGGCAGTGTGCTTCCATATTATTTCTAAGTTTTAAGTGGGTACGTACTAGGGAGAAGGTGCAATACATATTATATATGTAACTTGGGTTTTCGTTAGCCACAAGAATATTTATATAGAAAATAACCACAGATTACAAATGTTCGCATTTTCCAATAACATGATGATGACGATAAAGAATTTTTTGGTAACCAAACCCGCTGTTGGTATTGGGTATCAGTAAAAAAAGATGTTTCTTGCAGGCAGGACTAAGAAATAGAGGAACAGGTCAATTGAGGACTAAATAAAATGAGTCATTATCATCATCATCATCATCATCACCCGTACTGAACGCTTTTTGACTATTTCTCAAAAAAATAAATAAACTTCAACACTTCTTTCATTTGGTTCGGACTATATAAAAAATAATTTATTTTTCTTCATTCTCTTCTCCCAATAGTAGACTTCCTGGCTGTCATGTAGAAAAAGTTTTGAGCTCGTATCGTTTTTCTGGCATGTCATTATTCCCTCACATTATGGATTATTACATGGTCGTAAACTTCAAGTGCACATGAAATTTAATTTATTCATATGATCAATATTCATGTCAGTGAACTGATTTATACTTTCTCAAATTATAGTTTGATTCCATCCTTCAACAGTTAACTATGAGAGGAACCTAATCCTGAAACTTGATTCTTTATCCGACAACGTGTCTAACAACAATTATGTATGTATGCTCATAATCATCCATATAAATTATGAGCAACAACTTTAGATTTTTATGACTTTTTATATCTTTATGTATACAAAATGCACATATGACCATGTTTATCAGGCGTTGATCACATTTTTATAATCTCAAAGACGGGGAATCATGAATGAACTGTCAAATGACTGACTTTAAATTCAATAAGTTATCACACCATAACTTTTAAAAGTAAGTATTCATCGTCTACACCATCTCATCATCATTTGTCGGTTTTCTATCAATTTCTAAATTACAACATCGATATTATATGATATGTGCCTTAAATTACATGGTGCACGCATTTAAACTTAAGTTGTGACGTCGTCGATCATGAAATTGGATCAAGTCGTAATCAGAAACCTTATGATTAAGTCTTATAATGAATCAGCATGCATGCCACTTCACTTTCTTCTTATTAACTACCAAAAACTTTAGAGCATATCATTAACCAAAGCCATATAAAGCGAGACATTTATTAGCAACACAAATTTAACTTGCACAAGATTTGGGGTTCACCCACATATACATTACCTGCGAATTACTTTTATTGCTAGAGCTACGGCGCTCAATTATTCAAATGAACGGGAGGGCATGGGGTCGCTCAGAGTGCCTTTTTCTAGCTTCTGTTTTTGTTGTACCCACAGCATAAGTATGAAAACCCATGCGTTATTAAACGAACTCCCAACTTGCCATGTGTATATTATCAAAGGAAATGTTGTGACTGCTGCTGTATGGAAAATTTTGTGATGGTAATATAAATATTTGAATGTCACTTGAAAACTGTGTAGTCACAAAAATGTCAACAAAACAAGTTCCTCTAGAGCTTATACAGTAGAGCTTCTGCTTGCTGTTAATATTATTATTGTTTGCGTACTTGTTGACATACCGTGTTCAGATTGTCTATAGTATTTTCATAGTGGTCTCTAAGAAATTAGTATTTCGATAGGGCTCTATGCTGACGAGTATATCTAAAAATGACGAAGCAACATACACCATTATTGTTATCGTCGTGGTCATTATCATAAACGTTGTCGATATTTTTCAGTTATGAATAACGTCTGGAGCTGTGAATGTAATTTTGGCTTTCATGTTTAGAGAGCATAAGCAAAAATTTTGTTTTTTTTTGGGTTGGTCCTCTTTGTTGCTGCTATGCGAAAGTTTTTCTTTGTGAAGGAACTACAAGGGTTAGGTTCGGTTGGTGAAAAATTTCTTGGAAGAAGTATAAAGTACTCATTAAATTACCTTTGATGTTTTTATATCTGTTGTCAACCACATAAGTTTATGAGCACATTTATACCCATGGATATATGTGTATGTATGTACAAAGCATTACAGATTGCATATACGAAACTTGATTGTCAATTGTGGGCATGGAGCGGTTTTTGTTCATTCATAGAAAGAATCTTGTAATGAAATTTTGTAACGTTGACTCAATTTTAGACAATAAGTTACGGCGAAAAAAAATTCACAAAGTTTTTGTGGAGTCCCAAAACATACAAGCATAAATTTCAAGCATAACTGCTTAGAACCCACTTTCATAGATGATAGAGAATCCATTGTAGATGGCTGGTTCTTCCACTAAAAGTTAGTCAGTTGAGTAATCCATTTAATCTGTCAGTGACTGACCTTTCGGCACTGACATATTAAATAATCACACTGAAACATTTTTCTTAGTAGTAGGTGTGTACAAGAGATTTACTAAAACATAGATTTGGTCTCCAAGTTCCAGTTTGAAGGTTCATAATTCAATACTGTTAATATTTATATTAGTGCATCTCTCTCAATGTACATTATGGGCTCACATAATACTCGTTCTCTTATTAAATATAATCAAATCGTGTTTCTCATATGACAAGTAAAGTTAAAGTTACATTTGGATATAATCTTGTTCTGATAAACCAACCCACGGCATTGTATGCATAATAGAAAGCCATAAAAAGGGATACGTTTTCCTTTTCACTCACAGACAAATTTGGTTTTTTGTGCATCAGACTGGCTGAACGACAGCTCAGATGGATGAATGCCATCAGTTCAAGTTCAAGTGCAGACTGTTCACTCAGAGTGTTGAACATACAACAGTGTTCAGTATTTTTTTTTACTCTGTACCTTACTCCGTCGCCGCTTCGTTCTTCAACACTCATTCCAGCTCCAGCCTATCAGCCTATCTTGGGGAGTGCACCTTCATAAAAAAAAGCTCTGAAATGTGAGAATGCAATGACTTTATTCATTCTTTTCGTAAAGGGAATTGGTGTGAGGAGCGTCAAATATTTATACATCAAACTGAAGAGCCGTGAAGGGTAGAGAGTACGTTGCGCTGTTTGTACACTGCAAGTGTTTTTCTTTCTTAGCAAACATTCAATTGAGGCTCATTCATGTGTTCTGGATAAAAATGAAATTAATGGAGATGCGTATGAGGAACGAGCAACAACATTCCATTTATATTATTATGAATATGGGAAGGAAGTCGTGCCAACTATACATTTACGGCTAGACATTTAAGACAACTGATGTCAATGCTGAATGTACGCAAAATTTTTCTTCAGCCAAAAGAAAAAGCTTACAAAGAATATATAAATTTATGGACGTGCTAGACTTGCTGAGTTTTAAACTGTTGCCAATTTCACAGATGGATTCATAAATATTGCAACTTTCGCAGATTTCATATCAAACTGTGTTGAAAGTTGAGTGGAACTATCAAATATCGTTTTAACAGCATAAAAATGAAAGTAACGCAAAACTATTGAGAAAAAAATCTTTGTGTGTATGTGTGAGAACATTGCAAAGTTTGACTTTTGAAACCATGTTTTGGCAACTAAGTAGCATATTTACAGTCGTCAATGTCTTCAGTTGACCATTATTCACGGGAAATTGGTTGTTGCAGTAAGTTTACATCAAATTCAAACCTATCAATTTCCTTCTGTAGAGCTTTGTACATATAGGATTCAACTGAGCACACATTCTTCGTTCAACCATCCAAAGATTTTATAGACATGCAAACATTTTCTTCAAGGAACAAAAACCTTTTGACGCACTTTACTGAACACAAGTACATGATCACATTACACGCACATAGGTACGAATGAGGTGACAGGTTTTTCTAAAAGCGCTTTTCATGTTGTTTACATAGGCTAATGAGCACTTGTCTCTTTGTCTTATTCAATTACACATTAATGGAACCAGCGTCTCGATTGAGAAACACATGTAGTATTTGTTCTTGTCCCGGTGATTAATCCGTGGGTGGGCTCTATTTGTGTCTATCCACCTCGTCTAGTGTAAAACCATGTCATCGCGATGTCATTCCACATGAATTACGTACACACACACATGTTTGTATACCTATGTAAATATAATACAGTTATAGCACAAAGTCGTCGTAACGGATCAATCGACTGAACAAAAAATTATATTTTTTTTGTTCCATCCAACTCACCAGTAGTAGTGGTATTAGTAGCAAATGCTCAACTCATTCACAATTTATTGAGTAGAAATGATGGATGATGCCTTCATTTCATCATATTATACAAGGTCATTGTAATTTTTGTCTGGAATCCTGTTATTATACTACATGAGTATTATGCGAATGGGCCGAGTGCAGAGTTATGCAATTAAGTAAATAGAAGTAGCAAATGCATTACATAAAAGCTACACGAACCAAACTTGACTCCCAACTACATTAACCCATATGCATGAATGAATTGCATGAATCCCGGTAGCTCCACTACTTCTTGTGAAATGTGCTATCTCTGCTTAATATTATGGATGTAGCAACCAAAATAAAAATGATTTGACCGAAACCTTGAAGAAAAGAGAAGGGAAAGGGAGCAGAGGAAGTAGCATCAACTCTCTTCAGTGTTCACTAGTGGAAGTCCCATTATCGTAATATTACCATAGTAAGTACAAGGCCATGAGTCATGCATTTCGTTTGTTACTTGCATTATTGCACGGCATGAATCCAGGAAAATCATTAGGCTTTTTGGATACCAAACCAACAACCAACAACCAACATCATTTGTGTTTTTCCAACATGCAATATTACTTTTCCTTTTTTCTCTATCTTTCCTTTACGCTTTACAAGTCTCTCTCGCTGTGGATATGATTAAACTGGGGAAATGGTTAGCAAAGTATTTCATCCCAATGCTTTTTGTGTGAGAAGCTTTTCCCTAGCAGTGAAATCCACCAAAAAATCCTGGATGTGATCCAACGTTGTATAGCGAAATCTGACGTTGAGAATTATCAGCATGCTAAAATAATGAATAAGAATATAGTTTTATGCATGTATATTTGCAATGCGTTTATAAATCTCTATTCATGAAAGAAAGAGCTCTTTTTCATAAAAAAAATCTGTTTGAAAAATGTTTATCAGAAAGAATCCTTTTCAGTTCTCCTATCCGTCTATAATGTTGTTGGAACGTCTTGTCTATCCATAAACAAGTTGCATTGATATGTCGGGGATCGTATTTCTCTAGACGTGAGATAAAGTTTTGAGCTGATTTAAAGGAAAGTGAGTAAAGGAAACACCATCATTAACTCCTTCTTCTCGGTGTGTGTGTTTTGCTGTCAGGGCAAGAGAACAACTGAAAGGTTCATTTATATACATACATTCCTTCACAGCATTATTTTTTTCTCCCTCCGTTTTTTTTTCTCTTCTTCGTTTTTGAATTGCATCAAACTGAAATAAATGTGATCGCACTTTAGTCTTGTACACGACATGGAAGTTCAGCCTCTTTTAATGTAATGTTTCTTTTGTTTCACTGCAAACAGTGGAAACTACTGCTTCGGAAAGTAACCTTTTGAAGTGGGTGGGCTTGTATTTTTGTTTACTAGCCTTGGTTTCGTATTTTTCAGCGAACACTGTGAAGTTTGTAATTTTACAAGTTAAAACTTTTTGTCAGGCGGGTGCATTGTATGTAACAGTGTTTGTAAAACATTTGCCATTGGCCGTTACCGCATGTGTCTGGAGAAAAGCAAAACGAAATCAGATCCCATACCGAAGTAGATGATGCCAATTTTTGCAGTTGTGTACCAAACAAGTGCACACAGCATCTTTTATAGTATCAACTAAACACGACAGAATCATTAGACAAATGCATGCATACCTTTATCAAAGCATCTGGCTGCAATTTGATACGCTTGTGGAATTTTCTTCGCAATTGCAAATTACAATGTCTACAGTACTACTGTGTGCAGTATAGCAACTTTAAACTCTTTTTTTCTCTAAATTTTGTAGGAAAAGGATTAAGCAAGTATCTTGCATTTATTTCATCTGTCCATATATCATTTCTTGTGTGTTTAAAAGTAAATAAATTTCAGAAATGCCTACATAATTCCTTTAATGCCATACGAATCTGAGCAAACAAGCCGTCACTTTTAGTTTGTTGAATAATGGGACATTTCTGAAATTTCTCTAGAAATCCGAAAATTTCTTTATGGAGGAAAGTGAAATTTTTAGACTGGCAGTTTGTGCTTGATTGATTTATCCCCAGTGTATAAACTGGTATTGCCTGTGAGCCCAAGCTGACGTTTTATAAGTATGCACTGACGATTCATTCAAAATTTAGTGTAGTATTTCAGTTGCTCATAGTTTGGGTGGCAAAGTAACTTAATAAAACCATAGTCAATATATAGAGTCACGTTGACGACACTATTCCCGGTGAACTTCCTTCCTCTTACTTTGCTTAGATTCTTAACGCGTCTAGGCGTCTATGTTGATTTCTTAATATAATTTTCCATCGAATGATGGTGAATGAATACGTACGCGCTTCATTCATAGGGTAGATCCACTAATACCAGCACATAAATCTTTATAACATAGTTGATGATAAGTGACTGCGGATAAAATTGTATTTTTTGTATATATTCAGCACAGTGGAACTGTATTGACTGTGAAAAAAATAGTCAAGTATCAAGAAAAAAGGGAGAGTTTGCTTAGGAAAACGGTTCAGCTTCTGCTCGTCGTTTTGCTGTCAAAATGTGGTAGATGGTTACATTGGGTTGCCTATCCATGAAGTTTTTTTTGTCTTTTCTTTTGCTCACGCTAAAGGATACAAGTACAAATTGTGTCCCGTTGCTAACCTTACACCTAAATTTACCTTAGTACACTACACTCTTAAATAAATATACATTCAAGACTATTATGATAAGGTTGGTACGATTGAAGTTTATAAGCTGGGAATGATGTGGCACGTATCGCCTACTTTGGTTGCATAACTTGATTATCTCCCAACATTTTGTCGTGCTAGGAGCCTTTTGCAGCAAGTCAACAATAGCCATCCATTATAACATAAGAAAGTTGTATGAGCATGTCGTAGCAAAACACGGGCTTTGGACTGCATTTTGGTTTCTCCTCGGTTGAGTTGCTTCCCCAACAGCTCCCCACACCATAATATTACCACTTCCACCGATAGCTAGTTTAGCTATCAGCTACACATAACAAGAGATGTTGGCTATTATATCTAACTAGAGAATTCCATTTTTTCAGTTAAAATGCCGACAGTGCAATGGAGCAGTTGAAGGATGGATGGTTGTAGGTTGTAGCATATAATGTAGGTACATAAACAGTTTATTATGATATGACGGCTATGGCATGGGATGCGACGTACTTTGACTGCAATGATAATTGGCTGTCCTTTTCACTAGTTGTTAGTGCAATATCTTAGCACGAAAACTTTCAACCAAAGAAAGTCAGTAACGATAATATATGACAAGGAAAATGAACGAGGCAAGCGAAATGAGCAGCAAGAGTATTTTGGCTGGAGCTAAGCCTGTGGCTAGTGAAAACAAAAGGGGAAGAAGGGTGAACTGAAACAACTCTCGTGACTCAAAGTTGTAAACCAAACTATCAAGAGGATTAGGCTCCCATTTACGCTTCTGAAATAAATTCATCCTCTAAGAAAAATCTAATTGTGAGCTGTTGGTTTTTAGTAATTCTTCTCTCTCACTCTCTCTCATTTCTCAATGTTGAGCAGTTTACGGGTTTGGAAGTAGATCATAAATTGCATTTCATTTCTTCACTTGACACTTTCAATGACATGATTATGTGTGTGTGTTTCAATGCAGTTGCAACTGTCCGTTTGAAATTTGAAGCAATCGATAGTGGCATGCTGTAATTTCACCAAAAGAAAGTGGAGAGCTGGCTGGTCGTACTTCACTGGAGATGGAACTAAGTTGTTGATTAGGTGCATGTGTGCAGGGAATTAGATATGATTGGATTGAAGCATCGTAAAAAAAGTCGACCGACTGGACTGGACTTTCTTTCGAATGAAGGTTAATCGAACTCTCCTTTTGTAGTTTGAGTTGAGATTCAAGCCAGATACCTTAAATACTCACTCGCTATGATGTCAGTTTTGGTGAAGAGTTATATAAGAATTCGTCCATGTGTACTTAATATAATATAATATCATATCATGACTTCCTTTTTTGTTTGATGAAACCAGTGGGCTAAAATAAGACATGTCGTCGCCATCATATCACCATCACCACAAGTTTGCTTGGGTGGAACAACCACACTATCATTATGCATGAGCGTCTGTACCTGCCTGCTGCATAACAACATGACTTTTTAAAAGCTGACATTCATTCATATTCACGATTGCACTCACCAACCAAAGGAGGAACTACACGTCGCCCTCAATGCAATCAGACTGGAAGAAATATGTGATGTGCATGCGTCATTCATATAATTAATGGGAAGGAGCATATACATAGCATCATCTTTATTACACACATTCAGTTTTTTTTGTGAAGGTTTGTTTTAATTGAACATATGTACCCTTGTATTTCAATCCCACAAGCTGAAGTTGTCATCTTATTTAGCTCAATTTGTTCATTATTACAGCGCAGTTAGCAATTAAATGGTAGTAAATCAAGATTTACGATCTAAAATGACTAGAAAATATACAAATTTCCGCAATAAATCAACCCCAAAATATTCTAGTGATGAATTACTTGGCTTAAATTATTTCAACTGGGGGTATGAAATATTTCAAAATGAAACTTAAGATGTAATGATATCGACTCATTCGTTTTTACTAACTTAAGGACTGGCAAATTATTGGACCCGTGGACAAACTGTACTGAAATTAGTGTACAAATTTGTTAAATTGATAAATAAGAAATTTTAAGTAGCTTCTACTTGGATTAATTTAATTCCATATGCAGAATTAGATGATATATATTATGGCATGATTATTTAACCCTGACATGCGAGAGCACATTGTATTTCATTAGATATCCATCAACCATTTTTAAAAGATGCTGACGTTGTGCGTATGTAAGTAAGTACATGGAAAAGAACTCACGCAAAGCTCGATCAAAATGAACGAGTCACTGATCTAATGTGTTTGTAAATATATAAAAATATAGCACTATAGCTTGGTTGGAGATGCCATAATGTCCCCCACCCTTCATAATCTAAATGACTTTGCTTGTACATCCAAACCGAAAACTTCCTGTAAGTTTCCCAAGATTTTTCGTTCCGGGCATTAGCTACATCTGACTTGTCTTTTTAGGGAAGAAACTGTTTTCTCACGGTTGACATTTAAAAAATTGGAAGCATTATATAGATATAGGGATGGTGAGTGGGGAAGGAAATACAGATGAACAAAAGACATCAAATTTAGAGAAACGGGAGAGAGATGCTATGAATGTTCAACTATCAAGTAGAATAATAGTTTGGAAAATAAATTCAAAGAAAACCACATACAGTCAGTCACTTGTACTTTGTAGCCAAAGAAAGTTTTACAATAAATGTACTAGCTGTAATTGATACGATACAAATGAATCACGTACTACTAACGTTAATGTAAATTGCTAAAGTTATGAGGGATGGTATCGCTATAAATTAATTAAAGAATTACTGAATTTGTGTGCATGGCAGCGACAACCCATAAATATCATCATCATCCATAAGCAAATATAACCAACCAACAACTAGCAAAATCTCTATTGGGAATCGTCTTTTTTTTAGAGTTTATTTAAAAACTGGATACAATTGTATTCAGTAGAAAGCACGAAAGGAGTCATTAACTACCCATTGAGAAACTTTAATTAGAATTCTTCGTTATCGCTGAAGCGTGAAATCGTTTCGGCTTTTCCTCTTATCAGTATAGTAGTAATCAACTATTCTAACAAACGTGGAGATGTAGAGAATTGACGTGTAAACGCCCTAAAATGCACCGGATACAGAAGGATGCACTTATGCACAACAACTTGCATCTGTCAAATGCTATTGACTCATGCCCACCTTTCGTTAATGCTGTGGTATTTTCGTTTTTGTTTTCATGAATACAAAAAAAACACTCGGCCAGTTTATTACGTTACAAAGAACGATAAACGTTGCTCACCCCTTTCTACATAGTGTCCGTCAGGGTGGATTCAGGAACGAATGTGCTGGAATCTCGAAACGCATGAAATCTTGTAAATTCAATATTCTCACGGAACATGTGCACGATAGAATAACGGCTATTTATGTGAGTTAGTAAACGGAAAATTGTCTATCCCACTCTCTTAGACATAACAGACCATATACGTGCATATATACATAGTTAATGCTTTGTTTCAGAATGAAATATGTAGTCACTAGCAAGATGAACTTTTGTCGACGATATATTCTAAAGGAATCACGCTTCCATTTGATATGCCACATGAAAGCGGAGCATGCATTGACGTTGAGCTCCTCTCAAAAGATTTTGAAACAAGGAGTAACGGTTGTGGTATGAATTTGGTAGTTGTCTGCTTGCCTCTATGTAAACGTGAAAGTGAAAGAGCTCTCCGGAAATCTCTGGAGAGAGATTTGATAATGGCAATCATGGTAATGGCAGCAGGCCTTTTCCATACTTTTCTGCCAGAAACACCACAACAGAAGAAAAATGCAAACATACAGTGAATGTTGTGCGTGCGTAAAATAGTCAAACACATACAAATGTACATAAGTGAATACATAATGTATGGGTTTGCACACAAGCCTACTTTTGGATTCATAACACCATATATAATGCATATAGTTTACTGATATGTGCGTGTCTTGTATATTCTCATCGACAAAATCCTTTTTTGAATTACAGATGAAGTGCTAAAAGAAAGTCTAAATTATGCTAACCTTTTCCATCTTGTACCTAAATCACGCACTTAGTGTGTGACCAAAATACCTATCTAGTCTAATCACTAGTGAGGTCTGTCATCTATGCGTCGATAATTAACAAGTCAGTCAGCGAAACAGTTTACACAGTTAGTTGAAGGTTGGGCAATAATCACGCGCACGCAAAATTTTACATAAACAAACATAACCTAAATAATCTACAACATTTACCTGAGCTGCTCAAGCTACTGACTTTCACTGTTGTTCTCCTCTCCTTGTAACACAGTAAATATTGACTTAGTCAATGTCATCATCACTTTGCAAAATGAAGCGAGTGTTCAAAAATGTGATAATTGCAATTATTACGGATACTAGGGAAGGTACATACTTGTTAGAATAATGGAGGTAGTCAAATTTAAAGAATACTAGCATCCTTTGCTTATGAAGAGATTGCTTTTGTGGACATAACTGTAATCTTTTTAAGGAAATTGCATTTCTCAGCAGTTGCATGACCTAAACCTGTCTGTAGCAGAACTTATGCTTCCTTAATACTTTGCTGAAAAACGGAAATTTGCAAAGGTTCCAGAAAAGTAAAAGTTCAACTTGCTCAATAAAAGTTTCTCTACTAGTAAATTTATCATCGGTAATATGTAAAGGCAAACACTAAATTTATTCTTATTCACTATGCTGGTTTATTACCATTTTTAAATACATATTATGCATGTACATTTAAAACAGTAAATATACTCACATTGAATGGTAAATTGGAAGGGGAATTACTTTTTTTCACACAGTTTATCTGCTAATTAGGTAAGTGGAAAATGTAGCAGTCAGTCCCATTCACACTTGTCATGCCACCCAATGCTTTTCCTATCTTGAAACTTCTGTTCCCCTTTCTATTTGGAATGGGACTCTTTTTTGACTAGACGTGAATGAAGCAAATAAAATAAAAAGCGCAAACATATACCACATTATGTAATGAAAAGAAAAGGCAGGCGATCTTCAAAGAACCAATTCCCTTGTTATTCAATATCCGGGGTTATAGAGGAAATGGCGTCCTACTGATTTTCATTTACTTTTTTGTTAGTTTTTGTGAAAGCTTTGAACACTGCGCAGGATATACCGACTATGACATACTTCCGCCATGGTCAAAAAACTTTGCTCTGTCGCTCCATAATATGCAGAAAATACACATGTTATGTTTGCACACACTCCATACTCAAAGTAGTCACAGTCAGTTAACCCAAGCTCAACTTAGAAACAAACCAGTAGCTTTATGTCGATGTGGATCAACGAGTGCATGTAAAAAAAGCGACAAGAGATATCATTTGGACTTTTTCATTAGAAATCGTAATTCTTATCTGCTCAAGTACTTGAGCTAAGTTCTAGATTTGGATCTCTTTTTATGACTTTTGAACAAGGCTGATAAAACCCTAGTTATCACCACAAAAAACCCGGTGAAGCATGCACATGTTATGTTATACCCCCACTAA